>CM066566.1:56249762-56987262 GCA_033816785.1 Picus viridis
TGAACAGCTAGCTACACAGGAGTTAGACTCCAAAGGTTCAGTTTATCACCAGATAAACAAACAAACAAAACAATAGCATTCTGTAACAATAAATTTCAGGTTGCCTCCTGGGAAATCCAGGATATTTGTAGGGTAGCTTTGTTTCAGCCATACTACTGCTTTCTCAGGTGTATCTGCTACTGAAATAGGAGAAGCTACACCTCATCTGTGACCATCTTCTCTTACTTATTGTAATAAAATACCATACAAATCCAATCATTCAAAAGTAATTTGAAGCTCACATTATACTGAAAGGGGATCAGCACTTTACTAAACATACTCTTTCTTTGTCTAGAATAATAGGTTTTCCATAGCAACCTGATTGTAGAGGAAAAGCTACTGCCAAACACATCCTAAATTCTCTTTGAATTCCAGGGCATACAGAAGCAATTAAACACAGGAAGACTATAATATTCTGTACCTTCTCAACCATCTGTGCAAGAGCTACAATTTATGAGTAAAAAGAAACAAGTTCACCTCAGATATTTTGTAGCAAGTGGCTTCCTCTAACACTTGCTAAACAAGGAGAGTAAATTCCATTGTCTGTTGTCTTCAGATGAAGAAAGCCTGAGGTTGTATTAGCATTGAAAAGCTTAACCTACTTATTACAATGCAAGACTCCAAAACCAGAATAATTATACAAGATATTTATCTACATTCTTAGTATTTCCTCACACTCTTCCCTCCCATTGATGTCAATAGGAGTATTAACTTATTAGGGATAATACTTATTACTTAAGGCTGAAAAAAAGCCCAGCTGGGCTTTATTTGTTTCTAAAGGAAATTCAAGTGCCACGTTTCATTAAAACACAGAAGTCTCTTGGATAACTGACTCTAGAACTTAAAAAATCTGTGCCTTAATCATTTAGGGTTTTAATTTACTTACCATTTACTATAGCATTTTTTAAGTCCTCTTGGCCAACATTTGTGAAAGCATAACTAAAGCAAACAGTCAGTAGACTTATAAAAAAACCTGCTCCAAAGCAAATTGCTGTGACCATTGGCTGCATGCATTCAAACCAATTAGCAGGTGCCTGTATAGACTGACTAAAAGTCCCTTTTGTACATATCATTTTTATTTTAAAACACTGTGCTAGAACTATATAATTTGCTTAATAAAACATTTCTATCCTGTTGTTGCCAGCAAAAATACTGGGAAGAAACAGCAATAACTTTCAATGTAAAAATAAACACTGAATATAATAAGGTGTACTTCATTGCCTTTTCCTGTCCATAACTCCATAGCATAAAGGAATTTTCTGTGCATAGTACTGAATTTTTATCTTCTAAATGAAAACAAATAAATATTTGTTATATGAAATGAATCTAGCCAGGGGGGTTAAAGGGAACACTAAGAATTTCTATAGGTATATTAATGGCAAGAAGAAGACTAGGGAAGGTGTGGGCCCCCTCAGAAAGGAAAGTGGTGAATTGGTCACAAGTGATGTGGAAAAGGCTGAGGTACTCAATCACTTCTTTACCTCAGTCTTCACTGCAAGGGCCTCCAGCCACACTCCTGGTGTCATGGCAGACGATGCCAGGGACGGGGAGGAAGAACTGCCCATCATAAGTGAAGCTCAGGTTCGTGATCACCTGAAGAACCTGAAAGTGTTCAAGTCCATGGGACCCGACGGGATACACCCACGGGTGCTGAGAGAACTGGCAGATGAGGTTGCCAAGCCCCTCTCTATTATATTCCAGAAGTCATGGCAGACTGGGGAAGTCCCCACAGACTGGAAAAGGGGAAACATTACTCCCATTTTCAAAAAGGGCAAGAAGGAGGAACCGGGGAACTACAGGCCAGTCAGTCTCACCTCTGTGCCCGGAAAGATCATGGAGCAGATCCTCCTGGGGGCACTAATGACTCAGAAGAATAGTGAAGAGGTGATTGGGAATAGTCAGCATGGCTTTGCCAAGGGCAAATCCTGCCTGACAAACCTGGTGGCCTTCTATGATCAGGTGACAGCATTAATAGATGAGGGGCGAGCAACTGATGTCGTTTACCTGGACTTGAGCAAAGCCTTCGACACTGTCCCACACCACCTCCTGGTCTCCAAGCTGGCGACACATGGGTTTGATGGATGGACCACTAGATGGATAAAGAATTGGCTTGATGGCCGCACCCAAAGAGTGGCTGTCAACGGGTCCATGTCCCAGTGGAGGCCAGTGACAAGCGGAGTCCCTCAGGGATCAGTCCTGGGACCTGTCTTGTTCAACATCTTTGTGGGTGACATGGACAGTGGCATCAAGTGCACCCTCAGCAAGTTTGCTGATGACACCAAGCTGTGTGGTGCAGTGGACACCCTGGAGGGAAGGGATGCCATCCAGAGGGACCTGGACAGGCTGGAGAGGTGGGCACAAGCCAACCTCATGAGCTTCAACAAGACCAAGTGCAGGGTCCTGCATCTGGGTCGAGGCAATCCCAGGCACAAATCCAGGCTGGGCAGTGACTGGCTGGAGAGCAGCCCCGAGGAGAGAGACTTGGGGGTGCTGGTGGACGAGAAGCTCGACATGAGCTCTCAATGTGCGCTTGCAGCCCGGAAAGCCAATCAGATCCTGGGCTGCATCAAGAGAAGTGTGACCAGCAGGTCAAGGGAGGTGCTTCTCCCCTCTACTCAGCTCTGGTGAGACCCCACCTGGAGTACTGCGTCCAGTTCTGGAGCCCATATTACAGGAGAGATGTGGACGTGCTGGAGCGTGTCCAGAGAAGGGCCACGAGGATGATCAGAGGGCTGGAGCACCTCTCCTATGAGGACAGACTGAAGGAGTTGGGGCTGTTCAGTCTGGAGAAGAGAAGGCTCCGAGGTGACCTCATTGTGGCTTTCCAGTATCTGAAGGGGGCCTACAGGAAGGCTGGGGAGGGACTTCTCAGGATCTCAGGTAGTGATAGGACTAGGGGGAATGGAATGAAGCTGGAAATGGGGAGATTCAGGCTGGACATGAGGAAGAAGTTCTTTACCATGAGAGTGGTGAAGCCCTGGAATGGGTTGTCCAGGGAGGTGGTTGAGGCCCCGTCCCTGGAGGTGTTTAAGACCAGGCTGGACGAGGCTCTGGCCAGCGTGATCTAGTGTAGGGTGTCCCTGCCCATGGCAGGGGTTGGAACTAGATGATCCTTGTGGACCCTTCCAACCCTGACTGATTCTATGATTCTATGATTTCATTTGTTTGGTGGTTTTTGTTGTTTGTCTGTTTCTTTAGTGTTTTGGGTTGGGGTTTTTTTTTTTTTTGCTTGTTTTTTGTGCTGTTTTTTTTTTTAATGTTTAAGGAATACCTTGCCAAATTGCTCTAAGATTGTGGTAAAAGAAAAATGAATTCCATTGATATCTTGGAAAGACAGCGTTTCAGACTGGTGACTAATCGAAGGCAATGCACCTTTAGGAAGGATTTTTCTGCCCCATAGCTGTCCAGGCTTAACATCTGAAAGCATTACCTATCAGAAATTGCAATTTCTTTGTTATCAAGTGATCTCAGGCAACCTGAGCATATTCAGTAAAGCTGCTGTGCATTTCTGGCAGCAGAACCCATTTCATGCTGGGATGGGAACAGATGATCTGAATTAATGTTCAGAAATGGTAAATCAGGGAAGGGGAGGGGAAAAATTGTAGAGCTGATCACAAAATTTGAGGGGATAAAGTGGGTGGGGAGAAGCAGATGTGACTTGAAAACAAATAGGATGTAGCAGCTTCAGGTAAGAAAAAGGAAAATCCACTGATTGAGCAGTGGAGGGAAAAGACCAGCAGACAGAATAAGCAGCACTACAATGGGCAAACAAAATGCAACACTTACCAAAAATAAGGTGGACTATCTCATCATGCCCTGCTCAGTCTGAGGCACTAAGAGCAGTGCAATCCAGCTGAGCTTGATCAATGTAGAGAAGCTTATAGAAAACACCTATGGACTTCTCACTGGATACACATAGATTATTTGGTCCCATTCCCAAAATGTCATGGAATGATTCCCACACCTAGAATGGCTTTTCGCTTAAAAAAAATCCCAAACCAAACCAAACAACCCCACCATGTATAAAGATATTCTGTCCTTCCTGAGATGCCAGGGAAAAAGAAAACTTTGGAATTATCTTTAGTTTGTACAAAAGTCTCCTTGGAATCTCTTTAAACAGCTGAATATCTGGCTGATCTCACACAAACAATGAAAATCTAGAGAATCGTTTCTTACAAGGATTTTGAGCAAGTTATGTTCTACCTGTAACACACATGCAGTCTCTAGTTATGTTGGGGAGAAAATAAGCCTTCCTCTTCTGAAAAAGCTTCATGAACGTGTCTAAGTATAGTTCTATTTGTCTTCAATGCCCCAATATGTCTGAAGTTTTGTTAAAAAACAGCCAGATGGGCTAGAGTAACTCTGGTGCAAAGGGACTTCAATGTCTACAATGAAAAAAAAATTCTCCTGCTGGACTTGAACAATGTTATCTGCACTGAAATGCTATTTTACCGTCTCAGAGAAATGAAAGAACATCAGAATCCTTACATGTGGTTTGGTGTCTGTACAGAGCACCCAGCTGTAGCTGCAGAGTGAGGAAGGTGCTGCTCATTGCAGCATTCAGACCTTTGTCACAGGAACCAATGTTAGTTCATTCCTGGTGAGCAGCACAGTGATAGGAGCAGAGATGTGTAATGAGGTGTATCAGTACACAGCTCTGATATGCTCTTTGCCTCCGTGTTTGCAGGAAAGATACAAAGCAAACGGCCCAGGAGAGGACAGCAACTTCCTTGCATTTGAATCATCAAATAGGAATATTGATGTTTTAATATTTTAACTGAAGGTGCAAGAACCACAAAGAATTAATTTTCGTAGAGGGGTTTGGACTCACTGGTCTCTGGAGCTCCATTCCAACTCCTAACATTCTGTGACTCTGTGAGCACAGGAGTGCTCTATTAGGCTGTTTGGGGCTTGGGATGGGGGGAAATCTTCTGGTGAAAACTGGATTTTTTACACAAGTTTCAAGCAATGAGTACTTTTTTTATTTTCTCTGCAGTACATTGGGAAAAATAAAATTCTGCATTTTTCTCCTTGTGTACGAGAAAAAAAATGTTCTGCAGCTATTACGAGAACAAACTACTTGTTTGGATTTGGGTTGGGAACTAACTCTTTTTCCAAATCAATACACAGAAAACAAACATGCCTTAAGTCTACTCATAAAAAGATTATTTACAGCATGACTGACCCAAGACCTCAGCTAATGAAATAAAAGCTCCAGAGAAGAGCTTAGCTCTTCAGACATGAATAGAAATGAAAATTGCTTTAATAAATCTAAAGTAATTCCCAAACTTCATATTTTAACTACTTTTTTTTTTTTTAGGATTTTTGTACAATGAAGTGAACTTTTAGCAGCAAGCATTGAGTTTTTTATTTAACTAGCACCAGCAGTAGCTAGAACATGCAGTTAAGCATCTGTATTTTCCTTAGTCTTGCTAATTACCTCTCAAAGTCGGTAACAGCATCAGCTACTACATTCAGCACTATCAACAGGGCTGAAGTAACTGCATTCAATTATTAGCATGTAATTGTATCACACACTTAGAAGACATATCTATAGCTGATAACTTTTTGTGCCAGGTTGCACTATCTCACCACAAGCCCATGGCTCACCTTAGGCCCTGCTTATATTGATACACATGTTTTTATTTTAATTTCCATATCAAGTTTGGAAAACCTACTTCAACTCTGTGTTAAGTGCTCAGTGAGTCTGGGCTATCCAGTGCTACACAATATCATAGTCCCTTGTGAAAGGGCTGGGAACAGGTTGAAGCGGAGTGGTGGCCCTGGGGACTGCTGTGTAGAGTTTCTATTATTCTCTCTCTTTAGTAGCAGGTACCTCAAGTTCTATGCCTGCTCATCACCTACACTCAGCATGTTGCAATAGCTGTTGTTATAAAAGAATTAGCCTGTGAAAAAAAGTAGAAATTCACAAATTAAGGTATTCTTTTGCTAAAACTGTCTCAGCCTTCCCACTATTGTATGTATGATTTATGATGTTCTCACTAGTACAAAGTGTGCTAGTATGTATTATGCATGTACTAGTACTCATGTAATAAGATCTGTGGGATTTTTCTCAGAGAGAAAATGCATGTTTCTTTTAATCTTTTTAAAACTGGGTTGCTTTATAATGACAAAGTTGTAAGAAAGTTTGGACAGCTTAGGTTTCTTTCCTCAAGGCAGAACAAAATATGGAAACCACTAGAAAACGATACAGAAAACAAGCATCTCGAAGATAAAAACCTTGGAGAAATAAAAGATAAGTATGCTGCACCAAACAACAGAACTCTCACATCAGTGCAAGCAACTGAATATCTAGGACTGTAAAAGCCAGCATTATGCAAGAGCAATCACAAATGGCTGACACTTGCTCCTCACTTTAGTACTCACTGACATGTATGGCTGGAAACCTAATTGCACAGTTGGCATATGGCATCTGAAGTAAATGCTCTCCCTTTGTGACAGCCTAAGAGTGAAATACTTCTTTAGATAAATCCACTCAGAACCACTTTACAGATTTAGCATCAGATAGTCTTTTGCAGATTTTGCTGTTCAGCTCTATTGATTTGTATCTTCTTTTCCGTGCTGTTTTTCCCCATTGTTTTTCCTTTCCCTTCCTCCCTCTCTTTAAACATTTGCATAAGAAGCACTGCTGTGTTGCTCGTTTCTTTTTAAAATTGGTAACTTGTTGATAATCTGAAATCATCATCAAGCTGGCATGTCTCCTCCATCTGCCTCCTCTCAGCAGCAGTGCTTTGAGGATACAGTCCTTGAAGGCTGCTATTGTATTTCTGCACAGCCACAAGCATTTCCAGAGGAGTTCCAGAATACCACCGCCCACTTTGAAAGAGTAGGGTTTTAGCTGTATGCCTCACTTTTCTTGGTGACATCTTCCTCAGGTCTCCCATTAGTGACACATCTGTAACAATTCGCTCACTACATTAAGGCAAAGTAGGACTATGAAGGCAATTACTTCTCTGTTCTAAAGAAATGTGATAGTCAAGGTTACCACACAGAGGAGAGATGTGTGAAGACGACAAGAAAGAAGGTGGCAACACAATTCCTAAAGAAATGTAGTTTTAAGGCACAGAACAGTCGAAATGGAAGAGGAGGAATACATTGAGGAAAGAGAAAAAACATCATGGCAAGTGTCACTCTGAAGATGTAGAGTCCCTAGAATTCAGAAAGCAATCATCTGATTTTTTTCTACCTTTCCTCCCCTCTTTTTTCACCCCAGTAAAAACAGTTCTTTCCTTCATCAGCCTCTTTCTTTTCTGCTTTTATCTCTACTTTTTTTTTCCCCAGTTTGTCCAGTGGGCCCTCCCTCCCTTAAAATGTTGCACCACTGGGTGCTGAACATTCTGTACTTCTACAAATCACCTCACCTTTCAGATCGCCCTGTGTTCTATCTTAATCTCTTTTTTTTTTATTGTTTCCCTTCAAAACGCTTTCAATAACTGAAATTATCAAGAAAAACTACTGTAAAGAGATGCCAATAAATCAAGTAAAGGATATACAGCATTCCACTAAAACTAACATTTTCTCCACAGACTATGAAAAGTTAAGTATTGTGTTTGATTTAAAAGAATCTGACTTGGGAATGCTTTTCCTCACCTTGACAGCTATTGGGAAAAATAAGTCTCATTTTCCTTTCAGCCCTTCCAGTTGTCTGATGCTTAGCATAAACTGCTAGAAAATATTTTCTAGCAAAACCCAATCATAATAAAGGACAGTCTAACAACAAAAGATATATGAAACACAAGGACATTGTTCAAGAAGCCGTGATGGCTTTTGATCCATTTATAGCTTTCTACTTTTGACTGCCTTATCATCCAGAGAATTGACTGCTACCCTCTTTTTCACATGATCTGCCATGTAATGAGTCATTGCACTAATTCCGCAGAGATATTTAATTTGCAGATTAATTTACTAGAAAATGTCAACTGCTTTGTGGAAGTTTAATCACAAAAATGTTAACCTTGTTTACTTCCTGCTGCTGCCTGTTGTTTATTAGGTAGTAAATTTCAAGGTATTTTAGGGTTGTAATACAAGTCTGTCTATTAAACCATTTAAATTCCTAGACACTCTGCTCTTTGAATCTTTAGCCAAGATTAAAGAGCTTTATAATGGCAAAACAACAATATGAGAATTCTCGACTGCGTAGCAACCATCAATATTATTTACAGATAACAGACTGCTAAATTCAGAAACCATGGCAACAAAGGACATCACACTGTATCTACCTTATTGATTAGCTTTCACCTCAAGACTTTTTCCAGGAATGAAAGACATTACCTAGCAACTGCATCATCCACTGAGTTGTTCCAGGTTAAAGTGCTCTTACCCCTCACTTACAAGCAAATTTTCCCTTTTTCTTGCCAACTGGCCAGACTGTGTAATAGTCTTTCACTACAAGGCTTTCTATTTAATTTCTTGTAAAGATACAGCCTTATGGCTCCTAAAATCTTCACCCCCAATGTGATTGCATCTGTGAAATTATATTTCTTTCCAGCACCCTAAAAGGTTTTCTCTGAGGAAATGTATGTAATGGGAAAATTAAAGGTCTAATTGTAACAGCTCTTTAAATGCAAACTTTATCTTTGGGGGGGGGGAGAACCAACACAACACCCACAATACCTCATTTTCCTACTCTCTGATTTCCAGTATTACAGTAAGTTCTTCATTACAGGTAACCCTGACTTTACAGATTTCAGGAAGAGCATATAGCAATAATAAAACAGTGAGCCAAGAGTTACCAAGAGAGTTACCACGCAACAAGTGTACTTGTTTAAATTTCTTGAAAGTACTACTCTCTTTGCTCATTTGCCCTGGGCAGCCAAAGACACTCTCTGCTAAGACTGAGTTAGAGAGAACAGGTGTAATTATGAGATTCACAAATTTGTACTCAGTCTTTTGTTTGGAGAACCTGAATAAACCCAGCAATTAGAGACAGTTAGCAGTTTCCAAGCTAGACAAAACACAAGCAACAAGTAATTAAATCCTACAATAGAGGCTTTGATTGCCACTACCACTAGCATTTTGAAACACTGAAATTAAGGTATTTTGGTTTTGAGTTGAGTCAAGCAACTGCTGCGAAGAGCCCTTATAACGAGGTGCCATAGGGTGACAAATGAAGGCACAGGGTGACAAATGAAGGCACAAACCCTGTTGCCATATAGCAATGAGATTCCAGAAATGCAGAGCATCTCAGAAGTCCTCCCAGAAGTCCTGTATTGCTGCACTGTAGAATCCCCAGCATTACAGAGTCTCAGAGTCCCACTTACAGAAGTAGTCCTGGAAGCCCTTAACAGATGAAGCAACTAACAGAAGTAGAAGTTCTGAGCATATCCCTCGCAGCATCCCTACACTGAAGCCCTAGCCAAATCCCTAAACAACGTCCCTAGAGAAGCCCCAGTCTGTTTTATAGCTCGGAATGGCTGTTTTGTATATTCTTTGTTACTAATCACATAACCAATAAAATCCAAGCACATATATAAGCTGAAATCTTTTCCCAATAAGAGGTTCCAGAATGTCAAGGAGGTGGCTTCTGCAGCATGTTCCAATCAAAGGATGCCAATGTGAGGATGTTGTTCTTGGCATACACGAAATGTTATTGTTTTGCTCCACACAGTGTGCTAAGGAATTGGTCAGCTAAGGAATCATGCACTCTGCACACATCCAGCAGATGCCCTCAGAACAGTGGCTGCAACAGTCACTGATAAGCAAAATAGGTGGATAAAACTGAATGGAAACTAGGGAATGAGAAAGTGTCTTTTACATCAGTGCGGGGACTGCTTTATTACCACACAACACTAACTTCTGGGAGCAGCAGGAGGGTTTATGTAACTCATCATTCTTCCTATAATTCCACTCTCAAGAAAAGGAAGCAGAGAGGAGAACTAGTCCAATATTCCCCAGAAAGCATTAAAAGCTCTTCAGAAGATGGAGAATTTGAAACACATGACCAGTCATTAGGCCCTTGATAATTTAATGAATATCCTGATTTTGAGGAAAAACGGTCACATAAGTTGTTAGCAAGACACATGATATTATAGATTTTATCTCATTTATTTAAGAATAAGGCTCATCTTTTTGTCTTTGAAAGTCACTTTAAGAGTGATCATTTTATCAATACTGATATATGTAAAAAAATTAAGATAAAATGAAGAATGAAATGTCAAGTTTTTATAGCATCAGAAGCATTCTGAAGTCAAATGAAGCAAAAATAGAAAAGCTAAGGTCTATTATATAAATCAGAGAGTAAGAGGATCTTTCACAACTGATTAAAAATGTTAAGACTGTAAAGCCTGATAAGTACTGTAGAGAATTCTATGCTAAATTGAAAAAACATCTATCCTCTTCTGTTCTGGAAATAAGTATACATATTACAGAAAGTACTGCTTTGTCAATCTCCTCCGTCATCATGTAAGATCACAAAGGCAAGACAAATAGTGCTTTCTACCAACCAGTTGCTTTATTAAATATTTTAAAAATCATCAGAAACTATATTGCTAGATAAAAAAAAAAAAATTAAAGATGCAATCCTTTCAAGGATAAAGCAATACTCACTGCAAAATTTCTAGCAAAAGAAAAATAAATCTCCTAACCAAAAGAATGACTAAATGAAATCTTCTGGACTAGCACTGGACTGAGGGCTTTTATTTCTCCGGGTAGAGAAAGAATGCATCCAAGCCATCTGCTGTAGCAGTGCGTGTGCCTTTCCTCCCTCAAAATACTTCATCTAAGGAGGTCCACAGAATTATAAACTGAAATTGTCTATTCCCCACCAAAGCAACTCCCAACCCACTCTAGCTGTTTAGGAGCAGGTCTTTGCCACTTCAGAGTGAGGTTTCTCCATCAGAAAGGAAAGAACAAACTCAGCCCTTTAGATAAAGCAGGTTCATGAAGTAAACCCTATAAAAGTCAATTACAGCACATTTTTAGCCTTAACAAAAGCTCATTGATAAAATAGTCAATGCCAAAGTCAACAAAACAGAAAGACAATGCACATTTCATGTGTATTTAAAGGTGAGAGAGATTGTTGGAAGCTTTTTGTTTCTTTTTTCATGCTTTTGTGTTTAGAGATATGAGTAGAAAAAGTGAAGTTGTTGCCAAGGCAGCAGAAAACAGGCATGGAGACAAGACCATTACAATAACGACTTACACTTCAGTAAGTAGTCTCTGGAATATGCATGTGTAAGAAATGTTATCTAAATAGGTTCCACTAAAGAAAACACCCCAGAACTAGAGCCAGAGCTGAGGATGGAGGCAAAATTTGGATGTGGAATGAAAAGATACAAGAGAACAGGGAAAACTAGATGAAAACTGAAAACTTGCACATCTGGCAAACAAGATTTGGACAGCAGATTCCCAGATGAGGAGAATGGGAAACATCTAAGAATGAATTCAGGGCACAACAGCAAAAACAGTAATAGAAAAGAAATATAAGTTTTGCATCCTCCAAACACTCTGAAAAATGAAGAAAATATGTGAAATGGAAGGAAATATGATCAAAGGTGACTGTAAATTAGGAATAGTGTGGCCAGCAGGAGCAGGGAGGTCATTGTGCCCCTGTACTCTGCTTTGGTTAGGCCGCACCTTGAGTCCTGTGTCCAGTTCTGGGCCCCTCAGTTTAAGGACATCGAGACACTTGAACGTGTCCAGAGAAGGGCAACAAGGCTGGGGAGAGGCCTTGAGCACAAGCCCTATGAGGAGAGGCTGAGGGAGCTGGGGTTGTTTAGCCTGGAGAAGAGGAGGCTCAGGGGAGACCTCATTGCTCTCTACAACTACCTAAAGGGTGGTGGTAGCCAGGAAGGGGTTGGTCTCTTCTCTCTAGCAACCATCACCAGAACAAGGGGACACAGCCTCAAGCTGCACCAGGGGAAGATCAGGCTCGAGGTGAGGAGAAAGTTCTTCATTGAGAGAGTCATTCGCCATTAGAATGGGCTGCCCAGGGAAGTGGTGAAGTCACCATCCCTGGAGGGGTTCAAGAGGGGATTGGACATAGCACTTGGTGCCATGGTCTAGTCATGAGGTCTGTGGTGACAGGTTGGACTCGATGATCTTTGAGGTCTCTTCCAACCTTGGCGATACTGTGATACTGTAAATCATAGAATTTCAGAATCATTTAGATTGGAAAAGACCCTTAAGATTGAGTCCAACCATTCACCTAAGATTGCTAAGTCCACCACTAAGGCATGCCTCTAAGCATCACATCTCTACATCTTTTAAATATTTACAGAGATGGTGATTTGATCACTTCCCTGGGCAGCCTGTTCCAATGCTTAACAACATTTTTTGGTGAATATTTTTTTCCTAATATCCAATCCTTCCCAAGCAATCATATGAAAATAGAAAGTAAGGTAATCTGCCAAAGGAAAGAACAAAGTAGGAAATACACATGACTGGCACTCAGCAAAATAAGGGAGATTAATTGCAAAAAGACAAGGGTGCAAAAAGTGAGAGGGTGAGTAGTGAGGATGATGCTCCAGCAAGTGGTAATCCAGGTGTCCTCAGGAAAATTTTTCCAATTTGCAGAAAAGAAGTGACTTCAAACCAGAAAATTAAAGACAATATCTAGTTCAAGCAATGGTGTGAAGAGAGAGAAAGCCTGTACTGTCTTCTATACCCAGAATTCTCTCTGAGTCAAAATAACTTTATCTATGGAAAGAGACAACACATTTCCCATAATAATAATAATCTGACCCCATTCCCATAGGAAGACAGGTCTGATTAATCAAGACATTCATCTTGCTGAACTACAAGGCAATGTTCTCTATCATTTACAGACCACCGAGTCTACAGAATGAAACACTATATACATCAAAACATTACTTGATTTTTGTCTAAGAACAATTTCACTGTCACTACTATGGCCACCCTTCCTCTTACACAGTGGCCCCAAACTGCCTCTGAACCACCATGGCTCATAAGGAAGCTCACTTGGGAAGTGTGGTGGCACAGAGACCTTGTGCCAACCTGGAGAAAACCTGTTCCCATTTGGTTGTTCAATCAAGCTAGATCTTCCTTTCAGCAAAACCAACCATTCTTGTACACTTACTCATTATAATTAGAGGGTCAGGGTGCATGGTTGCAACTTATTAGTTTCACCCTGGGTCTCAATTTAGAGAAACTAGAAAGTCACTTTCTTTTCCAGAAGAGTGAATCAGGATTACGGTACCTGAAAGCAGAGCACTAGCAACCCATGCATTATAAGTGGTCAGCATGAAAAGTGCTTTTATGGGGGGGGGGGAACCACAACAAAAACCAAACCACCACCACCACCAAAACCAACCCCACAACCTATAGCTTGCATGCAGGAGAAATTTCCATGTGTCTCCAGATGGAGGAAGACAACATAAGGGGAAACTGCCCCATACAGCTGCAAGATACCGTTTAACAGCTGACAGAAGGTCTTGTGCTGCTTTGAAAGCCAGGTGCTCCTGGTCCTTGGCTCCTGCTGCACTCAAAGAAACCACAAGAGCTCACAGCTCTTCGTTTGTATGAGAGATGATGACTCACAGGAGCTTGGATCTTACAAATCAATCAGCTCTGCTGCTCCTGAAGGTATCGTCATGCTTGGAGCAGAAGGTGCTCCTGAGTCCTGTCAAGCCCTAAGCTCCAGGGCATCTTTTAACAGCAGTAGTGTCCTACTCTGCTGGAAGCTGGCTGCCCTCAGCTGTTAAGCTTGGACTTGTTTATACACAAGCACTGGAGATGAGCTGGGCAGATTTGCAAGTATAAAGCAACATTTGCTGTTCAAGGCTTTCACTGAGACAGATTAAACTGGTGTAGGAGAGCAGACAGAAGGCAAAATCCAGTGGTGAGAAGCATTGTTCCAGCACTAGGATGCCATCTCTGATTGTAGTGTGACAATGCTAAAGCCATGTTTGCTCATATGGATTTTTATAGACTATAAAAAATTCATTCCAGCCCTTTTCTGGAAAATTAGTTAGAGCTCTGTTTAGAAAGCAATTTTTTAAAGAGAGATAGAAACAATTGCTGCTAACCAGATTGGACAGAATTAGTCTGGCAAGCTCTGTTGTACATACATGATTTCAGATGGAAAATCGGCCTAGATTGAGCATTCCACACTTAATCATAAACATCTTATTAGAGAAACAAAACAGGCCTGGTATTACCACTTTAAGTTTGTCAAAATTTCTTTAAACACAGCATGAATGTGAGATTTATTTTTATGTCTATTTTAGAGCAAAGTACCCCAAATTACTTAGACAAATAAAAGCACCCATTTAATCTATGTTTTAAAAGGAATTAATTCTGTAGATCAGTTTTTAAGATAAGAAAGGTTTGGCTTTGGTTTGCTGTAGTGGGTTGAGCGACGAATTTTCCCACCTCAGGCAAAAGAAAGACTCAGACAAAGCAGATTGCAAAAAATAGTGGAAAGTTTAAATGGGAAAACAATGACAGTTTTACAGAAAACCACAAGCACCATGACAAAAGAGAGATCCCAGAACATACCCAAGAACGTCCCATCCCCACCTGGGGTACACCCAACCCCCCCCCAGGGCTCTTTTCCCCCCCTGCAACCCAGCCTTGGGCCTGGCCAGCCCAAGGGAGGTGGCTCAGCCCATTACCTAGGCAGCGGCCGGGAAGAAAAGAGAAAGGGAGGACCCCGCGCTGATGTTTTATAGGGGAGCAGGGCACTATGGGAATTAAATACCTGGCTTCCTGTGACCACCCACTGGGCTGGGGCCCCCCTGAGACATCCCAGGTGTGGCCTGTGCAGTGGCATCAGGGGACCGGCACCCAGCCTAAACCACCACATTCACTTTGTTTCTAACAGCAAGCATTAAAGAACTAATGATGTTTCTTTCTTTGTAAAGGTGGACTAAATCCTTTTGCTAATATAGTCATAAGAAAATTTTCTTTAAGCCTCCTTACAGTAGTTCCAGGCAACTGGAAAACTGATGTATTATTAAATTCCAGTGCAGTGTAAGGTCCCAGCAATTGCTTGGATTTTCACCCTTCTCCCCAGGAACCTGAGTTATGGCAGAGCAGTGACAGCAGCAAATAAGAGGCTGCCACAGAAGAGTTAGTAATTTTGTTACTATTTTCATTTCCTTCTCATGGAGTATTGAGGCTAGTGAGGCTTGGTGCAGAGTGAGTGGGAAGAAATAAGAAAAATAATCAGTAGAACTCATTTTTCTGTGAGAAAAAGTGGGAGGCATAAGTTATAGGGGGTGGTAATTGTAGATCAGACAAGGGCAGAAACTGATACTCAGTTGTGAGAGGAAAAAGAGCAGTGTAGAGAAGTCGGCTGAAAATAAGCAGCAACCACATGTACTATAACAGCAGCACACGCAAAACATGTCAAAACTCTTGTAGTGCACACTCACAGAAATGAAGCATTTGGGTTTTTCCTTCCCAAGAATACCAGCCCTGCCTCCTCCCCAATAGTGAGACTGCACACATCTCAGTATCATTACTGGAGACATCAGATCTCTCCACCTTGCACAGCAATTATTTGGCTTTCAGAAGTTACGATGTGAAAAGGGGTCAGCAGGGAGGGCAGCAGTGGGTAACTGCTGGAGCAGGCTGCATTGTAGTAGATCTAGACAGTCTGGGATTGTCACTCTCAGGATCAAGAGGCTGAGTACAGGAAGATCACAATGACAGAATTTAATATTTTTCTTGAAGCTTTCATTATCAGCACTGCTACTTAAATGAATGACTCATTCATCTATCCTGTCTCAAAGATCATAACAGGAAACATTACACTCATCTCTGTTTCTCCACTACATTATTTATAGCTGCAATTAATGAAAAAGTGTGTTTTCCCAAGAAGTTTCACTTCACAAAAGAACTCTACAGACCAGAAAGTTTGTACAGCATAAGAAACACATAAAAAACAATACACACACACACACACCCCCAACACACACACTTCTTTCATCTATTTGAAAGACAGCCTAGGCTTAACCTGAAAAAAACAATCACTGATAATCAGAGGTTCAGTGTTCAGGAAAAAAAAATAGAAAAAAGAACAAAGAAAAAGAAGAAGAAAGAAAAAGATGAAGAAAAAATGGGGGGAATGCCAAATAAACCCCACTCCAATTGTAAATGCAACATTCTAATAGGACATGGGGTAATGATTTCAAATTGAAAGAAGGTCGCAAAGGAGGTAACAAACTCAGCAAAGCTGAAAAGTTTTGAGCTAATCCATGTCCTGTGTTCCTAATAAAATGATGTATTTGTTTGAAGAATATTATTAACTCCTGTTGTCTATACCATACAAAGCCTTTTATTAGATGTGATCCATGGTAACTAGGGAGACGTGTCTGGAACTCAGGCTTTGTGGAAGGCTCATAAATTTGTTTTCTGCAGACATATTCTAATTGAAAGTAGACTCAATTTTAAGAGTGCCTGTGGCCCCAAATATCTCAGGAAAGGAGAGCCCCACTAGTTTGTACAAAGGCTGACGTGAACCATTAACTAGTCACCAAGGGATGTATTCTTAAAGAATCTGAAACCAGAAGGAGCAGCTCTCTGAACTGTCCTCCTTAGTTCTCCTCTTACTGTCAATGCCCTCTTTTCAGGAAAGCACAGGCAGTGGCAGAGATAACTTGCTATAAGGAAACAAGTTACTGAGTTATTAAGTGATGAGCGACCTTCTACCTTTTACATACTTTTGACACAAGGCAAAAAGGGAACACAGCACAGCATAGATTAGCAGCAATATCTGCATAAATATATAAACCAGAGAAAACCCCACACTGAGGAGTGTCTTAGCTGTTCTTTTTCATTAGAATATATAAGTTACACTCCTCTCAGGCATTTAGCCTAGTACCATGAAATCACACCATTGCAAAGAGATGGACTAAATGTCTAGTACTGATGTGAACTACTCCTAAGGCACTGCAGACGGTTATTTTTTATTGAAATTAATTCATTTGTATTGATGGAGAAATGTTGCCATGAAGTGATGACACAAAATTCAACTGATCTATGTGTCCTGTGTGAAAGCCTTTTCAGCTAGTGTAAGAGTGCAATCAGTGGGGAGATCACAGAACAGCTGAGGTGCAAAGACATCCTTGGGAATCATCTGTACAGTGCAGTGGCTACTCAGGACTGTGGTAGCTGGGTTTTGAATGACTCCAAGGATGGAGGCAGTAACAAAATATCTAGGCAACCTCTTCCAGTGTGTGGCCACCCTAACAGCAAAAAAACCTTTTTGCATCTTAAACCCTATTCTCCTCCAATCTACTGTGACAACAGGATATTCATGGGTTTCCATTACTCAGAAAACCTAAATAATTTTAAGACAAATTACCACAACACCTCCCCTACCAGAGGTGAATTTTAAAAGCAATTAAAAAACCCCAATAAATTGGTTAACTAGACACCATTGAGGGTTTTTTTTTGGGGGGAACAAAAGCTCATGGTGAAATGTGCGATATGTATTTGCACTCAACACTTTCCAATTCATCCAAAAAATAAATAATCTGTGAAATAGAATATTTTGTAGAACCAAACAACTCTGCAATGGACACCTCTGAAAATTAAGTTATGTATCTGTTTTGCAAAGGCTGTACAGTATTTTTAACTAACAGACTATGCTTTTTTTCTGAATACATAAATTAGAAAAGGAATCAATATGGTAATGCATTTTGCTGACTTCTAAGTAACACAGGAATTAATTCCTAAAAGTGTGCTTTTTATCTACCTTTAAAACAGTGATGTGGTTCCATTTTTTATAAAGGATGCCCTTCAAGTAACTCACTTTCCTTGCCCTGCTGGGTGCAGGGTGTTTAGAAAGAATGTCAGAGTTAGAAGCAAAGTGATATTCATTAAAGCACAAAGTACTCTACTTTTCACTCTCTGACTATCAAATCTGGGCTCCATATTTATTGTCTCCTATCAGAGACAAGACAAATTCTTAAATAAAACTATGACAGGATTAATCTTTCTAAATGTTCTATCAAACAATTTCAACTCCTCCCCCTCCCCCCACCTGTTTTCTTTGATTAAAAAACCAAATAGCTTATGAAAAAATTAAATTTGGTGTTCTTGTCTTTGGGTCAGTCAGCAGCACTAATTATAACAATTATAACACCTCTTTAGCCTGATTTTTAGGGTTTGTTTAGCCTGGAGAAGAGGAGGCTCAGGGGCGACCTCATTGCTCTCTACAACTACCTAAAGAGTGGTGGTAGCCAGGAAGGGGTTGGTCTCTTCTCTCTAGCAACCATCACCAGAACAAGGGGACACAGCCTCAAGCTGCACCAGGGGAAGATCAGGCTCGAGGTGAGGAGAAAGTTCTTCATTGAGAGAGTCATTTGCCATTAGAATGGGCTGCCCAGGGAGGTGGTGGAGTCACTATCCCTGGAGGGGTTCAAGAGGGGATTGGACATAGCACTTGGTGCCATGGTCTAGTCATGAGGTCTGTGGTGACAGGTTGGACTCGATGATCTTTGAGGTCTCTTCCAACCTTGGCGATACTGTGATACTGTGATACTGTTGGTTTGTCTCAAGTTCTAGCACAAGGTCTACAGTAACATCTCAAATCAAGATTAGGCACAAAGGCATTTAATATATTGAAAATAATTTAAAACATCTGATCTACACTACAAATATTGCTGTAGGAATCTTTATATCCAAATGTCACCTCAATCAAAAGAATTGCTTAGAATGCCTGCAATTTTTGATATGAAAAAGATTATTCAAGAGCAGGAGTTAACTTCTGCCAAGCATTTTTCTGTGTTACAGTGTGTAGAAGAAAGGGCACTAGAAGCGTTTCTCCTCACTGAAAGGAATCCTTTCAGTGAATTATTCCTGTGTAAAACCATGATGAATTATAAGCATTATCATCCAAAAAGCACTAATAGTCAAAGAACAAGTGTAGCCGATTCCAAAATACAATCCTTTGATTACTTAGAGTTAGTAGTATGAGTCTCCAACAGCCACCAAAAAAATTAAAGAGGCTACCTCAGTGCTGTTTGGTATACTGAAATGGGTGCACTGATTCATTAAGTAAGGAGATTGGTGTACCAGAAGCCCACGATTCACATTGCACAGTCTGGGCAAGGCAAGTGGCTGTCTCCATCTTTCTAGAAAGAAAGTGATACATCAAAGTATAGAAAGTTACAGGGTCATGCACCTGCTGACTCCCCGCAGCATGCAAAGAAACACAACTGATTTATTAATGAGAGATGGATCTCATTACACTACCTGTAATAGGCACCAATCGGGCATTGCCCAAACTCATTAACAAGCCCCATGAACAGCTGTATCTCCTGCTGCTCACTTTTGCTCTTCCTTAGGGACTTCTCATAATATAGATATTGAAGCCTGAAACTTAGATAAGGGATAGAGAAGGAAGGACAGGAAATTATCAGTTGTTTTTCAAATCTCAGGATTTCTGCCCTTGAGCTTTATCTTTTCTTCAGAGTGAAGTATTTTTGTGCATTGTCTTTCATGAAGTTATGGTCCTCCTGATATCTGACTCAATAATTAATGTGTAAAGTTATTGCTTGCATGCATAATCTTCCTCTCTCATGAATACGTGAAGGAGGAAAGATTATAAGTTGTCAAATGCTTCTAGAGCCTCTCTCCATGACAGAATGATAGATCCCCATGCTGTATTTAAAACACAGCTGAATAGGTAAAAATAGTGTTTAACTTTTATAGTCATTATGAACCACAGTAATTTATTGAACCCTTCAATCAGTTGAGGAAACAAAAGATTGGGGATGGGTGAATGACTCATTTCTTTTCATGCCATGTGCAGTGATGCTTCAGTAACTCGATGATCTGAAGGCTAAATAAGACTGTACAAATGTATCACAGAAATGAAGCAAACAAAACACATCATAAACAAAAACAAATAAGTGGAAGGCACTGAGGGAAACTCCAGCCACTGGTTGGCTCTTAATCTGCAGGATGTGTCTACTTGGGAAGAAAAATGTAGAATTCACAGAGATATGGGGTGGGGGAAGGTAATGTCAATGGGAAGAAGTCTGTGTAAATAGGCTTGGATGTTTCTGCCCTCACGACTTGACTACAGAAGGTATGCACATTTTGCACCATTTTTTTCTCTTTTCCCAGAAGTTAAAACCTGTCCTTGGAAGGAATTTTGGTGCCATGTTAACGTGACGCAACTCCATCACGTATATAAATGGAAGGCAATTACTTTTACACATGACATTGAAAATAATTTTGTTCTACTGTGTTTATAAAACTGGAATCTAAGTAGTACCACCTGTCATGGAAGATCCATTAAGAGGATAGTTTGGATAAGTCTGCCAAAACACAACAAGAGATCCTGGTTCAGCACAGGCAAAACATAAAATTCAAGAACTGCTGTGTTGAATTGAAGCAGTAGCATATCTAATCCTGTATCCCTTCAGTGACCATGAAAAGTTTTGAAAGATTCAGATTTGATATTCCAAAAACCATCTCACAAATTTTGGCATCACTCACACAGGGATCCCTTTAAGATTACCTAAGGAGCCACATAATGATCCATAGGAAGTTAGATGAGAAAAAACCTTTCAACATTTGTTAATTATAACCATTCTTACTTGATAGTACAGAGATGCTAATTTCTTTCCAGGTATCAAAGGGGTAAACTCTGAGAAGAAAATTAAAGAAAAATAAATAAGTCACTTTTTGCCTCATTCCTTTCTCAAAATATTCCCACACACACACCCAGAAGAAATCAAACAGCAATTAGAAAAATTATTTCAGCACCTTCAAGTGAAGGGAAAAAAAAAATCGAAAGAGATGTAGGCAGTTCTCATTGCCTCCTGAGACTGAAACTGCAACCATAAACACAGGTGGTGTTATGACCACAGCCATGAACACAAGATCTTATATATGATTTCAGTGACATTGATGCTGTGGATTGAATTGTAAATGTTGTGCCATTGATACATTTGCTGTTTGCACTTGTGAAGTTAAGATAATCCTTTCAGCTGCTACCAAATAGCCCTTAAAAATTAAATAATTACACAAGACTGCATTTTGTTTTGAAAAATTTCCTTTTCCTTACAATATCCCAAAGTTGTCTTTGAAGCAGCTGACAGAGGCTTTCAAGGTGTGAATAAAAAGATTAGCTAGATAACTGCATTGAAATTTCTTATCCAGGTACCAAGTCTTAACTAGTTACTAGAACGGCCCAATATCTCTCTTTGTCAAAAGCCTTCATAATACCAAATCCACATCATACTAAGCAGAAAGCCACACAAAGCATTCCTGACAGTAAATATGAAGTGAGCAATAAAGGTATGGTGGAATCCAATTAATCTTTGTTGTTCTGAAATATTACAGAACACCAGTAATTACTCTTCATTGTTCTGCTGATGTAGTAGGCAATTAGTAAGGTTACTAAGCTCCATTATGTGCCATGAAAGCAGGTGTTATCCAGTATTTCAGACTACAAGATCAAAATATTCTTTCATGATGCTTTTAAGTATCTGATTATATATTTCTTACTGGGGAATGTAAGGTTTCACAATAAAACATATCCTTTGTTTAACCCCAGAGCAGAGAAAGCGACATTATAATTGATGACACAGAAAACAAGAGAACAATTAAAAATCTCAGCTAACACTAAGCCTGAGAAGGCAGTGTTCCCTTTTGTTTATCATATGCCATTATTTATTGTCAACAGAACAGAAACCTCTTCAGACAAGAGGCTTCACCTGTTGCCACAGTGCCTGCAGAAATACTGCTGCTAGCTCCTAAGTGCAGACCAGAGACACTAAGAGAATAGAAATGATCACAGAGTAATTGAAACCAAGCCTGAGACAGCTGGTGACTGAATATAGAGCCTTTACATAAACCTCAGGCCAGGAAGGGGTTGGCCTCTTCTCTCTAGCAACCAGCACCAGAACAAGGGCACACAGTCTCAAGATGCGCCAGGGGAAGTTTAGGCTCGAGGTGAGGAGAAAGTTCTTCACTGAGAGAGTGATTCGCCATTGGAATGTGCTGCCCAGGGAGGTGGTGGAGTCACCGTCCCTGGAGGTGTTCAAGATGGGATTGGACGTGGCACTTGGTGCCATGGTCTAGTCATGGGGTCTGTGGTGACAGGTTGGACTAGATGATCTTTGAGGTCTCTTCCAACCTTAGTGATACTGTGATACTGTGATACTGTGATCTAATTAATACAGAAAGTCAGAAAAAACTTCTTGAAAAAATTTAGATGTAATTATCTGCTCATAAGTATTTATTTCAGCAAATGAAACCCCCAAAGGCCTCCTACAGGTAAAACTATATGGAAAATACTTGGCAGATTTCAATCATATTAGCCACGCTGAAATGCCAGTCTTGCAAGGTTTTATGCACAAAGTATTTGGGATTCTGGCAAAGGGGGCTAGAAACTGTAACACATTCTCTGTAAAACATACAGAGTCTATTGAGGTGAGGAGAAAGTTCTTCACCGAGAGAGTGATTCGTCATTGGAATGGGCTGCCCGGGGAGGTGGTTGAGTCTCCATCCCTGGAGGCGTTCAGGAGGGGACTGGATGTGACACTTGGTGCCATGGTCTAGTTTTGAGGTTGTGGTTACAGGTTGGACTCGATGATCTTCAAGGTCTCTTCCAACCTTGGTAATTCTATTCTATTCTATTCTATTCTATTCTATTCTATTCTATTCTTCTATTCTATTCTATTCTATTCTATTCTATTCTATTCTATTCTATTCTATTCTATTCTATTCTTCTATTCTATTGCCTTTACTACCACACAATCCTTACTGACAGAGTAATTCCATGTGATGATTGCAATCAAGTCCCTTACTGGTGTATTTACTTGCTTCTGGAAGAAGGCTGAAAAATTCTGCTGGTTTGATGAGTCAAACTTTGCCTTAAAGTTATAAACAAACAAAAAAACAATCAAACAAACAAAAAAAATCCCAACAATTAAAGTGTAAATCTTTAAGATTCTAATCTCAAGATTCACTTCCTGTGAGTGTCTGTGCAAGTAAACCTCACTCTCAGCTGTTCACAGATGTGAATTCTTAACAAGGCACAAGTAAGATAAAAGAAAATTGAGTGTATTTTTAATGTTCTAAAATGAGGGTGCCCATAGTCATCCACCTTAACTATAGCTAAATGGTTCACAGGGGAAATCTAAGCATGTTAATCCCCCCAAAAACCTTGCTGTTATAAAAGGTAAAATAACCTTTTTTCTAGCTCATAAGACACAGCTGTTGAAAAGTCACCCTTCTGTGAGGATAGAATATTTTTTTACAAGTTTTTAAGCAGAACAAATCATTACCACACTCCATTATCTGAAGGATCTACTGCTCCACAATCCTTCTGAAAGAAGCTTACAAGATTATGTCACCTTGCTGAGTCAGTGCAATCAATGTATACTACTCTGAAGAGTATAACGTGGATAAACCAGAATAAAATCTGAAAATGTCACAACATCAGATTTGTGGTGAGATGAGTAATTTCCTTTGAGAAATGGACCACATTTACCACCTTGGAAAGAACTCTTCAGAAACACAGCTAGACTTTTCAGATGCTAAAATGACAGTCAATATACAATTATGTATCAGCAGACATTATTTATGAGGTCACTTAATGTGAGTAATCATTTACATCTAAATCAGCTCAGATTTAATTTAGGTATTGCTTATTATTGGCTATGTTTGCATGTCTTATTTGCATTGTATCTAAGTCCAGCTGACCCAAACCCATCACATCATGTTTCATAGCTGTTTGCTGTAGAAAAATACTCTAACTTAAAGAATTCACACATTAAATACAGAAGCTGTTGAATGCAAGAATGACCTCTAGTAGATCGCTTGTTTCTTTCTATAGAGCATCTGCTTATTAGATCATCCTTGAAAGTTTGATAACCAAGAAATTATCTACCTGATCTCAATAGAAATGTATACAACTAGCAAATTTACAAAAGTGTAAACTTCCTACCCAAAAGACTGATGATCTCGTAAAGATGCTCACAAGGCTCACTGTGCTCAACAACAGCAAATAGTTTTTCTCTAAAATTTTTGTGACCTAGTGTTAATATATCCACTGAGATGAATCAAGAACCAAACTGTAATTAATGTTGGCATGCTAGATAATTCTACAAGTGATAGATTCTTGCAAGTGCTACTTTGATTTAGATTAAACTGTTCATCATTGCACACTTCATTTCAGAGCTCAGGAAAACCTGTATTAATGTTAATGAATGCATTTATGTTCTTAATGCCCTTCCTCCTGTTTCTCCCCACCTTTTGCTTAGTTGCCATTGACACCAAAGAACTATAAAGGCTTAGGAAATTATAAAGCCATATTTGTGCTTCACTCATCATTGTACATCTATTTTTTCTCAGAGGTAATTACTTGAAACACTTATAAAGTAATCATTGGAAGTTTATTACTCAATTACTACTCATCTACAGCTTCACTAAAACTGGACAAAAACATTCCCAACCATAATATTACTTGGATATCTTCAGTCAAAAACCTGTCACCAATGATTGAAAGATGCCAATAATGAAATTTTGTACATTATACATGAGACCAAGAGGCCTCCAAGTTGATTATTTCTTGCAAATATTTATATTATATGGTAACCAATGGCACATCAAATTCAAACTGTTAATGGATCAGTGGCAAAAGGCTACAGAGAATGTGGTAGTTTTAGGCTATGCCTTTAAATTTTTTTCACAGATCTTGAACAGAAAAGTAGTAAAATGTAAATAAATCACTATTGGGCATGAAAAGGAAAATAATGATAGTTCTAAACAATCCCATTGGAAAGATAATGGGCTTAAGCTAGTAATGTAAACAATCTCTTCTCGCTTCCTTGGGATAAGAGATACTAACTTGCTTCTGCTTGACCATGGCTGCACTGCTTTTGTTGTAACTGGTATTAACTTCTCTGCTTCTGTCTTCTCTTGTCCCTTTTGTACAGGGGGAAAGGAGGAGGCAGGGAGGGAGAAGCTATTAGCTTCCCCTGGTCCTTGGCCAGGGAGTTCTTGTCCTGTTTATTAATTGTAACTATCTGTATATATTGTAAATACTGTACATTTCGTACATATTCATTGCATTTCATTGTAGAGTGTAGTTTTGCTTGTAAATACAGTTTTCATTTGCTTCTGACTGAGCTGGTCTGGCAGATTTATTGTTGGGGGGGCAGAAATTTCAACCTAACACAGAGAGGTATCTAGTAATGTCTTTGAATCTGTGTCATGAAATAAAAAGATAGCTAATACAAAAAAAAAATTAGGCTCTCCAAACTAACTAAGCCATTCTTTCTACAAGCAGAAGAGTGAAAAAAAGGCGTATTTCCTGCTTATAGCAACCTCATTTAAGTACTAAAACATGCTGAAACTATGAAACCAGAACAATTACTCATTTGGGTACAAGCCCAAAAAATGTAACTAGAGGTAAAAATTTGAAAGAAAAGATCCAGAATTTATAACATTTGCATGCCAGCTCATGTCAACTATAATTTCAATAATGATAAAAAAGATATGCAGCCTGTGCTTTTTGATAAAGGCATGGATTAAGGATGACTAAATCAAATTTACTAACCACAATAAAGATTAAACTGTACCTCCAGTTTAATTTAACATATAAGTAGCAAAGATAATTCCAATATGCCATTACATACATAAAACCATATTTGCATATATTTGTGATATTTCTGGTTGCTCTTAATTCTTTTTACTTTCAAAGTCCACTTAAAGTTATATGAAACTTTAAAAGATGGAAGACACTTTAAGCTGTTCCTTGAATATGCTCCAGCATGTGTTTGGAATAAAAATCCAAACTTCTGTGCAGTGAGGGATAAATCTTACTCCTCAAGCTGCATTGAATTAATGTGATTCCTTGTGTGGCAAAGTAGTATTTGGGACAAATCTATGTGCCAGCATCTTGCTTAAGTAAGCAATGTTTCAAATGAAGATTAGGTAAATGGACTAACCTCTGGGTAGTAGAGCATTACCAATGACCTCAATATTCCTTTCATGGGCATTTTGTCCGTAGTGACAAACATAATTAAACCACTTTTGTTATCACTTTTGTTCTCCCCTAGCTCTCAGCTTGGTCCCCTAACTACTGAATCATGACAACAAATACTACTACAACCAGGGCATTGCATGCAGGAGTTCTGATTGTCCTAGGAATAACAGATTCTTTTCCAGTAAGAAAAAATGTGCAGTAAATTAAATTTTTCTTTTGTTGCTTCAATACCATAGGGTGTAAGCTTATATAGGTCAGCTGACCTACTGGGACATGGTCTTCCAAATCAGTTCCTCAGTTTGACACAGCTATGTGCTACTACCAACTGCCATTCAAAGACTAGGTACTCCACTGTTGAATTCATTACCTACAATTATTATTGTTGACAAATATATATATGCACCATCTAGAAAGTGTGCCACATTTGGCAGTACCTACTCCAATCAGAAGGCTCATGTACCCAGAATCTGGGAGGCTGTTGCTCACACTAACCTCAAGATCACATCTGGGTAAAGAGCAGCTGTACAGGCATAAAGCCATAGAGTTAGTTTGAATGCAAGAGTAAACTGATGCAAGAGTACAGTATTCCAGTATCCCAGCTGTGTTTACTAGACTTCTAGTTCACAGACCTTCGGGGGCATACAGTTCTTGCTTATGGGTTGGTGCCTGTGAAATAAACATACAGCACACGCAAAAGCCACAAAGATCAATGTCTAGATTATGCAGTGGAATATGCAACACATTTTAAAAGCAATGGATCTTGAAATACTTTCAATACTTCAGTTGCTCATCTATCATTACAAAGGTCATAGATTCCAATATGACTAATAGACTAAAAATGTACTGTGAGCAGCTGTCTCATTTCGGTATCAAATGAAAAAGGTCAAAATATTTCCAGTGCCAATATACATCTCCTTGTTAACTTCAGTGGGCTTTGGATTAAGCACTTAAAAGGAAAAATTGTTAAAAAGGAACCAGACAAAACCAAAAACCCATTACTGAGCTATAAATTTCACCTGGATTCAGGTTGCTGGGTTATTTCCTCAGCTCTCCCACAAGTCATTAGAGCTCTACTACAGGAAGAAAGGGGGGAAAGTCTGTAGTCTAGGTGTTGCAGACAGTAAACAATAAGGCAGAAATAAAACTCTTAAAGAAGCTTTCATGAATTTCAAAAGCAGTGATATTAAAGTCTAAGCTCTCCATTACATATTCTGTTTTATCTTCCAAAAGAGCAAAATAAAAATCCTTTCCCTCACCCCAAATAAATGTAGAAATTACTAAATCAGTTGAATTACATCACTATGTGAATCTGAAATTACTTACTGAAAAAAAAAAGATTGAATTGTTAAATTGAAATAAGGAATTTTGATGAAATATTTTGAAGTAGCAAATATGCATGATTTCCATGAATATTCTGAAAATCAAATGTCTACCAACTTTCTGTCAGAAAGGAAAAGGAAGGAAGGAAAAGGAAGGAAGGAAAAGGAAGGAAGGAAAAGGAAGGAAGGAAAAGGAAGGGGAAGGAAAAAGAAAATAAAAGAAAACAAATCCAAGCCACAAAAAGTTTCAAACTGTTAGTTATTTAGTTAATATAAAGAATGCCATCTACTGGCAACAACAACACGTAACACTGTATGGAAGTTGTTGGACGTGAAAAGGTTGCCACTTTCATGCACCAAAAATGAGTCCAAAGGTCATTTCAGAAGAGAAATTTCTGTAACTGAAACAAGATGTTCCAGAGTTCTCTTCAAAGTCTATTTTTAACTATTGCCTTATGTCTGGAAGCAAGTCCCTACCAGGAAATAGCAAGTCAGGTTCACAATCAGAAGACATTTCAGAAGAAATTTTGTGTGCATGCCCCATGGCTTTATAAACGTACACAGGACTGACATAGTTACAAGATGGACACCTTTCTCAATGAAAAGAAAGGCACATATAGCAACAGTATGATTTAACTCCACAGTTCCAAAGTTGGTCAGCATAAAGGAGGCAGAAGAAGCAGCTAAGAGAGTAATGAGTACATTGTTAGAGAAAGGGACCGTATTAGATACAGAGAGGTTCACGTTCTGTTGTGTCACAAACCATTCAAAAAATATTTATTCTTAAAGGTGTGTCATTTTTGAAACAGGAGTTTAAGCAACAACTGATTTATGAGTAAAGTAGACAGCAAGTATTTATTACAGTACGAATATGATAAAAAGGATGTACATACTGCACTATAAGAAATTAGGAACAGCATGTCTTCAGATAGCCAGGTTTTAAAAGCACTACTGTGAACCATGAGGAAAACCACCCAGAACAACAGAAACACATACACCCAAAAGGCAAACAAAACCTCCAAAGCTTAAAATAAAACCATTAAAATAAAACCATCTAATTTATCTGCCATTTTCTGCCTCTATGTCTCAGAGAGGAGAGATTCAGCAAGTATTACTGGTTTTATGATGGCAATTACTTGAATCATGTATTTATCTTTCTGAAAATCTCTATAATTGTAAGATAGCCTACAAGAAGGCTGGGGAGGGACTTCTCAGGACATCAGGTAGTGATAGGACTAGGGGGAATGGAATGAAGTTGGAGGTGGGGAGATTCAGGCTGGACGTGAGGAGGAAGTTCTTCACCATGAGAGTGGTGAAGCTGTGGAATGGGTTATCCAGGGAGGTGGTTGGGGACCCATCCCTGGAGGTGTTTAAGACCAGGCTGAATGAGGCTCTGGCCAGCCTGATCTAGTGTAGGGTGTCCCTGCCCATGGCAGGGGGTTGGAACTAGGTGATCCTTGTGGTTCCTTCCAACCCTGACTGATACTATGATACTAAATAGCCAGTTTTTCTTGGTTTTACCTGACATTGAGCTTTCAATTTTAGAACTGGAGAGGTGAACTTCCAGTAAATTTCACAGAAATAATGATCTTATCAGGAGTACATTTTTATTTCTTTTCTTTTGTTTTTTAGGTCATGTCTTGCTTTGTTGGCCTTCTGAATTGTGATTTAGATGACAAGCTGAAGAGAACATAGGCAAAGACAAAATACCAGATTTTGAGTGTGCCATAAAATAATTTTCTTAACAGAACTGACAAAGCTGTCTACTGAAAGCATTTTGAGCACTCAACAAATGAAGATGGCAAGAAAAGGGCAGAACATTTGAACCCGTGGGCCTATTATGCAGTTTCTGTAAAAGAAATGCATTAATGGTATTTGGGGGGGGGGGGGAATGACATAACGTATTAGAGTAATTTATAGTCACTCTTTGTGAAACACTATCTCAGAAGAAGATCTGCAACTTCTGGGACAAAGATTTTGAGTTAGAAGGACACTTAGTTAAGAATTTCTCCACATGAAGACTGGCTTTTCACCTAATATTTATTGATGTTGAACTGTCGTTGAACTCTGCACTATCTCCAAACATGAATTGCAGAAAACAACTTCACCTTCAAGTTACTTCCCAAGATTTCATACCAATGTTTAGATTTATATCTAATAAAGAATTCAGAAAGTATTTAAGCTCTTTGCTGCTAATTATGCTTCCCTTTTCCCACTGATAAGCGCAAAAACTCTCGTTGCGAGATTAGAAGCCTAGATACTTCCCCTCAACCTCACTTCTCCCAAGGTTCCTTGGTTCCAGTTAAAAAATGTAGTGCAATCTGTATTCTGTTCTCATAGCACACAAATCTCTCTAGAAGCATTTGAAAGTAGGGAAACAATTCCCTATCTCTGTCTCATGAAGCTTATGTTATCATTTCACTTTCATACTCAAAGCAACAATGCACTTGCATTGTTTGCAGAATTACAGGTAACAAAATACTTTAAAAGCATTATCCATATATAATCATTGCTGAGCTATATCAGTGTTTGATAGACCTTTAAAACACTATACAACTACTTTTCTAAACAACGTCTATTTAGTACCATTCTTACTTAATACCAACTCAAAAAGTCTTCTTTTCAGCTTCCTCAGTAAAAAAAAATTAGTCGAATATTACATGTATTTGCAAGACAGTCTAAATATTTCCTTATAAATAATGTAATTGGTAACTGCAATAAGCAATCTCAAAAATATGTATAGAAGTTCAGTTTAAATATCAACATCATATTGATTTACATTCAGCATTTGCTAAATGTCTTAACTTCTTAAAGTTACTTTGTTAACAAACAAACAAACAAACAAACCCCAACCAGCCAAAAACTAAAAAAACAAACCAACCAACAACCAACAGCTTCAAAACAAAAACAAAGCACTTTTGTTCTTTTGTTCCTCATAGGAAATCCTACATACTTTGAAAATGAGATTCACTGACTACAGTCTGCTGACTTTTGCAAATTCCTGCATCTGTAGCCTATCAGTCAGTGTTTCATCCAAAGTTGGCAAACAGTTCTCTGGAACTTAAAAAATTTAGCACTCTAACAAATTTAATAGCGATATAAAATGCAAGATTATTTTTTCTTGTCAGAAAAATAAAGTAATAAAGTTTGCATAGTTTGTTTAATAGCTTTCTTCCTTACATAATTTAAAGGTCTTTTAATCTTTATACCCATATGCTTCAGATACACTGTATTGATACGCAGTTACCGTGAGAGTGGAATGACTCATTCTACACCATATACATGATACAGCAAAATACTCGATGAGAAATCACAAACTCCTTAAACAAGAAACTATGAGACAGATAAAGAAATAAGCACTGATATGGCTAAAACCAGGTTAGGTCTAAATCCATTTACAGAAAAAGTGTAGGGTGTCATTTTTCCCATGGAAGCTTGGACTCCTGACATTATTCCAAGGAAGTCCAGGCTTCCTTTCCAAAAAGCAAATTCTGGAAAACAACGTGTCATGGTATTCACCAAAAATCTGAACACTTCCAATTCTTAGCAGTTTTCAGCTTAAAAAATTGCTTCCATTTGGATTTTCAGGGCCTTTAAGGTATTTAAGTAAAAATTTTCATTAATTAATGAACACAAGAAGGAAGAAATCAAACTAGTCAGTCAACTTAGAAATCTATTGAACTTCTGTCGTATTATATAAAATCAATTTCAGGATGACACTTTTATTTTGCACAAGGTCTTGGAGAAGGCACAGAGTATGTAGACAATGAGTCCTCGGCAAAGTGTGTTGGAAACTTCTTTCTCTCATCTTTTCTTGTGGCTACCTAGATACCACACCAACCACTATGCAGAAAGAAGGCAATCTTCATTACTATAACAGTACAGTATTTAATAATTGTCCCTACTAGTTAATTGTGTGGGATTGGGCCTGTTCCCTAGCACTGAGGCCCATTGGCGCAAAGAGCTGGCATCCATACTACCAAGCTGTCTTTCGTGAAGGTGGCCCCTTCCAGACTGCCTACTGGGACCAGTCATTAGCCCACGCTAAATCCTGAACTGTAGGCAGGATGTGTTTGGAATGAATACAATCTTGCATAAGGCAGAAGCGGGCCAGTGACTGTTCTAACAATCTGACATTACAGGCAAGCAAGATGCAGTGCCTGAGAATTATTTATAGCTGCTAAAGCAGCTCAAACCACTCCATAAGCTACAACAAGATATTCAGAAAAAGGACTAATATCTGCATATCAACAAAAAAAAAAATATCTCAGGCAGACCTCTATTAATTTTATTTGTGCTGTAGTAAAACATTATATTTGGGGTAAATAATTTCATAAATTGGTGGGATTCATAGAATCCAAGTATGCCCATCTAAGGGTTAGTCTTCTCTTTAAGGGCAGAAGGGAAAAGTATGAACCATGATCATTCATCTTACAGTAACAGAGAATCAGAAGAAATAGGCAAATTGCCTCTAATTTAGAGGTGCTGCCATTTCACTGAGAACAAAGGCTGAAGAATCTCTCACATTTTGATGTCTAAGTTCAAGAGATGAACCTTACTTGGAATATGTTTACAATAGCTTACAATATAGGGTACATTTAACATGACTTGACTTCGGGTTCCCTTCCTGCAGGCACCTGCAGAGTTAAAAATGGTCTGTCATGCATGAACTCTTTCATTTTGTGTTTCTAAATACAAGCTGACTCAAGTTGTAATGTTTCAATATACCTATACATATGCATATTGGGGATGAGTAAAATTTTTGGGCAGTACAGGCCTTCTCACTTTTTCCTACAATGTACAACTTGAGTATTCTTATCAACAAGCTGTGAAATCTAATCAGCTCTTGCACATAAACATGTATACACTCCTCAGTTGCTTCCTTTTTCCCCCAGCAGAGACTCTTTTGGAATGTCTCCTGTTACTGTGATCAAACTGCAAATAATTGATACACCAAAGTTATGAGAGAGAAGGTACTTAAGGATACTTTCATTTCAAATAACTGCTATGCTTCCCCAATGCACGTACCTCGCATGTTGTATGCATTGCATAAACATTCCTTCATGCAATTACCCTCGCATGTTTCAATGAATAATTTTTTTCTGCAGTGTGAATTATTCTCTGCAAGTACTCCAGACATGGAAAAATCCTGACTTTAATGTCAGACAATTTTTGAAGTGAACCAAAATAGGATGACAACTTGGAGCAGAAAAAATTTTATCTCATTTTAAAACTATCATTAATCTTAATTGATTGTATCATCTCTGACTGAAAAGAATAGCTTATGTCCTACTTTCTTACAAATGGTTTTAGTATATCAAAACAGCAAGTATATTTAACTTTCATAAGGCGTGGCTTAGCAGAAATTCAAGAAATTTGACCTCAGACCTCTAAGGATTTACTGCTTAGGTGTATGCGGTTTCTCCATTTAGCACTGACAAGAATATATACCCCTTCTAAACTCTACTAGCACATACCACCCACCAAAAGAACTAGTGTGTTCCAGGTCTATGTGCCACCGACTATCCAAACAAATGAAAGATACAGACTAGGCAAAAGATGCAGAGGAAGTCTGGCACAGATGAGTGTCAGTTCATTCTTTGATTAGGTAATGGTAATTGTGATAATTGCAGCAATCCACTACAGGGAAATGTTACAAAAATTGACAGCCTGCTGCAAAGCGAAGCACTTGCAAGTATCCATTTATGCAAAACTTGGCCTGAACTTTTTGAATACTATGTCCTTTCACTTATATACAGCATAAGTTGGCCTGATAACTTCAGACTGAGATCTATTACATATTATATTACATTCATCCACAGATACACAGCTCACTGGAAAGAGAACAGGCACTACTGAAACTTTAACTGGAATTCAGATGCAATATTATGGAAAAACTATTATTTCTCACATATTCTTTTCTGCATTAAAAAACTCAGCATTGAAAATGCTGTTCAATAAAGTAAACACATTTTTCTTGTTCTTGGCTGGGTTTTTTTGTCATTTGGTTGGTTTGTGTTATCATTGATGGGGGTTTGGGAGGCTTTTTGGTTGGGTTATTTGTTTGTTGGTTTGATGTGTTTTCTTCTCTCCTTTGTGCCTTCTACATTTTGTTCTCAACTTTACTGAACAAGACCCCAAGCTCAAACAATTGGAAAAAACAGAGGTGCCTGAAAAAAGGTCAACTATGTCAGAAGATACGATAACAACCACTGAATACTGACATTTAGAAAACAGCAAGAGATACTCCTACCAACTGAAAATGGGAAGGTACAAACAAGAACAATTAAGCAAGACTAGGATACAGATGAGACTGTGTTAGAAGAAAACCTGCTCTCAGAGAGAAGGGAGTACTGGCCTTCACATTCTTTCACAGATGCCTTTCATAGGTGAAAGAGGTCGTCTTTGTCTGCCAGAGGAAGAATTACAATCTAGGGAACAAGAACAAGGAAGACCACATAACATATAGAAGTTTCACTGTTTAAGGTTTCAGAGAAAAAACCCACAGAACAGAATTTAGATTACCACTCCCTTTTCCGCCTCCCTTCTCGCCCCTCAGGGAAAAGATAGGCAGAGGAGGTAAGGGGTAAACAGAAGGGCTTGCATGGAATTGGAAGTTAAAAAAGTAATTTTAACAAATAATAAGAGGTATTAATGTAAAAGGAATGTGCAGAGAGATTGAGGAAAGGGCTGTATACAGATATATACACAAAACCCAATCTTGGATGGCAATGGATTCCCTCACAGCACGTGGATGCAGGCCCGACCGCATGAGTTTTCCAGCGGCCAGCAATAGCTCCCCACCAGGATGGAAGGCAAAAGGGTAGAGAGGGGGATGGAACTTCCACTTCCCTTAAACAGAGGATAGGCAGGAAAGGAGAGGGAATAACATGACCCAGTGACCACACTTGAGGACCTATGGTCCACCTGCCCACCTGTTAACCCTTAAACCACAACAAAAAGGAAATCTGCAATGTGTCCAGAGACAGTAGCATTTCAGAAGCACTGAGAGAATAAGAGGGATCTTTCATGGGGTTAATGCTTACAGCCATCAGAAAAAACATATTCTCCCCTGAGCTGTGAAATTAAAAGTCCAGTTTTTTACATATTTGGGCCATTTGTAACCTACACATTCTTATCAGTCAGATTAACCTTACATAAACCCATGCCTCCATATACACTCCAATATGCATATGGCTGATTAGAAACAAAACTACTTGCACAGATTTGCCCTCTGAGTACAAAAAAAGAAAAAAGAAAAAAAAATGTATTTTATCTCTTTTTTCACAACACAGATGTTGTGGAATCGCAACACAGAATCTTGTCTCTTAAGACCTTCCAATAAAGGCATTTGCACACTGATTTCTTTTTTCTGGTCCTCTCAGAAAGAAAAGCTAAAGCTGAGCTGAATGACTGAACAGAGAAAGGAAACACATTCCTTTACTTTTCTTGCCTGTAAGCAGAAAGAGTGCAAAGCTGAACTAGAACACACATGCCAGATTTCATAATTCTGGAACAAAATGAGTGGTACTAATCTGTGCAAGAATCACTTATTTTGCTGTTATTTCCTGATAGGTGAAGATACATGCTGTGATTTAATAGCCCTTAATATGATGAAGAGGACTGACATACAACAAAGCCAACTGGTTACTTTTCAAATTTTGCAGCTGTAGGTAATTTATGGTCACAGTAGGTGTTCTAGCTACTCTGTGGAATTGTTTCTATTCTTTTTACTATATAAACATTAAAAAGAGCAAGCACATGCACTTAGAAGTAACAAATTTCACAGAACAGACAGTTACACAGTTGTATTCCAACCTCTTCAAAACTGTGTAAGAAATCAAAGCTGATTGACCCCAAGGTATAGTGTACACAGGTTATATCATAGATTCATGGAATCATGTATGCTGAAAGGGCCTCCAGAGTTCCAAGAGCCCAAAATTCTGCCCAAGCCAATCCTATTACAGCAGATTGCTCTTGCCTGTGGCCCCCAGACTTTTGAAAACCTCCAGCAATGGAGATCCCTAATTTTTCATCCATGAGTATCCCCAGGCCTTTCTCCACAGGGTTGCTGTCAGTCCATTTCTTTGTTGATGTTAAGCATTTCCCCGGGCCAAGTGCAGAACCTCGTACTTTGCCTTGTTGAACTTTACGAAGTTCACTTGGGCCTCCTGCTTAAGCATGTCAAGGTCCCTCTGTATGGCACCTCTACCCTCAGTCACACCAACTGCACCACTCTGCTTACTGCCATCTGCAAACTTGCTGAGGGTGCACTCATTAGCCTCTATACATATTTGTTCAGGTTCTTCAGGTGATCTTCTCCTACAATGGGAAGGGTTTCATTCAGCAGTCCCTGCCTTGAGGTTCAGAAGCTTGAGAGATGTGGGAAAAATACCCTAAATTACTTGCATTGAGCTATACTGATCTTCCATCAGACAATCAAGGTGACTGAAATTGCCTTTGATTAGCAAGGCAATCGAAAAGATTAGCAAGGCATCCTGAGGCTTCCTTCAGCTGTCTAGAGGAGGCTTCACTTGCATCCTTTCTTGATCAGGTGGTTTATAGCAGACACCTGCTACATAAATCAATATATCATGTCTGAATAATTGCATAAATATACCCTGTATAAATAATTGCGCCTGCCTCTTGCATATCCATTTAAAATTCAGAATTTGTTTTGTCCATCTCTGCCTTTCTTCCTGGTGAGAATAAAAGTTATGGAAATATAAAAATGCTATACTGAAAAAGAACACAAGTTACTCTCATTGCAAAATGGTTGCTACTCTGCCAGCCAGAAATGCAATGTTTAAAGAGTCTTCTGTTATACTACATCCCACAGTCCTAATTACCAAGTACCAACTTAAAACATGTTAACTTACCTCCTCTCAAACTTCTCACTATGAAAACAAGTACCTAACTTCAGAATGTTAACAAACTGCATTACAGAAGTTTTTGTGAACTACTTCACTTCTGCAATATCATCTACATTCCAGAAACAATTTCCAAGATACCTTGCTTCTACCTGAACAGATTAAAAACACACTTACATAGAAACAAAGTGATTCCCGAACCATTTTTTACTGAGTTATAAACACTGCAAATTATGGGTTCACTGTAGAAATTAAATGTTCTCTTGATTTACAGTCTATCCTTGGTTGCTCTGTCCTTAAGTGTTATCTCCCAAAAAAGACAAGACTAAAAGGCAAAAGCAGGTGGATCACTAACAAATAAATATCTCTCTCTAGAGAGACAGGCTGAATACTTTCTAATCAAGAAAGATAAATACCTTTTTAAAAAAATCAGATATGGAAAAATCATGAAATATTCTCAGCAGTTCCAAACTGGCTTTCCAAACAAAAGGCAGCTTCTAGAGGATCCTGCTTCGATTAATGTATACAGAGAGGCACATGCAGAGCCTGAATCAAAATCAGTAGTTTAAAATCAGTAATCTAAACTACTAATAAACCAACCTAGGAGGTGTAGGACATAACTATGTATCTGTATTTTTTCCTCTTAAACTTCAACAAACTACAAGTGGAGATCAGAGTGTCAATCCAGCATGTAAGGGTATACCAAACTGTACAACAAGAGCTGTTACACCCACTCATTCAGCAGCACAGTACTGGTATAATAAAAGTGCTTCTCAGCTTGAAGCACACAGATATGTAAGAGCTCAGTCTCAAAGTTGATGAGGTGAAAGCCAGAGATGTGATGCGTGACTTGCATTTGTGTTCTGTTCTTGTTACACCAGCTAATAACATTACTTGCTGCCAGGATGTCTACTATAGTGCTTTAATTAAGACCTCCTTCAGAATGCAGGGGTCATGCAAAATGAATGAAAACAGCAGGCCAAATTCAGAGATGATGTACATTAGAGTAATTTACACTTCAATTAAACAGTGCAATTTGCATAATAAGAATCTTCAGAAAAGAGCTGGCGGCAGGAATAGTAACCTAGATTTTACTTTAGGTTTGTTTACACTTTTCTGCTCTATCTTCATCCTGTCATATATAAAGGATAGTGAATTATTAAAATTGCAACTTCTACTATCACGTTCTTTTACTAAGTCAAAAAGCAATGGGCTTTAGGAAAAACACTTTGTTTTTTTCTATAGGCAACTTAGAGAAATAGGAAAATTTTTTGATTGACTGATTTGGCAAGATCACACCATGGGGGACTCCAAAGTTCTCAATGAGTAACAGCACTTAGAACAAAAGAACCAGAGAGACATAAAACTGTAGTAAATAAGGCTTCAGGGGTAATAGCACAGAACTGGTTTTCATGATCTGGCACATTCCACCAAAAGCCCTTCCACCCTTTAAAGGCATCATATTCATCTGTAGAGACTTACCTGTTGGAGAGATGGTCAGATTAGCATTTCTGTATTATGGGTTGTATAACTTTAGAAATCGTAAAGGTTTTTGTGAAGCTATATGTAGAAAGAAATGATATATCCCCAGAACTTATTTACAATCTGAATATTTTATGTTATACTTATGAAAAGAAAGTCAGAAGAGAACTGCATAGCTACACATGTATTTAGGCACATATTTAGCACACATTATTTCATCTGGTTTCATCTCTTGTCAGTACACAGACGAGTTTTTCTGTATGTCTCTCTCTTTCACTCTGCATCTTAGTGCGTTGTATCATCAGAAACGTGCAGTATTTTCTGTATCAGCCAAGGCTTTAATGAGCTATATTTTAGAGCAGGGTAAAATGTATATTGTAAAATAGGGCAGCCAAGATATCCCAAAAAATATTAGGACATTACAGATGTCACTGGCCAAGGACACTGCTCTTTGGGACCATTACTGACCCTTATTCCTAAGCTTTGTTTCCAGACTCTGGGAGATGGTGTCCTGCAGATTAGTAATATACATTACAGAATCCATCACTGAACATAAGGGATTACAGTATCACAGTATCACAGTATAACCGAGGTTGGAAGAGACCCCAAGGATCATCAAGTCCAACCTGTCCCAACAGACCTCACAACTAGACCATGGCACCAAGTGCCATGTCCAATCTCCCCTTGAACACCTCCAGGGATGGCGACTCCACCACCTCCCTGGGCAGCTCATTACAATGACGAATGACTCGCCCAGTGAAGAACTTTCTCCTCACCTCGAGTCTAAACCTCCCTTGGCACAGCTTGAGACTGTGTCCCCTTGTTCTGGTGCTGGTTGCCTGGGAGAAGAGACCAACCCCTTCCTGGCTACAACCACCTTTCAGGTAGTTGTAGAGGGCAATGAGGTCACCCCTGATCCTTCTCTTCTCCAGGCTAAACAACCCCAGCTCCCTCAGCCTCTCCTCATAGGGCTTGTGCTCAAGGCCTCTCACCAGCCTTGTTGCCCTTCTCTGGACACGTTCAAGTGTCTCGATGTCCTTCTTAAACTGAGGGGCCCAGAACTGGACACAGGACTCAAGGTGTGGCCTAACCAAAGCAGAGTACAGGGGCACAATGACCTCCCTGCTCCTGCTGGCCACACTATTCCTAATACAGGCCAGGATGCCATTGGCCTTCTTGGCCACCTGGGCACACTGCTGGCTCATGTTTAGGCAGGTGTCAATCAGCACCCCCAGGTCCCTCTCTGTTTGGCAGCTCTCCAGCTACTCTGACCTCAGCCTGTAGCTCTGCATGGGGTTGCCGTGGCCAAAGTGCAGCACCCGGCACTTGGACTTGTTAAATGCCATGCCATTAGACTGTGCCCATCTGTCCAGTCGGTCAAGGTCCCTCTGCAGAGCCTTTCTACCCTCTAACTGACTAACATCTGTTCCCAACTTGGTGTCATCTGCAAACTTGCTGATGACTGACTCATCCATATCATCAATGAAGATGTTAAAGAGGATGGGGCCCACCACTGATCCCTGGGGGACGCCACTGGTGTCACCATCTCAGTTCACCACCAGGAATCTTTAATAATGCGTCAAATACTGTTGCTCTTCCACTAAGTCAGTCAATATCTGATGATTTTAAACAGAGAAGAAACAGCTAAGATACCATAAAGTAATTCCATCAGTAAACTTTCAAAATGTCATACAACTTTTGAACTCATAAATTTAATATTTTGAAAATGAGACTTGGGAGTGTTTGCAAAAACAGCACAAATCTTTTTCAGTGGAGAATCAAAAGAACTTTTCATGTTTCAGGTAGCCAATGCTAGAGCATAAGTGTAAAAAGGGAATGTCACAATTTCATACTCTCCCTATGGCAAATAGAAGCATTATGGAAAAGAGATTAAAATGGTAAAAGACACTACCACTAAGAAGACTTGTCATTTATCTGTCTTTGGATCTCTGCCATGGGACAGCTACCTTCAGTAAGCATAAGTGATGAAAACAAGATTATTGAAAAAAGCTTTCACCTATTATTCTCAAAATCTGTTCTTTTTATTTTCAGTTCTCCTCCTGAAGGCTTTTTTTCATTGCAGCTATTTTGAAATGTGCTTCTGCCCTAAGGGGAAACTCAAGTGAATGATGACTATTTTAAAGAGAAAAGTCATTTGTCTTGCCCCCTAATCCTTTCAATATGCTATCTCTTTCTTTCTTACCACAAGGATTCTTTTGGTGTCTCTTTTCCTTTATCTCTGACCACGGTCTTGTTGCATAGTGTGTTCTTAAAAGAGACAGACTTTCATTGTGCAACTATTACAAGTTTTGCAAAATGCACAAAAGCTAAAAAAGCCAAAACTTCGAAGGAAATACAAGTTTTGCTAATCTTGGAAACAGAATATCACAACTGAAGCTTCAGAGTCCTCCACCTGAAAATCTGAGTGCAAGTCAACACATAGACATATGAAAAAAGACTATGAAAAGTAACAATTCTCTTTTTCTGTCTATGCATTTTGGCTACCTATATGGCATTAAAAATCCTAAATATGCTTTCTCCTTCAGTGTGATTATTTAAGACCATAAAAATGATTGCAAAAGAGTACATTAGCTACTACAACTGCTGCAGAGCAACATAGAAACAAAAGGTATAGATGAACAGAAAATATTCTTTAAGGAAACACAATGCATGACATAGTCATAACAACCTTATTTAATAGGTCAAAGCATTTCCTGTGTGGAATAGGATGCTGAATGGAGAATCTGGAGATGCAAGTGCATAACTAAGAGCTGAGCTCCAGAAGTGCCGTGTAAAATATTACAACAATGCTACCAAACTGCATTCAAATGGGAAAAGGTAACACTTCTATTTAGTTTGGAACTTCCTCCTCCTTACAAAATCCTCATTATGAACTTCAGAAAAATGGGGGCTGGTGTTAGAAGTCCATGGCCTTTCCTATCCCAGAAGACTTGAAAAATTTTGTGTTTTACTAGAATTCTTTATTTGCTTGTGTAACACTTCCACCCATGACAAGATAGAATGCGAATAGTAGGATTTTAATATGGGACCAAAGTATTTAACTGCAAGTTCAATGGCAGTTTTTCATAGGACCTGTCACCTACATCAGCAGTACATGAACAAACTCACTTTTTTTATTTTATCCAAAACATGATGGAATAAAAGGGGAATACAGGGAGTCCAGGGCTCTGGGCAGCCTAATCTAATTGTCGATATCCCTGCTCACTCCAGGGAGCTTGGACAAAGTGGTATTTGAGGGTCCCTTTTGACCCAAAACAATCTGTGAATCTGTAAAAATGAACACTACCTAGTAAATTGTGGATGATTAGGCTAAAATATGTGGGGTTTTTTTTTCTCCAATTTCCTAAACAAAATTGTTCATAACATTTAAACAAGATACCATATTCTATTTTAAAATGGCATCTTTCATGGGAACGTTTTTTTCAGGCATAATATCTTACTCCTTCATTACAGCAGCCATTTACTGTACTCTGTCCTAGCTCTATGTCTATGCCATTTACACTTCTCACAAACCTTGGTAAACTCTTCGTGTTTGACAATTTTGTCTGTTTGTCTGCAGTTCTGCTCTCTTTTCCTCTCTCTCTGAATGCTACTGAATGTCTTAGAATAGAATAGAATAGAATAGAATAGAATGGAATGGAATGGAATGGAATGGAATGGAATGGAATAGAATAGAATAGAATAGAATAGAATAGAATAGAATAGAATAGAATAGAATAGAATAGAATAGAATAGAATAGAATAGAATAGAATAGAATTACCAAGGTTGGAAGAGACCTTGAAGATCATTGAGTCCAACCTGTAACCACAACCTCACAACTAGACCATGGCACCAAGTGCCACAACCAGTCCCCTCCTGAACACCTCCAGGGATGGAGACTCAACCACCTCCCCAGGCAGCCCATTCCAATGACGAATCACTCTCTCGGTGAAGAACTTTCTCTTCACCTCGAGCCTAAACTTCCCCTGGTGCATCTTGAGACTGTGTCCCCTTGTTCTGGTGCTGGTTGCTAGGGAGAAGAGGCCAACCCCTTCCTGGCTACAACCACCCTTCAGATAGTTGTAGAGAGCAATGAGGTCGCCCCTGAGCCTCCTCTTCTCCGGGCTAAACAGCCCCAGCTCCCTCAGCCTCTCCTCATAGGGCTTGTGCTCAAGGCCTCTCTTGGTTTGGTATTCTGAGGAAGTGAAAGTCACTATCAGTTAACCCTTCTGTTCCAATAGATATTGCTTGCAATTTATTTGAATATTTTCACCAAAATATCATCAGTGATACTAATTCATCTGAAAGGGACTTATTTCACTGCTAGTATCTCAACAGGGGGATACAGCCAGCATTCATACTCAGGTGTTTGGTTTGGGTTTTTTTTTTCCAGAAAGCCAAGAGGATAGAATTATTGCCATTAATCTTTAAACTTACCCTTCTCACTATACCTAAAGATTTTCAACACTTAAATATAAATAGAACAATATGTTCCATAACTTAAGACTGTATTTTTATTCAAATTGAATTTGGGTTTAAGACTGTCATTCTTTTCTCTGTCATCTCTCAGTGGACATGAAATTAAATCACAGAACTGACTCCAGATGCTCAATATACTCAACTTCTTGTGAAGCAGTTGAAAGAAGAGATGTTCAGCATCCAATGAGTACAGGAAAAGAGCCAATAGTAAAAAAGGAAAACCAATAAAATAAAACTAGAAACATATGTATATATATAAAATCAAGTACCAATACTATTTCTTCTCTTTTACTTATAATTCTTAGAATCATGAAGACTACAGTTAATTCTCTACAGATGCCCATGTTTCACCTAACTTGTAACCAAATATTCCTTTGAGAATATTTAGCAAGGAGAGAGATGTAGTTCAGTGGAGAATAGTAGCTTAATTAAGAGAAAAAGCAAGAAACAATTTGTTAATGCATCATTTTTACCATTCTGTTACAGCTCACACTAAGTTTACTAAGTTATGAGCTCCTTAGAAAAACACAGTTATCACAGTGCTAACTTGGGTGGGCAACCCACAATTTTTGACTGTGTCTATTAGTAAAAGAAGAAATTGCAAATTAAATGTCATTTAGGGTCAAATACATTAATTCAAGAACAGTTTTAGACCTTTCCCAGAATATACTTAAATGGGCAGAATTTGTAACAGCTTCAATTACCTGTTTAGGCAAAACTCTGTCTGGTATTTACTTTTCACATTTTTAATGTATCTTTAGTAAATACTTAACTGCAGCAGTCTTCAAAGCTGTTACATAAAGGAAAAATACACAGCTGATGATGACAGGAAAAATAGATGTCCTCTGTATTCTTCTCTCTTCTCATAACTCACAAGTTATGCAGGTGTTTTTCATGCACAGTAAGCCAAGAAATCATATTTTCTAGTACTAGTAATGCTGGACATATGTAAAAATACTTTTAATGGAAGTACATTTAAAGGGCATGACAGATGTTCCAGAAATGTGTTTACCTCTTCCAGAGCAAGGTAAATTTGAATTTCCTTGACATTTCTTAGCACTTTCTTCAACTGACAATGGACAAGAACGTGGATGTTCACACTTCTTCCCAGTCCAACCTTCTTTACAGTCACACTTTCCACAATTGCACTGTCCATGACCTTTACAATGAATACAATTAACAATTAGCTTCCATACTGGTGACAGGCATTAAAACCTCATGGTAGATGAACTTTATGAAAGTTGGGGTCTCATTAAATAATCAATTCACTATATCTACTTTTATTTTTTAGATTAGCACTTGTCTATGATTCCATTTGAGACACTTCTTCCTTCTCTTTTTTTCCATTTCTTAAGGCTTTTTTCCATTTCTTAAAGGCATCCTCTTGTTTAGAGGGTAGTTTTAGACTAGATATTATGAAGAAAGTATTGCTGTGAGGGTGGTGAGGCACTGAAACAGAATGCCCAGAGCGGCTGTGGATGTCCCTTCCCCGAAAGTGTTGAAGACCAGGTTGGATGGGACTTTGAGCAACCTGATCCAGTGAATGGTATCTTTGCCCATGTCAGAAGGGTTGTGTGGTGGTGAGAGAAAGTTCTCCCCACACACACACAAAGAAACCATGGCAAACTCAGTCGGAGAAGTAAATGAATATAAGCTGTATTTACAAAAGAATGAGATGCAATGAATATATACACAATATACAGTATTTACAATATATACAGCAAAGAACGTAATACAGAACTAAACTCCCTCCTCCAGCCAGGAGGGTCCCCCCTGTACCCCCTCTCTCCCCCTACCTCCTTTTTTTCCCAGAAAGGGTTAGAGAGAGAGAAAAGGTAATTATTAAGAAGGAAATTCTGTTAGCTCAAAGCATATGCAAGAATTATTCTTATCTGTTAGTTCAAGGTTAACTCCGCCCAGCAGCTGTTGCTCAGAGGGAGACAGAAACAGACAGGAAGACTGGAACAGACAGAACAGACCGAGACTCAAACTGAACTAAAACTTAAAGTTGCATTCTACCAATGAAATTCATTTAGAATATCTTGTTTTCATTTTAATACCAAAACATTCAGCCAGAGTGTTCCAGCAACTGTCCCTTTCTTAAAGGCACAGCCTAAAATGGTCACAGGTTGGAACTAGGTGATCTTTAAGGTCCCTTCCAACCCAAACCACTCTGCCCATTTTTCTGTCCCTTGCCTTCATGTCTATATGCTGACAGATTGCAAATTTGACATATAATCACAGAATCAGTAAGGTTAGAAGAGACCTCAAGGATCATCAAGTTCAACCTGTCACCCAAGACTTCATGGCTACTAAACCATGGCACCAAGTGCCACGTCGTATCCCCTCTTGATCATCTCCAGGGATGGTAATTCCACCACCTCCCTGGGCAGCCCATTCCAATGGCTAACAACTCTCTCTGAGAAGAACTTTCTCCTCACCTCGAGCCTAAACTTCCCCTGGTGCAGCTTGAGACTGTGTCCCCTTGTTCTGGTGCTGGTTGCCTGGGAGAAGAGACCAACCCCTTCCTGGCTACAACCTCCCTTCAGGTAGTTGTAGACAGCAATGAGGTCTCCCCTGAGCTTCCTCTTCTCCAGGCTAAACAATCCCAGCTCCCTCAGCCTCTCCACGTAGGGCTTGTGCTCAAGGCCTCTCACCAGCCTCATTGCCCTTCTCTGGACACATTTAAGAGTCTCAATGTCCTTCTTAAACTGAGGGGCCCAGAACTGGACACAGTACTCAAGGTGTGGCCTAACCAATGCAGAGTACAGGGGCACAATGACTTTCCTGCTCCTGCTGGCCACACTATTCTTGATGCAGGCCAGGATGCCATTGGCCTTCTTGGCCTAATGGGCACACCGCCGGCTCATGTTCGGCCAGCTGTCAATCAGCACCCCCAGGTCCCTTTCTGTCTGTCTGCTCTCCAGCCACTCCGACCCAAGCCTTTAGGTGCCTGCGCTTCCTAAATCCATGTTGGCTGGACCTGATCCCTTGGCCATCCTTCAGGTGCACAGTGATTGTCCCCAGGATGATCCGCTCCATAATTTTCCCTGGCACTGAGGTCAGTCTGACAGGCCTGTAGTTTCCAGGTTCCTCCATCTGGCCCTTCTTGTGGATGGGCATTATGTTGGTCAGTTTCCAATCACCTGGGACCTCTCTCCAGTGAGCCAGGACTGGTGCAAAATGATGGAGAGTGGCTTGGCCAGCTCATCTGCCAGCTCTCTCAGCACCCTAGGATGGATCCCATCCGGTCCCATGAACTTGTGAGTATCCAAGTCCTGAAGTCCTTAGCAAGACCTGAACTTATTCCTCGTGGATTTCAGGAGTACTACACTGCTCCCTGACCCCATCAACTAGTTCAGGAGGCCAGGTATCCTGGAGACCTCCTGCCTTATTGTTGAAAATTGAGTCAAAGAAGGTATTTAGAACCTCAGCCTTCTTCTTCTTGCCCCTCTTTTTAGCATTAATATATTTATGAAAATGCTTTTTGTTGTCTCTCACAGAGATGGCCAGCTTAAGTCCTAACTGGGCTTTTGCCTCTCTAATTTTTCTCCTACATGACCTAACAACATCCTCAAACATCATGAGTTTTCTCCCCCCTTTCCAAAGGTGATACATCCTCTTTTCCCCCTTAATTCCTTCAAGAGCTGCTTGCTCATCCAGGCCGGTCACCTTCACCCTCCGGCTCATGTTTCGGCACGTGGGAACTGCCAGTTCCTGTGCCTTCAAGAGCTCCTGTTTGAAGTAGGTCCAATCATCCTGGACCCCTTGGTTCTTAAGGGCTGCTAACCAGGGTACTTTCCAAATAAGTTGCTTAAACAAGCTGAAGTTTGCCCTCCAGAAGTCCAAAGTGAGGATTCTGTTACTTCTCCTCATATCCCTGCATATTGAAAACTCCACTATCTCATGATCGCTGAACCCTAGACAGCCTCACACCATCACATCTCCCACCAGCCCTTCTCTATTTGAGAACAGCAGGTCAAGCAGAGCCTGACCCCTGGACTTAACAGTTGCATCAGGAAGCTGTTATCCATACACTCTAGGAACCTTCTGGACTGCCTCCCCCTCTCTGCTGAATTAAGTTCCCAGCAGATGTCTGGCAGGTTAAAGTCACCCACAAGGACAAAATCTGATGATCTTGTGTGACCGTTTTAGGCTGTGCCTTTAAGAAAGGGACAGTTGCTGGAACACTCTGGCTGAATGTTTTGAAAAACATTCAGATATTGTAAACGAATTTCATTGGTAGATTGGTAGAATGCAACTTTAAGTTTTAGCTCAGTTTGAATTTCAGTTCAGTTCTGTCTGTTCCTGTCGGCCTGTCTGTTTCTGTCTCTCTCTGAAGCAACAGCTGCTGGATGGAGTTGACCTTGAATTAACAAAGCTAACCAGATAAGAAAACTAATTCTTGCACACGCTTTGAGCTAACAGAATTTCCTCCTTAATTACTTTTTTCTCTCTCTCTAACCCTTTTTGGGAAAAAGACAGGTAGGGGGGAGAGAGGGGTACATGGCCAGGGGAACCCTCCTGGTTGGAGGAGGGAAAAGGTCTTCTGTATTACGTTCATTGCTGTATATTTCTGTATATATTGTAAATACTGTATATTGTGTACATATTCACTGCATTTCATTCTGCTTGTAAATATACAGCTTATTCATCTGCTTCTCTGACTGAGTTAGCCGTGGTTTCTTTGGGGGCGGGGGGAGAACTTTCTCTCACCACCACATCTTGAGACATCCTCCAGTTGCTTGTAGAATATTTCACCTGCCTCCTCATCCTGGTTGGGTAGTCTATAACAGGTTCCAATCAAGATGTCAGTTTTGTTAAGCTTCCCTCTGATTTTAACCCACAGGCACTCGATCATGTCCTATGTTCCCTGATACAGATAAATAGATAAATATGAGAGGATAATGTTAATTTTTTTTTTTTTTTTTTTCTGTAGCCACAGCAAAGGAGCTAATCAGGTGTGTGAATTTAGGAATTTTACAATGGAAGCCTTTTTTCTCCCTATATCAAGCCATGAAAGCTATTTGCTCTTTAAAAGAATAGGGTCACTTTAATGTTGCAAACACTTCTGAAGGAAAATCACTTGGTAACATACTGAACAGAGCACATCAGATGTTAAAAGAAGGCACCCAGGTGCCAATAGGAGGTACTGCAAATTGACAGTCACCCCAAGCCATATGAAGCTTCAGGAGGGAGCTGCTGTTGTGGGATGATAAATCCTCACAGCAGGGCTGTCGATTCCTGTAATTTGTAGTTTATGAAAAAACATTTCATTCAGTTACAGTAAAAATCTTTACATATAAATAGGATTTGCTATCATTTCAATCTGCTACTCAGATGTGATTTCCTATCTATTTGGTACGTAGAACAAGACAGGAAAAATTTTACTTCATTTGATGTAGGTTTAAAGAGATCTGATTTATTTTCCCCAATCAGGATAATCCTTCTTGGATTAACCCTAAATGAATTTACAAACAATTGTGAGAAAGATAAGATATTTTGCAGACACACGTAACGCATGCACACTTATGTCCACTAAATGTACTAAGAAAGATGTCTAATTAAAATCCTGATAGTAGATATTTAATTGCAGATGCTGTCTACCACAATTAATCAAAATGAATACTTATGTATTTTTTCCATTTCTGAAACAGAACTAAGCATCAGGACTATAAGATATTGTTTGCACACTTTCATGTGACAGTGCCTTTTTGCACAGTCCATTGGAGAAATGCACACTTGAATGGCCAGCTAAGGATTAATCAGGCTTTCCTAAACCATAAGGGGAAGGGAAGGGCTAAGAATAAATAGCACTAATCGTTTTTTCCAATGCTTCAATGTGCATGGTAGTTACATCAAGCAAGACATGTGACTTTTCTATCTACAGTTATGTCTATGTAATAAATTGCACTGTACCAGTCCTTAATCCAATGCCAAACAGCAATATCATCCCCCCAGCTCCTCCTCACAACCTACACCACTCTGAGTAGTAGCAGCAGCAATGGCAATATTGTCCAGGAATGAGATTAAATCTTGTTTCAGTGATGCAGCATGAGGTGTAGATGCCACATGTTTCCTTTAATCAAATTAGATTTGAAACTTTTGTTTGTCCTTAAATACAGAACACATTAACCATGTTGATTTTCAGATTTATATTCCTTAGCTGATGCTGATATTTTGATAAGACCAAGTGCTAAAAAATACTCAGCAGTGCAATAGTACATTCAAAAATTGACAACATCCTGAGGCCAATCATCCTGCAGCTCTCATGACTACATTTCTACATAATTCCATCTTATTAATTAAATGAACATGTATAATATTTGTAGGTAGCTGAAACAGTAACCACTTAATTCACTGAAGGCTTTTAAAAATGCTTCTATTTTCTCCCTTGTTTTGTGAGCCTGTGAATCATCATTATTTATTAAAACACAAAACTACAATAGTTGATAAATCTTTCTACTTTATAATAGGCAAAGGAGAGGCTAAGAATTTTATGTACCATGTTTGTTTCAGCCTTCTCTCCCTATTAGAGATGACTCCTATTATCTTTCTATGAGGAATCTCTCATTCTAGTAATGAGAAGAGAACATACCACATCATTATTTTATTTGATGTGACTGCATTCTTCTTAATAATTAGGCCAGATCAGATTTCCACAGGACACATTAGAGTTGACAACCTGTAATCTATCAAGTCCCTTTGAAACCACTCTCATTTGATTTTGCAAAGTTCCTGTGTGTACAAATTGCATGCTGTGTATGGACATGGATCAAAGTCCTCTCCCAGCCAGTATCAGCTCTTTATCAGTATACGAAATTGTATGCAAGGTCTCACCCATCCATTAGCATAAACAGATTCTATATGGAGTGATCTAAATACACTGCAAAACTTGGATGGCTGCATGGCTGTCAACTAATTTGACTATAATGCAAGTACAAGGAGAAGAGAAAATGTGAGTCTTTAAGATATACAGTCAGTGATGTGTAGCAGGACTATGCATTCATATTTTCCACATATTGAAGCTTTACTTTTTCTTGGGTCAATTGGTATTCTTAGAGTAGTATTTTTCACAGACCCATTAATTCATATTCCTTTGAATTTCTTCTTCTCTTTTGTCCTCTCCTTGTCATATATAATGAAATGACAAAATTTGATCTAACAAATTTTAGTTTCCTCAAGGAATGAGATATCTTTTAAAGTTCTAAGTATTATTCAATTTATGTTAGCATACACTGAAGATAGGAGTATTAGAAGAGAGATGGAAACTGAAAAGTGATTCAAATTTACAGAGTTATGTTAAAAGCAATAGAAAAAAGACATGTTTTAAGAGAGCCTTAGAACTAGAACCTTGTTGTTGTTGGGGTTTGGGTTTTGTTAACAGAATTATGCCTTTTGATGTAAAAAGTCTGCTCCCCAAAATGTCAGTAGATCAGGTCAATTGGATGCTCTTGTTATAAAAGTACACAAGTGCCCTTCATATATATTTCTTACCTGAACAGAAGTCATCAGAATATCTATCATACACTGCTTTGCAGTTTCTTTCATCGCACTCACAAGTGTCTCCATGAATATCTCCCCAGTCACCAGTTGGGTCCACATCATGACATGTGCATTCCCCACATACACATGTGCCTAGGAAAGGGAGAGGAAAAATGAAACAAAAACAACCAACCAACCAAAAAACCCCACACCAGACAGTGACGGAAGATTAACTGAGCAATTTAGAGTAATAGTAGCTTGATTATAGGAATTTAAACTTGTGAATTTTCTGCTCTCACAGGAGTGCACGTTCCAGGCTGCAGGTGTTAATCATGAGCATATGCTCATGTATGATTTAAAACCTTCTATGATTATTTGGTAGTAATACTTCATACAAGCAAGTTGAGTTTCTGTTCAAATTTCTTTTTCTTTTCTCTCTTTTGTTTTGTTTTGTTGTGGGTTTTTTGTTTGTTTTCTGTTGAGCCTTGTTAAGAATCAACAGAAAAGCACAGAACGTTCTTTGACATCAACAGTAATTTGTCCTGGCACTAATGACAATAAAAATCAATGCTGTTTAAATGACTGGGGCTTGGGCACAGTGGATAATTAATGATTGTTAAAGCATAAATGTTTAAACTAGATGGGAATCCAAATTCTAATACAACTGAAAATGCCTAGATTGTTCTTTACCTAAGAACAATATCAGCAAAGAAATACATGAAATTGATACTTTTCCACTTTTCCCAAGTCCATATGCAGGGCTCCATTGTTGTTTAAAATAAGAAGCGAAACTTGAAATATGGCAGCGACACTAATTTGGCACAACCTTACTCATATACAGAGGATAAGCATCCCAGATACTTAGGAAAGTCAGAACAAAAAAAGATGGTTTCCTTACTCAGAAATCCAAACAAGCTTCAGGGGCATACACTCACTACTTTTTCTGAAATGTTGATAGGCATAAAGATGCAGCTTAACCTTACAGATCTGTACCATTCATTTTCTGAAGTGTAGTTGCACTTTCTGGTACTCCACCAAAGCAATTGCTCTCTGATTCAGACTATAGATATGGGGACATTGCCTAAAAATTGAAAGTCTACACAATCATGTATGCATGATGGTTACATGAAGCAGGAAAATGTGCTGCCATATTTAGTGCTACAGCTACCAAGACAGTCCCCAAGAAATTTGTATCCGATTTTTGTTACTTTCACAATTCAGTGACATTAATGAAGGAGCAGAAAAATACATCACCACCAAGCGAAAAAGAAATCCAGAAAATCAGAAAATGCCTCTGGTGAATGATTGATTCTTCTGTGAAGGATCTTTCCATAAACTTTAATGTGAATTTGGATCAGTTGTCCTAGATATTGGAATGTGAATCTAAAGATTCACATCTGGTCTGAGCTGTTTGATTAGACAGTTGGTGGAAATATACAGACAATTTATCCATCTTAGTACTGAAGGAGGCTGGACAGCACAGTTATCCTTGATACTTAATTTTAGAAGGCTCAAGACAGACAAGTTGAACTTCACCTGTATCACCAGGTGTATAAACACAGACAGATGGGTAAATAGGACTAAAGAGTGTAGAAATATTATGTTGGAAATCAACTTTATGTAGTCAAAAGCCTATGCACTTTTTACATGGATAAAATCACAAATGTATGAAAGGCTAAAACTACAGCAGTATTCCATGAACATACCTTTTTGCTCAGGAGTTTGTAGCTATTGAGAAGATCAGCTATACTATTAATTGTAATTTCTTCCAAATGCATTGTAAACTAAAAAAAATACTTGTACAGTAACATTTCCAATTTGAAAAAAAAGGTTGCTTTGACAAGAAGTTATTTTCTCAAGTATACCATCTCAGATGAAGCCATTTCAATGTTTATTATTTCGAGAATTACAGAAAATTTGCTGCTGGAGTCCCAAGACCAAAAGATCCTCCGCGATGTCCATATTTGAGCCAAACATTCCATTTCCTCATAATTAAGAGAAGGGAGTTTTCCGCGTGTTCTCATGATAATTAAATGTTCACACCATAGCAGGTGTTGTAAGCAGAGATGTTTTAAGAGAGGTATCTGAGACTCACACTTATGTTCTCTACTTATGTACTGTAATTATTCTGGACTACTTCCAGGGGGAAAAAAATATAAAAAACAAAAGGCATGTTTCTTAACTGTTTGTTCAATGCAACCAAAGACAGTAGCTAGTGAAAAACAGCCTCATTTTGTGTTTTGGGTTGGGGTACTTTTGTTGTTTGGTGGTGGTTTTTTTTCCTAAAATGGCAATATTTGATGGCAGTACAGGGTAAAATTCAAATTCCCAAACTTTATGCAAATGAAAATTCATGTATCTAGAAACACAGTGTGAAGTCTACCTTCCCAGCTCTACCGCATTCCACATTGTTACTGAACACTTCTTAGTTGTTTGATTGTCAGGCTGTGCCAGAAACTTAGAGTTTTGTAGTTTTGTATTCCCTATTTGATTGTGGGTCCTTGGTCTTCTTTAAGAGTGAATTGACATACAATCCTGTTGACACTAAACCACTCAAAGTCAAAAACTTGCTAGTATTTTATTTTGCAGGGATAGGTGTCTTGCTAAGCCAGATGTACTAACAAATTACCGCGCTCAAAGGGTGAGAGTACCTTGGGTCATCTTAGGATGGGTGTGGTTTTGTGTAAGTAAGATACCTATACCTAAGTAGAGGTATCTACCAATTCATTTGGAAATGTATATCTGGATTTGAAATAAGTGAGAACAAACTAGAAACTATCAGCAAACACAATTGATGTCCTATGCAGAAAACGCATATTGTAAAATAAATATACGTGTAGAAGGAACGTGTGAATGACACACCTCTGTTGCTGCAGATTTTGCCATCTGGAGATGTGCATCTTTTCTTGATCTCCCAGGGGGTGATGTCACACTGGAATTCACATTTATCTCCATGCCAACCAGCCTCACAGTAACAGTTTCCACAGTAACACTTTCCATGGCCTTAAGCCAAAACAAATTACATACAGTGAGAAGAGGCAAGCTTTTAAAAGGCATTAACAATTTAACTGTTTCGATTTCTTCTTTTAAAAACTTTTAGTGTTAGAGATAGGATAGGAACAATTTATAGACTGCAAATACCTACAGAAAATAATACAAAGGCTATTGGAGTATTACTTTTCCACAAGTCAATTTTAGAATGTTTTAATCTAGTCTCTGATTAAATCAATAAACACACAAACACGAGAGAGGGGGAGAAAATCCCCACTTTATGTTTGTAAGCTTACTGCAAATAAATTTTGAAGATGTTACGAGCAGCAAGCAAAATTTAAGCAGAACTTCAGATGGGGAGACAGCACACATCTGACCACAGTACTTCGCATATCTAAGAAAGGGTTGTATGTTCTTGATGACTCAGGTAACTCCAGCAAAGGAACCTTGTCTACTTTGTAGACAAACTGAGTACATTGTACATAGCTTCCCTTCTGACCTGTTAAAATTTTTTGAACACCAATAAACAAGCTGAAGAAAGAGTTGGTAAAGTGAACCTTTTAGAGGTTCATTTAACAAACACGCCTCCTTAAGTAGCTCCTTAATATTTTGATGCATTAAGGTACTGCTGTCATGTGCATGCCATAAAGCATTTAAGTAGCTGCAACTGTATCATAAGTTTACTGTCTCCTAGAAATATCATTTCAGGATCTTGTCCTTTTCTCCCTTCTATTTACGTTAAGCTTAGCAGACCTAGCTGTCTCAATCAGATTGGTTCAGTCTGGGGGAAGGGGCTGAAATCAGTCCCCCCAGACAGGAGACTGAGGGTAGTAAGCTGGAGTCAGGGGTGAAACCAGCACCCCAGATGAAGTGCATGTACACTAATGCACACAGTATGGGTAACAAACAAGAGGAGCTGGAAGCCTTGTTACAGCAGGAAAGTTATGATGAAGTTGCCATCACAGAAACGTGGTGGGATGACTCACATGACTGGAGCACCATAACTGATGGCTACAGGAACTTCAGGAGAGACAGGCAAGGAAGAAGGGGTGGAGGGGTGGCCGTGTACATCAGGGAGGCTCTAGATACCATGGAATTAGGGATTAAGGATGATCAAATTGAGTACCTGTGGGTGAGAATTAGAGGGAAGGACAACAAGGCTGACATCCTGGTTGGACTCTGTTATAGACCACCCAACCAGGATGAAGAGGTTGATGAATTATTCTATAGACAGCTAGAGGCTGTCTCAAGATCACCAGAACTTGTTCTTATGGGCGACTTTAACCTGCCTGATATCTGCTGGGAACTTAACACAGCAGAGAGGAGGCAGTCTAGGAGGTTCTTTGAGTGTATGGAGGATAGCTTCATATCCCAGTTGCTGTGTGAACCTACCAGGGATAAGGCTTTGCATGACCTTGTTTTTACAAACAGAGAACGGCTGGTGGGAGATGTGGTGGTTGGAGGCTGTCTGGGGTCCAGTGACCATGAGATAATTGAGTTTTCAATATGCAGTCAAGCTAAGAGGGGCAGCAACAAAACCTCCACTCTGGACTTCCAGAGGGCAGAATCCAGGTTACTCAAGGAACTACTAACTCAGAAAGTAGCTTGGGAAACAGACTTAAAAACAAAGGGTTCCAGGAGAGCTGGACCTACTTCAAGGGAGAACTCTTGAAGGCACAGAACCAGGCTGTGCCAGTGTGGTGGAAGATGAGCTGCGGGCACAGACGGCCAGCCTGGATGGGCAATGAACTTCTGGGTGAATTAAGGGGAAAAAAAGAGTGTGTATCATCTTTGGAAGAAAGGAGAAGTAACCCATGGAATGTTTAAGCGTGTTGCTAGGTCATGCATGAAAAAAATTAGCGAGGCAAAAGCCCATTTAGAGCTTAGACTGGCCTCTGCTGTGAAGGGCAACAAAAAATCCTTCTATAAATATATTAATGGCAAGAGGAGGGGCAAGGACAACCTCCACTCCTTAGTGGACATGGAGGGGAATATTGTAACTAAAGATGAGGAAAAAGCAGAGGTACTTAACACCTTCTTTGCCTCAATTTTTAATAGCAGAATAGATTGTCTTCTGGACAACTGGCCTCCTGAGCTGGCAGATGGAGCCAGGGAGCAGTATAGTTCCGGGAGGAAGTAGTTAAAGACCTCCTTTGATGCTTGGATCCCCACAAGTCCATGGGACCGGATGGGGTCCATCCTAGGGTGCTGAGAGAGCTGGCAGATGAGCTGGCCAAGCCACTCTCCATCATTTTTCAGCAGTCCTGGCTCACTGGAGCAGTGCCAGATGACTGGAAGCTGGCCAAAGTGGTGCCCATCCACAAGTAGAGCCAGAAGGAGGAACCAGGGAATTCCAGGCCTGTCAGCCTGACCTCAGTGCCAGGCAAGATTATAGAACAGGTCATCATGAGTGCAATCACACAGCACTTACAGGATGGCCAAGAGATCAGACCCAGCCAGCATGGATTTAGGAAGGGCAGGTCCTGCCTCACCAACCTGATCTCCTTCTATGATCAGGTGACTGCCTGGTGGATGTGGGGAGGCCTGTGGATGTAGTCTACCTGGACTTCAGCAAGGCCTCTGACACCATCCCCCACAGCAAACTCCTGGCCAAGCTGTCAGCTCGTGGCTTGGACAGCAGCACTCTGTGTGCTGGGTTAGGAACTGGCTGGAGGACCGAGCCCAGAGAGTGGTGGTGAATGGTGCCACATCCAGCTGGCAGCCAGTCACTACTGGTGTGCCCCAAGGATCACTGCTGGGACCCATGCTCTATAACATATTTATTGATGAGCTGGATGAGGGGATTGAGTCCATTGTCAGTAAATTTGCAGATGACACCAAGCTGTGGGCAGGAGTTGATCTGTTAGAGGGTAGGAGAGCTCTGCACAGGGACCTTGACAAGCTGGACAGATGGGCAGAGTCCAATGGCATGAGATTTAACACATCTAAGTGCTGGGTTCTGCACATTGGCCACAACAACCCCATGCAGTGCTACAGGCTGGGGTCAGAGTGGCTGGAGAGCAGCCAGGCAGAAAGGGACCCTGGGGTTACTGAGACAGGTGGGGTTTCTTAACCTGGAGAAGAGGAGGCTCAGGGGAAACCTTATTGCTCTCTACAACTACCTGAAGGGAGATTGTTGCCATGTGGGTCTTCATCTCTTCTCCCAGGCAACCAGTGACAGAACAAGAGGACACAATCTCAAGCTGCGCCATGGGAGGTTTAGGCTGGATGTTAGAAACAAGTTCTTCACAGAAGGAGTGATTTGCCATTGGAATGGGCTGCCCAGAGAGGTGGTGGAGTCACCATCACTGGAGGTGTTTAAGAGGAGACTGGATGGGGCAGTTAGTGCCATGTTTCAGTTGATTTGATGGTGTTGGGTGATCAGTTGGACTTGATGAACTCGAAGGTCTTTTCCAACCTGGTTAATTCTATTCTATTCTATTTATACCCTCACCTATCAAGACTGCAATACTATACTAAAACCAAGCTACAACTCAATTCTAAAGTTTCTGTAACGTCAAATAAATAGTGATGCAGTCAGATAATCGATAAAATGCCATCTGAGATTGGAAAACCCTGACACATCTTTGCAACTCTGCCTTACCTAAATTTATTGGCTTTAAAGAATGCATTCCCTTTGTGCAAAAACTAAAATATATGTTACCTATATCTCAGCATAATGTTCTACACTTTTGCAGGATAAAATCCCAGTCCACAGCTGCAAACTTCAGAAACATGCACGTAAATATAAACTTTCTTTTTTTTTTTATTAGTTTGATCCTCCTGAGTTGGTTTTCTTTGAAGACAATTAAAATCTTCAAGACTTATCTATACCTTCAAGAGCAATAAAGCTACACAAACTGAGCCAGTACAACAGACAATGATTAGGTTCACTCTCTCTCCATGGACAGTATCCAGCGGGCATTGCCAGCTAAGGAGAACAGGTTTGGAATGCTTTTTCTTAAGTTATTATGAAATAGACTTAAGTGATTCCTGTGGAAGGAAAGATGGCATAAAGGCTTTTAAAGGAAACATCAGGATGGGAGAGAAAAAACAATAACCAGATAGGCATGTGTGGTCTTCTTTTGTGTGATGAAATTATGTACCTTTGACCTTCAGTTCACAGAATCACAGAATTATTGAGGGTGAAATAGACCTCTGAGATCATAAAGTTCAGTTCACATGCTGGCCATTTTTTATGCGTAAAGCTTTGTTCAATATAGGGTTTTGCATTATAGCTGTTTGTTAGAAAGCAAAGCAAAATCCAACACTCAACCTATGTGTATAAAATTTGTATCTTACAGTAACCTAAGTAAGTAGAGCACACCATTAGTTTATATCTTCGTTAGTAGGCTCCAAATCTTACATAAGGTGTCAGGCTTTTTACACTGATGAATCACAGACCTTAAAGACTTGAATCTACCAAGATTTTCTTTATCCTTTGATTTTTGCATATACATGACACTAGTTTTTGCAGAGTTGAGTCTCCTTCTATGAAACAAGGGGAAATAAAAACTAAGAGAAAAACAACAATATAAACCAGCAGCAACACCAGTGGTGGAAAAAAAAAACCAACCAACTAAAAAAAAAAAAACAAAAAAAACCCCACATAACAAAAACAGCAGAAAGAGAATTCCTTGAACTAAATAAATTGTACATTTTTGTCGTATTTAGTACCATATGTAATCATAACAAGTAAATATAAATGGAATCCCTGGCACATAAGAATTATTGTCCTCCACCTTTAGGTAGTTGCTGGAAATATTGGACACTGCTCCTGGATTTGAACTTCAGAGGACCAATTTGTTTAGCCCAACTTAAAACCCCTACCTAATCCTATGGAAAAAAAGTTCTTTACACTTTCAAAGGCACTTAAATAAAATTTATTTTGTTTTCTGTTTAAGGACAAAGATAGATAACTATTATACAGAATTAGTCTCTCTCTTTGTACACATATCCACAGCAAGCATAATAATCAGAGTATGAACAGTCTAAGAGCAATTTTGAACCTTCCTGTGTGGATACAGACACAATATGCATGTCTTCAGCTTGAAAAATATTTGTCTCAATTCCCAGCTCAGGATCAAACCTCCCTAGTAATATAGCCAACAGCATTTATAATGCCATAATGGTGCTTGTTGCACAATCTTTAACTGTCAAGTTCCTAGCTTATAATGAAATGAAAACACAGCTTGAATTTTGGTTGATTTTCTATCAGCAGTTTATTCTCTTTTTCTCTTGCTGTTCCTACCACAGATGAAATTTTTCTTCATTGATTCCTTTCTATTTTTCTCTTTAGAATTCTCATTTTGTATTTGTTTTAAATTTTTTGTTTCCTTGACAAAATTTTTATGTCCTGCATCTTGCCCTCCTTTGTGCCACAAAGCATTAACATTTCTTGTATTCCACCAAAGGCAGATGCACTAAGCTCTGAATTATCTTACTGAATTACCTTGCATAATCCTCTTTGCAGTTCTTCTACAAACAGGAGGGTATCACAGGATTCCTTCATTCTTTAACCTCCTGCTTAGCTCATATTTGCATCTGAAACTCTCATGTAGAATTTGCAAGCTAAATTTTTAAAGTCATACATTCTTAAAGACATTCTATAGCACCACACAAATGATTTTGTAACAGTCTCTATTAATCTTCACCATTCTCTTTGTACTCACTAAAATACATACCTGTACAAATCTCTTCTGTCTCATCATCTATGCATTCTCTGTCATCACATTCACAAAATTTACCATAGACAAGTCCATTTCCTTCCGTGTTTGCACATTTACACCTGCCACACTCACATGTGCCTGTAAACAATTGATACAGTACTCAATAATTGCCATTTAGGAAAAGAGTTGCATTAGTCTGTCAGAGATGGTATGTATTTTATTCCTGAGAAGGCACCGAAATTTAAAGATTATGCAGTCAAATAAAGAGACACATAAACAATCTGTATCAACAAAAAAGTGTAATCTTAGCTGCAAGGGGTTGCAATATTCCTAAGTAAAATTCACTCCTAGAGTAGCCTGCCTGACTTCATGCAACCAAAGTATGAATTTGGTGTGACTTGAAAATTTTATAATTTGCCTACAGAAAGGAGAAAATTTAATTTAGTCATCTTCTCAACAATGAATCCTGGTTTTGTCCAGTTCTGCAGCCACATTACTTGAGAGTAACAGGGCATGGTGACTGAGGACCTGAAAATGTCTACCTAAATTCACAAAGTACCTCTAATGCTGAGGTCGCTGATCTCTTTTCTCCAGCTATTATGTGAAGATTAGAATTTTGGAAGGATAGCTTTGAGAAAAAGACAGGAATCAAAGGAAGGAAACCTTAGCAATGAACATCTGTATAAAGACCTTCTGATCAGAGGTCAGGTAAAAAGGACTCAAGCTAGAAAGCAATTGCCATATTAATTTAAGAACTATATAACGGACAAGCTAATTGCAGAGAGATACATTCATAGCATTGTTAAACAGACCATAAGTATTATAATAGCATATCAACAATTTCACTGCAAAGTGTGTTTTTCTGGTAGTATTGATGTCCACATTACAAGTTATTTCATTACATAATTGTAGGAATCTCTATAGTAATATATTTTTATTTCAGGACTTTGATCCGATCTAACTTTAAGCTTTTAAGGCTTATTACTCCTCTGTTTGTGGATGATGTCTCAGATAAGTGTAGACCTTGCAAGAACATTAAAGGCTATAGTAAAGACACTTGCTGATTTGTCACAAGATGGGGTTTACCCATGTCATGCCGGAAAATGGGTTTGCCTGATATGCTGCCCCAATCTAAGTATCCCCAAGACTCATAGATTTTTTGGAAGTGTAGAGCTGAGAATTTTTGTCTCACAACATAAATCACAACAGAAAACTTTCTGTCATACAGAAAAGCAGAGAAGCCAGGTAATGTAAAGGATGAAAATGGCTGTGTAAACAGATCTCTCTTCTGTCACGTCTGGTCTGGTCACACATTTGCTTCTCGCTCTTTTGAGAAGGGCTGCCCCTTCACCTCAGTGGCCGTCTGTCTTCTTGACCCACCCTCCCAAACATGAAAAAGTTAATTTTGTTGCTCCTGGGGAAGGAAGGGTCTGCCCTTTTCCCTCAGAGAGTCTTTCTGACCTGGAATGCAGCTGCCAGGGCAAAGCAAAAAACTGCTTTGCCCTACTCCTCATGAATATTTTCTATTTTGGAACATAATGCATGATAACATAACAACCATAAATAAACATATTAAGGAATGCTGTAAAATTGCATTAGAAACAAAAGTATTGCCGTGCTGGTCATGTGAAGTGCCCCATTACCCTGCCTCTATGATTTTTATTAAAATTGTAAGGGTAGGAACTTCAGCAATATTATGTTAACTGGGGCCCCATTGTCAATGGACTTGCACAAAGTTTTTCACCAATCACTGGCATTACTATGCCAGCAAGTATAGATTCCTTTTTAATACACAGGGTTCATATTACTCATGTTATAGCCATACATATGTTCAAAAACGTGATAACAGATGCAAAAGAAGTCCTCTGACATTACACAGCTAAATTACATAAGCTATTTTACATTTCACCATTTCAAGTATAGTACAAGTTGTACTAAATGTCATATTAATATGAAGAACAGAGCATGTGACATACATGGCCAATCTAAAAAAGTAAACTTCAAAAATGGTTTCAAAAGCTAACACAATATAATAATAATAATAATAACAGTAATGAGATAATACAACACAAGTGTAGCAGTCCGGGCTGGGTGCCTTCTGATGTGTTCATATGAGGTAGGCTTTCTCTGTCCAGAAGTCCAGCCCAGAGGGGTGGACACAGGAAACCTGGTATTTTGTACCATAATTCCCTGCGCCACTGTAAGATCTCAGCCAGGGTCCTGGCATATTCTCTTTCTTCCCTTGCTGCCACCTGGTAACTTGGGGGAGGTTTCTCCTGGCCTTGGGCCTAACCAGGGGGATGGGCAGTCTCAGACGTGGCCAGCTGAGACTAGTCTAACAGTGGAGTGGGAGGGGGGAAGAAGGAGCCCTGGGGGTTTTGGGTGTACCCTCAGGTGGGGATGGGATATTTCTGGTTGTGCTTTGGGATCTCTTTTGTCACTGCGCTTCTGGCTCTCTGTACACATTCACCGCTTTCCCTTGAAACTTTCCACCATTTTTGCAATCCATTTGTCTGAGTCGTTATTTTGCCTGTGGTGGGGAGGGGGTCTGCCTCAACCCATCACAACAAGTCACCTACAGAACTAGAATTGTATGCAACAAAGATTAATAAAAACTTTCAGAAAACTTATTTACAGTGTCCTAAAAGTATCCATTCCTTCCCGTTGACTTTCCACTTCCAAGTGGAAATTGGCCACATTGAGAATCTCAATTTAGGTAGGATTTCCTAGTAGCTCTGAAAAATTATTAGGAATGTTTGAGTCACTTGTTCATGAGAAGAACTACAATAAATAGAAGATTATGTGACAGGATGGGGCTGGTTTTGCAGCTCACATTGTCCCACCTTTTATTGACAATTAAAAAACAGAATTCAGACCCCAAAGGCAATGTTGGCAGTAGATCAAAAGGAAAGCCCATCAAGACACAAAGTGTATGGCTAAAGCCCAACAAAATTGCCACATATTTCCTAGCCAATCTCATTGGAATTCCTGCTCTGTTTAACACCAGTAAAACCAAAAGCATTTACTCTTTTTCCTTATCTCACAAACATTCCCCTTTTAGCCACTTTTAGTGGTTGTTCAGCTACTTTGGCTTTCTCTTGATGATTCAGTGATAGAGAAACTGGGACAAGGAAAGAAAAATAAAAAAAACTGTCTTAACATTCTTGTTTAAGTATTTTGACCACAATGATCTATGTTTTTTTTTGAGAGTCATTCTCTCATTCAGGTGTCTTTCATTTGTAAGCCAAACAATAATGAGTCTCATAAAATCTATATTATTGTCCTAAATGAAATATATAATTTATTCAGTATGCTGTATAATTAAAATTTACTGTTAAACTGGTTTCACATCTTATGCTGACTGGAGACTGGCAAATGTGATACCCAACTTCAAGAAGGTTAGAATGAGGATCTAGGGCACTATAGACCTGTCACCCTGACCTCAGTCATTAAGAAGGTCATGAAGCAGACTATCTTGAGTGCCATTATGCAGCATGTACTGGGCAATCAGGGGATCAGGTCCAGTCACCATCAATTTATGAAGAGCAGGTCATGCTTAACAAACCTAATCTCCTTTTATGACAAGGTGACCTGCTTAGTGGATGAGGCAAAGGCTATGGATGTTAATGTCCTGGACATTAGTAAGATGTTTGACAATGTTCCATAGCATCATCCTGGAAAAACTGTTTGCCTGTGTCTTGGATGAGTGGACTCTTTGATGGGTTAAAAAATGGCTAAGGAGCCAGGCCCAAAGAATGGTGGTGAATGGACTTAAATCCAGCTGGCAACCAGTCACAAGTGGTGTTCCCCAGGACTCAGTACAACCTTTATCAATGACCTGGATGTGGGTATTGAATGCTCCCTCACTAAGCTTGCAGATGACAGCAAGATGAGAGGGAGTCTTGATCTGCTTGAGGATTGGATGGCTCTACAGACCATGCAATGCTACAGGCTTGGGGCAGAATGGCTGCAAAGCTGCCCAGCAGAGAAAGACCTAAGAGCATTGATCAACGGCAAGCTGAATATCATACAGCAGTGTGCTCAGGTGACCTGGCTTGTATCAGGAACAATATGACAAGCAGGAGAAGGGAATTTATTGTCTCTGTCTTTACTCAGCACTGGTGAAGCCAGACCTTGAGTACTGTGTTCAGTTTTGGGGTCCTCACAAGAAGACAGACATTGAGGTCCTAGGACAGGTCCAGAGAAAGGCAAAGATGGTGAAAGGTGTGGAAAACTGGTCTTAGGAGACATGGCTGACTGTCTAGTCTGGAGAAAAGAAGGCTAAGAGGAGACCTTATCATTCTCTACAACTGCCTGGAAGGAGGTTGTAGAAGGTGGGCGTCAGTCTCTTCTCCCTAGTAAAAATGATAGGACAGGAGAAAATGGCTTAGGGATGCAACAGGGGAGGTTTAGATTGGATTATTGACTGAAAGAGTTATCAAACACTGGAATGGACTGCCAAGGGATGGAGGGTCCCCATCTATGTAAGTGTTTAAAAGAGGTATACATGTGATGCTTAAGGGATGCTGCTTAGCACCACACTCCATAGTTAGATAATGGTTGGACTTAATCTTCAAGGTCTTTTCCAACTGGAACAATGTTAGGATTCTATGAGAGCCTAGCATGTCTGTAGCAAGTCTCACAAATCCTTCGGGTTCTTGGCTCAAGTTAGTAACTAACTTGTGAGAAATTTAGTTGTACAAAAATGTATGGACCCAGACAGAAATTGACTATCAGCAAACAGAATTGGGGTTCTTGCAACATTTCTTCCTTGGAGATGAACATAATGAAAAATCTGTAAGGTAGTTTCTGATCTCAAACTTTGATGGACAGCAAATGCTCTTCAAAATTTTACTGTTCTTCAGTGAATTCTTCTAAAGGGCTATTTCTTATTCATCTGATTTTTTTTTTTTTTTAAGGAAATTACTTCCTATGTAGGTTAGGATGAGTTATAGAATTACAGAATTAGAGAAAAGAGTGACCAAATCAGAGAACCGAAGACAAAACTATCCCATTAAAATGATTCAGCAGATCTTCCACAAGTGTTTTTTAATAATCATTATTACAGCTCAAAAATGTCTTTAAAAATGTAGAGTTTATAAGCATCCTGGGAAAAATATTTGTAAATATCATTTCCATATGTTATAAACATAAAACAACAACAAAATAATTTCATCACTGTGTTAATGCAATGACCATAATAACCTTTTGATGGGCAAAATACATGCCACAGCTGCAGTTTCATCAACCCAGAAGAGCTATGGAAAAACTAGAGTACTGAAGTAAGCATTCTGAATCAATGCATATCATATACACAGGAACAGACCTATAGGAAAATTATACATTTTAGCATACAGACAGTTATTCCTAAGTCTCTGGAGATGTGCTTTACAAAATTCCTAATTAGAGCAAAAATTACAGTGATTTGAGATGACACAGAGAGAACACCAAGCCATCAAAACTAACAAAAGACATCTTACCTGCACCAGAACAGATGATATCTTGAGAATTCTTGCACATTTCATTGCTTTTCTTTCGTGTAAGATTACAAGTAGTTGGATACTGACAAGCTTCGCCATACCATCCTTCATCACATTTGCACTTCCCACAGTCACACTTCCCATGGCCTAGCAAAGGAAGGTAAGATTGTGTCAAGTCCTTTTTCCATTCAGAAAGCAGCATTTTTTAATCCAACTTTTACAAATGGTTTCCATCAATTATAGCTTTAAATGAACATGATTAGCTTCACTGAACACAGTTCACATGCAATTAAAAATAGAAATGAATAAATATGATCTTATATATGAGGAGACACCAGAAATCACCACAACTTTGAAATTTAAATTATTTCATTTTGGCAGGTCTCTATGCGAATTATTACTTTAAGAAGTAATATAGAACGAAAACATCCACTGTGGGCTTTCTTACTGCTTTAATTTATAGATCATTCCCATAATTGTCTACTGTTATTATTAACACAGTGGAACATCAAGAGACTCCATTCACCACCTTGGCCAGCTGTAGGCAAGGAATAGCTAGAAACTGCAGCCTGAGAAGACAGGGTTGACTACTATGCTACAAACTCTGAAAAGGCTGATGGAAAGGGGACAGCAGCAAGCAGTAACTCCCTCGTGCATTAGCAGCTGCAGCTCCTACCTCTACTGAAAGTTCCAAATCCTTCTTCGTAAGGCCTCCTCAAACTACTGGTCCCTTTAGCCTGCCCATTTAGCCTTGCAAAACTGGATTTTTGTCTTCAAATGTTTACACAATATTGTCAATGTAGTATATTTTGATAATTACAGGACTACATTTACTTATGATTATTTGCTACGTGCCAAGTATTTTAAAGAACCAACACTGCTTCTCATTCTATTAGGATATGGCATGCTAGCATACTATCAGCTGAATCTACATTTCATTTGTCTGTTCTATTTACGTTTAGCCCGTATGTGGAGCTAAACTATAGCAGTTGCTCTATCGCACAATAACTCCCTCACCAGCAGAGAAGAGGAATCAGGAAAAGGAGAAGACAGGGTAGACTGAAAATGGATTTTATGAAATAGCCAAATTGATACCAATATCAATACAAGATATATAAAGTTATTCTCAGCCCAGCAATCACAATACCTGGTAAGGCAAGCTTCAACAGGAGGAGAGCAAAGAAGAGCAGTAAAGAAGAACCCAAGCATAAAGGTCCCTTATCCTTAGCAAACTTCCTTCTTTATACTGAGTGTGATGCCCATTGTATGAGCCAACTCAATCAGCTGCTCTGGCTGACTTAGAACTGCTAATGGCCTACAGCTTCTGATTGTCACAGTAAAATCGGGCCAAATATGTTGCTTAAAATTTGTAATGTATCTAATAACATGAAGAGTTATAAAAGTAAGGATGTCTGTTTTTTCAAATTCTTTAGTTTTCTTGAAAAATACTCAAATATGGAGATGAATTTACAATTTGCACTATGTAAAACTCCATGTTTGGTATCATGTTCCACACTAAATTCCAGGTGCAAGTTTCTACCACCTTATTAAATGTAAAAACAATCGCAAATTTTTTAAACCAGGATATTCAATTTAAAAATAAATACCATTTGAATTAATACCTGATGGACAGAAGATTCCTTTCCAAACACTACGTCTCAAAAATAGATTCTTATTGCAGTCTATTTTAAATGCATCTGTTGCCTGCAGTTATAGTCAACTGCCTGAAAATACAAGCCCAGTCTGCTTCCAATAAGGGATTTAAATAAGTATTGTAAATAGAAAGTTTTAATGAGAGAAAGGAGTATCATTTGTTGCTCAATAATGTTTTTTTGCCTTTCAAGATGGTCCTATGACCATTTTTTCAATACCTGAAAAAAAAACATAGTTCAAAATGATATGAAAGAATCATACTAGAAATCTCCACCTTAAAATTTGCTGAATAACTCTCTGTTGGTAAAGGACAAGAAAATAATAGTAGGATATAAAATACAGAACAAGGACCTACTATTGTAATTACTCTGCTTCACTAACAGGTGACACTATAGAAAATGCTGGCAGATCCTAGGATAGTTTAAAAATTCTAAAGACCAAACATAACCATCTGCATGCATTCTCCTTCCTTTCATGGGCTACTTACTATAATGACTTCGCATTGTCCAGAGTTCATTGTCTGCTGGTGAAGAAAAGATGCTCTAATAAAAAGAGGACTTATTTTTCCATTTCCATGTCTATATAACAGAGTAAGGCAAAAGTCACTGCTGGTTAGTACTGATAACCCAGCAGCACTAAACTCTCTTAGTTACAGATGATTAATCTCACATATGGTGGATAAAAAATTTAAAAAATCATTTAAAGTTATAGAGCCAGTTAAAAGAAATTTAATGAAAAACTTCCTTCCATACAGAGCAGCTTCTTGGCTTTCTTTAACCAGAAAATACAAAAAACTGAAATAATGACATTAAATCAAAAGAAATAATGGAAGTTGTGTTGCATGCAATGGAAAGCAACTATAAGGAATTTAACTAATATGCACAAATGATTGACACCTTGACTACTCCCTTTAAATACCCGAATTTTGCCAGTTGGCATATAATAAGCAATGATAAGTTTCTGCTCAAAAAATTTGGTTGAGAAGACTGTATCGAAGTACAGGAGGCCATAAAACTTCCTGCCATAGCTTGTATCTTCCCCACAGCACAGGCAATTCAGGAGATCTGCAAGTCTGTTTGGCATAGTAATTCTCTTCTTAGTTATTTCCCACATCCAGATGTACTGATCTAATGGTCTTCCTCATGGCAAAAATACTGCTCTGATGAACTATAAAGCAAGTATTTGATAAGGTGTAAGAAAATTAGAGAGGGTACAGAAGCTTTCTAATTTGTTTCAGGTTGCTCTCGAAAAGATTTGTGTGTAGGATTGTAAATAAATTTCTGTATGATTAGTTAGAAAGTAAATAACATTATAGAATAGAATAGAATAGAATAGAATAGAATAGAATAGAATAGAATAGAATAGAATAGAATAGAATAGAATGGAATGGAATGGAATGGAATGGAATGGAATGGAATAGAATAGAATAGAATAGAATAGAATAGAATAGAATAGAATAGAATAGAATAGAATAGAATAGACTAAACCAGGTTGGAAAAGACGTTTGAGATCATCGAGTCCAACCTATCATCCAACACTATCTAATCAACTAAACCATGGCACCAAGCACCCCATCCAGTTTCTTCCTAAGCACCTCCAGTGATGGTGACTCCACCACCTCCCCGGGCAGCCCATTCCAATGGGTAATCACTCTTTCTGTATAGATTTTCTTACTAACATCCAGCCTAAACCTCCCCTGGCACAGCTTGAGACTGTGTCCTCTTGTTCTGGTGCTGGTTGCCTGGGAGAACAGAGCAGCACCCGCCTGTCTACAACCTCCCTTCAGGTAGTTGTCAGCAGCAACAAGGTCTCCCCAGGCTCAGCAACTCCAGCTCCCTCAGTCTCTCCTCATAGGGCTTGTGTTCCAAACCCCTCACCAGCTTTGTTGCCCTTCTCTGGACATGTTCCAGCAAGTCAACATCCTTCCTAAACTGAGGGGCCCAGAACTGGACACGGGACTCAAGGTGTGGCCTAACCAGTGCTCAGTACAGGGGCAGAATTACTTCCCTGCGCCTGCTGGCCATACTGTTCCTGATGCAGGCCAGGAATGCATTGGCCCTCCTGGCCACCTGGGCACACTGCAGGCTCACGTTCAGCCTACTGTCAACCAGTACCCCCAGGTCCCTTTCTGCCTGGTCGCTCTCCAGCCACTCTGACCCCAGCCTGTAGCACTGCCTGGGGTTGTTGTGGCCAATGTGCAGAACCCGGCACTTAGATGTGATAAATCTCATGCCATTGGACTCTGCCCATCTGTCCAGCCTGTCGAGGTCCCTGTGCAGAGCTCTTCTACTCCCTGATAGATCAACACCTGCCCCCAACTTGGTGTCATCTGCAAATTTACTGATGGTAGACTCAATCCCCTCATCCAGATTATCAGTAAAGATATTGAACAGGATGGGTCCCAGCACTGATCCCTGGGGGACACCAGTAGTGACTGGCTGCCAGCTGGATGTGGCACCATTCACCATCACTCTCTGGGCTCAGCCCTCCAGCTAGTTACTAACCCAGCAGCTAGCTGCTGTCCAAGCCATGGGTTGACAGCTTGGCCAGGAGTTTGCTGTGGGGGACAGTGTCAAAGGCCTTGCTGAAGTCCAGGTAGACCACATCCACAGCCTTCCCCACATCCACCAGGCGAGTCAACTGATCATAGAAGGAGATCAGGTTGGTGAGGCAGGACCTGCCCTTCCTAAATCCATGCTGGCTGGGCCTGATCCCTTGGCCATCCTGGAAGTGCTGTGTGATTGCACTCAAGATGACCTTTTCTATAATCTTGCCTGGCACTGAGGTCAGGCTGACAGGCCTGGAATTCCCTGGTTCCTCCTTCTTGCCCTTCTTATGGATGAGCATCATGCTGGCCAGCTTCCAGTCATTAGGGACCTCTCCAGTGAGCCAGGACTGCTGAAAAATGATGGAGAGTGGCTTGGCCAGCTCATCTGCCAGCTCTCTCAGCACCCTAGGATGGATCCCATCCGGTCCCATGGACTTGTGGGGGTCCAAGCAGCTAAGGAGGCCTTTAACTACTTCCTCCAGAATCACAGGGGAACTATACTGCTCCCTGGCTCCATCTGCCAGCTCAGGAGGCCAGTTGTCCAGAAGACAATCTATTCTGCTATTAAAAATTGAGGCAAAGAAGGTGTTAAGTACCTCTGCCTTTTCTTCATCTTTTGTTACAATATTCCCCTCCATGTCCACTAAGGAGTGGAGGTTGTCCTTGCCCCTCCTCTTGCTATTGATATATTTATAGAAGGATTTTTTGTTGCCCTTCACAGCAGAGGCCAGTCTAAGCTCTAAATGGGCTTTTGCCTCGCTAATTTTTTTTTTTATGCATGACCTAGCAACACGCTTAAACATTCCATGGGTTACTTCTCCTTTCTTCCAAAGATGATACACACTCTTTTTTTCCCCTTAATTCACCCAGAAGCTCATTGCCCATCCAGGCTGGCCGTCTGCCCCGGCAGCTCATCTTCCGCCACACTGGCACAGCCTGGTTCTGTGCCTTCAAGAGTTCTCCCTTGAAGTAGGTCCAGCTCTCCTGGAACCCTTTGTTTTTAAGGGATTGTCTCCCATGGTACCTTCTGAGTTAGTTCCTTGAGTAACCTGGATTCTGCCCTCTGGAAGTCCAGAGTGGAGGTTTTGTTGCTGTCCCTCTTAGCTTGACTGCATATTGAAAACTCAATTATCTCATGGTCACTGGACCCCAGAAGCCTCCAACCACCACATCTCCCACCAGCCGTTCTCTGTTTGTAAAAACAAGGTCATGCAAAGCCTTATCCCTGGTAGGCTCACACAGCAGCTGGGATATGAAGCTATCCTCCATACACTCAAAGAACCTTCTAGACTGCCTCCTCTCTGCTGTGTTGAATTCCCAGCAGATATCAGGCATGTTAAAGTTGCCCATAAGAACAAGTTCTGGTGATCTTGAGACAGCCTCTAGCTGCCTATAGAATAATTCATCAACCACCTCATCCTAGTTGTGTGGTCTGTAACAGACTCCAACCAGGATGTCAGCCTTGTTGGTCTTCCCTCTAATTCTCACCCACAGGCACTCAACCTGGTCATCCTTGATCTCTGATTCTATGGCATCTAGAACCTCCCTGATGTACAGGGCCACCCCTCCACCCCTTCTCCTTCTCTGCCTCACCTGTCTCTCATGAAGAGCCTGTAGCCAAATAGTAAGTAAATAAGGAATAATTAGCACGATGAAAACTGAGGTGATATTGTAATTTCCCAGAAAATTAAATCTACCCATAAGGGCTACACTCAGGTATCTGGGGATGTGACACATTACACGACAAAAGTAAGCTGCAAGACCTGACTAAACAGTTGGTCAAGAAATTTGTATCTTAGAGAAAGTGATGACACATTCATCTGTTTGTTTTTTTTAAGATGGCTGTAATTTGAGTAAATGGTAAACATTTTAAAAATCAGAATTTCACTTTTAAAATACCTGTCAATAAAGGAACTAATGAAGGCTCAAGGAAGTGCTATAATTCCTTTAAGAAAAAGGGTGTGGGTTATGAATATAATGCAGCTTCAAACGTGTGGAAAAACCTTTTATAAAAAGGGGCTCCATTTCCAACTAGATGAGCAGTCACCTCAGAGAGTATATCTGGGGTATGCAGAAAGCTCATAGGGTGGAAAATTAAACCAATATGCAAGGAAAACTGTCAGATGTCAGAAAATAGATGGAAAAAGTGAGAACAGAAAATGTTAAGCAGGGTCAGATCTTGCAAAACTGCAAGTACTAAAATGTACTTTCATCACCCAAGTAAGAAGAAAACAAGGGAAAGACTGGCTTCACCAAGTAGAAAAAAGCAGTTAAGATTAAAGATAATTTATAGAAAGTTCAAAACAAAATTAATATGGGAATGTTAAATACAGTAGCAAATGCAGTGTGGCTAATGATACGGACTGTGGATATGAAAACTACTCATCTAAGATGAAAGCAAAACAAAGACAGAAAAATGTTTTTAAGGAAATGTCTAGACCAGGAGGGCAAGACCCCACAATCTTTAAATACTTGCACATGAAAGGGTAGTTTAATAACAAAGTCTTCTAATTAATCTGGCTGGCAATCAAATGTCTGAAAAAATTTTAAAAACTAACTTGTTTTTCTTTTAAGAAAAAGGGATGTGCATGATCCAGGCAACATAAAAACAAGTGGCTCTGACCTCATAAGCCAAGTAAAGATTTGAAGCAAATTATGAAGCATTGCATAGCTAGAGACAGTGAACTAATGAAAAATGGAGTATACTTGTTAACAGCTTTATCCCAGAATAGACTCTCATTATGCCAAATAAACCTGGCATCTCTTCATAAGATAACTGAAATTTTAAGAAAAAGAGCACAGGACACAATGGCACTTGGGGAAAAAGTGGATACAATGCCACTTGGATAAGGTACCCTAGAAATATAAAAGAATTACAACTTGGCTGAAGAGGAGAAAACAACATTAGGGCCAAAAGTGATATTACTGGGATGTTTCAAAGGGTGTTTTTAGAATCACATATGTTTTACTGACAATGATACAAAAATTCAGAGTATGCTAGCTGCACTTGTCACTGGCACAAACCTGTAAACCTTCAGTAGAAAGGTGAAGAATGGAACATTATATAGAATGAGCTGGACTAACAGTCTGAAGGCCTGAAGTAAAGGAAGTGGAAATACAAAGCTCCAAGTCACACACCAGGGACAGGGAAAGAATGCCATAAGCTAAGGACTCCTCAGTTGAAAACAAGAGCCTAAGTGTACACTCATGTCAGCCCTAGAAACATGACATGATAAAGTCTTTAGCTGAAAAGAATCTGAGAAGTACCTGCTTAAGATATATCAGTAGGGACAAGAAGAGCTAGCAAAGCTGCATTTGAAAGACTACGCATAACTTACGTAAAATAGTGATGGGTCCAGTTTATGCTGGAAAATTACTATCAGGTCTCAAAAACTTAGAAGAATGAATCAAGTTTTCCAGAGAAAAGACTCACAGAATTTTAGCCACTTGCAAAACTGCAATAAGCCAGAAATTAAGACATCTCAGCTGAAAAAATGTAATTTGAACCAAAATCATTTGGCTCTGATTACAGGCTCTTTCCCTTAAAAACTGTTAACCACATTCCAAGTACATTCTAAGAATGTTTTTGCACTACACATTTGCGTGTCTGTAGTTCTAAATCCACATCCGAACCATATATATTCAAGCCCCCAGTTATGAAGACTGATTTCACTGGGATCTATTTGTTACCCATCATGAGAGAAAAAGGCACTTCAGAGTGACTTAGGTCCTGCATGGGCTGAATAGTCCTCAGTGGGTGGCTGTCATTCTTCACTAAATGACTGTGAAACATACAATGCTTGAATAAAATATCCCAACTCGCCTGACGGGACATTGGAATTTGGTGCATCATTAAATATGTACACACACGAATAAAGATTTGTTCGTTTATTTTCTTTTGCTTCACTTATCTATACAATAATCTGTGTCAGATCTTAAATATTCTGACACTTTGAATAAAAAGGGAGAAAGATGTCAGGTTAGTTATAGGTTGAGCTCTACCAGTTTATGGAAACAATAATGTGACACAATTACTGTGGAAACTGAATTTAAATTTTGCTTCCATTTCTGTGGGCATATACAAATTGCAGCATTCGGCAGTGCTACTGCTATTTCTGTGTTTCCCAATGGAAAGATCCTCTCCACCTTTGTACCAGTTTTGGTTGATTATTTTTATTTCATACTAATATTCACTGTGGCTGAAAGCTCTGCTACATCCCAGTGATTAAATTTTCCGCAAGCAATACGAACAGTCAAAACAAATATCCCATTCTGTTACTGTATTGGGTTTGGGCTGAGCTGGAGTTAATTCTCCTTAAAGAGCCTTTCTAGTGCTGTGCTTTGTAGTGCTGTAGCTGAGTGTAGATTAATACACCAGTGTTTTGGCTACTGCTGAGCTGAGCACCCAGGCTGTGCTTTTTCAACATTCCCTCGCCCAAGAGTATGCTAAGGGACACAGCTGAGCCAGCTGACCCAAACTGGCCAAAGGGGTATTCCATGTCTTATGACATCAGCTCAGATATAAGAATGAAGTGAAAGAATGAAGTGTGTGTGGGATTCATCCATGGTGTCTGTCCTCCAGAGGAACCACCAAGTATAAGAGCTCTGCTCCCCAAGGCTAACCACTGTCCTGCTGATGGGAAGTAGAGACTAACATCTCTCTCTCTGCTTTTCACTTCCGTGTGGTCTATTGCTTTTGCTTATAATTATTATTAAATTGTTTCTATCTTATAGCTGGCTTTTCCCCTCTCCCCTGTCCATCTAAGGGGGAGTGATAGAGCAGCTTTGGTGGGCATTTGGCACCTAGCCAGGGCCAAACCACCACGATTACCTACCATGCTTTTGCCACCTAAGAATGTAGGCAAAAGCATGCATGTCTAATTGTCATGCTTATCTTTTCTACTGAGCAATGGTGGGGCACAAAAATGGAAACTCCCTAGAAACAATTAGCAGAAAAGAAAAATAAGAAAAGTCTGATTATGAGCTTAAAAATTTGAATGGAAAGAAAGGTGTATGTGTTCAACTCCTGAATCTTTGATTTTCTGGATAAATTCTGGTACAGGACATGATCAGGCCCTCAGGATATGAGCTTAAATTATCTTCCTTATCAAGCCAATAATGATAATTAAATATGCCATAGAAAATTTGTTAAGGATAAATTTCTTGAAGTTTGGGAGCTTTCAGATGTCATGCATGATTGGACATAGGTCGCTTAAAAAGACAGATGAACAAAACCCCCAATGAGGCAATGCAGTGCCTTTGGCATTGCACTCACCCTTTTCTTAGTAAGATGAAAAGAGTACTTCCTGTCCAGGGGCAATTGTAAAACTATAATCATGTGCTTGTTAAACCGTAAGGACCAGGCTCTTAAACACATTCTTTGTTCATTAAGCCAACAATATTGGAGAAACTGCCTTTGGCTGAACACCTGTTATGTGGTTGATTAACTATAGTAATATCACAGTAACTGTCACTACAAAAGAAGACTCTCAATGGAGTACAAAGATCCAGGTTGTTTGACCAGATATTAAAATATACAGAGATGTCTTTGCTGTCACTTATTTTTTATAACTATAGCCCAATTATTCCATATAAGAACACAACTGAGGGCAGTTATCATTTAAAAATGTAATGGAATCAATTTCCTATATGCAGGTGAGATTTAGCATAAGGATTCCTCTCCATAGGGTAAGTCAGCCATCAGAGGGAAATTAGCAGCTGGCATGATAACTGAATTGGGCTCATCACTATTCATTTTTAGCAACCACTGAGTGATTCATGAAGTGCTTTTCAAATCTAAAAAGCATTTCATTAAAAAGGTGAAAAAATATGAAGAACTTGTTGTTAGAGATTCCTGCTTTAAATTTGGATGTTAGATAAGGAAAAATGATTGAGCTCTAAGAGTTGAAAATGTTGGGAAATTGAAAAATAAAAACACTTTTCTGCACTTTCAACCTAGACCAGCACAGTGAAAGTGTTTTAAATAGTTCTTTCTAAATGGCTGGCTTTTTTCCTACAATTACTGAAGTAGCTTCTGCTATGTACAACAGAGTAAAACTAGTGAAATTATTTCAGATTACACAAGGGTAAGATTAGAAAAATGGCTGATCATTTTTATCTGCATTTATGATTCTCAATACCTATCACTTGCATTCAGTTGAAGCATATCTCCAAGTCTCTCTTTTTTTGTTTGTTTGCATTCAGAAGTGTTGGACTTGCAGTTTCTGAAAAACTTGTTGAGATTTCCGAGGAAAAAAATATTTGTTTGTTTGTTTTTCTGTGTCAAAGTGCTTGAAATGAATGTCTCTTTATGGCTGGGGTCTTGGTTGCTTATGTTGTGCTACCTCTGATGAAAGCCAGACAACTTCCAGACCTTTACAGTATACCTTTACAGTATTCCCTAAGGATTCTGCCCCAACTGAAATTAGGCTCAGAAATGTTGGGGTTTTCATAAAAATACTGTTCCTCCTTTACATCCCAATCACTTATTTGTCTCCCTAAATTGAATTTAGCAAAAACTCTAAAAAATGCAAAGTGGGGAAATTTGAAGGAAAGCAGATGCCTAATGATAGTAGAACACTATACAGACACACAGAATCACAGAATGGTAGAGGTTGGAAGGGACATCTGGAGATCATCTAGTCCTCCACTAGACTCTTTCAAGTAATCCCTCATCTCAAAATGAAGAGCCCAGAAGTGGACACTGTACTCCAGACGTGGCCTCACTAGGGCAGAGTAGAGGGGGAGGAGAGCCTCCTTCTACCTGGTGGCCACACTCTTCTCTATGCACCCCAGGATACCATTGGCCTTCTTGGCCACAACAGCACATTGCTGGCTCATAGTTAAATTGTTATCCACCAGGACTCTCTTCTTCGCAGAGCTGTTCTCTAGCAGGTCAACCCCTAAGCTGTACTTGTGCATGGGATTATTCCTTGCAAGTGTTGGTTCCCCTCCACCCAGCTCTCCAGCCTGTCCAGGTCTCACTGAATGGCAGCACAACCTTCTGATGTATCAGTCACTACTCCCAATTTTGTATCATCAGCAGACTTGCTGAGGGTACACTCTGTCAGTTTATTCAAGGCACTGATTTATATATTGGACAAAACTGGACCTAGTGATGACCCTTAGGCAACACCACTAGCTACAGGCCTTCAATTAGACTCTGCACCACTGATCACAACTCCCTAAGCTCTGTCATTCAGCCAGTTCTCAATCCACCTCACTGCCCTCCCACCTAACCCACACTTTGTAAGCTTACCTATGAGGATGTTATGTCAACAAGCCTGCTGAAGTTGAACTAGACAGCATCCAATGTTCTCTCCTAATCTACCCAGTCAGTCATACCATCAGGTTAGAGAAGATTTCTAATAAGAAGACTATGAGGCTGGTTAAGAGTGATTTCTGCTTGGTGAATCTATGCTGACAACTCCCAACAAACTTTTATTCAACATGCTTAGCGATGACATCCGTAATGAACCGTTTCAAGCCAGTTTTGACACTGAAGATTTATCAACAAACCACAGCCCTGATAAGAACTGCACCAGAGATTATCAAATAACATAGTAAGCCCAGAGGCTTTTAGAGTGGAAATTTTACTTTTTTCTTGACAGTCCATTAAAACTGGGGGGGGGGGGGGGGGAAACAAAACCAACCAAAACAAACAAACAAACAAAACTTATTTGTTCTTACCTTAATCCAATTTCTCTGTGCTTATTTAGGGTGTACAGAACTTGAAGGAGATGAGAATGGCAGATACAAACATTTGGCAATGGCCTTTGGGCAGCCTGAGAGTGACTGAGTCACTGTGACAACAGCACACAGGATTCACAACACAGTTTGCCTCTCAGGTTTGTTTGAGTGATTGGATTCCTCTTGCTCCTTTGATAAGGATTTTTGGAGTTAAAATAGTAAGTGGTTACAAATAATCTCAGCTTAGTTACTACCGGATGCATTTTAACCATAAAAACATCATAAATGGTTATCTAATTTTCAGGTTATAAATCAGCTAGGTATAACAGATGTTACCACACTTTACAACATCATTTATAGCTCTTGCCTTAAAAGCTAAAGTAATTGGCAGAAAATAAACCCCCTTGCATTCCATCGTGTCATCAGAAGTTAGAGGGGCTGTGGGCAGCTAGGCTTATTTCCTGAGTGATGCCCAGTTCAATGCCAGAAGTCCGGTCAGGTCCCATATACATTTATTGAACTATCATGATCATGGATGCACTAATAGTGCACTGCACTTTCAGACTAGTCACACTCTGTGAACTCCCACAGCCATACCTAGAGAGTGTGGTCCTGTTTAATGAGAATCTTTAACAACTATCTTAACGAAAGTGCAGTTCATTAAAGCAACAGTACAGGCTCTTATGAATTGCTGGTGATAAACACACCATCTGCAAAGCACATGCATGCATTAAAAGTATATAAATGATAGAACCTGGCTACAAATGAATGAAATCTAGAAAGACTGTACCGAGATTTAAGTTTCCCCATGGAAGCACTCAATAAAATCAAGGATTCAAATTTTACCCAATGAGAGGCCTCTTTTGGGGCTCAGACTGCTGACTGATCCCAGAAGTTGCAAGCAGTCAGCAATGGTATGTTCCCTAATGTTCCCCTCCCCACAAGCCTTTTTCATACTACTTTTACCTTTCAGGTAGAACTTCAGCAGCTCTAGGAAAGCATACTTTATACATCTTTATTATGACTGATGCAAATTTCTCTTGCTCTCATTTTAAAGGTATGTGCTAAGAAATATTCAGAAAGCAAGCTCAGAGAGGGGTGGTCGCACCTATGGTGGTCGTGCCTTTCTGTATTGAAGCGTGTTTTGGTATTACAATGCATTGAAATGAGCAAAATTTGCACAAAGGACAGCATTTTGTCAAAAAGTGACAGTTTGTTGGCCAGGGTAGCAGATACATAGCTCATCAGTTCCATAGTAGTGGAAGTTCCCACTTGAAGTTCCCATCCCTTCAGTGAGATCACAGAGCCTGGCCTTGGAGCCTTCACTCTGCTCCACCCTTCATGCTTTCTTCAGGCTATGGAGCAAACAGCACAGCCATCTGAGGCTATATTGCTCAGGGAACCACCATGGAATTGATTCCTCATACATCACTTGAATTCTGCCCTTGAAGCTCTTTTGATATTACACCTCTCCTTAACATATGAATGATGCCATACCTTTAACATAAGCTTAATTTCCACGTTCCCTCCAGTCATTATTCCACAATAACATCTATGTTTCATGTTTACATAAGGAACTTAATACTTCAGAGTGTTCTCCATAACTTCAGTAAATGTGAACAAAGCAGTTTTAAAATGTTCTAGTAATAAAAGTTGTGCAAATAAGTTGATCCCAGTATGAGTTGTGTAAATAAGCTGATTTTAAAGTACTATTGTTAAATTTGGAGATGAAGAGCATTAGCATTTGCAGAACAATAGTTTAAGAAAATGAAGTCTGCGTTAGCAAAGTAATGTGGTCTCTTTAGGAAACAAACAAACAAACAAGATATTTTTTACACTAACAGAAATAAGAAATCATGGATCAGATCAAGCAATACTTTAAAATCAGTACATTAATAAATGAAAATAGACTAGAAAATTAAACCAAGACAAATAAATTTAAAAAAAAAAAAAAAGTCTAAATGTTGCCCCCTGGAGGGTATTTTAGACAATGAGTAAAATAGTATTGGTAGAAAATAATTTCAGGAAGAAAAATAACCATCAGACTTTGTTTAAAGAATTTGACATTTTACTTAATGTCTTTAAATTTGAGAGGGGGAGGGAAGAGGGAGAAAAAAACCCCCGTAATACTCCTCATTACTGAAATTAGTTATCTTTCTGTGTCTGAAGAGGTCATCATGTATGCTTCTTAGTCTTGAAATCTTAAATTACACAAAGTTGTAATGCCAGTGCCAAGATTAGAATTTTAAATTACAATAATGCTTATAAAAGACATTAGTGGCACATGCTGGTCATAGTGGGAGTTTACTATATTTGGGCACTTCAGAATAACAGTTTCTGAAAGAGACCAGGAAGGATTTTTATTCTTTTACATGGTCCATTACTTGATTTAATCTTTAATGAAGTACTGTAGATCAGTCACAGCAAGAAACAGATGTGAGACTGTGCACTGTGATCTTAAAATTTCTTTCTACACAACTCTGTGTGACAGGTAATATGATTGTGTTGCCCTTTCTAAGCCCCTATCCTGCTTCTACTTAAACAATAAATAAGGAATTAGAAACCAAGTTTTTGGTGAATAAATATTAAAACAGTATGTGGAATATGAAACTTTTTTTTTTTTTTTAATACCAAAAAGTTTCAGACTACTTAAAAACAAATTTTGTAAATTCATTTAATGGGAAATTCTGAAATCTTTTTTGGCCATTGTTTAAAAAAAAATAATTATGAGCAAGACATGAAATTTTCTGAAACATTGCTACTCCAATTTCATTGTTCCCAGTTGCAACATATGGCAAGGGTAATAAATGCATTTAACACTTTTTTATGTACACAACAGTGCTCTGAGATAAAGTTGTCATTTGTAGCTTGAGTCTTTAACTTGAAGAGTATATAAACCCAACATTTATACATGTAAATAAAATTACATGTTTTAATACTGCCTACGTGGAACTAGTACCTATAAGTTTGTGTCTATGCATGTATATACATATCCCAAGAATCAAAGACAGTGTGCATTTTTCTTCTACATGTACCAAAATGGTACAAAATAAAAGACCAGTGGTATTTCCTTTTCCACCCTTCCTGTCTATGACTTCAAATTCTCTCTAAGGTGAACAGACTCAGTTGTAATAAAAATCAATTAGATATTCTGAATTATTAAAATGAAGGAAAGCAACACTCGGTTGAATCAGCTTCAGTTTGTTACCCTGAAGGTGCCACAAGCTGATATAATTTTTAATGTGATTCATGCTGTTTAGACAGATGATATAAATATCTCAGGGTGACAGAGATAAATTAGTTTTATCCATCACAACAGTCTAGAGTCAAGGTTTCTGTTAATAATTCAATGGTTCTGTGAAGATTCCTCACTTATTTTTAACCAAAATGGTTTCTCTCTCTCTTTTTTTTTTTTTTTTTTTTTTAAGAACAAAAATAATCAACTTATAAGTAGGAAGCTCTTTTAATAGGCAGAGCAAGTGTTCATATTCTCTAGAAGATGACTTTTCTGTATGTTAGTTTCCCAGTGAAGATTTTTGTACATATACCACACATATCAAACAAAATTATACTTGAGGCATGAGCAATTCTTTTCCATTAAATAACTTGTAGAGAAGAAAAGTTAATACCAAGGATCCTCAAATATTTAGCTATGTAGACGCTATGACTCGTAGACACTCTGAACTGCATTCTTGTGGGAAAGAAAGACTTGTAAATCCAGCAGGTTCATTTTTGTGTTTCTGTGCTCAAGAGCTGAAATAATCCAGTTAAATAAACCTCATTACCTGAGTCAGAGCTTGTTCAGTGTGTGCCCCAGGTTTGCTAAGAAATGCTGGTGGACAGACCCTTTGCTGTCTCTTTCTAGGACCTGTGCCTGCACATGATCATTGGACTCTATTAGCCCAATAATGTCAATGCTTGCCTTCACCACCACTATTAAAAAAAAATAAATCACAAATGCTGTGGGTTTGTTTGTTTGTTTGTTTGTTTTAAAGTGACATATAAGTTTATTAACAACTGTAACTTCAAAAGTGTGTTTGGCAGCTATTTGATTTAAGCCAAACTATCAAAGGACTTTTAGACTTGCATTGGCAGGAGAAAGGAACCATGAAAACCTGAGGCCTCCAAAGTTTTACCTCTTTGGCTGATTGCCAGTAACTCTAGAAAACTTCTAAGCTGTTTCTGTAAAGGAGCTCTCAAGGTTTCCAGCTATGGATCATAGTCCTGAAGACAGATGACGAACTCATATTTCTTCCAGTCTCAGATATATATATGGCAGTGACCTGAAACATCTAAAATTTGGTGTCCATTGTTTGAGAAAAACTCTCAGAAAGCTCTTTTAAAAGCCATTTGAGAAAAGCTCTTTTCCTTCTGGATTCAACAAATGTGAAGTTTCAAACAAAATTCTGCTTCATTCAAAAATTCCCTGCTCTTTCTACTGCCAGCAGGACCAATGACCTGGTCTACAGAGGTGACTGGTACTACCCTCTATCTACCTAGTCAAATACTATGTTTCCCACCCCAATATCCCTTGGAGTGTTGAGAGTCTGGTCTGATCAAGCATTAGTGACCATGCATATAGTAAAAAACCTCTGGGCTCTTCCCCCACAATGTTTTTATTTCCTTCAGCAGTTTTGTGAGTGACCTGGCTTTGTTGGGATAGGATCCTAGGCCATCCCTGGGCTGCAGTTCAGAGTCAGCCAAACAGCTGACTTGAGTTGGCTCACAGGTGTATCCCATACCATAAACATCATGCACAGTAAAAATGGAAAGTTTGCTGAGGACATGGGATCTTTCTGATCCTGTTTCTCTCCATTTACAGAGGGGCTCACTTACCATTCTGCTCTTGAGAACTGCTTTCCTGTTCATTCTGATTGCTGTACATTTGCTAGGCTAAGTATAACTTTGTATACTTTATATTGGTATTAGTTTTGCTGTTTCACTAAATCCATTTTTTTTACAACTCACAAGTGCTCTCTCCTTTTCCTGATGCACCTTCTTTGCGGGTGAGGGGTCATGAGGTGACAGTACATTTAGCCCTGGACATGGGCTAAACGTACTCAAGTGAGCCTGTTAGGTACCACCAGCACTCTCTGTCCATGCCCATTCTCCAAGGGTGGTCCCCACCTTCCCAAGGCCTACAGCTCCTGAGGCCACTATTTCCTGTCCCAGTGATGCCACAGCAGGGCCTGATCTCCAATTCTCCACGGCCCTGCCTGGCCACAGGAACTGCTGAGGCAGGCTCATCTATGAGCCACATCCCAGCCTGCCCACCATCTAATTCTTGGGCTGCCCTGGTGCCCCTCCAACACCCAGGTGCTTTGCTTCTAGCTGTTATTAAAGACTGCTGAAGAAATCAGCAGTGTAACATCAGCAAGCACTCACTGCAGTGACATCAGGGTTTCTAAACCCTGGATGGATGCTGTAAGATATTTTGTGGGAAAAGATGCTTTTAGTTCATCACTCTGTATCTGAAGGAAGAGCACCATTAACAGGAAGTTTGTGGCTAAAACTGAAAAGCTTAGTTACTAAACTGAAGCGTTAGCTAAAGACAATATGTCTAAAATATATCCATTTAGGTACAAGCTGAAAGTTACCAGTCTATTAGATCACTTAGTTAAAAAACATAATCAGAAAGTTATTTAGGAGTAAATTTTTGTTATACACATTGCACATTCAAAGCATATGGAGATGGTACTACAGACTAAGTAGATCACAGATTGACACCATGAATTTTGCTTTAAGGACTAAATGTGCTCAGGTTAGCAGTAGTAACATCTGATTTGCTATGTATGAAATGTGTGGCTAGGCTTACATGCAATACTTGGTGAGGATGCCACCTCTGTGTCTTTGCCTTTTTCTTAAAGTTCTCATAATGTCTACTTCTACAAAAATGCAGCAAGAAGCCTGAAGGCCGTAACACTGGTGAACTCCCACACAAGATTCAGGCAGCCTTCCATGCCATGATTAGAGGTCCATCTTACACTGCGCAACTTCAGGTTTCCATCATTTGAAGAGACACAAGATTATCTGTACCATCACCTTTTTCATTCCTGTGTTATCACCAGTAAAAGATATTTTAAAACAATACCTTATCAAGTCTGAATGTCTTTCTTACTGAGATTCATAACAAACTCTAGCACAGGTGTGTTACAATTCTCTGTAGCACTCTCCAGAATTACAGACCTTCCACAGTTTGATGAATAGCAGCTGGTCAAATCAGTTCACAGTAAACATGACAGTTGCATAAATTTTACATGGATCAAGTCAGCTGGGTAAGACAGCTCTGCAGAGTACAAATATGAGTCTTAAATATTATTCACAGCATAGTAAACCTAACACCCAAAAGGTCAAAATGACAAGCCTCTCACAATCTGTACATGTACTGCACACAGGAGGACCTATACTTAATTTGAGCCAAATCACTGTGCAATACCTGTTTGAAGACTATATAGTTACCACTGAGTCAAAAACCATTATATATTTGCTACACGTCCTTTGCACAGAGAGCTGGAGGGGAGAAAAAGAGGACATACACTCACAGAAAAGCTACAGTATCACAGTATCGCTAAGTTTGGAAGAGACCTCGAAGATCATCGAGTCTAACTGTTACCACAGATCCCATGACTAGACCATGGCACCAAGTGCCATGTCCAATTCCCTCTTGAACACCTTCAGGGACGGTGACTCCACCACCTCCCTGGGCAGCCCATTCCAATGACGAATCACTCTCTCGGTGAAGAACTTTCTCCTCACCTCAAGCCTAAACTTCCCCTGTTGCAGCCTGAGACTGTGTCCCCTTGTTCTGGTGCTGGTTGCTAGAGAGAAGAGGCCAACCCCTTCCTGGCTACAACCACCCTTCAGGTAGTTGTAGAGAGCAATGAAGTTGCCCCTGAGCCTCCTTTTCTCCAGGCTAAACAACCCCAGCTCCAAACCTCCCAAAGTCACTACACTTAAGTGAAATTTAGTACCACCATGAAAAGTTAACATTACTCAGCAATTATGCTTGAGGAGTTGAGGATTATGATCCAAAGACTTTTTTCAAACCAGGAGTCTCCTAGAAGATATACATTCTTATCTGAAATAATTACATTATAGTGTTATCAATTAATGACAACATTTTAACAGTTGTTAAAAAAATTGTTTATATGATTGATCTCTCTCATGATAAGCATAGTTAGCTAATTGGAATGGTTAACTATTTTATTTAATGGTGGGTTTACATACATAGCACATTAAGGGACACACTTGCACATTTGGGCCCCTCAGTTTAAGAAGGACATCAAGACACTTGAACGTGTCCAGAGAAGGGCAACAAGGCTGGGGAGAGGCCTTGAGCACAAGCCCTATGAGGAGAGGCTGAGGGAGCTGGGATTGTTTAGCCTGGAGAAGAGGAGGCTCAGGGGCAACCTCATTGCTCTCTACAACTACCCAAAAGGTGGTTGTAGCCAGGAAGGGGTTGGCCTCTTCTCTCTAGCAACCAGCACCAGAACAAGGGGACACAGTCTCAGGCTGCAACAGGGGAAGTTTAGGCTTGAGGTGAGGAGAAAGTTCTTCACCGAGAGAGAGGTTCGCCATTGGAATGGGCTGCCCAGGGAGGTGGTGGAGTCACCGTCCCTGGAGGTGTTCAAGAGGGGATTGGACATGGCACTTGGTGCCATGGTCTAGTCATGGGGTCTGTGGTGACAGGTTGGACTCGATGATCTTCAAGGTCTCTTCCAACCTTAGTGATACTGTGATACTGTGATACTGTGATTTTTTTTTCCTACAGCTTTTGTTGAAAAGCTTAGTTAAAGAAAGAATGGGTGTGCCTTGCACCACAATATCTCAACAAAAAAGCATAAATATAGTTAATGACTTTCCTCAGATTACATCAAAACTATATTTTTCAGTCTTGTGGTTAAACCAGAAAGTTCTTTAGCAATATATAAAACCCTAAGCTATGATTATAAATATTAACCATTTCTTTTAGACTTATGTCTGGTATGATATCTGGTTACTCTTCAAAACAATGCAGATGCTACACACTTGGCATAGAAAATAAAAATGGGAAACAAGAGTTCCGTAGCCTGTCACGGCATAGATTAGAATTGTTAAATATCAGCTACTAGTCCCTGAAATTGAGTCAATAACCTCTCCAAAACACATGTTAGCACATGGGAGAAACTTATTACATAGAAGAGGCATAGAAAACTGATGTATTCAATCATGTGCCAGCTTACAGTGGCATTTAAAAAACCCTAAGCACTGCAAATAATTTCAATAGTCCATTATTGAGGAGGAAAAATACAGGTGTATTAAAATCTCAGTTTAAACAGTTTTTAAACTATCTCACCACCAATGATAAATAAGAGTGGCATGCCCCAGCATTCCAGTGAAGAGTGTGGGTCATAAGTGAAACATAATTCTAAGGACATTAAGTTGTTCTCACATTTATCCACTCTTTTCAGCAGTGCCAAACATTAAACAAATGCTTCTCAAGATTTATTTTGGTTATGCTTTCCTCCCACTGCTAGGAATTAGGTTTTCCTTCCCTTGCTTTTTTGAACATTAACATTCTCTTAGTACCATTTAATAATTTTCCCTGTGCTTTTAGGAAAGTTAAACATTTGTGAACTTTTGACCTGTTCAGAGATTGTGGGGTTTGTTATAAGCTTTAAGAATGTAAAGTTCAGCAAAATAAAGATGGATCCTGTTTCCTAGAACATACTTCAGGTTGACAGTTTTTTCTACAGTCCAGCCAAACCTCCCGCAGCACCTCCTGTTGTTATCACAGTCTCCAAAGTACAGACTTGCTAGTTTACCAGCTTGAGCACTGGCTCTTTCGTGAAACTAAAACACTTTCCAAAACATGCTGTATGGTATGTGGGAAATTTTATCCCTAACAGAGAAAAAATGCTAAAATACATTGAAATTGCAATCAGTCTTCCAAAAATGTCATCTGGATCGATTGCACTCTGACTCCAGAAAATATTCCAAATCTACTGACTTGATTTAGTCAGAAGGAGGGCTCTGCAAGTGAAATAACAGGAGGAGCAGCAAAGAAATAACCTATTCCAAAAGGATTCCTAACAAACCATTGCACCTTGCTTGCTAATAGGAATACTGACAGAGACAAGAAGAGAAAGTGGATATGAAAAAACTACTTTTTTTTTTTTTCAGGTATTTATTTAGAGGGAATTATGAAAGCACTTTAAATTAGTCTGATATCTCAATAATATTAGTTCTTACAAGATACTTCAATCCTTCCCATGGAAAACAATGCACTTTGGTTCCTTTGTTAAGTTAAATGTTGGACCACCATAAGCTTGTTGAAAGGAGAGAGACAGATAGCTCCAGCAAGCAGTTTGGTTTGATTCAGATCTTAAGTAGGCCTGCTTGTTTCCTACTTTAAAAAAAGCCTGTAGAGGATGTACCTTATTCTTGCTTTACAGGCCCCTAGACATTTTCCAGTTAATATGACATTCCTTTCAGAAAACTCATCAGTTTTGTCAAATATATATCAGAACCTGATTTCTTCAGTTGCCTTTTGGAAAACTTTCCATATAGTTCATAGCCCCTTGCAGATCTGCACAACACAGAGTAAAAAATAATGCAGACATTTTAGCAATGATTCTGTATACAGGAAGGACATGGACCTGATGGAGCAGGTACAGAGGAGAGCCATGCAAATAATCAGGGGGTTGGAGCACCTTTGCTATGAGGACAGGCTAAGGGAGCTGAGGTTGTTCAGCCTGGAGAAGAGAAAGCTCTGGGGAGATGTAATAGCAGACTCCAGTACCTGAAGGGGGCATACAAGAAGGATGGAGAGAGACTGTTTACAAAGGACTATAGTGATAGGATGAAGGGCAATGGTTTTAAATTAGAGAAGAGTAGATTTAGATTGGACATTAGGAACAAGTTCTTTACCACGAGCGTAGTGGAACACTGGAAAAGGTTGCCCAGGGAGGTAATTGAGGCCCTATCCCTGGAGATTACAGTATTACAGTATTACCAAGGTTGGAAGAGACCTAGAAGATCATCGAGTCCAACCTGTCACCACAAACCTCACGGCTAGACCATGGCACCAAGTGCCACATCCAGTCCCCTCTTGAACGCTTCTAGGGACGGCGACTCAACCACCTCCCCAGGCAGCCCATTCCAATGGCGAATCACTCTCTCGGTGAAGAACTTTCTCCTCACCTCAAGCCTAAACTTCCCCTGTTGCAGCTTGAGACTGTGTCCCCTTGTTCTGGTGCTGGTTGCTAGGGAGAAGAGGCCAACCCCTTCCTGGCTACAACCACCTTTCAGGTAGTTGTAGAGAGCAATGAGGTTGCCCCTGAGCCTCCTTTTCTCCAGGCTAAACAACCCCAGCTCCCTCAGCCTCTCCTCATAGGGCTTGTGCTCAAGGCCTCTCCCCAGCCTTGTTGCCCTTCTCTGGACACGTTCAAGTGTCTTGATGTCCTTCTTAAAATGAGGGGCCCAGAACTGGACACAGGACTCAAGGTGCGGCCTATCCAAAGCAGAGTACAGGGGCACAATGACCTCCCTGCTCCTGCTGGCCACACTATTCCTAATGCAGGCCAGGATGCCGTTGGCCTTCTTGGCCATCTGGGCACACTGCTGGCTCATGTTCAGGCAGCTGTTGATCAGCACCCCCAGGTCCCTCTCTGTCTGGCCGCTCTCCAGCCACTCCGACCCCAGCCTGTAGCTCTGCATGGGGTTGTTGTGGCCAAAGTGCAGCACCTGGCACTTGGACTTGTTGAATTCCATCCCATTGGACTCCGCCCATCTGTCCAGCCAATCGAGGTCCCTCTGCAGAGCCCTTCTACCCTCTAACTGACCCACATCTGCTCCTAACTTGGTGTCATGTGCAAATTTGCTGATGACTGTCTCAATCCCCTCATCCAGGTCGTCAATGAAGACACTGAAGAGGATGGGGCCCAGCACTGATCCCTGGGGGACGCCACTGGTGACTGGCCTCCAGCTGGAGGTTTGCACCATTGACCACCACTCTCTGGGCCCGGCCCTCTGGGCCGGTATATTCAATGTCAGGCTTGCCAGGGCTTTGGACAACCTGATCTAGTTGAGGATGTCCCTGCATATTGCAGAGGGGGTTGGACTAGATAACCTTCAGAGGTCCCTTCCAACCCAAACCATTCTGTGACTCGATGATTCTATAGACTCCTGATTTAGGTGTCTCAGGTGCATCACCAAAACTGAGTTGGGCTCAATATGCTCAGACCTCTCGCACAGTCAGAAAGTGTAGGGAGAGGCAAAGTATTGCACATTATATTATTTTTCTTTATGTCAGATAACTTAAAGAGCAAAATGAAAGACTACTTCTCCAGAGACATAGAGAGAAAATAGCTGGTAGGTGGGAATTAGGGCTCCAACTGCAATAGTATGCACAGATTAGCATTGTTTTAAACAAAGCGCAATCAGCACAATATTATACGTTTTTAAAATACCAGAGACTGCAATTCATGGCAAACTGAAAATTAACTCTATTTTTATTCCTTGGTTTGAAATAAATCAGAGAAATCTCTTAAAGTAGAAAAACATAATGGATTAAAGGTGAACAGATTCCTTTATTTGCTTTTAGAATGTTTCAGATTCCTGCTGTAAAAAGATTATTTCCAGGTGTGGGTGGTATAATTGAACTAATCAGTCCCTTTATGTTATTCTTCTCAATGCACATTTAAATTTAGCAATAGCAAACAAAGAATTTATAAAAAACAAACAAACCCCAAAAAAGCAGAATCCAAAAAAACTGAAAAACATTTTCAATTCCTGAAAAAGTATGAAGCACAGGAAAAAAGATACCTCAAATTTCTGAGGTAAGTTCAGATGGAGTCCTAATGTTTTTTAATTTCAGTTATTTATATAGTTCCACTGAGATATCTTAGCATATCACAATCTACTATTAGGTGTTTGTGTGGCCATTTACATATACAATGCTCAAAAACTGTAGGGAAAGGAATTACCCATGCTTAACAGATAAGGAAGAAAATGTATTGGAAAAATAAGAAAGACAGACTCTGTCTTTAGTATGGAATAGAATAGAATAGAATAGAATAGAATAGAATAGAATAGAATAGAATAGAATAGAATAGAATAGAATAGAATGGAAAGGAATAGAATAGAATAGAATAGAATAGAATAGAATAGAATAGAATAGAATAGAATAGAATAGAATAGAATAGACCAGGTTGGAAGAGACCTTCAAGATCATCACGTCCAGACTGTTATGCAACCCACCTAATCAACTAAACCATGCAACCAAGCACCCTATGAAGTCTCCTCCTGAACACCTGTAATGATGGTGACTCCACTGCCTCCCCAGGCAGCCCATTCCAATGGACAATCACTCTCTCTTTGTAGAATTTCTTCCTAACCTCCAGCCTAAACCTCCCCTGGCACAGGTGGAGACTGTGTCCTCTTGTTCTGGTGCTGGTTGCCTGGGAGAAGAGACCAGCACCCGCCTGTCTACAACCTCCCTTCAGGTAGTTGTAGAGAGCAATAAGGCCTCCCCTGTGTCTCCTTTTCTCCAGGCTGAGCCGCCCCAGCTCCCTCAGCCTCTCCCCATAGGGCTGGTGTTCCAAGCCCCTCACTAACCTTAAGTCAGGTCATGTAAGTCAGTGGTCTTTTTCCTACACTTTGCACTGTGCACTTCCTTCTTCTACTTGCTGTCTGGGATAGAATAGAAAAGATACGGAATGAATCCCTTAAGCAGAGATGGAAACAGAAGAGACTGGTCTGCTGAAGTTAATGGCAAAATTCATGCTGTTTTTCACATGTCTGGTTTCAATCTCAAGTCTAACAATTCTGCTCATTGCTTGGAAGTCCTCTCATCTAATGAAATGATCAGAGGATCTTCAAAAGCTCAATCACAGCAGCAGATAAAAATGCTGTTCTAACAAAAGATGTTAGGTATCTTTTGTTAGCAAGTCTTTCACATACACAGACAAAAGAACCATCAGCTTTCTAAAGAGGAAATTCCTAAGAACTTTGGTGGCAATAGATGAAAAAAAAAAGGAGTAAAATCTCCTTCTCTTAAATCCAAGATTCAGTAAACAAGATTCTTACTGCTTTTCTGAGTTTGAGAGAAGGGTCCGAAGCTGTTGAAGGGTCTTGGATGAGCAGCTGAGGGACGTGGGATTCTCTAGTATGGAGAAGAGGCCGAAGGGAGATGTTACTGCTCTCTACAACTACTTGCAAGGACATTGTAGTGAAGTGGGTGTTGGTCTCTTCTCTCTAGCATCAAGCAACAGAACAAGAGGATATTGCACCAGAGGAGGTTTAGATTAGATTAAATATTAGAAAAATTCTCTTTACTAAAAGAGTAGGAACAGGCTACCCAGGGAGGTGGTAGAGTCACCATCCATGGAGGTGTTCAAAATACATGTAAACATAATACTTCAGGACATGGTTTAATGGCCACTGTGGTGTTAGGCCAATAGTTCGACTCAGTGATCATAGAGGTCTTTTCCAACCAAAACAATTTTATGATTCTGTGATGAAACTTTTAAAGAAGATAATTAAAAAAAAAAACAACAAATAGTTAAATAAGTTTCAGCAAGCTGGCTTGACATTACAGGAGTATTTTGGGTTTTTCTGTCTCTTAACTTGTAGACTTTAGAAATATTTTGAGGGGGAAAGTGAGGTGAAAGGTCTAGAAAAATCAAAAGGAGCTAATAAGGAAAGTTCAGGAATCAAAGATAAAAACAAGACTTTTTTGCTTCTGAGACACAGCAATAGGAACTCTAACACAACATGCATTCCACTCATAATTTTTCTGTTCATGATGGTTATTCATATATTTTCAAGAGTGATATAATCACAAACCCCCCTTGGCCAGTGAGATAATTAAATTATTATTAATAGAATTTTAAAGAAAAAGCAAAAAGAAAGAAACTAGGTTGGAAAAAGAATCTACAAGAGCCACAGAAAACAGGAATAATGCAAAATCCAATTGTTAAAATAGTGCCTTGAAAGAAAAAAAAAACTAACTGCAAGTTCTCCTGTTCCCCCTTTTGGTATCATAGCTTTGTTTCACAAAGATTTTCCAATATGTAACCCTGGCAAGCTTTCATGCTTTTTGGAAAACCAAACAGCACAGAAATTAAAAATATCTGCTGATTATGAATATGTTATTTATTCTAAGAAGCATATTAATTTGAAAGATAGATAAGACAAGGTCAAAAAATTAATGTCAACATTCAGAAAATTATGAATATGGCTGTGTGTAAGGCTGATTGATGGCTTAGACCAACAAATGTTAAATAAATGACAGATGAACACAACTGCTTTGCAATGGTACTTAAAACATTAAAATCTAAAAGGAACATATTTCTGCTTAAGTAAATATCAGTCATTGCTCCCCAAAGCAAAAAATACAAACAAGCAAAACAAAAAACATAGACTAAAAGGTGAATGTACAGTATTGGAGAGGGTTGAACAGGAGAGGAACTGGGTAAAAACACTGGACCTGCTCTCAGTGCATGTGGACTACGGACTAGGATGAAGACAGCATTAAATATAGCATATGTAAAGAGCCCAGAAGCAAAAGAAGTTACAGATGCTGAGGGAGTTATCAAAGACACTAAGGAAAGAAAAAAGAGGCAGGCACAGATGAGCAGAAAGGACTGGGATACAATGTGGAACACGGGGAACAAAAACACAAGACTGCAGAGAGGATTGGGAATAAAGGAAAGAAAATTAAGAAGGAAGGTGAGAAAACAGACAATTGTTAAAACATATGTACAGCTGCAGAAGGAAGTGAAAGAAGGCAGAAGGAAGTGGTTACATGGGGAGGAAAGTGCAAAGAAGAGGGGAAAAAAAAAAAGACATAAAAAAGTAGTTTGCCAGAAAGAGTCAAACTTGTCAGTCAAAAGGATGAGATGTGATCACATCAAGAATCAATTCTGGACTTGCAAAAGATATGCCTGAACAGAATGCAAACTTGCTGAAGGAAATGCTTTTATAATAAGAAGAAATAATGAATCAATAGAACAATTTAATTTTCTTGCCATTAGTTCAAATTCATGTTCCCTGCAAAGAATGTCTGAATGCCAATCACTCAGCAATATGGAATCTCATTTATATGACAATTGTCAATCAAAGCTACAAAGATGCAAAATATATTACTAGGTTCTTTGGTAGATACCTACAATATAGCAGTCCACAAGAGAAAATTGAATTGGTTCATAGAGGAATAAAAGAAGTTTGATTCTTTAATTGAACATAAATCAGCCAAACATTCTCTTTTATAAACATTTTAAAGTAAAAGTATGCGTAACAAAGTGTGACATTCCTAATATAGACGTGTCTTCATTATTTTAGCAAGAACACTGCTTGGTTTAATCCCAGTTAGAGAGTGGATATTTTTTTTTAACTCTTAGAAAGGCTTTAAGATCAGACAAGCAGGTTATATAAATCATCACATATGTTTCTAATTGCTTCTACACAGCCCATCCACATACATATATAATATTCAAACACAATTTCATCTCATTCAGAATGAGTGATTATTTGCTGGTTTGTTTGTATTGTTTCAGCAAGACAGTGAAGGGTGTGTTTCTGTGAACTCTCAGATCCTCAAAAGTCATAATCCTTTCCTTTTCACTTCAGTGTCCACAGCATGCAACAGAGCAGAAGCAAGCACTGAACCCACACAAAATGCTAGCTAAATTTCTTTGCCACATCCCATCCCTCTCAATGTCATATGCTTTGAATATGAGTGCTGATTTTCAAAAGCCAAATTGTGTGCATTACAGAGCAATTGTGAGTTTCATTCATTCCTGCAAAAATCAATAGTCTTCAGAAATGCTCAGTACATCCCAGTAAAAAGCCCCCAAAAGTGTTTATTTTTTCCCACATGGAGCTGACAGCCTACAGAAGCAGCAGGGTTTACATTTTGTGGGCATGAATTATTGGTTAGGAGAAGAAGTTTACATTCATTTTAAAAATACATCACAGGCAAACTGTATTGGGAGCAATTCAGCATTCCTACTAGTTAAACTGCCAGATCTTTGCAGATTACTTTTAAGTGCTATGTTGGTAGGCATACTTTGCCTAGCAACAAGCACCAGATTTCATTCAATTTCCTGCATACACAACAGAGGTCCATAAATTGCTTCAGGCTTTAAGCTTTCCCAAATTATAGCTGCTGCTCAGAATATAACCTCATAGAATTTCTTGCACATAAATACTTAATACAATCTCTTAACATAGATGAACATTTCTAAAGACAAGCATGTGAGGAGCTATGGGTTTGTTTAGGATTATTGTGTTTTTTTCCTTCAAACACCTGTTTTTTCAAAGGAAAGTTTACATTACATATTAGCAAAAATATTTTTATAAACACATATTTAGAAAGAGAAGACAATATACTAAGCTAGACGCCATGGAGGCTGTAACAAACAGAGAATTATTTTTAAAGTCAGATTGTAAAGTAAAAAAACAGTAATACAGAAATATTGTAGAGAGCTAATCAAGCACAAATGTTTATGGAGAACTGAGGGAAAATAAATCTAGATTAAAAGGAATGTGTGATAACAGAAACTATAAAAATTGGCTGTGGAAAGCACCAGCAAAAAGTGTACTCATTAGCAAAGACAAGGTCTATTGATGATAAAATGAGAATGTGAAAACATTTTAGAATGTGTATTCTGCACTAAAGGAGATACCATGAAAAATGAAGATGTGGAAAACTAAAAAGAAGCTAAGCAATTATTTAGAAAATATCACCCAGGTGCACCAGGTCTGGATAATATCAACCTATGTATTATCTAGGTTGGTCTTTAGTTGTTCAGCGATAGGAGTGCAACTTCACAATGGAAAGTTTACTATGATATTTGTGTAAAATGAAAAGGAAGCTGGAAGAGGCGATGGAGAATGAGGTAGGGGTAGGGCTGAGGAAAGAAATGCTGAAATTCAAAACAGAACAGTGCTGTGTTTCTGCTTGTTATCAAGTTAGCAGGAATGATTATCAGTTGGGGCTGTTCAGTCTGGAGAAGAGAAGGCTCTGAGGTGACCTCATTGTGGCCTTCCAGTATCTGAAGGGGGCCTACAGGAAGGCTGGAGAGGGACTTCTCAGGATCTCAGGTAGTGATAGGACTAGGGGGAATGGAATGAAGCTGGAGGTGGGGAGATTCAGGCTAGATGTGAGGAAGAAGTTCTTCACCATGAGAGTGGTGAAGCCCTGGAATGGGTTATCCAGGGAGGTGGTTGAGGCCCCGTCCCTGGAGGTGTTTAAGACCAGGCTGGACAAGGCTCTGGCCAGCCTGATCTAGTGTGGGGTGTCCCTGCCCATGGCAGGGGGGTTGGAACTAGCTGATCCTTGTGGTCCCTTCCAACCCTGACTGATTCTATGATTCTATTATTTTGCCTTCTATATACACCTTTTTATCAGGACTATCATGTGAAATCAAAGGTAGTCCTATGAATGTCTTAAAAGCATTTATATTAATTTTACTATCCTGGATAACGCTTTGACACCTCTCTTGCAATTAGGACCTGGGCCGGAGCGGGATCACAATTTTGAACAAAGTGTTTCCTGGTCTGCTATTAGGTTGCATTTCCTGTCACCAGACAAACAACTTTATTACTCTGAAGTTAAAAACATTTCAAAGCAACAAACAAACTACACACCCTATATCCCCACCCCAAAAAATATTTAGCATTAACTTAGCATTAACTTATTAATCTTCAGGTAACAACTGGTTTATGATAATTTTTTAAACGGTAATAAAACTAACAATTTCTCATCTTTCTAAAGCTGGCTGTGTAAATGAAAATTAATACTAACTGGGAGAGTGCACACTTAGCAATTTAATACATGTATCTGCTGCTCTGGATGTCTAAAAGAAAGAACAGTTCATAGACACTTTAAAGAAAAAGCTAAATATTAAACAAAGTTTTTCTGGCATTAAACAATTCCAAAAGGTTACCTTGTAGTTCTTCCAATGCTTTTTCAGGCAGCTCCTTTCCACACACAGATATGTTCACACGCACACACACACAGAGAAAATATAGCTACAGACATACTTCTAAAAGTAAAAATACCTTAATTAACACAAGAACGTATACACCATTTGGGGAAGGCTCTGCAAGAAGGGTAGAACAAGATCAGAACTAAAATGAAGAAAAGGTATTTACTATTGTATATGCTGCCATATATGTCAAAATACTTTTCTTTAAAAAAAAAAGTAGTTAAAATATATCAGGAAAATAAGCATCAACCACATGATAATGAGAGAAGCAGAGAAAAGTAATGTCTATTTTAAACAATTTTTCAGTATGAAGTGAGATTTTTTTTCAACAGAAATCATCAAATGCTAGGCACTAGATTTCAGGGAAGGTAATTAGATCACACTGGGTTTTGTTCTTTTCAGGCTCTCTTTTTAAGTTTTTTACTCTTGTAATGCTTTCACTTAAATTAGCTTTTCTTCTGAAGGAAATTGAGAGATCAAATACTAATGGCAATAGGCTTTTACTAAGCATACATTTTACTTACTAGTTAGATATAGGAAGAAAATTATCCTTTCTTCCTTTTTCACAGAGAATGGCAGCCTTGGAAGAGCACTGCAGTGCTTGAGTTTTATATTGATTATTCTGCCTCTACACCCTCCAAATAGAACTCCATTGAAAACTCAGGACTTTCTAAGTCTATGGTTAAGCCTCACAGTTAGCAGGACTGCACAACAGGAATTGCTAGAACTGGAAACACTCCCTGTGTTTTGGGGACATACATGAGCACAGCCCTGAAATAGGGGCTAATTTCGAGTTCTTGCTTTGGTTGAGCACCAAACAACAACACTGTGTGGTACAAGAGTGGAAAATAAAGCAAAAAAGGCCAACTGTGAAGTGATGTGGGTTCCCAGGAATACAATACCACAGAATGGAACAAGTTTTCTCTACAGTCTTCTGTAAATCTCCTAGTTCTTCTTGTTTCCATTTTTTCCTTCTGGAACATAGCCTGCTCTCCCTATCATTTGTCAGATTTGCTACTTTCAAATAGAGTACACAGGAGACTTGAGGGACTATGCAACACTGCTACTCCAAGTAATGAAATCAGTAAATTCTTTAAAATCTATACTACCTTTATTGCTTTATGGACTACACTGGGATAAGTGCCCCAACAAATATGTATGAATTGTATGCCAAAAAAGACAACGTTGCTCTAATGCTCAATTGATAAGCATAGTGCAAATTATTATATTATCTCCACATACCTCTTTTTTTTTTTAATACAGAGGTATCAATTGGACAACTGTTTCATTTCAATATCTACCTGTTTGGGTTTTTTTTTCTTTTACTTCCGCAAGATTTGGACCAAGCCTTTAGCAGCTTCTAAACTCTTATGTTCTTTGCCTCTTTGGAAGTGTTTTTCCTCTGTGTTAGCATGAATAGTCTTGCAAAATACCTCCAGATCTTTCAACAATAACACATAGCAAGTTAGGATCTTTAAGGCTGGATTACACATGGAACTGTGTGTAGGGTAAGAAATACAGATTTTTTGTATTTTTATTTATTTATTTTATTTTCCAGTTTGAGTAATAGCATTATGATACCTGAACCTGAGCAAAGCCTTTGATACCGTCCCACATGACATCTTGCTCTCCAAGCTGGTGCAGTATGGGTTTGATGGATATGGACCATTCAGTGGATAAAGAATTAGCTTGATGGCCGCACCCAAAGAGTGTCTGTCAATGGGTCCATGTCCAAGTGGAGGCCAGTGACAAATGGAGTCCCTCAGGGACCAGTACTGGGACCAGTCTTGTTTAATATCTTTGTTGGCAACATGGACAGTGGCATTGAGTGCACCCTCAGCGAGTTTGCTGATGACACCAAGCTGTGTGGTGTAGCAGACACACTGGAGGGAAGGGAGGCCATCCCAAGGGACCCTGACAGACTGGAAAGGTAGGCTCATGACAACCTCATGAGGTTCAACAAGACCAAGTGCATAGTCCTGCATCTGGGTTGGGACGATCCCAAGCACTCATACAGGCTGGGCTTGGGGGTGCTGGTAGATTACAAGCTCAACATGAGACACCAGTATGCACTTGCAGCCCAGAAAGCCAATCACATCCTGGGCTGCATCAATAGAAGCACAGCCAGAAAGTAAAGGGAGGTGATTCTCCCCATCTACTCTGCTCTGGTGAGACCCCACCTGGAGTACTGTGTCCAATTCTGGAGCCCCTGTTACAGGAAGGCTCTGGATGTGCTGGAATGTGTCCAGAGAAGGATGATTAGAGGGCTGGAGCACCTTTCCTATGAGGACAGACTGAGAGAGTTGGGGCTATTCAGTCTTGAGAAGAGAAGGCTCCAAGGAGACCTAATTGTGGCCTTCCAGTATCTGAAGGGGGCCTGCAAGAAAGCTGGTGAGGAACTTCCTAGGGCTTCAGGCAATTATAGAACTAGAGGGAATGGAACAAAACTAGAAATGAGTAGATTCAGAGATACAGATTGGATGTTAGGAAGAAGTTCTTCACCATGAGGGTGGTGAGACACTGGAACAGGTTGCCCAGAGAGGTGGTAGAAGCCTCATCCCTGGAGGTTTTTAAGGCCAGGCTGGATGCAGTTCTGAGCAACCTGATGTAGTGTGAGGTGTCCCTGCCCATGGCAGGGGGTTGGAACTAGATGATCCTTGAGGTCCCTTCCAACCCTAACAATTCTGATTCTATGATTTTTTTAAAACTTTATAAATTGTAGAATTCTGAAAGTAGAGATCTGTTTGTTGAAGGTGAGACTGAGATGCAGTGTCATGCATTATATTTGTGGCAGCTAATTGAGACTCAGTTGTTAGTAAAGTTGTAACATCATTTTTCTGCAAGTTTTGTTTCAGTATGCACTTCCCCTCCCTTACTTCACAGCCAGAATCTCTCCCTTTCACTATTTCTGGCAAAAAAAGATCAGTGAGAAAATTCTAAACGTTCACCCGCTTTGTAGGAAGGAAACACCAGGACTTGAGTAAAGCTGAAAATCTAGATCTGTGAATGATCTTGAGCTGACCTGAACATAGAAGACTTCCCACATGTTATTAAGATACAAGGGGCAGTCATAGTTCTACTAATTTGCAGTGCAAACTAGCAAAATGAAAAACAGACTTGGTGAAATTAGATTTCATCCTCAGGATCTTGTGTCCACCCACAGTCCCAGCACATTTTGTTCTGATACTCTAACTCAGCCTCTTTGAAAGCAGGCAGAAAGGAAGAAGCACCAGGGAACAAAATTCATGCTATTTCAGTGCATTTTCCACTCTAATTTCACCAGTGCAGGACAGAAACATCTCACATAAAACTAGCTTCCCACCTCTGTTTCAAGAATTGGCTTATCTGATGGTCTGAAAGTGCCATGAGTGTTAATTAATGTACAGTAACTTTACAGGCTCCTGTAAGAAGGGGAGGGCAGGACATTCTGCAGTGCCTTTTCCTTTGCAGAAACAAGGAAATTTTTGTCTTGAATGAAAACAGGAGGAGTCACTCTGATCTTATAACAGTAATAAAAGCTACAGGGTCTGTACACACTGATAGACCCATAATTTCCATTTGGGACATTCTATGAATAATGTGGTTTTGAGCTAGATATTTCTTTTACAGATCAGTCACGGATTCTTGTACAAAGAGCTGTAGCTGTAAGTCATTTTCTGTCCCTGCAAACTCTTGCAGCCACACATGTAGATTTAAGTCTTGCTGTGAACCCTCATTGGTTTTCTTACATTTTTAGTAAAAATTTTCAGTTTTAGAGAAAGTTTAATTTTTCAAGTGTTGAACAAGTGAAATAATTCCATTGTAACATGCCCTGAAAATCAGGTAAATACAATATCATGCATGTGTTTTAGAGAGGGCAGCTGGTCCAGTAAAGTGATTTTCAGTTCCTGTGTAGTCAGATTTTACTCAACTTTGTTAACCTTCCAGACATTTTTCATTGGGTTTTTGTTTGTTTGGGTTTTGTTTGCACTGGTTTTATCATTGTTTTATTTTGTTGTGGGTTTGGTGTGGTGGTGTGGGTTTTTTCCCCTACTAAACTTTTCACATAAATATTTATTAATGAGGCACTTTTAAAAGATAGATTAGTTTGAATGCTTTATTATTTCTTTATTTTTCAGAGCTATGTGAGCACTCCTGTTGCTATCCTGATATCTCTTGTAATTGGATTTTTGGAAAACTCCCATGCACTTTTGATGATATATTCATGGCTAGGCCCTCCTCATGCTCTTATTAACTCCAGCTGGATTAATTTCACACATAAATTAACAATATTTCCTATTAGAGAGGTAGAAAACAAAAGATTCACAGTTCTCAAAAGTTGTAACTGGTATTAAGTGAAAGCACTTGCATTCAACAAGGAGAGGCCCATAGGATATAAATCAATATGTAAACAAGTGTTCTCTGATAGAGCCCAATGAACACTTCCAGGGAGAAGCTACATGCTGGAAATAACAAAATGCATATGTGTGCAATAACATCCCCATTTAGATGGACGTTTGCCAGCAGTTTCCTGCATAGGTGAATCTTTCTGAATGTATAACCAGTCAGCTTGAGCAGACATAACTGCATTTCATCACTGTATTTGTCTTATTACTAGTATGCTTATGGCTTCAAACAATATTGACTGTCTAGGTGTGGTGGAGTAGGAAGGTTCCCCCCACACACACAAAAGAATTCCACAGCTAACTCAGCCGGAGAAGCAGATGAAAGCTGTATTTTACAAGCAGATATGGAATGCAATGAATATGTACAAAAACATACAATATTTACAATATATACAGAAATATACAGCAATGTATGTAATACAGGAAACCTTTCCCCAGCCCCCCTGCGGCCAGGGGGTTCAGCCTGCCGCTCCCTTCTCCCTCCCTACCACCCCTTTTTCCCAAAAGGGTTAGAGAGAGAGAGAAAAGGAAGGTAATTAAAAGGGGAAAACTTTGTTAAAGCTCAAAGCAAATGCAAAGTTAGTTTTCTTATCTGGTTAGCAAGAATCGTAGAGAGAAATGAGCCAGCTCACAGTACAGGGGGAAGAAGAAGATGACGGCCTGCCCCCCCCCGACTGAAAGACTAAAGAAGAACCTTCAGACGGGTTCCACCAATGAAATTGGATTAGCATATCGTTGTTTTCATTTATATACCAAAATATTCGGCCAGAGTGTTCAGAAAGTGTCCCTTTCTTAAAGGCACAGCCTAAACCGGTCACACTAGGAGAGAGACAAGGGCTAGCAGAGCCCATACCATACAGTCAGTTCATCAAAGTACCCATTTGTTTTGAGGCTAAGTGTTATACAGACAGTAGCAAACTCAAAATGTGAAGTTGCCTAAGGCAAAACGTATGTCCCAAACAACAGTGACTAGCATTCGATGGATCTAGCAATTTTGTTTCTGTAGTCAACAAAACAAGACTCTGACAATGTTCATAACTAGTAACATGACAAAACAGAAAAACAGACTCTTTTACACTTCCATGTCTAAGTAGCTAACACTGGGATGTTCTAAAACTGAGTATGCCAGCATCTGAAGCAATAGGATGGGCAAAGGACAACAGAGACTTCATATATTTCCATAACTTTTCTAACTCTCTTCTGATTGTCTTTGTCCAGAGACATACACACAGTTAATATTTTAAACAGCAATTAAGACAGATCTGTGGTGGAGTAGGGAGGTTCCCCCCACACACACAAAAGAATTCCACAGCTAACTCAGCCGGAGAAGCAGATGAAAGCTATATTTTACAAGCAGATATGGAATGCAATGAATATGTACAAAAACATACAATATATACAGAAATATACAGCAATGTATGCAATACAGGAAACCTTTCCCCAACCCCCTGCGGCCAGGGGGGTTCGGCCTGTCCCTCCCTTCTCCCTCCCTACCTCCCCTTTTTCCCAAAAGGGTTAGAGAGAGAGAGAGAAAGGAAGGTAATTAAAAGGGGAAAACTTTGTTAAAGCTCAAAGTGAATGCAAAAGTTAGTTTTCTCTTATCTGGTTAGCAAGAATCATTCCTGCGTAGCAAGCTGCTGCTTCAGAGAGAGAAAAGCAGGCCAGCTCACAGTACAGGGGGAAGAAGAAGACTGACTGCCCCCCCGACTGAAAGACCAAGCTAGAACCTACAGCTGGGTTCCACCAATGAAATTGGATTAGCATATCTTTGTTTTTCATTTATATACCAAAATATTCAGCCAGAGTGTTCAGAAAGTGTCCTTCTCTTAAAGGCACAGCCTAAACCGGTCACACAGATCTTAGAAGACACAAAGCTCAGAGAGCTCTGAGAAGGAAGACAGTATCATTACCCTCTTTTTCTAGAAGCAAAACCCCTGACAGAACATCACAATGCATCTCACTGGCTAAGCCAGGAACTGAAAACAGGGTCTCAGGCTCTGTTTTAGTTTTCTGTCCCTTAAGTATTATGTTCTGATTGAGTGCTGAAGCTCTCCAGGTGTAATTGTTTTAATATGATCCTGCTGAGATTAAAACAAGAAAAGGCTAATAAGTGAAACGTTTCTCATGTCAGATGTGCGAATCTGAACTAATCCAAATGCTCTGCTTATGTGACCATTTTAGGCTGTGCCTTTAAGAAAGGGACAGTTGCTGGAACACTCTGGCTGAATGTTTTGGAATAATAACAAAAACAAGATATTCTAAACTAATTTCATTGGTAGATTGGTAGAATGCAACTTTAAGTTTTATTTCAGTTTGAGTCTCAGTCTGTTCTCTCTGTTCCTGTCAGCCTGTCTGTTTCTGTCTCTCTCTGAAGCAACAGCTGCTGGACAGAGTCGACCTTGAATTAACAAAGCTAACCAGATAAGAAAACTAATTCTTGCACACACTTTGAGCTAACAGAATTTCTTTCTTAATTGCCTTGCTCTCTCTCTCTAACCCTTTTTGGGAAAAAAAGAGAGCGGGTACAGGGGGGAACCCTCCTGGCTGGAGGAGGGGAAAAAAGGTCTTCTGTATTACGTTCATTGCTATATATGTCTGTATATATTGTAAATACTGTATATTGTGTACATATTCACTGCATTTCATTCCTGCTTGTAAATACAGCTTATTTCATCTGCTTCTCCAACTGAGTTAGCTGTGGTTTCTTTGTGTGTGTGTGGAGAACTCATTCTCACCACCACAGCTTAAAAAACAAAACAACTCTGATATTCAAAAAAACCCTTGTTTGTTTAACTTTTTAATTTTTTTTTCCTTCTCAAGTAAGGCTTTCCATATATCTCTACTTTGCCCTTTTCCTCTGGAGTTTAAAATAAATCTCCCAGCTTTCTATGAAACTTAACTGTAGTACTTCTTCCCTATGTTCTCTGTGTTATAATAATGTATCATGACGTACTCCCATCTCAGCAGTCTAATATCATCAGATATTTCTTTAATAGTCTAAAAATTAGCATTTAAAATGTTAATTGCTTCCTGACTAATGATGAAAATTATGAGTTAAAAGTGTCAGAATTATTTATAAAGTGCAATGGCACACTAATTTTCTCTTCATTTTTAGGAAGAAAAAAAAAAAAAAAAAAACCAAAAACAAACTAACCAAAACCAAAAAAACAGCAGCCATGAGGGATTTTAGAGCATTTAGTAAGGTAGACCATACAAGTTTGTGCATGTCAAGCTTTTGCAGTGTGTACTCCATGCTTTTTTGGTCCCTAAGGGTAAAAATTGTTAAATTTCTCCACCTAAGATCTGTCCTTGCACTTGTCTCCCTTCACCTGAAGTTTAAAAGTTTCCTGGGCAGAACACATTTTACCTACTGGTTAATTTCTGCTCCCATTGAAGGTAGCATGTGAGCTCCATAATAAACATAGCAGTGCAATTATGACAGCTTCAAGCACAGCTATTCAAAACAGGAAAAAAATCTTCAATCATAGATTTTCTCCTTAAAACATAGATTATATGTGGCCACTTGACCAGCAAAACTACTAGATAAATTAACTTCCAGTGGTTTTTAAACTTCCAAAAGGGAAATTTAAATCCACTTCTGTAAGCACTCAGTGGGGAAAAAGGCACTGGTTACATCAAGTTTAACAAACACACATTACCACAAACAGCTGCATAATTTAGCAATACTGACTTTTTTTTTTTTTTTTTCCAGTGGTTGTTCTAACATAAAGAGTTTTCTAGGGTTCACACACTGTAAGAGGATGAATGAAGTCTGATACTCCATCCAAGCAATACCTGCAGAACTGACTTACCAGGAATGAATCCTGAGCATTCATACTTCAATATCTTTTAAAATCCAGACAAAAATTCTTTCTGATTCATCTCTTTGAAAGGTCACAGAGGAAAACCTGTTGTCTGATTGTCAGGTTTTCCTGACTTTATTTGGCAGCCCTGTTGAAGAAACAAGATATGTCCAAAAACCTAACAATTCCTTCCCAACAATAAAAAGTAACCATGATATCCTTCTTTTACATGTCTGTGGTAGCCTATTTTTGGTGAAGGTTTGAAAAATAAACCCACTCTGATGGGTCTATTTGGGTAATTTATAACCCCTCTCCAGCTACAGCACAATAATAATAATAATATAATCATACAATACACAAGGTCGGAAGAGACCTTCAAGATCATCGCGTCCAACCCATCAAACAGTCCAACCCACCCAACAACTAGACCATACAGCCAAGCACCCCATCAAGTCTTCTCCTGAACACCTCCAGTGAAGGTGACTCCACCACCTCCACGGGTAACTGATTCCAATGGCCAATCACTCTCTCCGTGTAGAACTTCTTCCTAACATCCAGCCTAAACCTGCCCTGGCGCAGCCTGAGACTGTGTCCTCTTGTTCTGGTGCTGGCTGCCTGGGAGAAGAGGCCAACCTCTGCCTGGCTACAACCTCCCTTCAGGTAGTTGTAGAGAGCAATAAGGTCACCCCTCAGTCTCCTCTTCTCCAGGCTAAGCAACCCCAGCTCCCTCAGCCTTTCCTCATAGGGTTTGTGTTCCAAACCCCTCACCAGCTTTGTTGCCCTTCTCTGGACACGTTCCAGCAACTCAACATCCTTCCTAAACTGAGGGGCCCAGAACTGGACACAGGACTCAAGGTGTGGCCTAACCAGTGCAGTGTACAGGGGCAGAATGACCTCCCTGCTCCTGCTGGCCACACTGTTCCTGATGCAAGCCAGGATGCCATTGGCCTTCTTGGCTGCCTGGGCACACTGCAGGCTCATGTTCAGCCTACAATCAACCAGTACCCCCAGGTCCTTCTCTGCCCGGCCACTCTCCAGCCACTCTGACCCCAGCCTATAGCACTGCTTGGGGTTGTTGTGGCCAATGTGCAGAACCCGGCACTTGGATGTGTTAAATCTCATGCCGTTGGACTCTGCCCATCTGTCCAGCCTGTCAAGGTCCCTCTGCAAAGCCTCTCTGCCCTCCAGCAAATCAACTGCTGCCCCCAGCTTGGTGTCATCTGCAAATTTACTGATGATGGACTCAATGCCCTCATCCAGATCATCAATAAAGATGTTATAGAGCATGGGGCCCAGTACTGATCCCTGGGGCACACCACTAGTGACTGGCCGCCAGCTGGATGTGGCACCATTCACCATCACTCTCTGGGCTAGGCCCTCCAGCCACTTCCTAACCCAACACAGTGTGATCCTGTCCAAGCCATGAGAAGCTGTCACTGCAATTTTAATAGGATGGAAGAGAAAATCACAGCTGACAGAAAACAGGGAGCAGAAAAACACAATTTATTTCAAAAAAAAGAAAATCAAATCAAAGTCAAAACCTGTTAAAAGTAATATTAAGGTTAGAGAATACGATAATCACTGAAAACATGCAAACAAGTTAGCAATATGCAATCAGGAAGTCAAAGTAGAATGCTACATTGGCATTTTACAGTCAGTTTTAATGAGACAGCTTCATTTCTAGTGTCCTACTCCTGTAAGAAAAGCTAGATGAGCAAATTAAGTCACTCCTGCATACCTCTGCTAGCCTCAAATTATCACTTTGGCAAGAAACTGGAGCTTTATATCATGACTTACTTTTAATCTATGCAGATCTAGTGTAGACAGAATTAATTCATCATCACTATTCACTTATACCAAAATGCCTATGACTAGAAGTGGAAAAAGCATTTCTAAAAGGAAGAAAATTAGGCTGAAAATAAAGAAAGATAACATAAATTCATTCATCCATTGGTTTTAAAAGAGGAAAGTAAACTAAAGCTGCATTTGTTTGTTTAGTCATCACTTTTTGCAGCAATTGTGCTAAAGTCACAGCTGTTTTGATAGCACCACGAGGAACATAGTGCCACATGGGTGACACTATATTAAATAATAGTTGCTCTAGTGTATTAGGAATAGATATTCAAAAGTGGCTACACAAGGCAATTTTTTTCTTTCCCAAATCTGAATACACCAAAGCCTCCTCTAGCATATTCTTTCTATTGATGGTTCACTGATAGAGCACCATAGCACATGCTTATGTGCATAAAACCAGTGATGTCAAATATGATACCATTTGTTAAATTATCATTAAATTTTTAAACTAGGTTAATTTTAAAGGCTGATCAACTTCAAAACACTAAAAATAACTTTCATTTTAAAAGGCTGGAACAAATCTGAAGGTGTGCACAAAATCCTTTTCAACCTTTCTGCTTTTTCACTATGTAGTATTTGCATAAATCTTTATCAATTGCAGCTTAGAAATTCTCTCCTATTCAGCAGTATTATCCACAGGCAAACCATGATTTGGGGACCTCAGGTGAAACAGCCAGACAAGCCTGTGCACCACATAGCCCTCATATACGTAGCAACTCTGCATGCACTATGTGACACAATTAGAGAGAAGTAGCAGGCAGTCATGAAGACTGATGTTCACTGAATGCAACCAGATGAATGGCCTGGTTGTAATAAAACAGACTGAAAAATTACATGCTGAAGAAACTGCCTAAACCCCTTAAAGTCCCATTAATCCCTCTCCTTGCCACCTGGTCTCAGCAAAGGAAGCAGAATTTGCATCAAAAGAGATTAACCTTGCCTCTGGGGCTTGTCAATTTTATTCCAGAAACTAATGTGAAGCAAATAACCCTCCCTAATAGCATTTATATGAATGAGACAAAAGAGATCAAAATTTAAATATCCAGCAGGATTATGTTAACATATCTATTGCCTAGGGAAAGAGAATCTCACTATAGAAATCACAAGTATGAAAGTAAACACTACCTAAAATGCCATAATCATTTCTCATTATAAACAAATCTAATTTGTTAAAGAAAATGTAGGCATAAGGCACCTAATTCCCAGTGTTTTTCTAAGAGCAGCCATGTAACAGAATAGTGTATGTGCATAGAACATTATTTGTTCTATCAATAGGTAAATGATCTATTGATAGAAGAGTTATTTGGAAAATATGAACAAACTATAATGGTCTGCAATGATGAGAATGCACAAAGATAACCATTCCACTTTGTTAGAGTGCACAAAATGAATTATGTTATTGACAGAGTTTGGTGTATCTTAAAGGCATTGCATAGTATCATGATATTTGTCCTTGATCAACCTTATTCAAAGGATTACAACCAGGACTTCCCCACATCTAATCATATATTTTCCCTGAAAAGCTATTTTACATTTTCAGGACACAGGAAGCTTTAAGAAAAGCTACCACATATCCTGGGGCTTTCTCAAGGGCCTTGGTAAATGCAATTGCAGAAATTTACATACAATATGCTGAAATGTGAAATGTAATGCTCTCCAGGGCAGTAAGCATCAGTTATCAGTGTTGGGACAGTAAACATCATCATCCTGATTGGGATTTTCTGATGGTTTATATGCTACATGAAAATACAAAGAGGTTATTTATAATTTAAGTAAAAAATATATACCTCCAAACTTTTTCTGCCCTGTCACTGTTGTTTGCCAGTGGCTCATTATCATTACCATTCTCTGCAAGCTTGCTGCAAAAGCAGTCCTATTACCATCATTCACCTGTGGAGTGATAACTGAATCAATAAATTCATGATTTGCATTGAAAACACAGAGTATATGCTGTATATTCATTAACAGAATGCCTACAAGCACTTTGAAGAAAGTCACAATTCCACGCTTGTTGTTTCAAATGATGTCTCTAGCTCATTTTGCAGTCTCACTGTCATCATCCTACCATGACAGCATCTAATACTGCAGCTTGTTTTCTCAGTCCAGAGAGAGTAAGAGACTTAGTTCTTTTGAATATTCCTGTGTTATGAAATTAGAGGCACAAATGAGGCCAAAATATCAACAGCGAGGCTGTTTACTAACAGAATTAAGTGGGAGGGTAAGAAGAAGAGAGAGAGAAAATAGAGAGAGAGAGAGAGGGAGAAGAGGGAGAGAGAAGAGGCAAGGAATTGTATTATCATCCCCCCCACCCCCGAAGACAGTTTGGGTCTGTGAAGGAAGGCTGCTGCCGTTTTGGCATGGAGGAGATGTCATCCCTGCTGGCTGTGCTGTCCTCCACTGGAGGAGGGGAGGGAGAGATCCCAAAGTCCAAGTCCAAGACCTTCTCTTAGCAGCCTCTTCAGCTCCATGAGTTGCAGCAGGTGGAACTTAGGACACGGAGTGAGAGTTCCTCCTGGTCTGCTGCCTCCAGGCTACATGGTGATGTCTTTTCTGCCCTTGTATTTTCTTTGTTTTAATTCAGAGCAACATTGCCCAGGTCTTGTCCTTCTTTCCAGCCAGTAGTTGCTCAGGTCTTTTATACATTTTTTTAGGTATGTGTCCAGGTGGTGCAACCATTGTCCTTTTCACCATCCTCCCTTTCTGGGGCAGCTGATGGGTAGAGATGATCTTGTCTATGCACATTCCAGACAGTTGTTATCCAGTGGCGTCTGCCCAATACACATCAGCTATTGTCTGTGCAAAGAGCAAAGGTGATTTTATCTTTGCTGATTCACATCGAGAGAGACAAGATTTAGTCTCTTACACTTGTCTTCCCAGTTTATGTGAAAAGTTCATCTGTGTATCTATTTTCACATAAGCCCTAACTCAACACAAAGATCTACTGGAAGAATGGTGGCACAAAGTGTATAACTGGTAAGCATAAAAATCTACACAGCATCCAAACCCGTAAATTTATTTGTGTAAACCTTGTTTCTTGTTCAGTTTGTGACTTCTACAAGTTTGCAAACACTGATGTCTTCAACATATTTGATTAAGAGATTCTTAATTGTCCATTTAGAGATGACATGAAGACACACATTCTTTCCTTCAGTAATTTAATCGCTTTTACATGTTCCACCATCCACACAGGTAATAGCACTCCAGCAATGCCTCTCATGAGTAATTTTTGGCAGGATGTGTCCTTTCTTGTGCCTACATTGGGCAGAGGACTTTTGCCAAGCTCAGGCTTTGAAAAAAAAATCTTCTTTTTTTTTAAAATTAACATTTCAGAACTCCTGACAGGCCTTTAAGCAAAATTCATTTCTCATCCAGTTGCACTGGGAATACTACTTCTCACAAAAAGAAAAAAATCCAATTAAATAGAAGCTGGGTTTCTCCAGTTACCTGCATGTACTTCAGTGTAATAATTGCACTTTCAGTCCTATGGATCAGAATTGTTCAGGTCTGAAGTTCAATGGCCAGTAGCCATCTGCCTAAATAATCTTCTGGTCCACTATTTACACATATTGTTTAAACAGTTACTCTTTTGCATCAGCAGCTTTTAGTTTTCCTGTGTGGCTTCTCTCCTCACAACAGCATCAAAAATATTCTGTTTGAACTCCCTCAAATGTCAGTCTCAGGCTGTTTCACAGCTGGAATGATAAAGGGACAATCCTATAAAAGGCCACCCATAGCCACCATCTTGTTTCTTTTCTCCTTTTCATGCCTAGCAGAAGTTTAGAAGTTTCCTATTGGCGCTTGGAAACAAAACAGTGCTGTGTTGCCCAGCACTATACTGCACAATCCTCACTTGAAAAATGCTGACAAAAGGCCTGAGCATTTCCATGGAAACACTTCACCCAATATTCTTGTAAATCTGTTTGCCAAGGGAGACATGCATCTGCTAAACACTAATTCTCATCTCCTAAATAACCAGCATGTATTTTCCTCAAGCAAAATGCTTTTGCCACTGTTTTAAGGCCAATGTCACAAGCTTTATTCTTCCTCAGGAATGGCAAGTGCTGCTTGGACCCAGCAAATAATTTCAATTTGCACAAGCTCCATCTCACCTCTCGGAAAAAACAAATTTGCACTGAGGCAAGGCTGTTAACTCCACCTATTGGTGAAAGCGCCACCAGCTGTGAACTTTATAATACTTGTCTTATTTCAAAGGACCATCTCTTATTTCTAGGACCATTTAAAGCCTGAGCTGAAATATGGGAGAAAACATATGTAAGGCACACCGGCACTGATGGGTTGAACTCATGGTTCTGGACTGGCCACCACTATGCTGCAAAATACACCTTTGCTAAAGACACTGGAAAACAAACAAACACAACAAAAGAAAACTATTTCCACAGGTGGCTTATTTCAGCTGCTATGCTTTGTGATGTGGTCCTTTGAGCCTGACTGAAGATAGAAGGATGCATTTCTTACTTTTAACACAGAGGTAATGAAGCAGAAACTCCTAAGGCAATATTGCAGCCACAAGACTGCAAAGGCAAAGATAGCAACTGCAATTAATAAATCTAGCTAAGAGCAGACAAAGCAGTGTGGGCAAGATCTGGAATTGTGAACACTTTTCCCCAGCAGCTCCATATTCATTTCCAGATACTGCCTTAGATGTCATCTCAGTTCTGGAGTCTATGACTGGAACCACTTAAAACTAGAAAAGTAGAGCTCTTCTGAAGAAAACCCTCTCACTTCCTCAAAGGACAGGTAAATTTTGAGCTCTGTAACATGGTCTCAATTAAAGAACATATACTTATTTTCCAGTATTCAACTGTGGTCATCTCCTAGATACATGGGAGAATAGAATAGAATAGAATAGAATAGAATAGAATAGAATAGAATAGAATAGAATAGAATAGAATAGAATAGAATAGAATAGAATAGACCAGGTTGGAAAAGACCTTTTTAAGATCATCGAATCCAACCTATCATCCAACACTATCTAATCAACTAAACCATGGCACCAAGGACCCCATCCAGTCTCTTCCTAAACACCTCCAGTAATGGTGACTCCACCACCTCCCTGGGTAGCACATTCCAATGGCCAATCACTCTTTCTGTGAAAAACTTCTTTCTAACATCCAGCCTAAACCTCCCCTGGCACACCTTGAGACTGTGTCCTCGTGTTCTGTTGGTGGTTGCCTGGGAGAAGAGATCAACCCCTACCTGGCTACAACCTCCCTTCAGGTAGTTGTAGGCAGCAACGAGGTCTCCTCTGAGCCTCCTCTTCTCCAGGCTAAGCAACTCCAGCTCCCTCAGCCTCTCTTCACAGGGCTTGTGCTCCAAACCCCTCACCAGGATTACAGAAACAGCCAAGGAGATAAATGGAAGAAAAATTTAAACAAAATCCAGTGAAAAGAGATCTAATATGCAATTCATTCCTTGCATTATCCTAGCCATAACTTTGCAAAATATGTTTATACTTGAAAGGGCAGCTTTCAAACATTTAAGGCAACCTGTTCCAGATAAGATGGAAAACTTAAAGTTAAAACTTTAACATGCTTCATGAGAATAATCTGACAGCATTGAGGACAATAAAATTCTTCTTAAGTGTCAATGCTTATTAAAACAAAGCAGCATCAATAGAAAACATGTTACTTAGAGGAAAACAAAGCCTAATTTTCTCCTAACAGTTTTCAGCACTGTTATAGTCCTTTAAAAAGTTGTTAATGTTTATTGACACTTTTCAGTCTGACACATTTTCCAAAAGTGCTATAAGCAACTCACATCTGCATAGAATTTCATTAGCCTTCGTTCAAGAGGCTATAATGATAATTTTGTAAAATTAATTGTTGACATTTTCAAAGTACTGGTTCTTCTAATGTTAATATTAGTATTTTGTTGTTGTTGGGCTTTCTTTTGTTCTTGCGGGGATTAGTTGTTACTAAAAGCAATGTGTATTTCTGAGTATTGGAGATCTACAGACTTTTTACTTTCGTCATCAATGTTGAGGAAAATACACCATTGTGTTACTCAATTGATTCAAATGCACCATGAACATTTCTAAAAAATCCTTTTCTGAAAGAACATTAAGTTAAGGATAAGAGATTGTCTTTAAAGTAATTACTTGGTTTGGCAAAGGTTTTGCTATACTTTTTTTCCTATAACCATTCAATACTCCATTTTTAAATCAACACCCTGTTCTCAGAAATCCCCAGGAGCATCCCATCAGGCCTGATAGTAAATCACAGTATACAACCAATAATGCTAAAGCCAGGTTAGCAGCATATCCTAGAAACACTAGAGGAAGGACAAAAATGTAAAGGCCAATTGGAACAACAGGGGGAAAAAAGGGAAACCATTATGCCATAAATTTTGTGGTGGAAATATGTGCCTCAGAATTTAAAATTAATGCAAAACCTTACACTGAGATCTTGTTCCTCTTTGAACTCGTAACTCCTCCATACATAGAAAATGTAACATAAGTCCTTGTTTCTTAGCAGGACAAAAAGCATGGAGTATCCCAAGCCTTTCTGACCTCTAAAATGTTTACTATGATGATGTACATGGCTGAAAACCTGGATATGGTGTGCTCTTGTCTTTTCTGTGTGAAGCCTAGACACTGTGTTTCCAGTGCTCAGTATAGAGATGGAAACACATGTGTATTTATTCTGCAGCAGAGATTTCTTTGTTCATGTTCAGATTGCATAGGTCCAGAAACTAGTGCTCATCCCCCTAAACCATTCAGTATGTTCTGCACACTTTCTGGCTGACATCCAGTAAATCTGTGACTCTCTTCATTTATCACCTGTTATTTGGAGATGAGTAAAACTCTGTGGTCACACAAACAAGTTAGATGCAAACTCAGGAAACCATAGGCATACATGAGTAGTGCATACATAGAAGGGACTTCAGCTTCTCTAGAGAGCAGGTATGGTTGCTCCACATCCCAAGATGGTCTGCACACATATTCTCACTACCTTCACTCAGCTAGGCTATCAGCCATCCTTTTGAGACACCTCCATCAACTTCCTTGCAGGAGAAGTTTAACCATGGTCTTAACATCTGGCCCACTTGAGGCAGCCAGCTAGGTCTTTCTTCCTTACATTTTATGGCACAGGGTCAAGGTGTAAAATGACTAAAAGTATATTAACATTGGGGGTTTTAAGTTCAAGTGGGTATTTTGAGGAGGTTTGGTTTTCTTTGGTTGGTTGGCTGGGGTTTTTTTGTGGGGGTTGTTTGTTCATTTGGGTTTTTTAAGTGAAAAATCAAACCAGAACTCTTAAGAAAGAGACAATACAAAACAAAGCATCTATCCCACTGAAGAAGGACTGCCTGGACTTAGTGTCTTAATACTGGGAGGAAGCTATTTCTCCCTCTTCTCATGGCATCCAGTTTATGCAGGATATCAGATCTTAGTTGCTGCCAAACCGGAACTTCACACTGCAATAAGTTTACAATGCTATCCAGAACTTTTTAATAAAGCGAATCTTAAGCACCTCTTCATATTTACTGAGCAATGAAATATCATGCCAGAATTAAAAGGCATTTCTGAAAATAGTTTGAATGTGAATCAGAGGATAATTCAGCAGATCCAATGGAGCAATTACAGGTTAGGAAGAACAAATAGACATTAATAGATAAGTGAGACAAGCAATCATAGACAAACTGTTTACTTCCCTGCTGATGGATGAGTAGAGCAAAGGGTCACGTAGGTGGGATTTTTTATTTAGCTTTTTGCTGGAAGATTTATTCTTGATGTCAGGCTTAACAGAAAAGACTACACTGACTATTTGGTAGCAATGTACTACATATTTTTAACACCAAACAGTTCTGTGGAAATCTTCAGTCACCATCTAAAACAGGAGTTTATGGAAGAATGGAAAAAATATTAAGTCCTTTTTATAGAAGGGAGGATGAAGCACAGGGAGTTTAAGTCAACCTGTCATGCAGTCAAACTGAATGGGGCAACAAGACCTTCCTTTCTTAATCCAGTGTTTAAGCAGTGTCAAAGAAGCTAGCTTTGCAAGGTTGTAATCAATTGCTGAGAAAAAAAAAAAAACACCTTTGGCTAATATTCCCAGAAATTGAGTCTGGGTGTTATTAAGTCTTCACTGACCAGTACAGCCATGGTGAACCACATCACTGCTTTTGATTATTAATTCCTAACAATATTTTTTTTTTTTAAATCAATTCATAGGCACAAGGACTGAGATACAGACAGTAATTTATGACTGCATCCTATGTCAACAGAAAGATGCTTGGACCCAAGCTATAAACCTAGCATTTCTTTTTCTTTTTCTTTTTCCTTATTTGAAAGATACATTAAGATATCTTCAACTGATGAATTCTTAAGACATTTCAACTTTAAAAATGCTTAATTTCTGGACTAAGCAAGTCTATCTCACTGCTTTCTAACATGTCATCTGCCATCTTCTACTTCACTTCAAACAGGAAATGCACAATAGTTCATCACACACTTCATGGAGAAATGCAAGAATAATTAATCCAAACAATACAGTCAATTTAAAAAAAGTTAAGTCTGGTGGAGACTTAAGAGATCAGAGAAGCATTAAAAACATCAGGGGCAGGTGGACTGTGTGGTAATGAGGTAGGCAGAATCAGCCTAATCAACAGACCTTCCTTAAAAGTTGATACAATCAAAAAATTTTCTTTTGTGCTTCTGTGTTTATCTCAAGTTTTATGGTTTTTTGGGTTTTTTTGTTTGTTTGCTTTGTGTCTTGTAGGGGGTTTTGTTGCTGGTGGTGATGGTTTCTTTTTCTGATTTAAATTACAGAGCTTTAAAAAACAGCTCTCAGGATAAATGTATCACAGAACATGTCTCCTCATGTCAAAAATTACTTTCAACTGGTTTAATTTTTGTCAAACGACTCAGATAAATTACACACTATTTTAGCAGAAGTTCATCTGTACTTCTTTCGATTTTTTTGTATCCTGTCACATAGACATGTTTTGAATTAATCTCTGTGACAACCCTAAGCAAATGATCACACTCCAAAGCTGGCTGTCCTTCAGCAAGAGGCTGAACCAGCCGACCTCCACAAATCCTTTCCAACATAAATCATTCTCTGATGTTATTCTAATAGACTGGCTACAAACCAAACATGATTTAACCAATGCTACTGAAAAAAAGGTAGCAAAAAGTAAGATCTCTCAGCACAAGCCTTACTTTGCGATAGCAAAACATTATCATATGTTTGTAGTAAGAGGTACATATTAAAAAGTATAAGCCTCAGAGAGGTTATTCACATATTCCCATCCAGATTTCTGCTTGACCATGAGAACTAGCACTTTTCATAAAACCCAAACAAACAAAACCAACCCAAACAAAACCGAAAACCACACTACAAAACAAAGCCAATCAACCAATCAAAACCCCTGAAGGAATTCTGATATGTGATGGATTCCTGATGGGGAGTAGAGCTGGATGTGCACAGTTGAATTTCAGAAAGGAGCACTGAAATCCCACTTTAGATCATGTATGTAAACCTGCCTGTAGTGTTTAGTGTACAATATAATCAAAACTGTCACACAAGCACTGCCACTGCAGTTATAAGAAGATGAAAATACTGTCTTTGCAAAGCCAATACTAATCTTCTGGAAAAAAAAAATGCTAAAGACCCTCTGCTTCTTGTATCTAAATCCCTTTTGCATGTTCTAATTTCACTACTACCGCTACAAACACTGTAGGCAAAGTAATTGAAGTTTTTCAGGGTAGGCAAAATGAGGAAGCAAAACAATGGCTGTTTCTAACAGTTATTAACAGCTGTTTCTACGCCTATTCTCTTCTTCCTCATTTCATTACCTAGGATGAAATCTTGTCTTTCATCCTCTGAAATCCACATGCTCACCCTCTAGGATGAATTGTGCCTGTAGGCAAACTCTACAGTATTTGTTCTGACACCAATGTTGCTGTCAGTTCTTTCTTCATTTACCAAATGTACAATTCTTTATGAGATTCATAGGACCATGTCTCATTACTCAGTAATCAAAAAAATATGTCTTGAAATGCCATGACAATACTAGCTGAAAACATTTACATGGAGAAGCCCAGAAATCTATTCAGCAGATTGCTCTGCTCTGAATCACTTCATATTCACCAGGATTTGTAAATCTGAGAGTGATCTTAGGCATTTTGCAAACCAGCAAATGTGATCAAATTTCCCAGCCATAGTAAAATAGAGGTGGAAATATTTTAAGAGAAAAGACAGAAATCAGGATTTGGACTGATATAAATCATATGTAATACACTATCTTCAGAAGCTTCTGTAGAAAAATAGCAGAAAAGTAGCAGAAAAGATTAACTGAAATCTGACTGCATCACTAAGACATCTTGTAAATGAAGAAAAAAAAAAAAAAGGGGGGGGGGGGGAAAGGTTTTTAAGGCACATTTTTAGACCAAATAACTCCCAACAGACCTAATCTTGTTATGTTATCTCTGGAACTGTTTGAAAGACAGGTATATGAAAGTGCATCCCTGGCCAATGTACATTCTATACCAGCAGAGAAGCTGCATGCAAAAACAACAGAACAAATGGTACCACAGTATCACAGTTTCCCCAAGGTTGGAAGAGACCTCAAAGATCATCAAGTCCAACCTATCACCACAGACCTCATGACTAGACCAAGGCACCAAGTGCCACATCCAATCCCCTCTTGAACACCTTCAGGGATAGTGACTCCACCACCTCCCTGGGCAGCCCATTCCAATGGCAAACGACTCTCTCAGTGAAGAACTTTCTCCTCACCTCCAGCTTAAACTTCTGCTGGTGCAGCTTGAGACTGTGTCCTCTTGTTCTGGTGCTGGTTGCTTGAGAGAAGAGACCAACTTCCTTCTGGCTACAACCCCCTTCAGGTAGCTGTAGACAGCAATAAGGTCTCCCCTGAGCCTCCTCCTCTCCAGGCTAAACAATCCCAGCTCCCTCAGCCTCTCCTCATAGGGCTTGTGCTCAAGGCCTCTCACCAGCCTTGTTGCCCTTCTCTAGACACGTTCAAGTGTCTCAATGTCCTTCTTAAACTGAGGGGCCCAGAACTAGACACAAGACTCAAGGTGTGGCCTAAACAGTGCAGAGTACAGGGGCACAATGACTTCCCTGCTGGCCACAATATTCTTGGTACAGGCCAGGATGCCATTGGCCTTCTTGGCCACCTGGGCACACTGCTGGTTCATGTTTAGGCAGCTGTCAATCAGCACCCCCAGATCCCTTTCTGTTTGGCAGCTCTCCAGGCACTCCGACCCCAGCCTGTAGCTCTGCATGGGGTTGTTGTGGCCAAAGTGCAGAACCCAGCACTTGGATTTGTTGAATGCTATCCTGTTGGACTCTGCCCATCTGTCCAGCCTGTCAAGGTCCCTCTGCAGAGCCCTTCCACCCTCTAACTGATCAACATCTGTTCCCAACTTGGTGTCATCTGCAAATTTGCTGATTGCTGACTCAATCCCTTCATCCAGATCATCAATGAAGATATTAAAGAGGATGGGGCCCAGAACTGATCCCTGGAGGACACCACTAGTGACTGGCCGTCAGCTGGATGTGGCACCATTCACCACCACTCTCTGGGCTCGGCCCTCCAGCCAGTTCCTAAACCCAGCACAGAGTGTTGTTGTCCAAGCCATGAGCTGACAGCTCAGCCAGCAGTTTGCTGTGGCGGACGGTGTCAAAGGCCTTGCTGAAGTCCAGGTAGACTACATCCACAGCCCTCCCCACATGCACCAGGTGTGTCACCTGATCATAGAAGGAGATCTGGTTGGAGAGAGAGGACCTGCCCTTCCTAAATCCATGCTGGCTGGACCAGAGCCCTTGGCCATCCTTCAGGTGCGCAGTTATTGCCCCCAAAATAATCTGCTCCATAATTTTCCCCGGCACTGAGGTCAGGCTGACTGGCCTGTAGTAATGCAAAACACTGTGTTTGCTTATATTCCATTTACTGTACAAAGAATCTTGGTTTTTAAATCTCAAAACAAGAGAAATCTCAATATGATTTCGAGTGGATTTGTCTCTATTAAAGCCAGAAGCATGACTCCTAATGCCTGAAAGATGATGTTTTGCTCCCCAAGACACTCCACTGTATTTGGACTGCTGCTTCTTTAGTTTTCAGAATTCAAAATTTTGAAAGCTGTGATGCATTGTTTTTTTATCTGCTTAGTTGCATGTTCCAGTATTTGGGGTGGGGAAGAAATATTTTTGTTTAAATTGGATTACTTGAAAATTTATTATCACAAATACTGTGAACGTGGTTTTGCCATTAAAATGATGCCTTGGAAGAAGCCAATATTGGGGGAAAAGCAATGAAGACATTAAGCTGTGTTCATTTTCCTGCTCATTTAATTTTAATCATCTGCCAAAACATATCTTGTAACACCGATACAATATGTTTCAGCACAGCAGTCAGACAAATCATCTTTTTTGGCTCCCTCCCACATTTTTTCTAGAAATACATCTTGCCTATTCAAGTGTCTAAAATAGGATTTTCCTGCCTAGCTTGGAAAGGTGTTAGTATATCCCCATTCATTTTTGGCATCTGCTACCTTAGTCTCCCCCTTCCTATTACACATGCACAATGTCTTCAGGCATCTGTCTCCTTCATTTGCAGGCTGAATGAAACCACTAGGTTAGGAATTTTATGAACATCACAAAAGTAAGTCACTGTTTAAAAAATGCGTCTGCTATAACAGACCTACATTTTCCTGTTTCACAGAACACTTTGTACTGCATATAGTCTCATACCTTCCAGCTGCTGCCTGTATACAAAGTTTTTACATTTGTTTCCAACCTTCAATCCTTTTCTTCTCACTTTCACCATGTTAAATTTCTTATGTGCAATTTGATTCTTTTTTTAGTCAAGAAATAAGCCATGGCAGAGTGGAACTCAGCTTCTGATTCTTGCCAGGTGTTAGGAAGTATGCAGCCAATGCAGTACTCAGGCTGATACATCTTCAAAAAACCAAAAACAAAACCAAAAACAAACAAACAAAAAACCCAACCTCAAACTGACAGTTCAGAATACAAACAAAAGCTCAAGATTTTGACATTGCTATGAGCAAAAACAAACAAACAAACAAAAAAAACCCCAAACCAAAAACCCCCAAAAAGCCAAACCCCATGTGCATAGGAAAAGCAAGTACTTACAAAAGTGGCAAGTAGTTGATCAAATGAAATGTTAGCTTTTAGGAAACAAAGAGACTCTGTTTATAGTGACATCAGAGTAGGCACAGAATTAACAAAACTATCCATCAGCAATACTATATGACTAATTGAAAGACATTTAAAATCACTTATATGACTCAAATGGGGAGGAAAGAGAGCAAAAGAGGAAGAACAGCATAGGATGGGGATGTCCATTATGCTGAGACACTAAAGGACTCTTCAGCATCAGCCTCTACCACTGCACTTAGAATAGACTAGTCTAGACTAGACTAGACTAGACTAGAATAGAATAGATCAGGTTGGAAGAGACCTTCAAGATCATCGCGTCCAACCCATCATCCAACACCATCTAATCAACTAAACCATGCAACCAAGCACCCTATCAAGTCTCATCCTAAACATCTCCAATGAGGGTGACTCCACCACCTTCCAGGGCAGCACATTCCTATGGGCAATCACTCTGTGAAGAATTTCTTCCTAATATCCAGTCTGAACCTCCCCTGGCACAGCTTGAGACTGTGTCCTCTTGTTCTGGTGCTGGTTGCCTGGGACAAGAGACCAGCACCCGCCTGTCTACAACCTCCCTTCAGGTAGCTGTAGACAGCAATAAGGTCTCCCCTGAGCCTCCTCTTCTCCAGGCTAAGCAACCTCAGCTCCCTCAGCCTCACCTCACAGGACTTGTATCACAGTATCACCAAGGCTGGAAGAGACCTCAAAGATCATCAAGTCCAACCTATCACCACAGACCTCATAACTAGACCATGGCACCAAGTACCATGTCCAATTCCCTCCTAAACACCTCCAGGGACAGTGACTCCACCACCTTCCTGGGCAGCCCATTTCAATGACGAACAACTCTCAGTGAAGACCTTTCTCCTCACCTCGAGCCTAAACTTCCCCTGGCACAGCTTAAGACTGTGTCCCCTTGTTCTGGTGCTGGTTGCCTGAGAGAAGAGACCAACTCCCTCCTGGCTACAACCACCCTCCAGGTAGTTGTAGAGAGTAATGAGGCCTTCCCTGAGCCTCCTCCTCTCCAGGCTAAACAACCCCAGCTCCCTCAGCCTCTCCTCATAGGGCTTGTGCTTGAGGCCTCTCACCAGCCTTGTTGCCATTCTCTGGACACGTTCAAGTGTCTCTATGTCCTTCTTAAACTGAGGGGCCCAGAACTGGACACAGTACTCAAGGTATGGCCTAACCAGTGCAGAGTACAGGGGCACAATGACTTCCCTGCTCCTGCTGTGTTCCAAACCCCTCACCAACTTTGTTGCCCTTCTCTGGACATGTTCCAGCAACTCAACATCCTTCCTAAACTGAGGGGCCCAGAACTGGACACAGGACTCAAGGTATGGCCTAACCAGTGCAGTGTACAGGGGCAGAATCACCTCCCTGCTCCTGCTGGCCACACTGTTCCTGATGCAGACCAGGATGCCATTGGCCTTCTTGGCCACCTGGGCACACTGCTGGCTCATATTCAGCCTACTATCAACCAGTACCCCCAGGTCCCTCTCTGCCTGGCTGCTCTCCAGCCACTCTGACCCCAGCCTGCAGCACTGCATGGGGTTGCTGTGGCCAATGTGCAGAACCCGGCACTTGGATGTGTTAAATCTCATGCCGTTGGATTCTGCCCATCTGTCCAGCCTGTCGAGGTCCCTCTGCAAAGCCTCTCTGCCCTCCAGCAGATCAACTCCTGCCCCCAGCTTGGTGTTGTCTGCAAACTTACTGATGGACTCAATGCCCTCATCCAGATCATCAGTAAAGATATTAAAGAGTATGGGCCCCAACACTGATCGTTGGGGCACACCACTAGTGACTGGCTGCCAGCTGGATGTGGCACTATTCACCACCACTCTCTGGGCTGGGCCCTCCAGCCAGTTCCTAAACCAACGCAGTGTCCAAGCCATGGGCTGCCAGCTTGGCCAGGAGTAGTTGTGGGGAACAGTTTGTGAGGTGATAATTCTGTCACACAGTACACATGGAGTACCATCACCCTCTAAAAGTGCTGTCTTTTCTTACGAGACTAACCTAGCAAAACATGTTAGGCATTACAAAGTTATTTGGTTTTATAAAATACACAGTCCAAAAATGCATCTATTTCTCTTACAGCAGCTTCTGAAACCATTGCTTTTCAGCAGCAATGAATGACACAATAGCAGCAAGACCAAAACATAGCTCCTTGAAGAGTTTGCCTACAGGGATATGGAGGAGACTGAGCTAAATGAAAAGTTAAGCAGCAATATTTGATATTTCGTGGATGCAAGAGAAAAGGCCAAGACTGAGGAAGCTCCCTGTAGGGGTAGAACTCCCCTGCCTCCTTCCTACAAATGTGCACAAAAAGTATGATGAAGAGCATGCGCCTAGGCTATGCAGGAAGGCCATGATGGGATTAAAAGTAGTCCATTTACAAAGGAAGAATTGTCTAAGAGGGAGTTGGAATAGAAAGAGAGGAACCAGACAGTTCGTCTTGTCTGCTTGTATGTAAATCACAAAGGGCCTCTGCTAAGTGCCTCACCTGGGGTCTTGCTGTAAAATCAGTAGGAAAATCAATCTGTCTGAAGATAGCAAACACTGAACACAGCCTGAACTTCTGAACTTTTAGGACAGACTGGGGGCTTAATAGACTGCTGAATATTAACTTTTGCACCCAAAGAAGTGAAGTACCTAATTTAAATGCACATAGAATGTATGATACAGGGGGTTACATGTGAAGGGGGACATGTAGTAGGCGTTTTGGGAAAGACTGTAAATCCTGAGAGGAGAAGGATAGGGAGATTTGCATCTGGGAATTTAGGATAAAACGGGAGCTGCATCTTCCAGCAATTTGAGAGACCCCACAAGGAATTGTCCTGTGGACTCTCCCTTTATTCAAATAAAGTTTGACAAGACTCCTCTGTTTCTGTTGTGAACAGGAACTTCTAGATTGGATTAATTTTTCCTTACAGCAACAGAGGGAAACAGGAAAGAAAAAACATTCATATTGACTTGTGCTGTGTTCTGTGTATATAGCATTACCCTGTGTATAGGTGGGTGGTTTTAAAATGAAGAAGAAAACAGTAGGGCAAATTCCCTGGTTCACATTGATATGAAAGAAATCAGGTTGATAGAAGTGTTGCACCTCCACAATGACAACATGCTTTCACTTGTTATCAATATAGACGGCTATCAGAACCAGGTTTAGTTCATTGTTGTCCAAAAATAATTAACTTTCTAGAGGGTATGATATTGCATTGAGACAATATAGGGAATGCATATCCCCATGGCAGCACTCAAGAAAACTGGACTGTGCATGTTAACACTGTAATACTACTTGCTATCCATTTCTCATTAGGTGACAAAACATTTTTACATATTTGCTGCCAATGAACAATGCAGCACAGATGCAGATTTTATTTAAGTAGGAATGATGTTATTTGCTTTTTAATGTAATCAACAAGGATAAGGACCATCTAAAATACCATTATTGTCATGGTCTGTATTACCCTGTATCAAACTGCAGAGCAACCATTCACTCTCTCTTGCTGTTTTTCACATTTTGCCACTTATCCATAAACTTTCATTTCACAGAATCACAGAATCACCAAGGTTGGAAGAGACCTCAAAGATCATCAAGTCCAACCTGTCACCAGTGGTTGACTAAAAATCTATTTGTTAAAGCAAATTAAAAAGTAGAAATATTACTGTTTAATGCTAAATTTCTATCAAATTGCAATGGTTGGAGAAAAACGTTTTCCATGGCTCTGAGCTTGTCACAGCTCTATCAATTCACCACTTCTAGAAAGCAGTAATCTACACCCCACTATTGATAAGATACTTAAACTTTAAATAATCAGGCTTGTTCCCTGCTTAAAGATTTGGTAGTGGTCATTTAGAATGTGGGAACAGACACTCATATATCATATAGTGTTAAAAATACTCGTAAAGATGAAAGTTCTTAGCCTTAACAGATAAAAATCAATGGTCATGCATCCCTTTCAATAAATTGTTATATTTAGAAACATAACAACATGACAAAAACTATGATGACGCTACCACAGATCCTCCTTACTAAGGCAGGACATCAGGCTGAGAATTGGTTTCACAGCAGCATCAAAGAAATTCAGCTTCAAAGAGACTTCTGGAAGAGACCATCTGGTCCATTTCTGTGCTAGGGGCACAAACAAGTGTGTGTTGACCCTTCCTGGTAGATATTTGCTCAATTCATGAACCTCCCAGTAACAGAGATTCCCCAGTCTCCACAGGACAAACTTTTTTAGTGTGGTGAAAATTATTCCTTTTCTCAGGAATAAAAAAAAAGCAAAGATGATTTAGAGTAAGTGAAATAAAGTGTAGAATTTTAGTGTGTTGTGTCACCTGCTCCAGGAAGCAGAAAACAGGGAAGAAGAAAGAAATGATAGAGCAGTGTATACCTGCTTCATGCCTATTTAAAATATTCCATGGTTTAGATTTATATTCTGCCAGGAGCCTCCAGTCTGAACAATACCCACATGAATAAAGAATGAAGACACAGTATTTGATTTTTTACAACTGTGGTTAACTTTTACAAGGTCAGTGAAAACCCAAGGCAATGCAACTCCTCTTGAAGGCATGACTCTGATAAGTAACTACACTCTTGGGACATAAGTAAGAGAGTTTGCGAAAGAGCCACAAGGAAGTGTAAAGGGTGGATATACCATCCCTCCAGGTCCTCGTGGAAACTCTTCTTTGATGAACCAGAGGACTTCATTAGGAAACCTATGAAAAGTAGTGTGAAGGAAATGGGCCAGATAGAGAGCACCCAAAGAGAAGAAAAGACTCTGAGAACAGGGTCTAGAACTAGAAAAAGCAATTTCAAAATTGGAGATAATGACAATGTTAGCAGTGGGGCTGGCAACCAGTGCTTATACAGAAAAAGATAGAGGAAAAGCCAAGACAACACCTGAATCTCTGAAAAACAACAAGAAGCCCATATGAAGGGCCAGAACAACTACGTTCCTGTTTTGAAAGTGTTTGATGAATGATGTCCCAGGCAGATTAAGATTATTTTAAAAACCTCTAGCTAGTTCCTTTGATAGGCACCCAGGAAATAAAATAAATTCTATGGTCACTGTATTATTTATATGTAGCCTCTAATTACCACTCTTCGGGAACTTAATTCAAAAAATTCTCATGTGAAATATCTCTTTGAAACCACCTATGGAGAAATCATGCTATATTTTCTGGACAGTATCTATAAATAAAACCTCTTCAAACCTGCATGTAAGTGTAGTAGACATACATTTAAGTAATTAACAGTTGTATTTAAAATGACCTTTTCTTGTTTACAAAACAAAATCTCGAAGAACTCCTATACAAAAGGATTAAGATGGTGAGAAGAGAGGGGATTGACCTTGCTCATCCGATTGCAAAATCTTAATATTATTGTGACTTTGCAAATCAGCAAACCACTTAATAAAAGGACATAGTTCTGCCAGTGTAACCGATTCATTAATTAATACAGCAGAATATACTTTTTGGAAGATTGTTTTTCATTTATCAGAAGTTCAACTCTGCCAGTCTGGAGAAAAGTTACTTTGCTGTATGTTCTGTCAAACTACCACTGAGTAACACATAACCCTTTAAAGTAGTACAACAAACAGAAAAAAAAATCAATGCAACCCAACCAAAAATAAACATATAAAAATAAACAAATAACCCCCAAACAGACAACAACCCCAACCCCCAACAAAATCAAACAGAAAACATTATCAACCTTAAAAGCATTCTAAACTTTGGAGATTTCGTTATTGTTGTTATTATTTTTTACCACTACCATTTAAAGGGAAATAACAGGGTTTGCATGATGCTGTTGTACTTTCATCTGCTGTTAACTGGAGAGCCTGGTCAAACAAGAGAACGAAATGGTGTGAGACCAACTCTCTGTTCGCGTTATTGTATTGATTTAATTAGATTTATGCCAGCAGAAAACACAGGCTTCTGTTTAGATTAATTTTTTAAGAGCCACACCATTTGCTTTTATTAAAACATCATTTTAACTTGAAGAGCAGAGATGAGTGATCCACTCCTAAATCTAACAAAGTCCATGACCCGAGAATTTGGTTATTTTGCCAATCCCATCACCAAGCATTTTTTTTGTTATATTTATGCAGCACATGCACAAAGAAGTTGAACATTATAAACCTTGAAAAGACCTTGCACAATTATTTTTTATTGTGATCCGGAGATTGATGCCACAGTTAGTTAAGCCTCTCTATTTAGAATAGGCCACATATAAATGAAATTAGTTTATAACCAATGCCAAAGATATGCTCTAACATTTCTCCTCTGTGCTTCAATTAATTAATTAAGCAATCTTGGGGAAAAAAGGCAGCAGCAAAAGTACCAGTCCCTCTCACTGTAAGATGATGCCTTACAGCTCGGGGAATGAAAAAAAGAGTACACTCAGGAAAAAGAAGAAAAGTTCATGGTGTCTGGGATTTCTGGAGAAACAGGCTACACAGAGTGGCTTGTTTTGGGAAGTTCTCAGATGGATTTTCAGTAATGGAAGCAGGAAAGAGCTCCAAGAGCTCTTCAGGCCATGGCAGCCTTAGGTTAAGCTGCAGTGGCTGAAACAACCAGGCTTAAGATGTTCAGCTGGGCCAGCTGAAATTAATGTGGTTTCTTTTTTTTTCTTTTTTTTTCCTTTTAATTCTTTTTTTTTTTTTTTTTTCATTTTTTTTTCTTTCTTTTTTAATAAAGGATAACTGAAAATAGAACTTGGGCTTTTTTCCCTAAATAAAAGGATTTCCCAAACACAGACTACAGACAAACCCCAATAAGTGGAAAGCAGTTGCATTCAATCACATTTTTAACTATATTCTCAGTACCCATCTAGAGAAACTGTCCTTTCTGGAGGTGTTGGGCAATTTTCTTCAAGTGACAGCTGGCCCCTGGATCTCTTCCTAAGCACAGACTGGACATTTCCTTCGTGTCCTTCTGGTGAGACCCCACCTGGAGTACTGCATCCAGTTCTGGAGTCCCTATTACAGGAGAGATGTGGACGTGCTGGAACGTGTCCAGAGAAGGGCCACGAGGATGATCAGAGGGCTGGAGCACCTCTCCTATGAGGACAGACTGAAGGAGTTGGGGCTGTTCAGTCTGGAGAAGGCTCCCAGGTGACCTCATTGTGGCCTTCCAGTATCTGAAGGGGGCCTACAAGAAGGCTGGGGAGGGACTTCTCAGGATCTCAGGTAGTGATTGGACTAGGGGGAATGGAATGAAGCTGGAGGTGAGGAGATTCAGGCTAGATGTGAGGAGGAAGTTCTTCCCCATGAGAGTGGTGAAGCCCTGGAATGGGTTATCCAGGGAGGTGGTTGAGGCCCCGTCCCTGGAAGTGTTTAAGACCAGGCTGGATGAGGCTCTGGCCAGCCTGATCTAGTGTGGGGTGTCACTGTCCATGGCAGGGGGTGGAACTAGATGATCTTTGTGGTCCCTTCCAACCCTGACTGATACTATGATACTATGACCCTTTCTGAGTTTGTGATGAGGATTATTTGTTGCTTGAAGCAGAATCAAGAATGAAATAAAATTCTTTGAAGAGATGGTCAGTAGAAGTACCAGTCCTCCAACCGTAGTAGTGTTTCAAAATCTTTTTTCTGATTTTAAATACATTTCTCACTGTTTATCTGCTTTCCATTGAATTTACCTATGAAGGCACCAGAAAAAAAGAACGAAGTAAATTTTTAATAGAAACTTCTATGATGCTTTACAGAAGTCTCAGCCTTATCCCTGCAAGTCAGGAAACAATCGTACAGTCCATTCATTGTTGCTTTCTTTGCAGTTTGAAAGCTACTTGAGAAGGAATCAAGTCAGTGCAGATCATTGGGGTAAAAGTGCGGTACATTCTGAGCCTGCATTAGTGATTTTTCAGATGTAAAGCATATAGTGATTTAAAGGCACAATTCTGGAAATTCCTTCAGGAAAACCACACTGCAACATATTCTTACATGCCTTTTTGTCATAGTATTGCCACTTTTTAACACAATTTGGGCATTCTGCAACTATGTTCATGAAATATAAAATTGATTTTCCTTCTCCAGTGCCTCACTGTTCCTGAAGTAAGAGGTCAGAACTTCCCCAGATATCCCTCAAAATATGATTTTTCAAACCACTATTTTGAAGCCTGTTCTCTGCAATACAGTCTATCAGGCATGTCACTGCACCTTCAGTTGTCAACATTTCTTTATAATATTTTTATGAGAAGCTTATAAGAATTTAAACTTAAAACCTTATTTCTGCTTAAAATCCTATCTGGAATAGTTTTGAAAGTGCTTACTCTTAACTTGATTAATAAAAATTAGTTCAGAATACTCTGAATGAGCAAACTGTCACACAGGAGCACATTCAGACAGGTCTTGAAAGTCTCTAGAGAAGGTGATTCTACAGCCTTCCTGGGCAGCCTGCTCCAGTGCTCCATCACCCTTATAGTAAAGAAATTTTTTCTCATGTTGAGGTGGAACTCCCTGTGTTCTAGGTTGTATCCATTGTCTCTTGTCCGATCACAGGACTCCACTGAAAAGAGACTAGTGCTTTCTTCTAGACACCTACCTTTCAGATATTTATACACATTAATCCTCTCAGTCTTCTCTTTTCCAGACTAAACAGCCCCAGGGCTCTCAGCCTTTCCTCATAAAACAGGTGTCTCAGTTCCTTAATCACTCTTGTAGCCCCTGTTGGACACTGCCCTGTATATCCCTGTCCCTCTTGAAGTGGGGAGTCCAGAACTGGACACAACATGCCAGATGTGGTCTCAACAGGACATGGTAGAGTGGGAGGAGAACCTCCCTCCACTGCACCATGGGAAAAAGGAAAGTGGTGAAATTTCAAATTCTGAACTACACCCTCAGAAAATAAATTATTCACAATAGAAATTTATTCTAGGCATCTATATTTGTTACAAGTTTAAAAGTCACAGGCATTGCTCCCAGGAGTCAAAAATTTTATAGGTCTTCAGCTGAAAAGACAACAAAAATCCCTCAACTAATTTTTTTAAGCAGATATTCACCAGCACATACAGCCACTGAAATGGATGAGATTATGCAAGTCTACATCTCATTCAAAGACAAATGCCATTCACTGTTCAGCTCTGAAAGAAACACCTGTATCTTCACCTGCTGAAAAGCCATTCAAACCACGTAGTAGTTCTACTTGTGTGCAAGAATTTCTGAAGGGGAAAGGACAGGTATGAAATGAGCCTGGATATTTTAGGAAGTGGAGAGGGAAGGAAAGGATTTTCTTAAGAACAGGACTTCCTGCTTCTGAGACTCAATCAGCTCACGCCATTGAGTTTAGCAAATATCCAGTTACTTTCTACAAAATATAGTTTAAAATACTTGGCATTAAGAAAGAGAGCATGAAGAAAACTGCACCACATGACAACAAACTGCTTTGCTATGCCTGTTTCCCACATATCAGACAAATGACTGGACAAAGGTAAATGATTAACATTTATATCGTGCTTTAAATTTGTAAACTAAAACATTTCAAACGTCAGGAAGCAATCACTCCCCTACTGTCTCTGAAGCATTAAAACACTGGAGAAAACCATAATGAATACAAAATAAAAAGATGTATCATGGTACAAATGCACAGGACCCCCTTTCTCCACAGGGGGAAAGGGTCCTACAAAGGGAGTTGGCAGTTCTCATTGACAGGGATTTTAACTAGATTTGAAGGTGGAAGAGGCTGAAACTAGTCCCCTCAAACAGGAGTCTGAGGGTGGTAAACTGGAGTCAGGGGTGAAACCAGCAGCCCAGCTGAAGTTCATGTACACTAATGCACACAGTATAGGTAACAAACAAGAGGACCTGGAAGCCTTGTTACAGCAGGAAAGTTATGATGTAGTTGCCATCACAGAAATGTAGTGGGATGACTCACATGACTGGAGCACTGTAATTGATGGCTACAGGCTCTTCAGGAGAGACAGGCAAGGAAGAAGGGGTGGAAGTGTGGCCCTGTACATCAGGGAGGCACTAGACACCATGGAAATAGAAATTAAGGATGATCAAGTTGAGTGCCTGTGGGTGAGAATTAGAGGGAAGACCAACAAGGCTGACATCCTTGTTGGAGTTTGTTACAGACCACCCAACCAGGATGAAGAGGTTGATGAATTATTCTATAGGCAGCTAGAGGCTGTCTCAATATCACGACCTTGTTCTTATGGGCAATTTTAACATGCCTGATATCTGCTGGGAACTTAACACAGCAGAGAGGAGGTTCTTAGAGTGTATGGAGGATAGCTTCATATCCCAGCTGTTGTGTGAGCCTACCAGGGGTATGGCTTTGCTTGACCTTGTTTTAACAAATAGGGAAGGGCTGGTGGGAGATGTGGTGGTTGGAGGCTGCCTGGGGTCCAGTGACCATGAGATAATTGAGTTTTCAATATGCAGTCAAGCTAAGAGGGGCAGCAACAAAACCTCCACTCTGGACTTCCAGAGGGCAGAATCCAGGTTACTCAAGGAACTAACTCAGAAGGTACCTTGGGAAACAACCCTTAAAAACAAAGGGTTCCAGGAGAGCTGGACCTATTTCAAGGAAGAATTCTTGAAGGCTCAGGAACAGGCTGTGCCAGTGTGCTGGAAGATGAGCTACGGGCACAGACGGCCAGCCTGGATGGGCAATGAATTCTGAATTAATTAAGGGGAAAAAAAGAGGATGTATCGTCTTTGGAAGAAAGGTGAGGTAACCCATGGAATGTTTAAGAATGTTGCTAGGTCATGTAGGAAAAAAATTAGAGAGGCAAAATCGCAAAATCCCATTTAGAGCTTAGACTGGCCTCTGCTGTGAAGGACAACAAAAAATCCTTCCATAAATATATTAATGGCAAGAGGAGGGGAAAGAAAACCTCCACTCCTCAGTGTACATGGAGGGGAATATTGTAACTAAAGATAAGGAAAAGGCAGAGGTACTTAACACTTTCTTTGTCTCCATTTTTAATAGCAAGATAGGCTGTCTTCTGGATAGCTGGCCTCCTGAGCTGGCAGATGGAGTCAGGGAGCAGTATAGTTCCCCTGTGATCCAGGAGGAAGCAGTTAGAGACCACATCCAGCTGGCAGCCAGTCACTAGTGGTGTGCCCCAATGATCAGTGTTGGGCCCCATCCTGTTCAATATATTTATTGATGATCTAGATGAGGGGATTGAGTCCATCATCAGTAAATTTGCAGATGACACCAAGCTGGGGGCAGGAGTTGATCTGCTGGAGGGTAGAGAAGCTTTGCAGAGGGACCTCGACAGGCTGGACAGATGGGCAGAATCCAATGGTATGAGATTTAACACATCCAAGTGCCAGGTTCTGCACATTGGCCACAACAACCCCATGCAGTGCTACAGGCTGGGGTCAGAGTGGCTGGAGAGCGGCCAGGCAAAGAGGGACCTGGGGGTACTGGTTGACAGTAGGCTGAAAATGAGCCAGCAGTGTGCCCAGGTGGCCAAGAGGGCCAATGCATTCCTGGCCTGTATCAGGAACAGTGTGGCCAGCAGGCGCAGGGAGGTCATTCTGCCCCTGTACACTGCACTGGTTAGGCCGCACCTTGAGTACTGTGTCCAGTTCTGGGCCCCTCAGTTTAGGAGAGATGTTGACTTGCTGGAATGTGTCCAGAGAAGGGCAACAAAGCTGGTGAGGTGTTGTGGTGGTGAGAGGTTCAGTTCTCCCCCACACACAAAGAAACCATGACTAACTCAGTCAGAGAAGTGAAAATAAATAAGCTACATTTACAAGCAGGATGAAATGCAGATGAATATATACACAATATACAGTATTTACAATATATACAGAAATATACAGCAAATAACGTAACACAGAAAAACCTTTCCCTCCTCCAGGAAGGAGGGTCCCCACTCCCCCTTCTCCCCCTCCCCCCGCTTTTTCCCCAAAAAGGGTTAGAGAGAGAAAAGGTAATTATTAAGGAGGAAATTCTGTTAGCTCAAAGCATATGCAAGAATTAGTTTCTTATCTGTTAGTTGAGTTAGTTCAAGGTCAACTCCGTCCAGTACAAAGGAAAGAGAGCAGCTGTTCAGAGGGACTGAAGCAGACTGAACTGAGATTCAAACTGAACTAAAGCTAAAAATTAAAAGTTGTATTCTACCAATCTACCAATGAAATTCTTTTAGACTTTATCTTTTGTTTTCAAAACATTCAGCCAGATTGTTCCAGTAACTGTCCCTTTCTTAAAGGCACAGCCTAAAACGGTCATAGGAGTTTGGAGCATAAGCCCTATGAGAAGCATCTAAGGGAGCTGAAGTTGCTTAGCCTGGAGAAGAGGAGGCTCAGGGGAGACCTTATTGCTGCCTACAACTACCCAAAGGGAGGTTGTAGCCAGGTGGGGGTTGGTCTCTTCTCCCAGGCAACCAGCACCAGAACAAGAGGACACAGTCTCAAGCTGCACTAGGGGAAATTTAGGCTGGATTTTAGAAAGAAGTTCTGCACAGAAAGAGTGATCTGCCATTGGAATGGGCTGTCCAGGGTGGTGGTAGATTCACCATCACTGGAAGTGATTAAGAAGAGACTTGATGAGGCACTTGGTTTAGTTGATTAGGTGGTGCTGGGTGATAGGTTGGACTTGATGATCTTGAAGGTGTTTTACAACCTGGTCTATTCTATTCTATTCTATTCTATTCTATTCTATTCTATTCTATTCTATTCTATTCTATTCTATTCTATTCTAAGTAGAGAGTCAGATACAGTGTTTCTTAACTATCAACAATGCAACTTAAAGTTTTAAATTACTTTAATACCTCTGTTTAATTAAACAGAAAATTACATACAAACCAGGAAAAGTACTTTAAAAGAGCTATTTTTGCATTCAATGGACTCTAACTGTGGATTATGAAAAATAACATTTCTAATATGTAAAATGACTGACACCACCTGGTTTAAAACACTTCAGTGGAGATGTTGGAAGCAGAGGACTGGAAAAGGCATGTGTGAGGAAGATGGACTGTGGCAGCCTGTGGCACAGGAGGATTCTCCCACAGTCCACTCACCTCTCCTCACCCCACAATGGTCCCCAGGAGCACAATACTATGATCAGGTGCTCCAGATACAACATCTGCTGCTATATGCTGCAGCCAAGAGTTTGGCTGCAATATTATACAAATCACGAAATTACTACTCGTTTCACTCCTGCCAGTGTCACTGGCACTCCCAGTCACTTTCTCCATAAAATGCCCCAGGGAGGCCTACAAAGACTCTAACTGCCACTCTTTAAGCCACTGACAAGAAAATGCTCACTGATGCTACTCAGGTAGACAAGCAGAATGCTGAAGCAGGTCTTAGGAATATTAGAAATGGATCTGCTGTTTCAAGAAAAGGGACAGCTGCAACTACAATTAAACTCTCTTGAATCTGTACTCCTCCTGAAATAAGAATCTGATCATGTAACTGCTTGAGTTGGTATTCCAGCCAACTCCCTGTGTCTTTTCAATCTATAATCATTGCTGCGAGCAAGGTTTGCAAGTGGTTAGGGCCAAAATGATCCTCTCTTTCCAGAGAAAAGTTAAAAACAAAACAAAACTCAGAGGAAACAAATAATTCCAGCTCCTTCACCATGGCCTTGTTCTTCACAGTCCCACCAGCTCCAACGGAAATTTGACTTCTGCAATGCAAATGTGGCACAACACAAAATAACATGGACTCCCTCCACTGCCATATACTACAGTTGAAACATGGATAGGTTCCAGCACAACCTGGGGTCTTACTCCACAGGGAAGCCAAGGACCAGTCTTTTTTTAGGTACAAATTGCCCCTTTTCCTGAGATAGCACTAGAAATATATTCTTTCTTGATAACAATCAGGCAAATGTTCCTTGTCAGGACAAACTACCTGGGACACCTACACCAAAAGCTCTACAGCCTTTGGCAAAATTGATGAATGTTTGAAGCCCTTTACAGAACCAGCTATCAACAATAAGGCTTTAAATAAAGAAAGAAAAATCTTACCAATTCAGGCAGCTTGTCTGAAAAATGCTGTCACAAGAACACTTACTGAAAATCATTCACTGCTGAGGCAGGTAAGATCATTAAGACAGTCTTCTGTAATATTAAGTACACCTTCTACTTTCTATCATCCATATCTTTTCCATATTAATGATGATGAAATACAAGCATCCAAAAAATATCTGTCTATGAAAGCTCTTTTGTCATAAAGGGTATACTTTTGAATAAATAAACCACTTCAGTTTATTATCAGTTCATGAATGGCACAAAAGTTCAAAGCCATTTTAGAACATTTATTTATGTTCTCAAAACTTGCACAATGATTTTCTTTTTCTCTAGTGTAAAGAAGGACAAAAGGTGAAGGAGAGGCTGCTCCCACCTGCTTTGCCATCAGTAATGGCCAGGGGGCTGCATTCCAGCTCTGTCATATGATGCAAAAAGCCTCTTCTTCCACATGGCCAGCTCACTCTAAGTTTTTAAACTAGCACACATTTTCTATGTGTAATAGCTAGAGATGAGTGATTTAGTTTGAAAGAAACACAGCACTGAAGGTGCTGAAGAAGAGGGCTAGGCATTTAGCCACAAATCAATTATTGAGATACTTGTAAAATGCTTCCCTTTCTGCAGTCTCTCTTGCAGTGCTTCTCACTGAGCTGCCTCCTCATGCCTCAGTCACCACTGCTACAAAAGTATATGCTGCACTTGGAACTACAGCAATTGTAGATGTATCAAAAACTGCTTGAGTACACCTATGTCAGGTATCAACCAGCATAAAGCTGAGAATACGGGCTTTAGTTTGTGCTTTTAAGTCTGTCAGGATCTCATGCACTTAGCAAGGCAACAACCCCACAATGAGGTCTATACTATCACAATGTCACTTGAAACTGGGGGACTTGTTTCGAGATGAAAATGCATGCTATTATCACTCCCACAAACCCTTTCACCAGGAGGAAATGTCACTTAAATCAAGTTATGAAATCCAGGCTAAAGCAAATCAGGTCAGAGAAGATCTGCAACCTCTATTTTCTTCAGTAGCCTCCTGCCTTATTTTTGACTTAGTCTTTTTAGGAGGTTGTGTCTCAAATGACCAATGGTGCCACAGCTGAAGCTTCCCAAATGTGGCCTCTGACAGAGAAGATGCTTACACCTATTCTTAAAATCCAGGGCTTTGAATTTCACTTCCAAACAAACGGCAGTAAATGAAGGTCACAAACTGTCTTTTCTTCACACTTTTAACAAGAAATGCTGCTCAGTGAAAAATCACTGTGTCAGACCTCCCTTCAGCACAAATAAAGAGACAGTTGCTAGGGCTTTTCCAACAATTGAGCTTTTTTTGCAAAGACCAGTCCTCAGTTCCAAGTGTTCTCCAAATTCCATTCTCAATTTGCTAACTCTTTTTGACTGATATATAGGTCCATATAACCAATAAGCTAAGATGGAAATATAACTATGTATTCCATCAATACTTTGATTTGGATTCACCTTGCATTTCCACATCCACTCATTGTCAATTTATTTTTTCAGTTGTGTTCTCTGCATAGTTTAAAGCCTTGAAGGGTGAAAAATAATGGCACTGATATCTTTCTGTCCTTCATATAACTATGACAACACTTATGGCTGTGAAAACCTATGACTAACACTGCCATTACATTGCTGAACTGGTCTTAAAATAGATACAGCACTTACAGTAACTACAGCTTTGAAGAAAGAAAAAAAAATCTTTCACTACCCTGAACAGCAGCAACAAAAGTTCCCCAGCAACTGCTTATGGCAGTGGTAAATCATGCAGTGGCACTGCTATTAAATAGGTGCAAAAGGTATTTCAGTTTGGAAAAAAAATGTTTATAAAATCTTTAAAACTATGGAAAACAAAATATAGATCTGAGCAAAGAGGAACCTTCTTTATATGATATCTATATGTACCTCTATATGCTGTCACTGAATTGCATCTGCCCCTTGATCTCACCAACTCTGAGCAGCACAATTGTTTCATCTTGTATTTTGGTTAGCAACTCCCATGGTTCTAGTAGCATCTAGAGTGTACTTACTTCAGCTGACCATGCTTAGTTTACTTTTCCTATCTTCATTAATGACAGGTACAGTAAAAAAGATTAACTAAGAAAAACCTGAACCACTAAAACTGATTTCCCTTTATACTGTGAAAACACAGGGGAAAAAAATAGGTATCAAGCAGTGGTGTGACAGAAATTAATGTTACATTTTACTCCCCTTTGCACACAACATAGGCTCCCCTAAGAAAAGCCTGAGGCAATACAAAACCATCTGAGGTTGGAACTGCTATTTGCAAGTAAGCAGCAACAAATATATTGCCTGCTCCAAATAAAGCATAAATCCTTGGGGGTTTTGATTCAGCGTTTGATTCAGTGTTCCTCCTCTTAGCTCATCTCCCTGAAGACCAGCATCATAAAATAAAGACGTCACCAATATTGCAAAAAGAATGACAGTACTGGCATTCTACTCTTCTTTCCACTACACCCTATACATCTGCCTATACAGCAGGCAGATGTAAAGGCCACTGAGGAGGACAGGAGACTACAGCACTTCATTTATTTCTTCCTCCTTGTTTTGGTCTCTGTAAGAGATCACCTATTGCTTTATTAATCTTAGTGGGATAAAAGGAAAAAAATATAGAATTCATTCAAAGCAACTGGTAACACCATGGAAGAGTAATACAGCAGAGAAGCCTTACAGGAAAGAAAAGAACAGGGACATTTGAATCTGTTCTTCTTCATTATTCATGGTATAATATATTTCCCATGCTTACACAAAGCAGTAAGAATACGAACATCATAAACAGATGGACATCATCATAAACAGATGGACATCATCTCCATCTTCAGACCTTACCTTGGGTGTCCCATGACTGGTCCAGAAAGTGCCTTGAAAGTATTGAGCTACATATTGGGCAACTAAGTGTTTTGTTCAGCTTGGGACAGGAAAGGGAACTGACTGGCAGTGAAACACAGTTATCTTTGGCACTCAATCATAGAATCGATTGTGTCTGAGTTGAATATGAACATCACCGGCGGTGAGATGTCAGTCACTTGAAAAAGGCATCACTCTGGCAGCTTGAAAAGTAGTTTGTTTGAAACAGCATTAATCTCAAATGCTGTGGTTCTTTACAGTAAAATTGAGTGAGTGTCCAGAATTTCTACATGTGGTACCAGTCAGCTGTTCTTCTTGTACTTAACAGGTGAGACTTGTAATGAAATAAAATAGCAAATAAATATCAAAATAAAAATAACCAAAACCACCACAAACACAAAAACAAAAAAACCCATCACAAACAGATAATCAAAAACCAAACAAAGCAGTAAGATATTTTGGCCATTCACCTGGAGGAAACACAATTTCATTGAGTCAGACAGTGAACTAAAAAGTGCAAAGGAAGGGAAGTATGTTATACAGGGGAAATCAGCTTGCGGGCATAATGTTAAGAAATATCAGAAGGTCCAGTTCAGCAAATCGTTGGTGAGTGGACATGTTAATCATACAACACAAGGACCAGTTTTCTGCCAATTAGGCTAGATCTAACCATCTTTCCTATGCTCCCCTTCTCACATATACCCACAACTTCTCGTTAAGGTACTAAAAATGTGGAGGAAAATTTAATAGGGTAGTAAGCAAAGCCTGAAAGGAGAAGTTTCACTGCCTGGATCCATACACCATGTCCCAGTTCCAAAGGAGTTACCCAGGGCCACTATTCTGGGCAGCCCTGGATTCCAGTAAAGTCACCATTGTCAAAAAAACCCAGACCAAACAAGCAAAAATCATAGGCCCTTCACAGCTCTTTCTCTCTTCATGACTTTGTACTTCTTTTTTTAACTAATTTTTTCCCAGAAGAGTGAATTTGAATTATTTGACATCTCAGTGGTAACATGGCTTCAATACTCCAGCTACAAAGTGCAACTATTACAAACAATTATTTTTTTTAAAAACATTGAATCACTTAATATTCACATCTTTCAACTGCTGAATGAAGTGCTACACAAAAGCTAAATATTGTTATAAATCTCTTGGGTTTGTTTATCCTGTCAGCACCCCTTTCCAAAGCACTGACAAAATTTGCATCCTCTGCTTATGACATTAGCAAGTGAAGTTTGTAGCGGAATATTAAAACTGAAGGAGATTTAAGTTTCACTTTATACAATTTGCCCAGCAACAATAGCAAGCATACTGAAATCACACCACCAATCAGAAAATTTATGTTTGGGACATGAAAGCACTGAAATGATTGGCTGACCCCAAACATTTCTTTTGTAACCGGACTTAACACTGCTGACTAGACAACCTATAAATCAGTTTCTCCACAAAAGACTAAAATTATAGGTGCCAAATACAAATATTTTCCTCATAATCCCATCCTTGATCTTTTCATGTTATTATTGGACTTCTTAGCTACATTGTTGCAAAAATAAGTTGCTCTTTTTTTCCTATAAAATTTGCCAGACCCACTGCTGGAATGCATTTATATTATCCTCTTACCAGAAGAATTCCTGTAACATTCCCATTGACCTAATTGCTGGTTTTGGCCTGAAAAGATGACACGTTTGTGGGAATCTGGTAAAGCTGTTGAAGTAAGGATGCTAGAAATTAAGTACCCTTCTGGCCTCTTTCATCAAGCTCCAGGCTGAATCCCCTTAGGAATGTGACAGCATTTCTTCTCTCTGCTTTTTTCTAAAATCCTATTCTAAGCTGCTTAAAAGGAAAAAAAAATCTGACCAAAATAGCCCAGGAACTTAAGTAAAGACAGCTGGAAAGATGAAAGACTGATAATGTTTAGATGCAAACCAAGCAACATGTTCCAACAACTGGCAACAACTACATTACTAGATTCTGTCCTAGAAATGTGTTATTTCATCTGTTGTTAAAGAAGAGTGTCAGTGGGAAAATCTCTGAAACCACAATACAATTACATTGTTTTATGTCTCTATTTGCAAAGCATTATCATTAAAGAGAGCTTTCATATTTATATGCCCTCAGTGTGGTACCCATTATAGCAAACATGATTCCTCATAGCAGGAGAAGAAAAAAATAAGTAACAGGACAAAGCTGATTGTTCAGAGAGAGTTTGAAGTCTTGGTAGATACCATATGCATCATTGGGAAAGCAGTTCAAACACAGCAATATTATATTGAAAAATACAAGCAATGTTGTGTCCTGCATTTGCAGAGCCTCCAACCCAGAGCAGCTCCTGCTTTTGCCTGTGCTGCACATGAAGCTCACTCTGAGCAAAGTCCCATTCTATGGTGGAGACAGAGCTTTTGACTTGTATCGTTTTATATGGTGAAATCCCTGGATGCACCCACCATCCTATTTAGTCATGCATGATTCAGGGACACACACATGACTGTGTCTCTGCTGTATCAGTGTGCAGCATTCCCACCATATTTCTGGTTATAATATATACTCTTAATTTTCTAAGCTTCTGTCACCATAGCCACTTCCTTACCTGCACAGATCTTCCCATCATAGATCTCACACACCCAGTCATGGCACTCACAGAGCGGACCGTAGTATTTGCCAGACTCGGTCACTTGGCAGATGCAGACTCCGCACTCACATCTGCCTCTATCACTGCACAGCTTCCCCCTGGGATGCGGCACCTGTGCTCTGACTCAGTTCGGTTGAGCCGGCACGAAGGACTACTCCAACCACTCCTGCAGGGGACAGCAAAGAGAACATGCTCCTGTGAGAGCCAGGGGCTGCAGTTCAGAGCATATAAGAGCCTGGCTCCTGAGAAACCAACTCTCCTGCCACGGCTTTAGCCAATTCCCAGAATATTGTTTCTAGCGTCACCACTTTAGTTATGGTTGCATATTAGTATTTGCCTCAAATCACCCAATTTTCTTCTCTTTCATCAGAAACCTTATTTGCTACCTTCAGGAATGCTAATGCTGTATTTAAATTACCTTGTTAATTGCATTAGGCTTATCTTTTTTTGTCATTATGCATATCTGTTATATATGCATATACATGCATAGTTTGGTTAATATAATGAAAACTTTCGATTTTAATTATTCCAAAAGGTTTGGAAAAGATACACATATCCAAACATCCAGGTAGCATAGTAGTAGTATGTAGTAGTAGTAGTATGATACAAAAAGCAAACACATAGTAGATTCTAATAAATATATTTGCCAAAGTAATCCTTCTGGTTGTCAGGTACAAAAGGATCTATGGTTTCATTGGAAAAAGAACCCAAAGTAATCACTACTTTCCATGCAGTTAATGTAGTTTGTGGCTGTGGTCTTAGTAAGGACAGCACAATCTGGATGCTAGATCTGAAGATTTCTAGCTCTGCCATGCAATTGTATCATGCACTGATGCACACAGAGATAAAGAATTTCAGGACTTGGTGAAAATTACACATTGCTTCATCAGGAGATGGATTGTAGCAAAAAAGAACAAAGGACTGGCTGAGACAAAAATAGGTGTTCACAACCCTAGGGAACACTGAGGATTCAGACTAGTACCTGCACTTCCCAGACACTGGATTATGCAGGCTCTGGAACAAGGGAGCAGGTGGGTGCTGGCCCTGGTTGAGGGGAATAGCAAAGGACAGTGGGCCCTTGCTGGGCTGCTGCACCAAAGGGCAGGAACACACAGCGGGTTGTGGTTAGGTGCCTGCTCTGCTTAGGCAGCAGATTTTACTGGCGTGGGTGTAAAGATTCATCACTATCCAGCTCTTCCTTCTTCACTGCTTTAAAAGTCTGCATCTCAGGTATGAAATACTTCATTGCAACAAACTACCACAGTTTTCACAACACCTATTTAGGTTCCCCGTGACCCAGAGCACTTCCCTAAGTGTGACTTGCAACCAGGCACAAGAAAAGCTCACAAAGCTCTCCACCACTCCCTCCACAACCCCAGCCTCCACAGTTCTGGTATCTCCTAAATCAATCATAACTCCCCTGAGAGGCTTCAAAGTCGCACTTACCACGGGGCTGGGAGGCCAGCTGGCAGTGCAGGGTGACCCACCAGCAGTGAGGTGATCAGCAGCAGTACCACCAGCCCGGGCAGGCCCTGCATGTACATAATGTGAGCTGTTCTATGAAGCACCCGGAGTGCTCCTGCAGTCAGACAGTTGGATAGACGGCAGGACAGATCCACTGGTGTGCAGAGAGCTGCAAGCTGGACAAGCCCAGCTTTGGAGCTGCTCCTCCTGTGCTGCAGTGGCTCTGATTAGCTGCCTGGGAACAGGATTTGGGCAGCGCTCTGGGAGGGAGGCCGGTGCCAAACCCTGAAGTTTACAGTCTAGGCAGGGAAGTAATTAGAAACAGTTGCACAGCCACATGGTTTATTTTGATGTTTTAAAATGGCCTGTTCACAGATGTGAATGAACTATCTCATTCCCAAAGTGCAGACACCATAAATATTTGAGGTATGTGTATCCCCCTGTCCTTTGACGGATGGCTGCTCGGGATATTCTGTGTAACATGGTGGGAGAAATGCAAGTGGCTGAGAAGACAGGACCAGTGCTCCCCAGCAGCCCAGCTGCAGCATCCCTGCCTGCCTGCTGGGGCATTTGTCTCCCACATGCCTTCCCAGGTCTCTTCTCTACCCTCCTTTCCCAAGAATTACTGGCTCATGGCACTGCACTGTGCAACATTATGAGCTGCCAACCTATACCAGCCTGGATAACTGCAAATTAAAAAATATTATTAGTTCGCTGTTTCTGAGTGCCTCACTAAAACACACAGTACAATACTTCATCCCAGCAGTGGGATACTGAGAGGGCATTAAAAGTAAGCTACAATGAGGGACAGTCTGTCTAAGTGAATACAATTTGGCAGGAATGGCCATGTGCATTTAGTTAAAAATCCTTTGACTCTGATGCTGCCTTTCCTGCAGGTGTAATTAGGTGTCTTGCATTTTACACAGCTAACTCAAGAGTACAATTCTGAGGATTCCTGGGGACAAAAAAAAAAAAAAAAAAAAAGTCATTTGACTTTATTCTGCTGGCATCATAGGTGTCAAAAGAACCTTTACAGTCCAGTTGGACACCTGCAAAATCCATTTTTAGTCAAGTACCTATTCAGCTGAAGGATAAACTTTCATTGAAACACAAAAGAATAAATTGGACAAAATCTGTTCTGGCATATTAGTAAATTTCCATTCTTATTCACTCAAGATATAGAAATTAAAGCAAAAATTATTCTAAAAAATTATTAAAGAAGAAGACTATCTTGAAGTTGTGAGGTGTAAAACTATGTTCTCAATTTGTAGTGTACTCTCCTTTATATTATACATAATTTTGCCTTAAAGTATAAACAAGTAAAATTAAAATGCAAAAAACCCTGAAAGCCCCACACATTGCAATATTGTATACTATATTTTAAGTTATTTGCAAATATAATACAGAATTTTCTCATGCAATATAGATGGCAAAGATCCTGTATTAGAGTGATCTGTTGACTTCATTCTTGCTAATATTTGTGATTGTGCAAACCTCATGCATTTGACTTTGATGGATATAGTGAAAAAGGAAGTAATATTAGCAGGCCTTTATTTCTGATGGTCCTTGATCTTTGAAGTCCATGCTTAATGCATGATTATGTGTTCTACCTGCACAACATTTCATCAAATTTATTTGTAGTGCTAGAATAAAAATTAATAAAACTAATCCACTTATATTCAAAAAGGGACCACTTTGAAGAACGATGTGTCAGAAATTGTACTGCCAGAGTCTCGAGTTAAAGAAAAATAGTTTTGCATTTTAAACAATTGTAATTCCCTTCTGACACAAAATTTATCTTTAATCCACAAACTCAAGCTTTGCCATCTGTTCATCATCCTCCTTTTTTCCCTGTGCAGATCAGTGTTGAGAAAAAATAGAATAGAATAGAATAGAATAGAATAGAATAGAATAGAATAGAATAGAATAGAATAGAATAGAATAGAATAAACCAGGTTGGAAGAGACCTTCGAAATCATCGTGTCCAACCTATCATCCAACACCACCTAATCAACTAAACCATGGCACCAAGCACCCCATCCAGTCTTTTCCTAAATACTTCCAATGAAGGTGACTCCACCACCTCCCCAGGCAGTACATTCCAATGGCCAATCACTCTTTCTATGAAGAATTTCTTCCTAACATCCAGCCTAAACCTCCCCTGGTGCAGCTTGAGACTGTGTCCTCTTGTTTTTGTGCTGGCTGCCTGGAAGAGGAGACCAGCCCCCACCTGGTTACAACCTCCCTTCAGGTAGTTGTAGACAGCAATAAGGTCTGCCCTGAGCCTTCTCTTCTCCAGGCTAAACAACCCCAGCTCCCTCAGCCTCTCCTCACAGGGCTTGTGCTCCAAACCCCTCACCATCTTTGTTGCCCTTCTCTGGACACGTTCCAGCAAGTCAACATCCATCACGACATGTTGACTTTATCAATCTCTTTTCTTTTTCTTTTTTTTTTAATTTTATTTACATCTGTGAAAGTTTTATGTAATACACACCTTTTGGCTGCTGACCTTTTGAATTTGAAGAAGGTACAGTTACACAGTCCGAGGGAGCAGTATTTAACATGTGCACCCAGAGATTAACAATTGCATTCATGTGTATGTGCCTCTAATACAGAATCTCAGTGCTCCCTTACTCAGTTTTGACCTTTGCTCAGATTTATTATTAATCATTTAAGTCTAGAATGATTGTATGTGTTTATGTGCACACGAGGCATACGTATTTGGGAGCTGATTGGCTCTCAAACAATAGCTAAATTAAATTTACAAGAAGCCAGTCACTTTCTAAATAAGAACCTGACATGATGTCTTGAGGATCTCTCACTTCCTTTCAGGCATTCCCATATAAAATTTTAAGAAGCTTTGCTCTCTACTGGATAACATATACCTACATGAAGTATAATGCTTGTGAGATGGTACTTTTCCTACCTACTGGAGTTTCAGACTAAGGCTTCAGATCTGTAGACACTTGGTAGATGAACACTTAACTCATAATAATGTCACCACCTCCAGAACAAAGGCAGAGAGAAGAAAGTCAACACAATGCTGTGGAGAAGGAGGAGTTGGAACATACTGTTAATATGTAACAGCCATTGGAAATGTAGGTAATAGGTTTCAATAATACTTGTCAGACAAGCAATGTCTTCAATTAAAGATGCAGAATCAAGAAAATAAGCACTGCTACACATACCTACACTTGATCTTCAGTTTAAGTATATTATTATCAGTGTTCTTTTCAAAAGTCTGCAGGATTTCATATGCTTACAGACTGGGATAAGCCTTTTTCCTGCAATTTTATTTACTAGGAGAGGAACCAGTAGTGATTTCCTTTCCAAACTGGTGATAGCTCTTTTGCGTTTTCATAGTGTTCTGAACTGTGAATAAGTGTGATCACAGAATCAACTAGGTTGGAATCCAAGATCATCAAGTCCAACTGATCACCCAACCCTAACTAATCAACCAGCCCATGGCACTAACCGCCTCATCCAGTCTCTTCTTAAACACTTCCAGGGATGTTGACCCCACCACCTCTCCAGGCAGCCCATTCCAATGGGCAATCACTCTTTTCTCTGAAGAACTTGTTTCTAAGATTAACATTATGCTTGGTGCCAAGGTCTAGTTGATTAGATAGCGTTGGGTGATAGGTTGGACTTGATGATCTCGAAGGTCTTTTCCAACCTGGTTAATTCTATTCTATTCTATTCTATTCTATTCTATTCTATTCTATTCTATTCTTCTATTCACAAGTTGCAAGCCCTGGAAAAGAGTAAGTAATTCACAAACAGTGATTAGATTTAGGTTGAGGTTTTGAGGGGTTTGGTTTGGTTTGGTTTGGTTTGGTTTGGTTTGGTTTGGTTTGGTTCGGTTCGGTTCGGTTTGGTTTGGTTTGGTTTGGTTTGCAAAGGTAAGCAGTATCTTAACTTTTTCAGAGTTGTTTTTGTGGTAAAGTGAATTAGAATTACTTCTTTTCTTTTCTTTTCTTTTCTTTTCTTTTCTTTTCTTTTCTTTTCTTTTCTTTTCTTTTCTTTTCTCTTTTCTTTTCTTTTCTTTTCTTTTCTTTTCTTTTCTTTTCTTTTCTTTTCTTTTCTTTTTTTCTTTTCTTTTTTTCTTTTTTTTTTCATAAATGAACCAAACCAAATACCATCAAAAAACAAAAAAGCAGAAGAAAAAGGGTTGTTTTACTGTAGAAGTGGTCTAACACTAGAATAGATTACCCAAAGACACTGTGGCATTTCTACCCTTGGAACTACTCAAAAGCCATCTGGATAAGCTTCCAGGTAGCCAGCTTTCAGCAGCCCTGCTCCAAGCAGCCAAGTTAGACTAGACATCTCTAGACATCCCTTCCAACGTCAAGTATTCCATAGTTCCATGATTCTGATTACATACTGTGCACTGATCAAAATTAGATTTTATGTGGTGAGGGAGATGGACTCTGCCTACTCCTTTATAACAGCCTCTTTGTGGTCAGCTTAATTTTGTTGTCACTTCAAAAGAGCCATTACGTTTGCAAACCACATTTCATAGAATCATAGAATGGTCTGAGTTGGAATTTCATGCTATTTTAAAGGATTTTTAAAACAAAATAAAGCAAAATACATAGCCAGTAAACAGCCTAAGCTTAAAAAAACCCACTGGAGATCACCAAAAATTGTCAAAGAATCCTTCTGGATTTCTATGGAAGCTATTTTAGTAACAGCATTTTATAGGAGTGAAGACATTGCAGAGGCAATTTTAAAAAATTAATCAGAAGCAAAAAATCCCACATACCACACAAGTTATTAGTTCTCAAAAAAAAAAAAAAAAATGGAATGAGAAGAGTTGGAAGCTTCCAGTGATTGATCAGTTATGTCAAGGGTAATGAAATGGCTGTAAAGGATGAAGACAAACCACTTCTAACACCCATGGACCAAAAGAGTCGCTGGAGTTAACCAAAACCTGTCTACATTAAGGAGTTCAGAAATGCATGCAGCCATTGAAAGTCATTGCTATGTTAGCCGATGGCATCCTTGGGAGGGAGCAAGAGCTGTGCGGAACAGAAAATCTTGTGTTCATTTTGCTGACATGACATGGAATCTAGGACAGCTGATGATATCACACAGGGAGTAAAAATAGCTTTTGGCATTACAGGATCAAGGTTAAAACAAGATTAAAGCTGAGCTGGTCCAAATGTAGCTGGCCTGAATAGTATTGTATATAAGCTACCCGAACAGTTCACAGCCAACATTAATCGAGATGTTATTGTGTTACGCTCTAGTGTGAAACCTTAGCTTACACTTTTAATAGCAGGTAGGTCTTGAGTTTGTATAATGCTTACTAGTTAATTCCCCTAAACGGCAATAATACTTTGCTTTTACAGAGGCCTTAAGGAAGTATGAGATTTTTAAGTATGAGTTTGCAAGACAGCTCTGAATGTCAGCATCAATAATATGGTTTTTAAACCACACTAATGCCTCATTTCAGAAAGCAAATCAAGGTCCAGTGTAACCCAAGCTAGCAGTATTGTAGAAGAGGCCAGGAAACTAAATTAAACGGCCATGTCATTTGCCAACATAAATTCTCTCTCGCTGTAATCCAATTGTGTCTTACTTCTCAAAATGACAATGATCTTTGCTGCTGGGAATCTTGAAAATTTTAAAATAGTGGCAAATACAATAAAAATAATGAATGTTTTTGATTTTTGTATTTTTTAAAACTAACCATCAGAATGAATTAAAAGGAAAGTTCATTTCCATCATTTTACCCAAGGAGTTGCTTCTGAGAATAGTAAGTGAAAAAATAAATGTTGATGACTTCTTAGAGACAAAACTGCAATTACTCAGGTTCAGTGTCTGAGCTGAACATATGCACACAGGCAACAGCAACCATCTTGTATGGTTTCAACACTCTATCTTGCACAGTGTCCTGCTGCTTGTTACTAAACCACAAATGAAGGAGAGACAGAAATACAGAAAAAGAAGGGAGGGAGGGAGGAACACTGTTTTTGCTGCTCTTCTTAGAACTTTTTGAAAGCAAATTAAATTAATGTATAGTTAGTTGACTTAAGAACCTTCTTAATGTCTGAAATTTTGAAGACCATATACTCCATGTCCTTTATTCTTTTTCATCTGTTTCAGGTGTATGCTTCAGAGCAAGACTACTGCTCAGACTGAGCCACACAGAGCAAACATATGGAAGCAAGCTGAGCTGCTGGGCTGCTTTGAATTATGTGGAACCTTGGACTCACCACAATGCCGCTCAGTGTGTGCAGAGCATGACTTCAGACATGGGAGAACTCTGTGGTACCCACCATTAATATGACCACAGACTTTGGATGCCCTGAGACTAGACAGCAACAAAGCAGGAAGAGAGCAGGTGTTAACTTGTATCCTATGTCTACATGATTAAATCTTCCTTTAGGTCTGAAGTTTAATTCTGAGTTTGCAAATGATATTTTGTAACCTTTTTGAAAAGATCAAGCATCATTTCAAAATGAATATTTCATGTATTCTTTCACTCATGGTGGAATCCCTGAAATCTGATCAAGCAGTGCATTCTTTCCTAAGCTGTAAACCAAACGCCAGCAATGGCATTTCCAATATGCTCAGCTCCTTGGGATGTTTTAAAAATTTGTTTGCCTCACTTTTCAGCTCCTTAACAGATACTTATGGAAAGTCAGGACAAGAGAGCTACAAAAAACCCACAAATAAATTCAGAAATACAAATCCATAATTTTACTATTTCTAATATGGCCTTACCTCTTTTCAGACACAGTAGGACAATTAAATATATTACTGTGGAAACATGAATATTTATGCAGATGTCAGCCAGTGGGAGAGTAAGGATTTCATAAGACAGAACAGTTGAACCTTAACCTGTAGTGGGGCTCTACTAGTCCTTTCCCTCTTAACTCTTGCTCTTCCCAATTGAAAATGGGGAAGATGAGGATGTGTTCTTTACTTGCCTAGTTTGGCACATTCTAGAAACACTTTATTCAATTTTTATTCTTTATTTCCTTAAATGCATCCCTGAAGAAAATAACAGAAAAACCCCAAAACAAACAAAAACCCCACCCCCAACCAACCAAAAAACCAAAATACCCAAACCAAAACCAAACCAACCTCACAACCAAAACCAGGGCGCAGCAGCTATCCAAATTCTTCAACACAACATGCAAAATTAAGTAGATGCTTTTCATTCCCTCTTTCTTGACAGGGCTTACTGAGCAAGCAGGTCTAGAGAACTTTGCTTTGTTAATTACCTTTTATTCAAGAAGATTTTACTGAGTTTGCAGATCATGATACAGAAGTTAAAGCACTAGGTAAAGTGTAAGAAAGGAAATCTTTTGCCCTCATTTGTGCCTCTAATTTTATAACACAGGAATATTCAAAAGAACTGAGTCTCTTAGCCTCTCTGGACTGAGACATAAATATTGGTGTAGTTGGCAGGATTCCCGTGCAGTGAAAGTATCACAGCAAGACTATTGCATTTCTGAGAACCCCGAAATGTGCGTGTGTGTCTGAGACGTACTCTGAGTACAAAGTGAGTGAGGACTCCAGATTTGTGTTTCCACTCTGAGAGGGAAGTGGCTGGAGAAGGACAAGGCAAAAGTTTGCAGAGAGACTATGTGGAAGTTCTCAAAAACTTTAAATGCGTATGCTTTCTTGGGGAAGATTAACTGGAGCATAAATGTTGGTTTTATAGTGTGACCTCCCTGAGAATTCTCAGTACCCTGTTTTGGGAAACCCAGGTTTTTGGTGATACTTTGTAAAGTGTGTGTTCTCTTGGGGGAGTAGTGTGGCTTCCCCAAGAAGCCCAGTATTGAAACAAAAGATGAGAAGCTTTTGCAAAGGTATGTTCTCTCAAGGACATAGTGTGACTCTCCCTTGAGAAGCCCAGGTTGATTTTTTTCTTGTGTGTGACCTCTCCTAAGAAATCTATTGTGTATTTTTCAGTGTATTTTGGAGTAAGTCTTTTAAAAGTGTATGCTTTTCCAGGGAAGATTTTTTTGGGTACAAACAGGGTTTCTGATTTGACTTCCCCATGAAACTTAGTGCCCTATTAAAAAATGCTTTGTGAAACAAAGGAAATGGCCCCGACTGAGAGGCTTTTTCCCTTTTAGAAGCTCATGGTGCCCACCCATCTATACAAGGTCTTGACTGGGCCCATGAAAACTGGAGTAATTTCCAGAGTGTGGTTGATTGCATTTTGGCCCTACAGAAAGATGCAAGAGTGAAATCCGTTAAAGGCAAAGCTTTTATTTGTGCAGTGTTAGGTGCCTGTTTAGCAGCTTCAGTGGAAATAAAACAGGAATGGCATGAGAAAGAGAATCAAACTATCTCCTCTGTGCAGGGCTTTGTGGATTCACTACAAAGCCATATTGCCACTTTGAAAGACATAGTGGCAGATCTTAAAATTCAATTACAAAAGGGGAGGAGGCAAAATTTATATTTGGAATCAAAACAAGATGTAAATTACCCAGATTGTGCCCCCATATACCCTCAGGCAGAATTGGCAGCAGCTAAGGAAGCTGCCATACATGTTAGACCTCTCATTAAAACTACAATCTTATATGAGGATGGGGAAACTACCCCCACTATCACAACTAAAGAGACACCTTTCTCCTTCACTGAGCTAGCCAAAATCCACAAAGAATTTGCACACTCTGCTGGGGAATCTGAGGTGGACTATGTATGGCAAATTTCAAAAACTGGAGGTGATCAGATTATGTTAACAGAAGCTGAAGCCATGGGCTATTGGGGTGATGTTTTTCTAACTATGGAAACCAGAAGTGGACCCTGGAGCCTTACTCAGCGAGCGGCTTATTGGGCAGGATTTGACCCAAAGGAGAGAAGGGAACCTGTAGTCCTGTGGGGAGGTATGAATCAGATAATGGAGAATGTGCAAAAGGCTGCATGCCTGAAAATGATATATCAAAGAGAACTAAAACATCATTTTGAATACCCCCTTTCTCTCCTGGTGGATTCAAACAGAATGATTCCTTTGGTCAGGGGTCTCCCTGATTTGCTTACAATAAGAGGTATCCAGCTCCAAAAAGAAATAGCTGATACTCCACATTCTTCAAGGGTGCAAGCTGCTCTAAAAGAAAATTTAATACCTCGAGGGAGTGTGGTGGGTTGAAAGGGCCAATCCTCCCTTGCCTCCCACCACGGGCAGAAAAAAATGAGACTCAGACAAATGGACTGCAGAAGTGGTGGAAAGTTTAAATGGAAAAGCAGTGAATATTTTACAGAGAACCACAAGCACAGTGACAAAAGGAGATCCCAAAGCACACCTAGAAGCATCCCAACACTTCCCTCTCCCCACCTGAGGGTACACCCAAAACCCCAAGGGCTCTTTCTCCCCCCCCCTCCACTGTTAGGCTAATCTCAGCTGGCCAGATCTGAGATTGCCCTTCCCCCTTCTCCTCTTGGCATTAGGCCTGGCCAGGCCCCAAGAGGCCTCGAGATGACTCCCCTCCATTACCAGTGTGACCGGTTTAGGCTGTGCCTTTAAGAAAGGGACACTTTCTGAACACTCTGGATTAATGTTTTGGTATATAAATGAAAACAAGAGATATGCTAATCCAATTTCATTGGTGAACCCGGCTGTAGGTTCTTGGTTTAGTCTTTCAGTCGGGGGGGCAGTCAGTCGTCTTCTTCTTCCCCCTGTACTGTGAGCTGGCTCGTTTCTCTCTATGATTCTTGCTAACCAGATAAGAAAACTAACTTTTTGCATTCGCTTTGAGCTTTAACAAAGTTTTCCCCTTTTAATTACCTTCCTTTCTCTCTCTCTCTAACCCTTTTGGGAAAAGGGGAGGTAGGGAGGGAGAAGGGGGGAAAAGGCCAAACCCCCTGGCCGCAGGGGGGGTTGGGGAAAGGTTTCCTGTATTACATACTTTGCTGTATACTTCTGTATATATTGTAAATATCGTATGTTTTTGTACATATTCATTGCATTCCATATCTGCTTGTAAAATACAGCTTTCATCTGCTTCTCCGGCTGAGTTAGCTGTGGAATTCTTTTGTGTGTGTGTGGGAACTTTCCTACTCCACCACATATTTTTTTTAATTGGCGCCCAACGTGGGGCTTGTGGATAATTGCTGTCCAGAAGCTGGGCTAAAAGGTTGCTTGATTTATTGCCTGCTCGAGTCGGAGTTGCAAACATGAAAGTGTTTTGGCTTTTAGAACGTTTGGTCTTTTCAGTTTGTTCGGTACTGGTCTACAAGTACTTCATGGGAATGATTTTCGATCGCTTAGGCAGATACTTGATGTATAGATTGTATTTATGGTTTAAGTATAAGATTCAGCTTCTTTACAACCGGTGCCTGGGATTCTTCTGGCTTAACAGATACGGGAATGTGACCTCCAGCACTCTGCCCATAGAGATAAAGGAGTTTAAGATCCCGGTAGGCGAAAAGGTTGTTTTAAGTGATGGCTGGGATCCAAAGGTGATTTACTTGATGTGTGCAATCCTGCTGTTGGTGATAAGTAATGTGTTCTTGTTATATGCTCTCTATCGGGAGAAAAAAGTTTCGAAAGCGTGCTTTGTAATTAAGCGTAGATCGAAACGCAGAAAGCACAGCTCTAACTCTACCCCAGAGTGTCTAGTGATGAGGAAAATGCAGAATCTGTATCAGTTAAGGACAAGGCTAAAAAGTCCATCGGAAAGGCTGCTCTGAACGGTGCTGTTGGTGGCTCTGGCAATCAGCCAGCGGCAGCTCCTAACATGGCTTCCATGCTCTTGGCAGCCATTAATGGGGCAAAGCCATTTCCTCCTTCTTCTTCAGCAGGACCGGAAGTGTCCTCCACAGCAGCTGATTCGTCTCAAAACCTGTCAACTTCTATTAAGCCAGCTGTAAATCCAAATACAGCTCCAGTTAAGCAGGTAGGGACCATCTCCATAGTAGCAGTGAGGGAAGCAAGAGGAAGTGTAGGACTTTGCAGGTAGATTTACAGGGAACAGGACATTATGGGAATGAAATATGTAGCTTCCTGTGTTCACCCACTGGGCTGGACCCTCGGGACACCAGAGGTGTATTTTATGTGGCTGCAGCAGGGGGCACCCAGCCCAAACTGCCACACCCATGGAAAGCTTCAACCATGTGTTGAAGTTTGAAGAATAAGGAAATATCTTTCTGTGTTTTAGGTTTATAGAGATGAGAGGTAAATTATTAGCATGACAAACCTTTCCTTTTGACCTGTTTCACATTACCATAAAGAATCACAGAATCATAGAATCAATAAGGTTAGAAAATACCTCAAAGATCATCAAGTCCAACCTGTCACCACAGACCTCATGACTACTAAACCACAGCACCAAGTGCCATGCCCAATTCCTATTTGAACACCTCCTGGGATGGTGACTCCACCACCTCCCTGGGCAGCCCATTCCAATGGCCAACCACTCTTTCTGTGAAGAGGTCTCTCCTCACCTCGAGCCTAAACCTCCCCTGGTGCAGTTTGAGATTGTGTCCTCTTGTTCTGGTGCTGGTTTCCTGGGAGAAGAGACCAACCCCCTCCTGACTATAACCTCCTTTCAGGTAGTTGCAGAGAGCAATAAGGTCTCCCCTGAGCCTCCTCTTCTCCAGGCTAAACAACCCCAGCTCCCTCAGCCTCTCCTCATAGGGCTTGTGCTCAAGGCCTCTCACCAGCCTTGTTGCCCTTCTCTGGACACGTTCAAGAGTCTCGATGTCCTTCTTAAATTGAGGGGCCCAGAACTGGACACAGTACTTAAGGTGTGGCCTAACCAGTGCTGAATACAGGGGCACAATGACTTCCCTCCTCCTGTTGGCCACCACACGTAAGGAAAATCAATCCTCTTTTATTTGGCACTTATTAACCAGTATGTAAAATACTGCATCCAAAGAGGAACCTCTCTCCCATACATGAAAGGTGTTAATATGTGAGTTCGGTGGTAGGCCAGCAAAGTGGTTGCAACTGGAGTATTTGCCCCATGATGACAGGCTGGAGGTGCTGAGCTTGTTCAGTCTGGTGAAGTGAAGGCTTTGGCTGATCCTACAAGTAATCTGCAATGATCTGAAAGGAAGCTCTCAAGAGGATGATGATGGGTTCTTCCCAAGGGTGCATGGCAGGAGGAGGAGAGACGGTAGACAAGAGAGGGTCCAACCACAACTTAGGAGAAAGACCTTCACCATGAGGATAGTCAAGCATTGGAAGAGGTTGCCGGGGGAGCCTGTGAAGACTGTGTCTTGGGAAGTTTACAAGAATCAGCTGGACAAAGCCCTAAGCACCGAGGTGAGATTTCACAGCTGAGCCTGGTTCTAGATTGGTAAAACTAGATGGCTTTCCCATTGCTTGGAGGTCCCTTCCAACCTCAATTGGTCTATCAAGAATTACAAATATATATATATATATATATAAAATTGGGGAAGAAAAAGACAAAATGTGAAGAGCATTATTTGTGAGCATACTTACTCTTTAGCTGATTTGTTTTCTTTTTTTCCCCATGAGATATCAGCTGGATGATTGCTATTAAAGACAGTAGTCCTGCCAAAACTAAAATTAGGTGCTTAAATTTACTGGAATTGTTAATGCTGGCAGTGCACAATATGTAAACCCTGGCAGGACTATACCCATAATCCCGAAGCCAGATCCCTAACTGGCTTATTAATTTAAGTATCAAGCAGATGTAATCTAAAGGAACCTAATACAATTTAAGCCATAGGGTTTCCTTCTGCTTTTTGCCAAGGCTTTTGTTTTTCAAATCCTATTCCATATCTTTAATGCCATCATAGCAACAACTGCATTTGCAGGATTACACCTTAAATTTTGCTAATTTTGTCTGTTCCAGAAGGCTACAGGTTCACATTAGTTCTTATGTAAAGATGCATTATAATTTACAGAAGTTTACTTTTGTCCAAGACGATAAAAATACATGAGTTTATAGAAACTGTTTCACAAGTACTTTTTGTTTATTATTTGTGGTATATTTTTACAACAGGTGGTACTATTTTACGAATTTATTTCACTGTGGAGCTCAAGGCTGATCCTTTATGTGGCTCCCCAGTCATGTGAAAATTAACCAGTCCTGTCTGTTGTTACCAGCAAAGTACTGCTCTGAGGCACCAGGGGCACGAGTACTAAAAAAGCTTAGAGGTGTACACGTGGGGTTTCTGACCAAAATATGAAAACTATCCCTACTACTTGAAGAACACAATATTAAAAGATTCAGACCCTCCGGGAAAACAAACAAACAAAGAAACAAACAAACAAAACCCAACATACCCCAACAACAAAATAAATAAAACCAAAACAGCCACCAACACCCCCCCGCACAAGCCCAGACCAAAACCCTATGAAACTGATGCACAGTCATGTTCCAGTGCTACACGGCTATATGGACAGCGGCCGTGCCTGCTCAGTCAGGAGGTAACGCCGGCTGGGCTCTTCATTTCGCTCATCATTTGAGTGTTTCGGGGGCAGCGAACACATTTCCAAGTCGCTGTGGAAGCGTTTTCCTTGACGGGACCGCCAGCCACCGCGGACTCATAGCCTGGCTCCCGAGCTGTTAAACCCTGTTTTTCCGTAGCTAGGAAGCTTTAGCAACTCGCGGTGGAGGGTATTTGGGTTTGTAATGCGCGTGTGTGGCCGGTATGGTCAGCTCCTCACCTGCTCCCTCCCCGGCGCCGGCCCGCAGGCCGCCCCGCCCGGCCTTCCCCCGCCCCGTCCCCGCGGCCGCCCGCCACCGCCGTTGCCGAGAGACCGAGGGCGGCTGGTGCCGCCACTGCCGGGCGAGCCCCGCCGCTTCGATCCACCGCGGGGAGGACGGCGTACGCGGCAAGCACATAACCCTAACACCTCACACACTAGCGGGGGCCGAGACCGGCCCCTTCCGACCGCGCCATGAAGGGAGATGCTGGCGGTAGGTGGGAGGCGTCGGGCGCGGCTTGCTGCGCGGCGCTCAGCTCGGTACACGGTGGGCCCTGGCTTCTCCCCGCCCCCTTCCCTGGCCCCTCGGTCGCGGGCTGCCGCCGTGGGTACCCGGGGACGCTGGCGGCTCCCAGGGAGGGGACGGGCCCGCTGAGAGGCCCGGCCGGCTCTGCGAGTGGTCAGGGATGGTAGCGCCCACCCTTCTCGTTGCCCTCCCGAGCTGTCCTTCCCCCGCGGTAGGAGAGGGCTCTCCAGGCCCGTCTCGGGGCCTGCTGCCGCTGTGCCTCACCGTTGCTCCGACGCCTCTCCACATCCCTCAGTGGGGCGAGAAATACCTTATTTGTTACTGGTGCACAGCTGGGCCGTGAGGTGAACAGGCCTCTCCATTTGTCGTAGGCTGGGGGTGCCCTTATTTGATGGGGTGGTCGTGAATGGGGCCGAGGCAAGATGGGTTGTGGTGTGGAGATCTGCTTCCTTGAGGGGAGGTTTCACCTGGCTTGTGGCAAGGGTATTTGGTGTGGCTAGAACGAGGTACCAAGGCCTGAAATCCGTCTCTCCAATGTGCAGTTTCAGGGGTCTCAACACCGTTCATTGAGAGGAGACAGGTGCTTAACAATTATTTTTGTTGTTGACATCTTTTTATTTTAGCAGTCCCAATAATGCCAGAGACTTTTCTAGGAAGGATGGAGATTTCTTTTACCTTTATATGCAGATGTAGCTTTTAAGTCAGCTGTGATTTGGTCTGTTACCCACTGTTGCATTCCAAGTAATTCATAAAGGCAATAGTAACAGTGATAAAATACTGACTAAATGCTATTAGAGTCTTTTGGGTTTGTCTTAAGCATCTTCCTGTTTCATTTCATTATGCCTATTTCCGTTTTATTCTACTGCAGCCGTATCCCACCTGCTTTTTAACTGACCAAATGGAGACAGCGCATCATGACAATGAACTAAGGTGTGCTGCATAAGCCACAAAGTCAAGACATTTTAATGGAGGGAGAAAAAATTTACATTTCTTTGAGTTGGTCTCTGGCTGCCAGAAGACTCCAGCTCTCTGCAAGTTCATGTGTATACCTTTGGGAACTTTGTGTCTTTTTGGTGGGTCTTTTTGAATTTAATCTGAAATTTGGTTCATTCTCCTTTAAGCATTATCCCCTTGAAATACAATTTACTCTGCTTTGACTTATTTCCAGGTTTTGAATGTTGCTGATAACCATGTGCACTGTGTAGACCTGTGTGGCATTTGTCCAAACCCCAGTCTTGATTTCAGATCTTAATTTTCATTACAGGAGATGAGTACTATCAAGTTGTCTTTCAGGGTGTAATGGGCTACTGGACCAAGTGCTGGAGGAGATTAAGAGTCTGGGATGTTTGTGGATAAAAATGTTTTCCTCAGGCCCACAGATCTCATCATGACATAGAACTGTTACTGGCTTCAGAGAATTTGGGTTTCCTCCCCACTCTCCTAAGTATTTAGGAATTCAGACAAGAATGTAAACAAGAGTTTTTATGTGTTTATAAAACACATACTGCATTCACAAATTAGTTTTATTGTGTTACTAATTGAATAGCATGGAGTCAATGGTTGGAAAATTACTTGGATTTTCTGTGATTTTGGGCATTAGATCTTTTTGGAGTTAAAGAGCAATGCCAGCCTAATATGGGCATTATGGGTTGAACTGTATTTTATTTCACTCCTCCACTGGAGGTTTTCAAGACTAGGCTAAAGCAACCTGAGTAAACTACAGAAGTCTGATCAGACACCAGAATTGACTCTTCTTGATCAGGACATTAGGCTTGAAACCTCCCAAGGGCATTCCAGCCTGAGTTAGCTTACGATTCTATGAACCGAGTTTGTGTGGTGGTTTGGGTTTTTTTTCCCAAAACAAAGCTTTTGGGTTGGGACTTTACTTCCTGGGACATTATATTAAATTATTGTGTTTATGAAGATGGTAATACAGAACCAAAGGTTATGGCTGCAACTTCAAGGACGTGCCGTCCAGCAAGGAGAATCTATCACATTACATTGTTTTGCTAGCAATTTCTTAAATGATGAAAAGGAAAGTGGTAAGGGGAGGTGATGTAGAATACTCAGATTTCTGAAATAATTATTTTAGCAAAACCTGTTACAATGCTAAAAGAATATAATCACTATTTCATTTTAAAATGTTTTTAAATTATGAAAAGATGTCTGTACAAGCTCTAGGCACACTAACATGTAATTAGTGGTACAAAAAAATCCAACCAACATTGTGGTGGGTTGAATATTTCTCCCCCAACATTAAATGTGCCAGACCAGCTCAGATGGAAGCAAATGAAAACTGTATTTACAAGCAAAACTGCAATCTACAATGGAATGCAATGAATATGTACAAATATACATTATTTACAAATATTTCTAGGTATTTACAATTGATAAGCAGCAGAAGACACCCCCCCGCCCAAAGACCAGGGGAGCTGCAACAGCTTCTCCCTCCCTGCCTCTTTCCCTATCCTCCTGTACACAAAGGGACAAGCGAAAACAAAGCAGAGTTGTTGCTGTTAATACCAGTCACAACAAAGCAGTGCAGCGAAGGTCAGTAAAGCCAGGAGAAGCAAAAAGAGAGAAAGATTGTTTTGCAAACTAAATCTTATGGTAGGTACCTCTCCAATGGGATTGTTTAGAACTATCATCATTTTCCTTTTTACACCCAATAGTGTTTTATTTACATTTTACTACTTTTCAAGATCTATGAAATAATTTTAAAGGCAGAGCCTAAAACTACCACAAACATTAAAATAATCACTTAAGCAGGCATGCTGCCAGCCATCTGCCTACAAAGAAACTCCTTTCCACCCCTGCTTCATTCTGGGAAGGTTGCTCTCGCCTCTTTCTTTAAAGCCCTGAAGTATAGTTCTGCAGTGCTTAGAGCAGGTTACTCAATGTGTGAGAGGGGATGAGTTGTTTCCTGCATTGTCTCAAAGAATGTCCTGCTGCTACCTCCTCCCCTGCTCTCTCAGAGGACTATAAGATAATTTCCACCTGGACATGAGTAGACCACAAAAGCAAATCCCAGAATTCTTCCCTCATACTTTTTTTCCAGCATGACTCATACTAAGCATATTGCTGTATGTCTGTTGGCTCTTATAGACTTTCCTGTGGACTATATTGCAGTAGAGTAATTCTAGGCCAGCAGCGAGTGTTGGGTAGGTGGCCCACAGTGAAAGTGAACTTTCAAAGCAGTCTAACTTTGTAGGGAATACATTGCCACCTGTATATTCCCACATGTAATTACTGTGCTTTTAGTGGCTATCATTAAATTTCAGCATTTTATCAACCACTCTTACAAAGTAATGCCTAAGAGAGTATTTAAACTGTAGGGGCTTGGAAAGTTGCCATGGGGTCCAGTCATGCCAACAGCCAATATGGAGGGAGACTGAGGGTGCACATCACTCTCGGCCTTTGGTTTCCACTGAGAGAAAAAGCTGGTTACTTATACAGGGAAGTAGCTGCTACATACTTAGATTTGTCCCTTCTTTCAGGATGTGGTGTGGGCCTTGGTGTGCGCTAACAGGACCATTTGAAAAATCATCTTCAGTTGGTTTTTTTCTTTTATTCAACCCAGATACTTAGTTATAAAATGTCAAAAAGCTAGCCAATTCTGTTTAAAATTATGAAATTAATTTTATGACTGCATCATAGCACCATGTGTATGCATGTGTAGTTTCCTCAAATTTGTATATTCTGGATATTAGAAGGCTCACAGTAAAAAGGACTTGTGACATTATGTGATAGTAGTAATGGACTGATGTCAGATTCATATAAGATCTGCTTTTGTATACAATGTGATACTTGATTCTGTCTGATAAGTAGGTCTGAATTATTTTGGTTGTGTCTGAGAGGAAAAAAAAATTTAAGAAATACATGTCATGTGAGCATTGTATGCCAGACCAGCCCAGTTGGAAGCAAATGAAAGCTGTATATACAAGCAGAACTGCAATCTACAATGGAATGCAATGAATATGTATGAAATACACAGTATTTACAATATTTACAGGTATTTACAATTACTAAACAGCACAAGGATCCCCCTGGTCAAAGAGCAGGGGAAGCTACTAGCTTCTCCTTCCCTGCCTACCCAGACCCCCTGTGCAAAAGGGAGAAGGGAAAGGAGCAGAAAAAGTTGCTGTTAGACTTAGCCAAAACAATGCAGCCAAGGTCAAGCAGAAGCAAGTTAGTTTCTCTCCAGAGCAAGAAGTGAGACAAGAAGAGGAAATTGTTTTGATACAATCGATTTAAGTTCCTTGTCTCTCCAATGGAATAGTTTAGAATTACCTTTATTTTCTTTTGTACACCCAATAGTGATTTATTTACATTTTACTACTTTTTTGTTCAAGATCTATGAAAAATTTTTAAGGCATAGCCTAAAACTACCACAACACAGGAGACATCTTAGGAGCAAAAGGCTAAAGTCTGGGCATTTGCCTTATTGTGAGACAAAATGTTCTTATATTGGAAGCTTTAAGCAGTTGTTACACCTTCCTTGATCCATGAACACAGCATATTTGGTCTTAGGTGCTGTTAGTAAGTGTAAGATGTCACCAGCTGTTCTTTTCTACTTGTATCCAAATGACTTGAAATGTGCAATGAAAGTGATTTTTAGGATATTTTCTTCAGTATACCTTATTTCTGAAGAATCCTGTCTGGTTTTAATAAATACTAAAGTTTGGTCATCTGTTAGCATTGTACTGTGTTCAAAATAATGAGGTCTTTCAGGAAACTTTTTTCAGATGCAGTAACAATAAAACACAGAAAAAGTCCTGAAGAAAGTTTTTCCTTGAAACTAGTTAGGAGCTAATAACATATCCAGAGTGGCTTGTGTCATGGGGTTATCATTGGAATTCCATTTTGATCCTTCTAAATGTAACTTTTTACTGTCATATATATATAAGTCACTCACTTCAAATATTTTCCTACGTGAGTACAAAAAATGAGATACCATTTGCCTATACTTGCATCCAAAAGCTGGGATGGATGAACCTGGGAATGGAGAGGGCAGGCAGTAGAGAAATAGACCATTTACAAAGAGGGAGAGGAGAAGACTATTGAAGCGGAAGAATAAGACCATACATTTTCCCTATGACTACATAATGCATACTACAGTTAAGAACATTTTCTTCTTTAAAGGTAGCCTGTAGTTTGTTGGGATTTTTTTCAATGTATAATATGGAAATAGAGTTTCCATCTGGGTGTTCATATCTACTTCCTGCCACCTATTTTAGCCTTCGCAGATAGTAAAATGTTCAAAGGTAATTATTCTCTTTAAAATGTGTGTACTACATTGTGTGTCTCATCTCATCAAGAAGTTGGAAGGGGACCTGGTATTTTCAAAGAAAAGAGAATTGGTTTTGAAGAGAGTGTTTGTAGGTGGCCAGCCCTGGGAGCAACTTCTGGCAGTGCTCACGTGATCTCAAGTGACAAAGCCAGTAGGCAGTGAGAAAGAAGTATGTTGGAAGCCACACATTGCTAATCCCAATGAAATGTATTGTGATTAGGAATATCTGCTTTATTTTCTTATTTTTTCTGTGGGGTCATTTCTCAACTACCTTCTTTGTCTACTGTGTACAGAGAGTGTACTTTGGAAATAACACAGGTCTGTTGGCTTTTGATGTGGGGGATCAGATACTTTTTTAAATTTGCCTTTTGATTTTTGTGGGAAGTGCAGGCTTCCATCCGTAAGAGTGTCTTTGTGTATAGTGCGGGTGTCACAAACTGAGATTTGTTCTTCAGACTTTTTTTCTCAAGGGCACAGTGGGTCCTAAGTTCAACAACTATTGTTCTAGCATACTTTAGTTTCAGTAGAAGCTGCCAATTTAGAGGCTTATGGTGGTTTAGACAGTTTAATGTTTGCCAAATATATCTGCAAGTTCAGGGAAAGATGAAAAGGCTGACCAAATGGATCTGAAGGGCCTGTGAGTAATTTCCTGTTTAGTTTTCTTCCTTTAATTTGCCTTTGCTTCTAAAAATAGAGGAGAGATTTAAAAGGAAAGATACTACACAACTCTGTGAGAAGATCAACACCTGTGCTGTGGATTTTCATTGCTGCTGAAGGAAAATAGTCCGAAGAAATAAGGAGTGGATGTAGCCCTAAAACTCCATATTTTTTTGTCTCAAAACCTGTCTTTGTCCCGAACCTAATATTTCTTAAAACATCTGAAGCTAGAAATACATCCTAGAGAATTTATTAGGTTTTTCTTCTTAATAACAAGTTGTGATCAAAGAAGACCTAATGATGTATGTCAGAACCAATGCGGGAACTGTAGGGGTGGATTTGTAGTTGGGGTTAGCAAGGACTACAGCCTCCCATTAGCACAGCTTGCTGTGGTTCTCACAGTGTGTCATATACTGGAAGGAGTTTGTGCACAGCTGCCTTCCTCCTCTTCATCTTTCAGCTGGTTCCCCCTTGCATTAACAGCTGAAAAAAGGGATTGGAGTTCACAAGTTAAAATTCTTTATATGCATGGCTGAGTTGTGGCTGCAGTGGGCTTTGTGTTGTTCTACAGTAACAGACACTTGTAAAAACCTGTGTGTTCCGTGGAAAAATAAAATAAATGAGAACAACAACAAAAACCAACCATGCAAAAAAAAAGATCATAAAAGCCTGAAAGCAATCATGATAAACTTTGAATAATCTAGCTGAAGACCATTTCCAGAAGATTCTTGACTTGTTGTCTTCATTCTGCACTTTTAATGTGGGCATTTCTGCTTATTTCAAGCAGAGAAGTAAACAAGCTGGTTCTTAAATTCTTGTACTGGTTTGAGGTTTACCTGGAGTGTAACAGCCCAAATGGTAACAGAGATTCCTTCCCTCTCCCTTTCCTGGTAAGATAAGGTAAAAGAAAATCAGGTAGGTGAAAGGAGAGGGAAATTCACAATAGAAATAGTCTGGAATCAATTTAGAAGTAAAAGAGGTAATTTTTTAACAAAATATAGCAATAACAGGGAGGGTTTACAAAGATAAGGGGTAAGGATAAATAGGAAAACATACAAAACCAAACCCAGATGGCCTTGTATTCCCTGGATGTTAGTGGATGCAGCTTGGGAAGTAGGCCCCCCACCACGTGGTCAATGCAGGAAGCAGCAGCAGCAGACAATCTCTTTCGAGCAGGTGAAGCAGGGAAAGAGAGCAGTAACGGCTGTCTGCCCTTTTTATAGGCTTACTGGACAGGAAGAGGGAGCGGAATAGACCACTTTTGACCCAGGGGACTCTTCCTTCTGGGAGAGGAAAAAACATATCTCTGCTCGTTTGGATTGTTTCTTTTGCCCACCTGGGGGCTGGGTTCTTTCTTTGGCCCCCATTGCGCTGGGCTGCACCCATCCTTAGTTCCGTAAACATTTCTTCCCTCCCACTGGATTGATATATGCGTTGTGATATGTTTATTCAAGGCCATCCAATCAAAGTAAGAATTTTGATTTCTTCAGTTGCAACATTTAAGTAGTGAATGGAATTCATTATGGACATCTAAAGTTCACAATATTTTCTGTGCCCAGATGAGTTTAAAAAAACAATAAATAAAAGGCACTTGATAAAAGGGTAAATGGAAATTTCATTAGAAGGATGTGGCTAATGTTCCTACACATCAGATGTATAAACAAGCAATGCTGAAAAAAGCATAAAAGCAACAGAGCCTTTCTAATAGCCAGCTGGTGATTACCTATTTTCTTCCCTAATGGACATAGCTCATTATTTAGTGTAATTTATTTTAAAAAAATTGAAATGATTAGTGGCTTGTCAGTGATTCACATCCTGAGCCTTTTTTCATAATTATTGATTGTACTTATCTTACTGATTTTATTGGTACGTGTTTTGTTAAGAGTTTGCTTGGAGCATTCTCACTGCCATAACCAGAAATGGGAAACATAAAATTGTTATTTTGTTCATTTACCCCCCAAAGAAACATATTTGCAAGGAACACTTTAGAAAGTGCCTTTTTTTCTTTTTCTTTTTTAATTCCCAAGGTCTTGAGAAGCACATCTCCTGAGACATTGCAGTGAACCTATCTATGTATTTAAAGAATGACAGAATTGTATTTCACGAGCAATCTGTTTCTCCTTGGTAGATTATATCGTCTGTGTTGCTTTGGATTTATTTAGACTCTGGGATTCATGAACTGTGTTTGTGGGAATGTCAGTAATAAGATCTTACCCACCTTTCTGCTCTCATGATGTGTTTGATAGTTGTGGCTTAGAATAGAATAGAATAGAATAGAATAGAATAGAATAGAATAGAATAGAATAGAATAGAATAGAATTAACCAGGTTGGAAAAGACCTTTGAGATCGAGTCCACACAAGGCTCAGTCAGTGCCACTATGCAAGAATGTCCAGACATGTCAAAATCACCACATTTTCTTCAGTGCTTCCATGTTCCAACACAAGCCACAGTGACAGCCAACTGATGGATAATTGCTAGCAACAACAAAAGTATTACAAAAATTCTTGTTAATAGTAGCATATTGCAAAAAGGCTCTTCTGATTTCAATAAAGAACAATAACATCTGCTGGTTGCTTAACATTGCCTCTTTGCCTTTGGTTTGTTGGGTTATATCTTAGCCTAGCATATTAAATGGAAATGTCACCATTAAATTAAATGGCTCCAGGTCAAATCCATCCAGTGATTACTCTGGGTTTAAGTTCACAGCAATAGCATTCTTTGCATATTGGTACACACTTTCTGCTAGCATTCCTAAGCTTCTGGTAATTGTTTGAGTTGTGTACCTTTATGTAAATTTTTATGATAGTCATGTCAGTGATTTATGTAGGCAACACTTTTAAATAAAATGAAGATCCTTTTACTCACCAAATACAAAAGCAGTTTTCATGGAAACAATGTGCTGTAGGTTATTTATAAAACTGTTCAGAATGCATTATCAAATGGTTTTAGCGAATTAATGTCTTCTCTCTCTCTCTTTATTTTTTTTTTTTTTTTCCCAAGCAGGTTTCATGATACTAGATAACAGAAGTTAACTTCAGGATGCTAAAAAGGAAACAGAGTTCAAGGGTGGAAGCCCAGCCAGTTACAGATTTTGGTCCTGATGAATCTTTGTCAGACAATGCAGATATTCTGTGGATTAACAAACCAGTATGTATCTCTTTCCGTAGTTACTAATTTTAAGTTAAATGTAATTCCTATTGTTTAATTGACTTGCACAAAAGATTCTGAAGTAGGTATTTCTTAGAAACAAATGTTGAGTTGTAGTTCCTGATCTACCAGCTCATTTTTTGCAAAGGGTCCAAAGCTAAATAAAAAGGTTTCTTTTGGTTGTTGTGATGGGGTGGTCAAGCAGAGTTTGCTGATCAATTAATCTACTAATATTTTTTTCAAACAGCCATCCTTTCAACGCTTCTATTTCCTAACATGTTTATTAAAATTACAATTTAACTTTGCAAAATGAGCTTTTGAAAAGGATGTGAAGAAGGAGCATTTCATTGCTAACATAGTAGCTAGTAGCTGGCACTTTTGACCTTCAAAATCTCTCCTTTCACATCACTTATGAATATGAAAGTGTCTTTTGACTGAAGCACTTGTTTTGAAGCACTATTCAGCTTTTTCTGATATCATGTAACCTACAGTGAGCCCTAAGAAACAGGTAGATGTAAAAGTGGCAACTTGAAACTGGGGAAAGCTTCACTGGGAGTAGTTATTAATAGAATGTGAAGTAGTAAGAAAATGCCTTTACCATGTAAATATGATTATTCTGGTTAAATTGTTTATTTAGCAGTCAGTGTGCATCTGGGATTCTTATATATTCAAAGATTCATGTTTTTGCAGAGAAGGCATTTTCAGTTTTCTCCCAAAGTAGTATATATATTTTTACTTTGTAAAAGCAGAAAGTTAAATATTCTGAAACAATACACATTGTTGGCATTGCATTCATTTGATGGAACTGTTATCTCATTTGTGATATGGATGCCAGGTCCTTTCAGCAAAAACATTTACAAGCCAACGCTCTTACATTAATTCATGCTAATATCATCTCAAGTAGAATGTTTGTATTTACTACTGTAATAAGCTTAAAATATCATTGCAGAAATATATGCTGGTTTATTTATGTTTCACAGTACACATTACATGTTTTTTGGTGGAATAATTTTTTTCTTGTTCTGCTGATGGAATAGTTGTATATTGTTTAATGTGTATAATACTAACATTTTACTGTAACAAAGGTTTTTGTATCAGCCACACTTTAATATTTAAAAAGTCAGAGGAGACAGATTCATTCCTCTTGTCTGACTTCAAGATGTTTCAATGGTGTCTTGATGTAAAAGAAAAGAAATCCAACCTTAAACCCCTGTATTGATACATTCTGCTTTTTTGTTAGACTTCCTGCTGTGACTGGCACTGAATACTAGCTTTATTAATAGTGATTGTAGTGGCTCTGAGACCTAACTACTCATAGAAATGAATTGTTCTCTTGTAGCAACAAAACTTGTTTGGAACAAAAGTAAATCCTTATATTAAGAATTAGCTTTCTGTGACATAGTTATCTTTTATATTTCTTTTCTTTTTGATAAACAGAAGGGTACTTTTAATCCCTGTGCCTCTCACTTAATTTTTGGAGTTGTAAACTAATATAAAAATCAGTTTATATGAATGTGGAACTAAAATTTTCCATTAAATTTTCATTTATTGCATTCACTTAGTTTATAGCATCAGCTTGTTCCCCTTATTGTCTGCACACAAATATGACAAGTTGTCATTTTAAAAGAAATTGAATTATAAAAACTGGAAAGCAGGAGTCGTAGAATCCTAATTCTCACTTTCCTGCCTCCTAGTTCTTGGTTTCTGAATTATACAACCTCCCAAATTAACTAATAAAATCATGTGTGTATATATATAAAATATACATACGTGTTTGTGTGTTCATATGTAAAAAAACCTAAAGAGTGATTATTTTATAATGAAGACCTTTAATATGTGGATCATGATGTAAAAGAAAAAAGGCAAAGGTGCTTTTACAAAAAGTTATGGAGGCTAAATACTTGAGCTTTTTTTGAACATGAAAGCTATCTTCTAATGTCTTCTTTTTTTTTTTTGCTTTTTTTTTTCCAGTGGGTACACTCATTGCTACGAATCTGTGCCATCATCAGTGTTATTTCTGTTTGTATGAACACTCCAAAGACCTTTGAGCATTATCCTCCCCTCCAATATGTGACATTTGCCCTTGATACTCTACTGATGTTTCTTTACACTGCTGAGATGATAGCAAAAATGCATATCCGTGGGATAGTTAAGGTAAGTATTTAAACAGTATTCTATATATGCTGAAGTGTTCTGAATATTGGCTGATGACATGTGATTTTTTTAAAATTTTTTTTTTTTAAACTTCTCAGCTCTTTTTGGAATGATTGTTTTTAACTGCAGGCAACACCATGGCATATAAACAGATAAAGCAGACAAAGACAACACTTCACTGCATATTGAATCCTTCCAATGTGTAATACCAACATTCATTATAATGGTTTCCTGCTAAGAAATGGATACTTTTCATTGTAGGAATCTGAAGAATTAAAGAAAAATACATACACATTAGAAAGAGTATTTTGTACATGTCTGGAAATCCATATATGGACTTAGAACTTTGATTTCCGTTTCAGAAGGCTGGATGTCTCGTTGTGTGGTTACTTTAAATAAGAACATATGTCTTACTGTGAGCTAAATGAGAAAGTTATATTGCTTTACTGAGGTTTTTTTCATTAATGCATGTTGGTAAACAAATGTTTCTGATCTTGCTGGACTAATTTGTGTAAGTAGATATGATGCTGGAGAATGTAAAGCTGCAGATTTTTTCAGTAACCATTATATTGTAGCCTTATTTTTACTGATTGTTTCCAGTCTTCTATAAAAATGTACAAATTCAGCTTACATCAGAAAATCCAGTTGCAGACCTTATTGGCAATACACTTGTGTCACTATTGCACAGAACAGACCATCAGTGCAGGGCCAGTGTCGACTTCAGAGACATCTGAGGTTGTACTTAGCTCTTCATTTTGTTCTGCATTTTAAGATAACACTTTTTGTTCACTGCCAAACTAAACTACTATGTCATCACACTTAATTAATATTAATAGTAACTGTTAAAATATCTTTAATATTAATACTTAGGAAGTTAGTGAAATAAGGTGATTCTGATAAAATCTTCATGTGTTGCATGATGCCAAAGTAATCCTTTGTGAAGTGCTGTTTCCAGCCACTACCTGTACTCTCTTATTCAGAGATGTCTGTTAAAGAGGTCAAGATGAGGACACAGAATCCTGAGTGGGGAATTAAGGACCAGCGTGCACATTTGAACAATGTGGGAGTAACAAGCTACTGTAACAACCAGTACAGACTTTGCAAAGAAATGGACACCTGGAGGGAGGCAGGGATGGCCAGTGGTGCGACTTTTGTGAAAAGCTTGACTTCTCAGCCTTTGTGTATGGAAATAACAGTTCCGCTCACAATCGACACCCAGGGCATATGAATAATATCTTGCTGCATATTCTGATGTCTTTTGCTGTGCTGTTTAAATTTATAGGTTTGCAGTTGTAGAATGGAATGGGATGGAATACAGTAGAATAAAATAAACTAGACCAGACTAGAATAGATGGAAGAGAAAGTTGGAAGGGACCTAGCACAATCATCTAGTTGAACTCTCTGACCAAAAGTTAAAGACATTGTTAAGGGCATTGTCTAAATGCCTTGTAAACACCGACAGGCATTGACATTGGGACATCAGACAAATGTAAGTATTTGGGCATCAGCCACCTCTCCTGGAAACCTGTTCTAGTGTTTGACCACCCTCTCTGTGAAAAAAATGCTTCCTTATGTCCAGTCTAAACGTCCCAGCAGATCAACTCCTGCCCCCAGCTTGGTGTCGTCCACAAATTTACTGATGATGGACTCAATCCCCTCATACAGATCATCAGTAAAGATATTAAAGAGCATGGGGCCCAGCACTGATCCTGGGGGCACACCACTAGTGAGTGGCTGCCAGCTGGATGTGGCACCATTCACCACCACGCTCTGGGCTTGGCCCTCCAGCCAGTTCCTAACCCAACGCAGTGTGCTCCTGTCCAAGCCATGGGCTGCCAGCTTGGCCAGGAGTTTGCTGTGGGCGATGGTGTCAAAAGCCTTGCTGAAGTCCATGTAGACTACATCCACAGGCCTCCCCACATCCACCAGGTGGGTCACCTGATCATAGAAGAAGATCAGGTTGGTCAGGCAGGACCTGCCCTTCCTAAATCCATGCTGGCTAGGCCTGATCCCTTGGCCATCCTGTAAGTGCTGTGTGATTGCACTCAAGATGACCTTTTCCATAATCTTGCCTTGCACTAAGGTCAGGGTTAGATGAGTGGGCAGTGAGGTGGCTTGAGAACTGGCTGAAAGAGCACAGAAGATTGTGATCAGCAGTGCAGGGTCTAGTCAGAGGCCTGTGATTAGTGGTGTTCCACAGGGTTCAGTACTGGGGCCAGTGGTGTTCAACATGTTCATCAACAACCTTGGATTGTACTCTTCTCCCAGTTTTGCATCATCAGCAAACTTGCTGAGTGGCTGACACACCAGAAGGCTGTGCTGCCATTGAGTGAGCCCTGGACAGGCTGGAGAGTTGGGCACAGGTGAACCTCTTGAAATTCAGCAAGGGCAAGTGTAGAGCCCTGCATCTGGGGAGGAATAATCCCATGTATCAATACAGGTGAGGGGTTGACCTGATGGGAAGCAGGTTTCCAGGGAAGGACTTGTGAATGCTGCTGGACAACAGTTTCACCATGAGCCAGTGATGTGCCCTTGTGGCCAAGAAGACCACAGTGTGCCCAGCAGGTCAACTCAGGTTTCTACTCTGCCCTGGTGAGGCTGCATGTGGAGTATTGCGTCCAGTTCTAGGTTTCCCAGTTCAAGAAGGTCAGGAAACTACTGGAGAGTCCAATGGAGGGCCACAAGGGTGAGTGGGAAACTGGAGAGGCTGAGAGTGGGAAACACAAGGAGAGGCTGAGAGACCTGGTTCTCTTTAGCCTGGAAAATAGAAGGCTGAAAGGGGATCTTATCAGTGTTTATAAATATCTAAAGGGTGGAGGTCATGAGAATGCAACTGGGCTCTCTTCACTGGTGGCTAGTGGTGGCGGTGAGTACAAACTTGAACATGGGAAGTTTTGCTAGAACTTAAGGAGACATTTCTTTCCTTTGAAGGTGATGGAGCAGGGGTTCCAGAGAAGTTGAGGAGTCTCCTTCCCTGGAGGCTTTCAGAACCCTCAAGAACACATTCCTATGCAACTGGATCTAGGAATACCTGTGTTAGTACGGAGGTTGGATTAGATGATGGCCAGCAACGTGCTTAGGTGGCCAAGAAGGACAACAGCATCTTGAGGGTAGCAAAGCTGGTGAAGGGTCTAGAGAACAAGTCCACAACTGCAGAGTAAAGGAGAAGGATGGTTTGAGACGACATGGCTATACACTACTCATGTGAATGAGAGTGAACTTTAGGAAAAGGATATGGGCCTCTGTCATGTATGATAGTACCTTTTGCAAAGCTGTGTTAGAACTGGCTAAGCCTTTTTTCAGGTGTTAGAGCTTTTGCAATATGTTATCAAATTGTTTCTTTGAATGATAAGCAATGAATAATCCTCTTTTAGTGAATGATTTGACTTACTGTCAGGTCATGGCTTGGACAGGAGCGCTCTGCGCTGGGTTGGGAACTGGCTGGAGGGCCAAGCCCGGAGAGTGGTGGTGAATGGTGCCACATCCAGCTGGCAGCCAGTCACTACTGGTGTGCCCCAAGGATCAGTGCTGGGCCCCATGCTCTTTAATATCTTTGTTGATTATCTGGATGAGGGCATTGAGTCCATCATCAGTAAGTCTGCAGATGACACCAAGCTGAGGGTAGGTGTTGATCTGCTAGAGGGTAGGAGAGCTCTGCAGAGGGACCTTGACAGGCTGGACAGATGGGCAGAGTCCAATGAGATTTAACACATCTAAGTGCTGGGTTCTACACATTGGCCACAACAACCCCATGCAGTGCTACAGGCTGGGGTCAGAGTGGCTGGAGAGCGGCCAGGCAGAGAGTGACCTGGGGATACTGGTTGATGGTAGGCTGAACATGAGCCAGCAGTGTGCCCAGGCAGCCAAGAGGGCCAATGGCATCCTTGCCTGTATCAGGAACAGTGTGGCCAGCAGGAGCAGGGAGGTCACTCTGCCCCTGTACACTGCACTGGTTAGGCCGCACCTCAAGTCCTGTGTCCAGTTCTGGGCCCCTCAGTTTAGGAAGGATGTTGACTTGCTGGAACATGTCCAGAGAAGGGCTGGTGAGGGGTTTGGAACACAGGCCCTATGAAGAGAGGCTGAGGGAGCTGGAGTTGCTTAGCCTGGAGAAGAGGAGGCTCAAGGGAGACCTTATTGCTCTCTACAACTACCTCAGGGGAGGTTGTAGCCAGGTGGGGGTTGGTCTCTTCTCCCAGGCAACCAGCACCAGAACAAGAGGACACAGTCTCAAGCTGAGCCAGGGCAGGTTTAGGCTGAATGTTAGGAAGAAGTTCTTCATAGAAAGAGTGATTGTCCATTGGAATGGTCTGCCCAGGGAGGTGGTGGAGTCGCTGTCATTGGAGGTGTTTAGGAAGAGACTGGATGGGGTGCTTGTTACCATGGTTGACTTGATTACATAGTGTTGGATGATAGGTTGGACTCGATGATCTGAAAGGTCTCTTCCAACCTGGTCTGGTCTATTCTATTCTATTCTATTCTATTCTATTCTATTCTATTCTATTCTATTCTATTCTATTTTTTTGTTAAATATAACTTTGCCAAGAACATAATGATCCAGGGATTTCCAAAGTCACTGGTAATCAAAGTTAAATAGGGCACTATTAACATTTATTAAAGATGTTTGTATATGAAGCATCTTTATATAAGGGAATTTGTTTATGAACTGTAATCTTAATTTAAGTGCATTCAAGAGTTTTAGTGTACGTAGGATCAGTTTATGTATTGCCATATGGTTCTACTGAACTTCACTGTAAATCATTATTTCTTAAGGGCCTTAGGAATTCAAATTCTAATAAACTTCTGAACCATGATTAATGCAAAATTTTAGTCCAGCAAGAAACCTAATTAATGGAGAAGGTAGGCACCATCAGCTTAACTCCTAATTAATAACAGTGTAAGTATAGCTGAGCTAAGAAGATTTTGAAAATGTTCAGTAGTTTCTAATTAACACCTTTGGAGGACAAATGAGAAATTTACTTTCTTTCATTGCCAGGGGCTTTCAGAAAAGGAAAGTAGTTTCTGAAAAGCCTGGACTTTTGTCTGTAAAAAGTTTTGCTTTCCCTGTGTAAACTAAGTGGCAAAATAAAGTGATAAATCCATCCAAGTGTTTTGTTGCCCCACGAGAAAGGTTAAGCTGAAGTGTTGCTGTAATATTTTGATTTTTATTACTCATGCTCCTATAGATATCCACCACCTACAAAGAAAATAGACACTGATGTGTTGAGACAAGAAGCGCAAAACACAACTACTAAAGAAACCAGAAGATGATAGTATAGGTTATATCTACTATAGGGTGCAAGGTTCTTTTTTCAAAGCAGTATATTTATATTTCTTATTAGTGCTATCATACCCTGATTCCTTCCAATACATATTATACTAGATTGGCTTCTCTGGAAGAATTGAAATGGGTATAAGAGTGTGGTATAGCAGATTACATTCAGTATAGAGGGAAGAAAGTACTGAAAGGTTGTGATATGATAATTGTATTATATTTTGGTATTGCAGGCTATCACAAACAAGTGAACTACTAATAAATGTATGTCTCTCTTTACCTCAAAACTCATTTTCTCTGAGAAATTAAATACAGATTATAAGTTCTTACTGATTGAAGTCTTTTTAAATACAGAATTCTAGGAAAGGCTGCCTAATGTTGGCTGGCTGCATTGTATAAAATGTATGTACTAACAGTGAGGGAACTTCTAATGGTTTGTGAAGTTTTATATGTGATCGACCAAAACAGTTTGTTTCTTTGGACATATTTTTATACTTGTATTTTAAATTCTGTTTTAAACTGAAGACTGAGTACTGTGTCCACTTCTGGGCCCCTCAGTTTAGGAAGGATGTTGAGTTGCTCAAACATGTTTGGAGAAGGGCAACGAGGCTGGGGAGAGGTCTGGAGCACAAGCCCTATGAGGAGAGGCTGAGGGAGCTGGGGTTGCTTAGCCTGGAGAAGAGGAGGCCTCATTGCTCTCTACAACTACCTGAAGGGTGGTTGTAGCCAGGAAGGGGTTGGCCTCTTCTCTCTAGCAACCAGCACCAGAACAAGGGGACACAGTGTCAAGCTGCACCAGGGGAGGTTTAGGCTGGAGGTGAGGAGAAAGTTCTTCACCAAGAGAGTCATTCGCCATTGGAATGCGCTGCCCAGGGAGATGGTGGAGTCACCATCACTGGAGGTGTTTAGGAAGATCTCAAAGGTCTCTTCCAACCTGATCTATTCTATTCTATTCTATTCTATTCTATTCTATTCTATTCTATTCTATTCTATTCTATTCTATTCTATGATGGCCTGTGATCGAGGTCACTGTGAAATGATTGAGTATCTCAGGAAAATACTGTGTACACAGTGTTAAATCTATTTCAAATCGAGGAAGTCAGTAAGTATATAATTTCACTGACTAGAGAATAACTGTCATGAATAGTATGTGGCCTCCAACCGAATAGTTTGATGACATTAAAAGTTAGGTGTTAATTACTCCATCAAGCAAATTATTCAAGTAGTTATAAGAGAAACTGTCATGACTTGTTTTTTTGCTTTGTGGTTAACCTCCTAGGTTTTTATGAGCAAATAATTTTGCACATGAATTCGTGTCATGAAAATATAAGTACAGCACTATTTTAATGTTACTGTTTAAAAGTGTTTCATTCCTAGATGTGCAAGTTTGTATAGTTACATATCTTTTCTGCAGCTGTCTTTGTAGATCACACACTGTAGTTATTTGAAATCCTTGCAAATTGTGTTCTCTGAGTATCATGTGAATGAATGAGTTATGTGACCTAGCCAAATCATTACTTTTGTAGGGCTAACTTCTGAAGCATGTTAGCAGATGTCTGCTAAATTATGTGACAGACAGTTCTTTAAAAAGCCCTAATGTTTTAAGAATTAAAAATTCTGATCTTTTGAAATGTAATTGAAAATAGTTAAAAAGATTAATGGTAAGTATCACAGACATCCTACACATTAAAAAAGCTGTTGAGTGTGTGAAATAAAAAAGGAGATTTTAATGAAATGATGAAAGAGGTTTTTCCAGTGTTACCACACAAATATTATTTCTTTGTCTGAGACATAGAAACATTAAAGTAAAGTTCTACTATAGGGGTGATTGAAGGTAAGAATAAAGGCCAGGAGAACTCCTGTCTTTGGCTTGCTAGAGCACCAAAACATGACATGTGGGTAAAGGCTTCATATTGACACAAATTTTACGTATGGTTTAATGACAGCAGGCTCATAGAATGGCTTAGGTTGGAAGGGGCCTTAGAGATCATCTACTCTAACCTCCTGGTAGTTGACTTCTGTCAACTAGACTTGGTTGCTCAGGGCCTCATCCAACCTGGCCATGAACAGGGAGGGGGCATCCGCACGTCCCTGGGCTGCCTAGTGCAGAGTCTCACTACCCTCATGCTGAAGAACTTCTTCCTAAGATCCAGTATAAACCTATTGTCCCTCAGCTTAAACAGATTCCCCCTTGTCATATCGCTAGACACCCTTATGAAAACTCCCTCTCCAGCCTTTGTGTAGGTTTCCTTCAGGTTTTGGAAGGCAGCCATCAGGTCCCCTGGAGTCTTCTCTAGGCTGGGCAACCCCATCTCCCTCAGCCTATCCTCATAGCAGAGGTGCTCCATCCCTTTGATCAACTTTGTGACTCTCCTCTGGACTCACTCCCAACAGTTCTGTGTCCTTCTTAAGATGTGGACACCAGAACCGAACACAGTAACAGGTATCTGAGGTGGAAATTCAGCTTTTAGGCAATGAGACGTGAATCATGTCTCTCCATAGACGCTGCAAGGGCGTGCAAAATTGTCACATCCTCATTGCAGCTTCTAATCACAGTCATGGTGCTTTTAGAAAACTTACATTACTCTGTGAAAGGAGTAATGCTGTAAAATAAAAAGTGTAAGTCCTGTGTGTTGAAAAGGCTTAGTTAACACTTGTTTTAATATGGTGAAAACTAGACTTTTCTTTTTTTATAGTACACAAGCAGTGCATTGAATTTCATAGAAATGCCTTTCTTTTCACTGTGCAGGTATGACACATTGGCTAACAAAGGAGATGATAGAAAGTCAGAAGTAATGGTCCTTAACATTTCCCCCATTGTTAAATCAATTACTTCCACAGTAAAGCTTTTGTAGTAACTGAAGTAGCTGTAGCAGTAAGTAGTATCAGTCAGTTGTAGCACTAAGTGCTATTCACTGACTTCAGTAATCTTGCAAGGGGCTGAAGTGAATAGTTGCACCATTTCTGCACTTTCTGCACTTCATTAGTGGATTCAGGCAGGAACCAAACCAAAGGTTTAGGTGTTGGAGTCACTGTATTTGGAGGTATTCAAAATACGTGTAGACATGGCACTTTGGGGCATGGTTTAATGGCCATGGTGGTATTAGGTCGACAGTTGGACTTGATGGCCTTAGAGGTCTTTTTCAACAAAAAATTCTATGATTGTATGATTCTGTTCTGCCTCGTACTAAAGGCCAGATTACGTAGTTAACTGAAATCAGTGGCTTTCAGCGTGTTGGGTCTTCCCAGGCAGCATTAGCCCTCTTCAGAGAGCACATTTTCCTCATCATTTTTCTGTTAAATGCTTTGGTTGCTGTAGTTGCTATCTGCTCAAGAGGAGAGAATCAAGGATTGATCAGGCTGAAGCCTTACCTGAGCCATGTGTGCTTAACTCTGTACATTTAGTTCTCTGCTGCTACAAGGATTTTTTTCACCTGAAGAGCAAGCAATGTGAGGTGGAGATGTTGGGTTTTTTTATGCTGTAATGAAAAACTCTGCTGTGATCTAAACTGGGATCTGCAACTGTTTCCAGTAGCAGCTGATGTTCATCTACATATTCTGATACTTTTATATCTTTTCTTGCATGAAATAGATTTTTGGACTTAAAATAGAAACACTTGCAGTAATATTCATTGGCACTAATTTGAGGGTCTGCAATAGTCTCTAGTTGTTTGTATCTAAAGTAGGCTTTTCCAAAAGGAGGCTCTCTATCTGGCCTGTTTTTCTCCATTTGCTGAAAGGTAACCTTAAAGTAACTAGGCTGACACCTAGTCTTTCGGCCAGCAATTACTCTTAACTTTTTCTAGATTTGTTGTCAATGAATAGGTGGGCACTGCAGAAAGTATACAGTTTAGTATATATTAGTTTAATTTATTATATTATAGTTTATTAGTTTATTATAGTCATTATTATTAATGTTAATTATTAGTTTAATTTATCTAATTAACATTGGGGTTTAGAGATTTAATTATCAGTTTTAATTATTATTTCATAACAAATAGTATTGATATCTGGTTTTTGAATTAGACATTCAATATATGGAAGTTGAGTCTTCTGTCTCACCTTTTTCCTGCGTTTGTCTGTTGCTGTTTTACTAAGCACTTAGGTCCATCAGAAGGACATCTGTTCCCAGTCTACTGGGATCACGTTGCTAGTGAAATACTCCAATTCTGTTTCCAGTCACAGGAAATTAAAACTGATTATCATGAGGAAAACAAATACAAAGTTGCCTGAAGGGTGCTGCTAGTTGGCTGTTACTGCCTGTGGACCAGGGAAGGTTAGAGACTGTGTCACTAGAATGTGTGCACCCGTTTCTATGGTTACTTGTGCCTGGTTTTGTTGGAGTGTTTATTACAGGAAAGTAATGACTCATATTGCACAGTGGGGCTTTTTGCACCATTTTTGCATTAGAATATTAGAAACTCAAAGGCATTTAAATTACTTAGTGAATATGGGCAGTATTTCTGAAAGAGTTTTTTTTCCCCAAACAGTCAATGGTTCATAGCAATTTTTAGTGAGAAATTATTTTGGGGCATGAATAGAAGTATATGTCCATGTAATACGTAAGGACTTACCATGGTGATCAAAATTTAACCTTAAAGTTTCTAACAGAAATATACAGTGTACTTGAATTCCATAATGTATTTAGAAATTGCTCTTTCAACACACAGACCAGTTAGGTGAAGAAAACTTTACTTACAGTAATATTATTTTTTTCCCTTTCTAACAGCACTTTCGAAGACTGCTTTTTTTCTTCATGAAAGCAACTATTATCAAAGAATATTTTTAATGTATGAATTCATGTCAGGGTAAAATGACATACTAGGATAGCAGTAAAATCAACATATTGGATAATGTGTTATGTATTCAGGTAGGAAGAGAGGGAACTTCATCCCTAATGTGCTTTTTTTGTGTTGAAATTTGCATTTTCAGAGAAGTCTCCTATATTTAAATATTATCTTTTTGTTTATTTTATGGCCATGTCTTCTCTCTTAATTTGAGAGAAGGAAACAAGACATGCAGATGAAAAAATATGAACAACATCCCTATGTAAGGCAATATGAACATTTTTGTACATCTGTATTTTCATTACAATTACAAAATTGGTGTGGGATTTGTAAGTCAGTAAGCTGAATGTAAAACTTTGTTTCAGAAATTGTGTCCTTCGCCACTAATATAAATATTGCTTTCTTACAGCTACAGTAAGGTTGTTGTTTCAGTAAACTTTTCCAGTTTTCTGTACCACAAAATGGATTCTCCAGCTTTTAATAATGCTAATTACTAAGTAATGAAATCCTTTTTCTGAAAACTGCTTCCTTCTAATCTACACCAGCTTTCATCACTGTGGCTTTTTTATCTTGAAGGAGAGCTATGAATGATGATCTTAATTCCGAGATCTGTTTTGTTAGATGAGACTGTTTGCCTTTCAAATCTCCCTATTCAATCTCCAGGCAATATTTGATGCTTTGGAGTGAAAGCTTTCACCTTGAAACATTTGAATCCAAATCACATGGCATCCACCGTTAAACACTGGGTGTAGAGAAGAGCAGAATACTGCCAGGAAAAGCACAGCAGCATTTAATACACATCGCCTTCCCAAGGCTGCAGAGTAGTTCCAAGCATAAGAAGGCATCCTTGCACATGAAACTAGATGTAGAACTGGAGTCTACCTCAAGTTTCTGGCATGTTGAGGAGATTGTCTTAGATGCACACAAACAGAGAAAATCTGTGTTGGAAGGGACCTATGCAGGTAGTCTGGACCAACCTCTTACTCAAAGCATGGCCTTAATGTAGTTATCCAGGATATGGATAATGGTAACACTTATCTGGGCAACATGTTCCAGTGTTTAATTGTTCTCATGGTAGACACTTTTATCCTGTGCAACTTCCTGGAAACAATGAGTATCATTCCAGATAGGTGGGATCCTGTTAATTCTCCTTCTGATCAGCCATTTTTAGATTTGCTGAACATCTAAGACATCCAAGGGAGCTGAGTCAACTAGTATGGCAGTACTTATGGTGCTGAATACAGTTGACTGATGAACAGATGGACTTGGAAAAATTAAATTCAGGCTTTCTGTATAGTAACCCATAAAATCTCTCTGCAGGGCATGTTGACACCCAACTGGAGGCAGGTAAAGTGCTGTATCAGGAAAGTAACAATGCAGCACATCAGCAAAGCTTCCTTCCTCACATATTCTGTAGCCATACCTACTGTTGGATACTGATAAGAAAGTATTAGCGGCTGTCCTCTGTTAAGTGTATATGAAGGCTGTGCCTGGCAGCTCTTGAAGAGTGGACAATCTGAATTATATGCCACTCAGAACTGAGATGCTGTCCAGTAATTTGGCTGATATGGGAAGTGTGCTGAGGCATTCCTTTCCATTGTTTTGTGGAAATGGTTATTCCACTTGATAGCATTTGTACTCGAAGAAGGGATTGTTGTGTAATGTTCTCATTATTTAAACCATTTTAAAACTCCTTCCAATTTCCAATTCCAAATTCCTCCCCACCCATTTTACAGCAAACACTGTTACAGGATTTTCAATGAGTAAAATATCTTTGTTTGTTTGAGGGTCTTGAGTCTTCATTGCTTGAATTGTTTCTTCCTTTACTTTTTGCCCTTTTTTTTGTTTTGTTTTGTTTTGTTTTCCCTTTCTGTTAGAAACAGCAAATGAGATGGTGAATACTGAGTTAAAATGCCTCCCATTGCAATATGAAACATGAAATGCTAAGTTTGGTGAAGTTAAGTATATAAAAGTGCTAAGTTTTGTGAAATTAAGTATATAAATCAACAAAAATACCTTAAAAGTATGTTTGAGACTATTCTTTAGTGAATGAAATAGCCTTACCTCTTCTTTGATAATTTCTAAAATTATCTGAATGTCTTGACTTTTTTTTTCCTTTTTTGGGGGAATAAAATATTACAAAGGATTAAGTAGTGGTTCTGTAGTGATTATAGGTCATTTGTAATGACAAATTGGAACTGTATGTGTTGTGTATGCGTAACAGGCATGGAATCACCCAAGCAAGAGCTGTGCTTCATTTTTAAATTATAAATGAAGTAACTTTGTATTGTGTGCTGTAACATCAAGTGATTTTATTTACATAGATTACAAGATGACTATAAATATTGCACGTTACATGTTATGATGACAATAGATTATACGTTATGTAATGTATGACATGGAAATATAACAGTGGAACAGTTCAGTACAATACATGAGTAGTTACGGATTGAACTCGTTTAACTCAGTGATGACAAAGTGATATTACATCCACTATAACCATTTAGAGTTAAGTTTCACAAACCAATTTTAATTGCATTGGCTGTTACAAATAAATTGCTGTTACTGAATATATTTTTAGTAAGTTCCTTCACTGTGCATGAAGACACCTTATGAAAAAAAAGTTGACAAAGAAATTAGAAGTTGTGTCATGCCGCCATCCCAACCCCACCTATTGTGCCATTCCCCCCAAACCCTCAAATATGGACTTTTAAAAACACAATATTGGTTAATTTTGAAGAGATACTATCACTATTGCAGACGGCTAACCTGGAGATGGCCACTCATTTTAAAATATAGCAGTTTTAATTCAGTAATGTTTGTTTTTCTTTTAGCTAAATAATGTGCATTTTCCTTTGTTTCTTGCATGGGCCATCATTTTACAGTTGCAGAAGTAATTATCATTAAAGAATGGCTAAGATATAATTTGCTGGTTATTGGGTAATAAAATGCTTCAGGTTGAATTTTTAACATCACACGGAGTAAAAGATGGACTTTAAGTAGGTAGGACTTTAAGATGGAGTCTTTAAGCCAAGAGTCATCTGTCTGACAGTCGATCCCCAGGGCAGCTGAGGAGTTGCAAAGCTCTGGAGGAATGAGGGGGCTAACATTTGAAACATGAACACATTTGAGAAATACTTTTATTTTTAGCATAACAGAAGAGGACAACTGAAAGCAGTAGTTAGAAGCAGGCTGATTAGGCTTTATCTCTTCATTCTCTTTTCTGTGTGAGGAAAATGTTGAAAATATTTGACAGATTGGGGCAGGACTGGATTGTCCACATCATTGTGCTACTAAACAAACCTGTAAACTGTAGACTTTTAAGGAAATAGGAAAAGTTTGATGTTGAGCCAGAAACATAAGGGATGTGTGCAAGCTTGTGACTGGGCAGGAGATACATGCCCTCTGTATATGTATGTATATCATGAAGTTCAACAAGAGCAAGTGTAGAATTCTGCATCTGGGAAGGAATAACCCTATGCATCAGTACAGGTGAGGAGTTGACCTGGTGGAAAGCAGCTCTGCAGAGAAGGACCTGGTAGTGCTGGTGGACAAGAACTTCACCATGAGTCAGCGATGTGCCCTCATGGCCAAGAAGGCCAATAGTATTCTGGGGTGCATTAAGAAGAGTGTAGCCAGCAGGTCAAAGGAGGTTCTCCTCCCTTTCTACTCTCCCCTGCTGAGGCTGCACCTGGAGTATTGTGTCCAGTTCTGGGCTCTCCAGTTCAGGAGGGCCAGGAAGCTACTGAAGTCCAATGGAGGGCCACAAAGGTGAGTGGAGGACTGGAGCATCTCTCTTACAAGGAGAGTCTGAGAGGCTGGTTCTCTTTAGCCTGGAAAATAGAAGGCTGAAAGGGGGTCTTATCAATATCTAAAGGGTGAAGGTCATGACGATGGAGCTGGGCTCTTTTCAGTGGTAGCCAGTGATACTGTAAAATTCTAATATAAGAAAACCTTCTGAGACTCATTTAGGAGTATCAGGAGGGAGGCTTTCATTTTTTGGCAGTGCTGGGTGCAAGGAGACTCATGTCTTAGATCTGGCACACTAACAAGACATAGTAGCATCTTATTTCTTAAACACATGCACATACACGAGATATCCCGTAACCAATCACCGTATTTGCATATCTGTTGCATGTGTGCAGGGCATCTCTGTGGTGGTCTCTGAGTGGGTATTTGAGGGGTATTGGTACCTTATGGTATCAGTAGGACAAGGGGCAATGGGTACAAGCTCGAATACAGGAGATTTCACTTGAACTTAAGGAGAAACTTCTTTACTTGAGGGTGATGGAGCACACTGGACCAGTCTTGCCAGAGAGGTTATGGAATCTCCTTCTCTGGAGGCTTTCAAAACCTTCCTGGGCACGTTCCTGTGCAACCTGCCCTAGGCTGCACTCTGATTTAGCAGGGGCTTTAGACTAGATGATCTCCAGAGGTCCTTTCCAACCCTACCATTCTGTGATTCTATGATTTGCATTTGCTGGGGATACAGAGAATTTAGGCAAGGTGCTCCTCTGAGCTCTCATTTTCTGTCCCACTCCCACCTTCATGCCCTGTGGTGTTTGTGCAGAGTAAAGGAATGGAGGAAGATTGAGTCTTGCTCCCCTGGTTCAGCTGTGCCCTCTCAAATGTTATAATGAACATAGCAGAGGAGTAAAAAATGATACTCTAAAATTCTGATTCCTTCTATCTCCTCCTCTGCATTTATGCTGCACATGAAATGCCAATGAATGAGCCTCCACCCCTTAATGCTTATTTGTAGTGCTACACAGTAGCCCACAGGTGATGTGAAGAATTTGCTAGAGTTGTTGATATGCTTTATTTACCACCACCACATGAAGAATCCAGTGACCCTGTTGGAATAGCAAAGTAGGTTGGCTGTTACTGAGCTTGCTGTTCCCTTCATGTTCGAACCATCTTTCAGCTATCCTGTTTGTCAGAGACTGTGGAAAAGCGGGAGGCTAAGCTTCTCCTAATGACAGACCCAAGACTACAAGACTCCTTTCCGGAGCAAATGCTGATAAATCTGATTACTCAGAGAAAATATTATACCACTTGTCTTATTTAGCTTTCCCACAGAGGGAGCTGGAAAGAAGAGGGATTGTAGTCGGCAGTAAGAGAGAGAAAGAAATTCCTCAAGGCGCATAAACACTGAATGTGAAGGAGGGCAGAATACTGCCAGATGAAGCACAGCAGTGTTTAACTGCAGAGTACTTCCAAGCGTAAGCATGCATCCTTGCATGTGAAACTAGATGTAGAACTGGAGTCTGCTTCCAAGGAGCTGGCATGTTGAGGAGATTGTCTTAGGTGCACACAACCAGAGAAAAGTCTGGGTTGAAAGAGACCTATGGAGATGGGTCCGGACCAACCTCTTACTCAAAGCAGGGACTTAATTTATGCCCACAGAGGCAGCTGGAAAGAGGAGGAAGGGAAAGATTCAGAGAATCTATTTGGTCAGGAATAAGTGAGAGAAAGAAATTCCTGAAGGCAAGCAGGGAGGCAGAGGAGGCTTTTTGCTTCCAGGGACTCGCTATTCATCCTGAGGTGTTCTTGAGATGTTAAGAGATAAGCAGGACAGAAATGACCTAGGAAGTGACTGTGCTATCATCTAAGCTATACTGAAATTGCTTTACAAGATTACCAGACATAATCAATCTTCTAGCATATTGTTTATGCGATGTTTGTGCAATTTGCATGTTGATTTTGTAGAGCATTTAGTTTTCAGCAAGGTTGATAATGGCACAAACTTTTGTTAAAAAATTACAGTCTAGCTAGTCTTCCCTTAAGGTTTAAATTAAACTGTAATGTCTTTGATGGGGTGACTGTCTCAGGTGTTATTACATCTGTTGTGGTTCTGCCTATGTTTTGTATTGTGTCATATTTCCAATGAGTTAGGTGTTATAAAATGTGGTGGGTTTTTTTCCTATGAACTTGCTTAGCAATTCTGTAGAGTACCTAATACTGACTGTTGGTGGTTTATCTTTAATGTGCTGATTACAGTTGAGAAAGTGTATCTTCCAGCATCTCGGTGCAGTTATTATGCTATTAGTATGGCATGTAAAAATAAGTGTTTTTTTTTTAAAAAAGCCTCTACATTATACTGAGTTAATGTAATGGTGCTAGAATTAGGCAAAACCTGGTGAAATGAAAAGAATGTAGAGGGAGGGGAAGATATTTATTTGCTGGTCCTATTTAAAATAGGTAAAGAAATGCTAAAATCTTTCATAAGATCTCTTTAGGATAGTATGGTGAACTTCAGGTACTCTTCCTTAGTTATGGTATAGAAAAGTTAGTCATTGCCATAGAAAATTAAGATCTTATGGGTTAGAAAATATTTTAATGACTGTTACATCAAGCTTGTCTGTTCTTTTGGGATATTAAATTTCAGATTAATTCAGATCAGCATCTCTAAGGGAAAGGCAGACTTACAATCTATTCCACACGTAGTTTACCATGAGGCCATTTTTACAGTTGTGCATTAGCCTAACAGTAATGCCAACCTGTTGCAAGTAAATACCAAGGTAAAAGATGGAAGCATATTAGGAGAAACTGTTTGGTGATACCAGAAAGGGTATTACAAAATAATGAATAGGCCTCAAGTTAGCAAAGAAAAGACTGACCTATCTAACAACTAAGCAGTATTGCTGGTTTGAGCTTCAGGTTTTTATGTATCTTAAATGCTTTGTATTTAATAACTGTTAGTTAGCTTGTTCGCTGACTTTGAGTAGTGCCCCTTATTTTGCCTGGGAAAGTCATTAAGTGAGGATATGGTTTACTGTACAAAAGCCTTCCAAAGGCTGTTGTAAGCTTGTGGTCACAGAATACGTAAGGGGACTGGCATCTACTTCACTGTGAGAAACAAAAAGGGACTTGCTGTATGGATTAAAGAATCCAACATAGGCAGTAGGAAGTCAGTGACTTTAATAACTGTTAAGAGGTTTGGATTAATCTAACTATGAGGCTTCTAGTCTGCAGTACTAATACTTCATCTTTTGCAAATATTCATATCATGTTTTGAAGGCTTACAAACTCCAATGTAAATATTTGGTCTGGGGTAGTGCATTCACACACACAAAAAAAGCTAAAACAAACTTCATCAATAATTCTTAAATTTCAGTAGACATGATGGGAAAAGGATGAAGGATTAACACATTGCAATACTTGAGCTCTTTTAGGCAAGATGTCTCCAGATGTATTTAAATTTCATGTATCTGTATTCCTTTCCAAGTCTAAGAACAGGCTGCCATTGACCGTGAGCTTGGAATTTCAGCCCAAGGCTTTTTCCAAATGTGAATGAAACTCACTGTTCCTTGCTATTAATGTGTAACTGCTAGCCTGTGTTTAGTAAGAATTAGATTTTTCATGGAAGTAGCAGTAGAAGTCAGTATCAAGATTCATACTAAAAAGTACATTCTGATATTCACATTAAGCAGGATGTGGTCCTACCTTAAAAATACTTCCAACAGCAAATAACATCCCATATACCATTACACCGTATGAATGCATTAAAGATTCCCCACCATGTCCACTGCCAGACAGGTGACAAACAGGAAAAGCATATAGCCAAAACCTTCCCAACATGCAAAGCACAAAGAGCCAGAACCTCCTACCAAATGTAATGTAATTCAGGTGCCCTGAGTTTCTGTGGCAATCCACTGAAAGCCTCCGTGACAGGGAAGATGTAGTGGTGGAAGTTGGACTAATGTCACAATGAGAGAAGCAAGATGGTGGAGCAGCCTGACTGGTGAGAAAACTGGAAAGGATCAGGACATCTTCCTTTGTGAGGGGAAAACAGCAGAGCTGCCTCAAGCGTGCCACTCCTATTGTGGAGAGAAAAGGCAATTTCTAGAAAAAAGATTTAGCTTTTAGTGAGTACTTAACAGGTTATTCGGAGAAAGGTGAATACAGGAACTCCCTCAAGTTCATGCTCAGATCTCTATAGCACAACTATGGGAAAACTTTTTCTGTAGACAAAGGGAGCTTTAAGAGAAGAAAGGTAAGTTTCAGAATTTTTCAGCAAGAGAAAGACCAATCAGCATCTTTGTTCAGACCTACAATTGAAGGACTCAAATTGCATGTTGATACAAACCTAACCTGCGGTTTGTTCACTATGAGGGAACGGGGAGAGGAGAAGGGGTAAGAGATTTAGGGTGTTGTTAGCTGTATAGAGAAACAAGGTGTGTCCGCTTCACAGTATACTGAATTTAATCACTGAAACAACTGAGTTTGTTCAGCCCTAAGGAGTTATTGATTAGCTCATACTTAGGGAACTAAGTTGACTTTCTTCAGGAAGGACAAATTAAAAACATGATGCAAAAGTTGCTGTTCTGTTGTTTATCTGATTTACAGTCTTCCTCCTCTTAATTCTTAGACTGTGAACTTTAATGTCCTTAAGCATTAGAAAATTCTCTATCTGAAAATAGGATTTAAGTTCTCTGTCCTTTATTTCTGGTTTGAAAATCACTTACTGAATATTTTCCATATATTCTTATTTTTTTCACTTCTGTCTTGAACAGTTTTTGCAACTGAAATAAAGCTTTATCTAAAAAACCATATTTAATCTCTATTTACACAATATATATTTCTATCACCTACTGCAAGGAATGATAAATTATTTTTAGGATAGTCAGTGTCAGTGAAAATGTTAGATTAAAACAAAACATCTTGTCTGTGCTTTTAGGATCAATAAAAGTGCTGAGACATTTTAAAACAAATTCAGATTGACTTAAATAACTGTCACTGAGATAAGAAACAATGTATATCAAGCCAGGAATCGCATAACTGACCCAAGTCCAGTAATGTCCTCAAGATTCTTGAGATGTGACAACAAGTTTTTCCCCAGTTTTACCTATGTAAAGTAAATGTCTAACACTGTAGTTTGTATTTGGAAGAACACTGGAGAAAAGGAGCCAGAGAAATGTGTAAGACAGAGGAGGGTATGTCCAATCTTTTGGGAGAAACCTCATTTGGAAAGGGGTGTTTATGTGCTGTAAGAAATGTAAATGTTTTTTCTGTTCAGTGGCTGAAGTAAAGTGTGAAGCAGTATTAGTTCACTGATGTGGTAAAAGATTTAATGATTGCTGTAATCATTAAGCAGCATCCATTGGTTTATTGAGCATGCATGGATTCGCAGTGGGTTGTTCCAAAAAGGCTGCGAACCTTGAACAAAGCTAATCACACCTCTCATATAGAGCTTAACAATACATATGCATTAGGATTTCTAAAAACTTATTTTGCATAGATAAGGTCCTCTCACTGCTGGGTCTTCTCTGTCACCTTCTGGACTTTTCACAACATTACTACTGAATCTTCTAGTTAATTCTTCTTGTTGGTTTTCAGCCAATCTTCAAGCAGGTGAGAATTTTTATCTTGGCCCCTCCACATTCAGCAGCTGCAACTTTGTCTGAGCTCAAGGTTGTACCAATACCTATGTTAATTAAAACATTTATGTCTAAAATCCTCTCTCTCATGCTAAAACTTTATCTCTTATGCTACTGGGAAAGTTTTCTAACAGTCTTAACAGAAAGAAAATGCTTAATGAAAAACATTACAACAGAATGAAAAGGCTTAATGAAAAATGATTAGTGAATCTCTTTACTTATCACCAAAGAAGTGTTTTTATAGTTTGCAATGTAGGACCTGTGTTGTATGGTATTGGGAACCATCAGGTGCACAAGGATATTGCAGCATGTAGGCTGGAGCAGTGGTTGAAAACAATGTAGTACAGAGGAAACTGAGCTTGGATGCAGTCTTCTCCATGCTGCCTTTTAGGACTGATCTCTGGATTTGGGCTATCACCAAAACCATGTTCAGGAATTATTTGAGAGTGCTTAGTTGAAGGAGTCTAAATTAGAGCCAGAGAACATGTAGGAAGGCCTATGTGTCATCAAAGATTCAGTGCTCAGTGTTCTTTCTTGAACTTCTTTTAGTTGGTAGTGCAAAGGTAATATCAGAATCCTTGTGCTAGACAATGGATTGCAAATAGTATCAATTTTTAAAAGTTCACCATACATATTATTAATGAAGTCTAAAGAGGGATCAGTTCTGGGCCCCATCCTCTTTAATATCTTCATTGATGAGCTGGATGAGGGGATTGAGTCAGTCATCAATAAATTTGCAGATGACACCAAGTTGGGAGCAGATGTTGATCTGTTAGAGGGTAGCAGGGCTCTGCAGAGGGACCTTGACAGGCTGGACAGATGAGCAGAGTCCAACATGATGACATTCAACAAAGCCAAGTGCCAGGTGCTGCACTTTGGCCACAACAACCCCATGCAGAGCTACAGGCTGGGGTCGGAGTGGCTGGAGAGCTGCCAAACAGAAAGGGACCTGGGGGTGCTGATTGACAGCTGAACATGAGCCTGCAGTGTGCCCAGGTGGCCAAGAAGGCCAATGGCATCCTGGCATGCATCAAGAATAGTGTGGCCAGCAGGAGCAGGGAAGTCATTATGCCCCTGTACTCTGCACTGGTTAGGCCACACCTTGAGTCCTGTGTCCAGTTCTGGGCCCCTCAGTTTAAGAAGAACATTGAGACACTTGAACATGTCCAGAGAAGGGCAACAAGGCTGGTGAGGGGTTTGGAGCACAAGCCCTATGAGGAGAGGCTGAGGGAGCTGGGGTTGTTTAGCCTGGAGAGGAGGAGGCTCAGGGGAGACCTCATTGCTCTCTACAACTACCTGAAGGGTGGTTGTAGCCAGGAAGGGGTTGGTCTCTTCTTTCTAGCAACCAGCACCAGAACAAGAGGACACAGTCTCAAGCTGCACCAGGGGAGGTTTAGGCTGGAGGTGAGGAGAAAGTTCTTCACTGAGAGTCGTTCGCCATTGGAATGGGCTGCCCAGGAAGGTGGTGGAATCACTATCCCTGGAAGTGTTCAACAGGGGATTGGACGTGGCACTTAGTGCCATGGTTTAGTCATGAGGTCTGTAATGACAAGTTGGACTCGATGATCTTTGAGGTCTCTTCCAACCTTGGTGATTCTGTGATTCTGTGAAATAGCAGAGTTGCTCAGGAAATATCCAAACAACCTTGAAACTTGGCACTGTGATGAGATGGCGGTTACTTTCCAGTGTTTCTGAAATGACGAGACTTTTCTAGAGTATGAAGAATAATTCGAAACATACAAAGAAAAAGAAATAGAAAATTGTACTGTAGTAATTGAAGCTGCTGAACTGTACAGAAATAATTGAACAACAATACTAAACTGCTAGCAGTGTGCACTTACCTTCCTGTGTAAGTATTTTGTAATGGCAATATAGTGGAAAAATGTCATATGTTAATTTTTTGTGTGTTGCAACCACTGTTCAGAGGGCAGCTCCTGGACACATGCAGAGTGCATGATTCCTTAGTTGACCAATTCCATAGCACTCTGCATAGAGCAAAACAATAACATTTCACATGTGCCAGGAACAACATCCTCACATTGGCATCCTTTGATTGGAACATGCTGCAGAAGCCACCTCCTTGACATGCTGGAACCTCTTATTAGGAAAAGATTTTAGCTTATATATGTGGTTGGATTTTACTGGTAAAGGGTTTGATAACAAAGAGTGTAAAAGAGCATGGAGAGCAACACTGCCTCTCTTGGGTTAGGGACTTAGGTAAGAATGGCTTCAGTTAGGCCTGCTAGGGACTTCTGCTTCTGTTAGTTTGCTACTTCTTCTGGCTAGGGCTTTGGTATAGGGCTGCTGCGAGGGAACTTCTGTTAGCTGCTTCTTCTGTTAAGGGCTTCAGGGACTTCTGCTCTAAGTGGGTCTCTGAGACTCTCTAATGCTGGGGATTCTACAACACTTCAATAAAGGACTTCTGGGAGGACTTCTGAGATTCTCTACATTTCTGTAATCTTCTTGTTACACAGCAACAGGGTGTGTGCCTTCCCTTGTCACCTAATGGCCCCCAAACTGGGGGAAAGGAAGAACAACATATTGTAGTCCAGGCTTTTATAGTCTTGCAAAAGTGGCATTTTGAAAGTGGTACAGAGAAGACTTTTCCTTCTTTCAAGAAATTTTGTTTATGATGTTTATAAATCCTGACAGGAAAACAACAATAATTAACATCTTAACTTTTCTCTGTCTTGTAGGGTGATAGCTCCTATGTAAAGGATCGTTGGTGTGTGTTTGATGGATTCATGGTCTTTTGCCTTTGGGTGTCACTGGTTTTACAGGTAATTATTTCACTTACTTTTTTCAATTAATAGTTACTTCATTGTGAAGAATCTATAGCTGTACACTGTGCTGAATTCAAAAGCTCCATAATCACACATTAGAGCATGTCTGTATTACTAGTAGGATTTATTTTAATTTTACTTATTGAGAAGTTACACATTAATCTGAAGCTTGTTGCCATAAACCCTCTGCATAGTCAAAAGGACAGAGAAGGAGCTTCAAAGTGCCATGTATCTCTTACTCTGTATGGCAGTTGTGCACCTTCCATTGAATATCATGGTGTCTAGTTTAGGCAACTGAAGGGAGGATGATTTCAGCGGTAGGTGTTTGCCATGCTGTAACCATATTGACATGGTGAGTTATGGCCCACACCTAACAAAACTTCTCCAAAGTTCATGTTAAAACATAATGGGGAAAAAAATTGAAACAATTTGATAAATTTTCTTGAAGAATGGAACTTGGACATGTTGCAAAAAGTGTAGAGTACAGGTAGGTACAGGTCAAATTATGTCATGGTATCATAGTATCAGTCAGGGTTGGAAGGGACCACAAGGATCATCTAGTTCCAAACCCCCTGCCGTGGGCAGGGACACCCCACACTAGATCAGGCTGGCCAGAGCCTCATCCAGCCTGGTCTTAAACACCTCCAGGGACAGGGCCTCAACCACCTCCCTGGACAGCCCATTCCAGGGCTTCACCACTCTCATGGTGAAGAACTTCCTCCTCATGTTCAGCCTGAATCTCCCCACCTCCAACTTCATTCCATTCCCCCTAGTCCCATCACTACCTGATAGCCTGAGAAGTCCCTCCCCAGCCTTCTTGTAGGCCTCCTTCAGATACTGGAAGGCCACAATGAGGTCACCTGGGAGCCTTCTCTTCTCCAGACTGAACAGCCCCAACTCCTTCAGTCTGTCCTCATAGGAGAGGTGCTCCAGCCCTCTGATCATCCTCGTGGCCCTTCTCTGGACACATTCCAGCACCTCCATATCCCTCTTGCAATAGGGACTCCAGAACTGGACGCAGTACTCCAGGTGGGGTCTCACCAGAGCTGAGTAGAGGGGGAGAATCACCTCCCTTGACCTGCTGGCCACACTTCTCTTGATGAAGCCCAGGATCTGATTGGCTTTCCAGGCTGCAAGTGCACATTGAGAGCTCATGTTGAGCTTCTCATCCACCAGCACCCCCAAGTCTCTCTCTTCTGGGCTGCTCTCCAGCCAATCACTGCCCAGCCTGGATTTGTGCCTGGGATTGCCTCGACCCAGATGCAGGACCCTGCACTTGGTCTTGTTGAAGCTCATGAGGTTGGCTTGTGCCCACCTCTCCAGCCTGTCAAGGTCCCTCTGGATGGCATCCCTTCCCTCCAGCGTGTCCGCTGCACCACACAGCTTGGTGTCATCAGCAAACTTGCTGAGGGTGCACTCGATGCCACTGTCCATGTCACCCACAAAGATGTTGAACAAGACAGGTCCCAGGACTGATCCCTGAGAGACTCCACTTGTCACTGGCCTCCACTGGGACATGGACCCATTGACAGCCACTCTTTGGGTGCAGCCATCAAGCCAGTTCCTTATCCATCTAGTGCTCCACCCATCAAACCCATGTTTCACCAGTTTGGAGACCAGGAGGTGGTGCGGGACAGTGTCGAAGGCTTTGCTCGGGTCCAGGTAAATGACATCAGTTGCTCGCCCCTCATCTATTAATGTTGTCACCTGTTCATAGAAGGCCACCAGGTTTGTCAGGCAGGATTTGCCCTTGGCAAAGCCATGCTGACTGTTCCAAATCACCTCTTCACTATTCTTCTGAGTCATTAGTGCCTCCAGGAGGATCTGCTCCATGATCTTTCCGAGCACAGAGGTGAGACTGACTGGCCTGTAGTTCCCTGGTTCCTCCTTCTTACCCTTTTTGAAAATGGGAGCAATGTTTCCCCTTTTCCAGTCTGTGGGGACTGCCCCAGTATGCCATGACTTTTTGAATGTAATAGCGAGGGGTTTGGCAACCTCATCTGCCAGTTCTCTCAGCACCCGTGGGTGTATCCCGTCGGGTCCCATGGACTTGAACACTTTCAGGTTCTTCAGGTGATCATGAACCTGATCCTCACTTAAGATGGCAGTTCCTCCTCCCTGTCCCTGGTATTGTCTTCCATGACACAAGGAGTGTGGCTGGAGGCCCTTGCAGTGAAGACTGAGGTAAAGAAGTTGTTGAGTACCTCAGCCTTTTCCACATCACTTGTGGCCATTTCACCAGTTTCCTTTCTGAGGGGGCCCACACCTTCCCTAGTCTTCTTTTTGCCATTAATATACCTGTAGAAATTCTTAGTGTTCCCTTTAAGCTCTCTGGCTAGATTCAATTCAAATTCTGCTTTGGCTTTCCTAACCAGGTCTCTTGCTGCTCGGGCAGCTTCCTTATATACCCCCTGTTCTAGCTGTCCTTCCCTCCACTTCCTGTAGAGTTTCTTTTTAAGTAATAGTGTGTCCAGTAGCTCCTTGCTCATCCAGGCAGGCCTCCTAGCATTCTTTCCTGCAAACCAATCAAACCACAGCCATTTTTTTGCGTAAGTACAGACTGCAAGACTGGAGCTGGAATAATATAAGGATTGTAGAAGTTCTGTAGCAGCTGCTGTTAGGTATAACTTAGCCACTTCTGACAAGACAGTGTAATTTTCTGCTTTATACATGGGGGAAAGTTTGGTACACCATGTGCACATGTAGAATGGAGACTGATCATTATAGATTAGTTACAGTTTATATATTGCGAGATTCCCTCTCCATTTCCTTAGTACTCTGAGCAAATACTAAAGTAAGCAGTTAATCTCAGAGAATGAGAGACAAGGATTAAGATGTGACATTTTCACCCAGCCATTAAGATAAATAGTCTTTATGGAATGCCTAACCTGTCAGTGTGTTAAGGAAATTATTCCTTGTTCTGTGGCTGGGATGGAACTTGTGCTACAAGGGAAAGTCTATGATAAGAGCATATAAGTTTTCTCATGTACTTGAAATTAAATGGAGAATTTATAATCATGTGACAATTCATAAGGCATTCTGCGTATATGGACTTCTATATCATAACAAAAAACGTTGTGGTTTGCAACATTAACAGATACTGATACTCATATTTGGAAATATAAATTGTTCATTTTTAACAAAGTTACGGGATACTTGTGGGGTAAGACTAGCACAGAAGTAGGCAGCTGACATAGGCTTGCACAATCTTCTTGAGTGGAGACAGAAGCATTATGAACATAGGCAGAGTATATTTTTGGAGTTTCATTAGGATAACTTAGAAATGCATTAAAGGATTTACCAAGACTTTTCTTTTAAAAAGCACAGTTAAAATGAACCCTAAATAAACAGAGAGGATTGAAAATTAAAACAAAAATCATGGATAGAACTCAGAGTTTTAAACATTCTGTAAATGAACACAGGAACAGGAGAAGGTCATCAAGAAAAACTCCTGTGGTTTTTTTGTTTTGGTTTGGTTATTTGTAGGTGTTTGAAATTGCTGAAATAGTTGACCAGATGTCACCCTGGGGCATGTTACGGATTCCACGACCACTCATTATGATTCGAGCTTTCCGGATATATTTTCGTTTTGAGCTGCCAAGAACTAGGATAACAAATATCTTGAAGTAAGTAAGTAAGGTTGTTAAGAATAACAGAGGAAATTTCAGTTTCAACTTAGAAGGCTGACTATACAGCTCAGAGAATATCCCTTTATGCTTATTGGGCATTTTCTTTCCTAGTTCTGGACAAAAAAATCCTTTCTATTCTCTATATTTAAGGAATCATTAAGTTTCCTAGAAAATGACCCAAACTGTCAAATATTTAAATAAGTCTAAAAGCATTCTGCTAATAACTATAGCCAGCTATTTTCAACCAGTGGCAGTAAGTTCTGTTTCATTAATATGGGTGCTTAATAATCAGGATGAACACTCTTTGTACGTTAATATTCATAAAAATACATGTGTGTGTCCTAACCATTGCAGTTACAAGTGTGCCTGTATTGACGTATGTCCAGACATGTGTCCAAGGACACACACACAAGAATCTTTTGTACAGCGCGTAATGGCAAAAGCCTGATGGTGGTCTTTATTTGCTATTAACTTTACATCACCATCATATCCTGGGTGTACAAGCCACTATTTTACGAAAGGTAGACTTTACACATTTTAATTGCATGTTTCCCCCTACCTTTTGTAGTGGTACAGCTGGTTTAAGTACTCAAACTTAGGGATTTAGAAAAAAAATATGGTGCTCTTTTCTGTCTCCACACAGAGTGAGAGATGATTTTTCACAGGATGAAATACTACTTTTTCGGTGCGATCGGATTTTCTATTCTGGAGCTTTCCAGAGGAGGCTTCACATTGCCAGTGCTTTCAGTGTCATATTTATCTTTTTGCCAGGCGTTCTGGAGAGCAAATCTGGAGTGTTTCAATTTTCCTTCTGTTCTTTCTTCTCCTGTATGGGATCCTGGGAGTGCAAATGTTTGGAACTTTTACTTACCATTGTGTAACTGATGACACGCAGCCAGGGTAAGTTAGCCTGTGCAGGCATGATGTGGGGCCATTCTTTCATTGCAGTGGCTGTAAAATGGACATAATGTGTTAAAAGCAGTCCACCAAAATGCACTAAGACAAATTGGGGAAAGAGAAATGTTAGGAATTATGAAAAATACAACATTTAACTGACAGATGTATTACAAATTGGGGCATTTCTCTGCAGTCTGAATTAGGGCATGATTGTCTGTAGAGCAGGGGTGTGAGAGAGCAGAAGAGCAGAGAAAGCTTTAAGAGGGGCATTGCCACTTGTGCCTGATTTGAGTCACAGATGATTCATCAGCTTTCACTACATTCCTCTATCTTTTCTCAGGATGTCTGAGTGTAGAGCCAGATCTGAGATAGAGGGTAGAACTACTGCCAGAATCTCATGCTCTTTCTGGATTAAAAGGTTGCTGGGTCCTGATGCTCAGATTTAAAGACCCTTTTTACCCAGCCTTTGGAAAATACTTATGGTCGAAATTTTACACTAGCAGTTGAGTATAGACCACCTTTTTGGTTCAGCACGTGTTAAACACAAGATTAACTCAAAAGTGCAGTATGGCTTCTTGCCACTGTGATGGCTCATAAACTCACAGATAAGTATAAACTTGTATGTCCCTGCTTATTGCAGGGAAATTGCACTAGATGACCTTAAACGGTCCCTTCCCACCCAGTGTATTCTAGGATTCTATGCCCTTTTGAATTGAGGGCTTGACTGTGTGCCTGACGACCATGATATAAAGTATATTCTATTATATATATCTCTTTTCATTTTGTCCCTGTTTCTTTGGATGGGGAAATGTTATCTCTGTGTTAAAGATTTTTGTAAACAAGGGATTTTAAACTATCAAATATAAAAAGAGGCTATTAAACTTAATGTGGCAGGAACAGGAGGCATCCAGCCTGAATTGCCACAATAGAAGACAAAAAGAAGGTTATGAAATTATTTGAGAATACATTTGACGTTATATGGTATTTTGTTAAATGAAAATAAATTCTTTGGGATATTTCCTAATTTATTTAATGAATGCTATAGTAAAATATGTAGCTGATCTTCACTAGACAGGAAATGATATATTTAATTATGAATTTTCCTGGTTTTAAAGAGAAAATCTTTATAGCACAGATTTTTATTTTTTTCCAGTTTCCCACAGACATGGGGCGGGGGGAGAAATCTTGGTGAAAAATTTGCAACAATGTGAAAATCTATGATTCTGTGACTTAACTTTTGTTGTTTGGAAAAACAGGAAGTGGGATAAACAACACAGGAAAGACAAGGCATCATATAATAGTTTTTCCCTGAGATCAGTAGAAAAAGATAAAGTATGACATAATACTATTTGCAGTATGGAAAGTTAAGTTTAAAACTAAGTTTGCCCATAAAACATATGTCTAATTTCTTATGCATGTGTTAGGTACTTTCTGAATGCTGCATTATTTTTTTTAAAAAAGCTTACAGAAACACCCCAATTGTAGGTTGTTGAAAGATTGAGTTACTTGAAAAGCTAAAAGGGTCAATACCCAGTATATAAAATAAAAATTAAACCACATTTAAAATGAGTTAAGGTTGGAAAAGTTAAGTATGCAGAATCAAGGAAATTTTACACTTGAAACTGAATGCCTAGCCGTAACAACCTTTTTCTTTCAGTATCATCAAGCATATATACAGACCTGTCAGTCTGACCTCAGTGCCAGGCAAGATTATGGAACAGGTTGTCTTGAGTGCAATCACACAGCACTTACAGGATGACCAAGGGATCACACCCAGCCAGCATGGATTTAGGAAGGGCAGGTCCTGCCTGACCAACCTGATCTCCTTCTATGATCAGGAGACCCACTTGATGGTTGTGGGGAAGGCTGTGGATGTAGTCTACCTAGACTTCAGCAAGGCCACTGACACTGTCCCCCACAGCAAACTCCTGGCCAAGCTGTCAGCTCGTGGCTTGGACAACAGCACTCTGTGCTGGGTTAGGAAGTGGTTGGAGGGCTGAGCCCAGAGAGTGGTGGTGAATGGTGCCACATCCAGCTGGCAGCCAGTCACTAGTGGTATCCCCCAGGGGTCAGTGCTGGGCCCCATCCTGTTCAATGTCTTTTTTGAAGATCTGGATGAGGGGATTGAGTCCATCATCAGTAAATTTGCAGATGACACCAAGCTGGGGGCAGGTGTTGATCTATCAGAGGGTAGGAGAGCTCTGCAGAGGGACCTCAACAGGCTGGACAGATGGGCAGAGTCTAACGGCATGAGATTTAACACATCCAAGTGCTGGGTTCTGCACATTGGCCATAACAACCCCATGCAGTGCTACAGGCTGGGGTCAGCGTGGCTGGAGAGCAGCCAGGCAGAAAGGGACCTGGGGGTGCTGGTTGATAGTAGGCTGAACATGAACCAACAGTGTGCCCAGGTGGCCAAGAATGCCAATGGCATCCTGGTCTGTATCAGGAATAGTGTGGCCAGCAGGAGCAGGGAGGTCACTCTGCCCCTGTACACTGCACTGGTTAGGCCACACCTTGAGTCCTGTGTCCAGTTCTGGGCCCCTCAGTTTGGAAAGTTGCTGACACGTGTCCAGAGAAAGGCAACAAAGTTGGTGAGGGGTTTGGAACACAAGCCCTATGAGGAGAGGCTGAGGGAGCTGGGGTTGCTTAGCCTGGAGAAGAGGAGGTTTAGAAAACACCTTATTGCTGTCTACAACTACCTGAAGGGAGGTTGTAGCCAGGTGGGGTTGGTCTTTTCTCCCAGGCAACCTGTGAGAGAACAAGAGGACACGGTCTCATGCTGTACCAGGGGAGGCTTAGGCTGGATGTTAGGAAGAAGTTCTTCACAGAATGAATTAATGGTCATTGGAATGGGCTGCCCAAGGAGGTGGTGGAGTCGCTGTCATTGGAAGTGTTTAGGAGGTGACCAGATGAGGCACTTGTTGCCATGGTTTAGTTGGTTAGATTGTGTTGGGTGATTATAATAGAATAGAATAGAACAGATTTAGCCACGTTGGAAAAGACTTTCAAGATCATCAAGTCCAACCTATCACCCAACACTATCTAATCAACTAAACCATGGCACCATGTGCCCCATCCAATCTCTTTTTAAACACCTCCAGTAATGGTGACTCCTCCACCTCCCTGGGCAGCCCGTTGGACTTGATGATCTCAAAGGTCTTTTCCAACCTGGTCTATTCTATTCTATTCTACTTCTCTTCTCTTCTCTTTTCTCTTCTCTTCTCTTCTCTTCTCTTCTCTTCTCTTCTCTTCTCTTCTCTTCTCTTCTCTTCTCTTCTCTTCTCTTCTCTTCTCTTCTCTTCTCTTCTCTTCTCTTCTCTTCTCTTCTCTTCTCTTCTCTATTTTGGGCTGTTTAAGATTTGGAATTATAATTTAACTTACTTGTTAAGTATCTGAGATAGGCACCTTCAGAAAATAATGACTTTTGCCATTTGCAAACCAGACTTCTAACTTTAATAGGTTCCTATGGTTGTGTATGAGGACTACAGTTAGACTGAAAGACACTTTCCCCAAGAAGTGCTGCTCCCTTATTGTGATGAATGATGCTTGCTCTTTGTTCCTTGACATGTGAACTTATACCTTACTTTTGGCATACTGCTCATTCCTACTCTGAAAACACTCATTTCCATTTCTTGTCTGTAGTATTCATCATTATGGGTTGTGAGCACTTAGATATACCTGATCTTTATGTTTTAAGACTTGAGGAATGCGGTGCAGAAGCTTTGGGTGGAGCTAGGCTGTGCCTTCTTAGTGAAGGTCAGGGTTGACCTTTACAGAGCTGACTGCAGGATTTAAAAGAAAAAAACATCATGGGCTGGGAAAATAAGCACAGAGAAAGAAATAACAGTTCTGGTGCCAAAAGTGAACAATTGAGGCACGGGTGCTGTTCCAAAATGCAGTTAGAAATGAGGCAACATGCCACTTCTGAATCCAGGAGAGTGTATTTGCTGAAATGTAGTACAGCTCAAAAGCATGACAATTGCCTATGCAAATTTTACTTTTGTCTTTGAGGTCAGTTTCAACTTTGTAATGAGGATTAAACATTCCTCCCAGAAGTTTAGCCTTTCTGTCTGTCTGTCTCAGGTGATCCCGTTCAAGGCAATAGAAGGTGGCCAAACTTGGCTGTACTTGGCCTTGAATAACTTCAGAGTCTTTAATGAGCCCCAGCTGTAAATACTCAGTATTTCAGCTAACCAGATCCCAGGCTTCCAAATCAAGGTTAGAAAATGGAAAGCACCCAATTACTGGCCACCTGGGAGAACTTTAATTTTAGGTGATTTCTCTCATATTATGCAGAATTCTATGGCAAGGGTAAAATATAATTATTGAGGTCCATATTTTTTTTTTCAGAAATTTTAGAAATTGCTTTTTATAAATCTGACGCCTTCTGAACTATGAGTGAGGCAAGTGTCTTTTAAAATAGCACCTTAAAATCTTGCTTTTCCTTTGAGTTTAAAAGATATGGCTGCCTCATCAGACACTCATTGCCTCTGACTGCTGAAGGTTCTTTTATCTTGCCATCCTTCTGGACACCCACGGTTCCTGACCTCCTGTCTCTCCACCTCCTCAGCCATTTTCTGATATTAACTGTGACAAACAGAAATACTGAAGTGAGCTAACTGTGGTTCGAGTTTTTCCTTCTATCTGTGAAACCACCAAAATCTGACTTCCTTCCAGAGTCTGAAAAGGGTTGTTTTGTTTTTTGGTAATACATCTTTTTTCCCCCATTCTTACAATCATCTTTATTTTGCTAAACCTTTTTTCCTGCAGAGAACACTGTCTTCTTCCTCAAGCATTTTCTCACTCAGTATTGCCTTGTGATTATTACTTATCTTTTTTGCAATTATGCTGTCACAGCTTTTCTCTGGTGATTTCTTCAACCAGTATATCTTTTTCCTGCTAGTAAATGTTTTTTACATGGATTTCCTTAGTACAAATCTTTTTTCATTGCTTGAAAGACTCTCAGTATGGTTGGAATGCAATGTATATATAACTCAATTATCTAGGTAACTCCATACATTATAAGCAGTTTGGCAGGTTGTTTTGTTATATCTGAGGTTAATTTCAAAGATTTCAATGAGTGTGATGAAAATAGGTTGTATTCCTGAATCTGCTAAAACGTACTCTTAGGCACCTTCAGTGTACAAAAGGCACTTCACAAGGACAGGAGAGAAATTTTTTCCAAACAACTGCTCTGGCTGTTAAAATATTTTATATATTCCCACACACCAGCTACTGCCTGTTTTCTTTATTACCAAGATGTGTTTGATGACATAAAATTGCTTCCATTTCACATGTGTAGATTATATTTATTCTGCAACAGTAAATTTTCCTTTTGTAATTTTCAGTTTGTACTGGAGCTTTCCAGTTGTACTAGAAAGGAAGCCTCATCACAAGAAAGGCTAATATGGATAATTGCCATTAAATGTAGTAAATGTCGTTCTTATCTATTTCTTCTCCCAAAGTCATTCTTTAAGGATCTTTTAAAAATACTTTCAATAGGGCATAGACTGATTATTTCTGTAGACCTGGCTGCATTGTCATGATGGCAGTCATTTTAAAGTCCTTCTTTGCAACGTCTCTTGTTTAAAGTAGGAATTAACCCAGGGAAATAGATAAGAACAATAATTACCAAGTAATAGAAAGATCTAAGAGGTTCTTGGCCATCTGTCCATCTGTCTTGATAAGCCCTGAAAATGTCAGAAAACAGCTTCAAAGGCTCTAAAGCTAAAAAGTTCACCACAATATCTAATAGAGGAAATAAATATGATTAAAAAGAACAAAAGGGATTCAAGATAGTGTCTTAGACCAGCAGCAGGAAAATAAGAATGAGTAACTGGATTTCTGAGAAAGGGAAGAAATCAATGACCAAGCTTGAAAAATCAACATAACAGGACTTCTTTAACAGGGTGTATTATTGATGCTAATTGAAGCAGTACTTTAATACTGCCTTTGGGATTTAATCACAGTCTCTCTTAGTGGTAATATGTTTCTAGTATAAACTTTTCAGGGACAAGAGAAATGGAAGAAGTCTTACTTTTCTAGGCCTAATGTTGTTTAGACCCAAACCAAAGTTGAGAAAAATATACCACCAATTTTAAAAGGAAGCAATTTAGATCCTGTCAAAAGGGTGGAAGAGAGTCCTGAGGTTATGGCCAGTTGTGGTGGCCAAGGGCAGAGAGGTCTTCAGAAGTGGGACTCTGTTCAATTTCACAAGGCATATGATTCCTGAACAGAAGACATGATTTTGTACAGAATTGTTATACAGACAGTTATTCAAAACAATTAGACTATTTCACACAGGCTTTCCAGGGTTTTTGCTTGTCCAGTTGGCTTTTGAGCAACAGTGTGACCTTTTAAGGAAGGTCTAGGATAGAGTGATGGAAACTCAATTGCCTCAGCTCTTGTTGTCTCAGTAATGACATATGCATTTCTGTATTGATATGGAGCTGTTCAGGTTTACACAGTTCTTCATCCCAGTGCAGACATCAAAGCTTACTGAACTTTGGCTCAGCCTGTCAACCTTCATGGAATTTCTTTACTCTGGCTAATAAGTTCTTTTGAGTGAGCTGGAGTGGATTTACAGATTGCTGTTAAATTGGCTAAGTATAAATACAAGAATTTGAGTAACACAACTACTATGTCTCCTCTTTGCTGTATGGAAACTTTTATATTTATCAACATATTTTTTACTTTAGAATCACTGTACAAAACTGAAGCCTGGTAAGTATTGAACTTACCACACTTCAGGAGACCAGGGAACCAGAAGTCAGGACATCCTCCAGTATATCATAAAATTGAGGGAATGGCCAGATATCACTCGAAAACCAGAATTCTACGTGTGATCTCCACTGAGCCTGTCAGATGGGTGTTCAGATGCTGTTTGCTTTTTTGAATAGAACAGAAGCTGGCAAAGCTCCTCTTTATATTGCAAGAGGAAGCCAAACAACTAATGGAGATGGCTGTGGATGTCCTGACATTCATAGATTAGATAGCAGTTATCACCAAGCAGTACATCTTCCTTAGCCTGGAAATACTGTGAGCAAGAGTAGCTTCTGGATATGCAGGCAGTTACAAGAAATGCGAAGAAAGAAGTTCTAAAAGATACTTCAGCCCTGTTTCTGTGAATGATCTATCTCATATGTTATTTTGAAATCCAGGTGACTTGCCAGTTTTGTACTGCTTTCTGGAAGCTGAATGTGATGTCTCAATTTGATCCCTGTCACAATCGTTTGGATTACTGCAATTCAAAAAGGTCTGGGAATATTCATTCCAAGATACTTGTGAGCAGACTGAAGCTGTCATCTCAGATATTTTATTATTTCCAAGAACTTGTGGAAGGTGGGTGAGGAGATGGGAGGCAGGAAGGTAGTATAAGCTTAAAAAGGAGCAAAGGATAAGAGATAAGGCATGAGAAGCCAGAGAATTGTGGCTGGAATACTGATAAGATTATCCTCTATCCTTGAAAGAATTCTGTAGTGAATAAACAAACAAAAATTTGTAAGCAGCTGGAAGATAACAAGGAAGTGAGTGGCAGCTGTTATGGGTTTGTCAATAATAAATCATGTCAAACCAATATAATTATCTATGGCAGGGTAACAGCTATGTGAATTGGAGAGTGTATCTTTATTTTAGGAAGGCTTTGTAACAGTCTCACAGGACATATTTGTAAACTGGCAAAAGAAACGTGGTTGGGATCAAAATAATTATAGAATAGGTGCAAAACTGGAAAACATGCACAGTGAGTTGATATTAATGGCTTGTTCTCAGAACAGAGAGAGCTGGGATCTATGCAAGTCTGTCTTGTGCTATTTGAGGTTTGATTTACATCCTGGATGATGGAAGATTGAATATACTTATTGCAGTGAGGATGACATGAAGTTGCGAGAGACTGCAGACATTTTAGAAGGCAAGACTAGAATGAAAATGATCTTGACAAATCAAAGACATTCTCTGAAAAAAAAAAAAAGATGAAAATCAGCTGGGACAATGTACTGCACTTAGGAAAAATGAGCTGTACAAATACAGCATTGTGAACAATTGTTAAGGAGGCAGTTCTTCATAAAGTGATTTAGGACCATAATGGAGGAACAGAGATCAACAGAATTGTGCTCCTGTATACATTGTAATGTGTCATACAACTTACAGGCATCATTTGGAGAGAGTGTAAAGGAGGTGAAAAGGGAGTGAGCTCAGATCTGTAAAGCAGAGCTGATAAGGAGCATTTGACACTTTTTTAGCTCAATTGAAAAGATGTAGTGAACATGTAGTAATTTTTCAGTGGATACCCAAGGGCACCAAGGGAACTATAGGAAGTGCTCACCAAGACACTTCCCATCATTTATCAGCCGTCCTGGCCTAACTGGGAAGGTCCCAGCTGACCAGAGACTGGCAGATGTTACATCCCTCTACAAGAAAGGCCAGAAGGAGGATCTGGGAAACCTTAGACCTGTGAATCTGACCTCAGTGCCAGAGAAAGTCATGGAGTAGAACATTCTGAGTGCCATTATGCAGCGCATGCAAGGCAACCAGGTAATCAAGCACAGTCTGCATGGGTTCATGAAGGGCAGGTCCTGCTTGAGGAACCTGATCTCCTTCTACAAAAAGGTGACCCACTACTTAGTGTATGAGGGAAAGGTTGTGGATGTCATTTGTCTGGACTTTAATAAAGCGTTTGACACTATCTCCCACAGAGTCCTCCTGGGGAAACTGGGTGCTTATGGCTTGGAAGCGTGGAGGCTTTGCTGTGTTAAAAGCTGTATGGTGGGGCCAAAGAGTAGTGGTGAATGGAGTTAAATCCAGTTGATGGACAGTCACAAGTGGTGTTACCCAGGACTCAGTATTGGAACCAGTTCTCTTTAGTATCTTTACTAGTGATCTAGGTGAGGGAGTTGAGTGGACCCTCAGTGAGTTTGTGGATGACACTAAGCTGGTAGGGAGTGTTGATCTGCTCAAGGCTGATCCTGTCAAGCTGGATCAATGGGCTGAGGCCTAGACCTGAACACAGTATTCAAGTTGTGGCCTCACCAGTACCAAACACAGAGGCACAATCACTTCCCTACCCCTGCTGGCCACGCTATTCCTGATACAAGCCAGGATGCTGTTGGCCTTTATGGCCACTTGAACACACTGCTGGCTCATCTGGCTGTCAGCATCACAGTATCACCAAGGTTGGAAGAGACCTTGAAGATCATCAAGACCAGCCTGTCACCACAGACCTCATGACTAGACCATGGCACCAAGTGCCACGTCCAGTCCCCTCTTGAACACCTTCAGGGACGGTGACTACACCACCTCCCTGGGCAGTCCATTCCAATGGCAAACGACTCACTCAGTGAACAGCCTTCTCCTCACCTTGAGCCTAAACTTCTGCTGGTGCAGCTTGAGACTGTGTCCTCTTGTTCTGTTACTGCTTGCTAGAGAGAAGAGACCAACCCCTTCCTGGCTACAACCTCCCTTCAGGTAGTTGTAGAGAGCAATGAGGTCACCCCTGAGCCTCCTCTTCTCCAGGCTAAACAACCCCAGCTCCCTCAGCCTCTCCTCATAGGGCTTGTGCTCAAGGCCTCTCCCCAGCCTTGTTGCCCTTCTCTGGACACGTTCAAGTGTCTCGATGTCCTTCTTAAACTGAGGGGCCCAGAACTGGACACAGGACTCAAGGTGTGGCCTAACCAGTGCAGAGTACAGGGGCACAATGACTTCCCTGCTCCTGCTGGCCACACTATTCTTAATGTAGGCCAGGATGGCATTGGCCTTCTTGGCCACCTGGGCACACTGCTGGCTCATGTTTAGGTGGCCCCAAGTCCTTTTCTGCTGGACAACTTTCCATCCACTCTGCCCCTTATTTTTCTGATTCTATGTTGTACCTCTTCACATATGAAAGTCAAGTATTGTATCCTCACTTCTGAAGTTCTGTTTGCCTTTTAAAAGGCCCCACACTGAAAGCAGGATTGGATGCAGGAGGTTACCTATTGTGTGTTAGGCAAAGCTGAGAGACTGGTTTACTACATCTACCATCTACCTTCCAGCTCCTTGTCTTCATCCCTGTTCTTCTAGCGCTTCTCAGACAAAGGCTTAGCCTCCACATGCTCTTTTCTTATGTGGGATGCTTGTCAAGGCAGATGAAAGAAGAGTTATTACCTGTTACAGCTTGCTTTTTTATGCTGCCTGTCTCTGCACGATTGCCATGGACATTGCCTAGGAGCACTATTAAACTGCAATTCAGACCAATTTATTATACACCTTCTATCTGGCGGGTTAACGAGAAGGGCTCTTCAGTTGGTATTTGAAAAAAAAGCTTTGGTTACAGACTGTCAATGGCCTACATAGTTTTCTCTCTTGAGCTGTAGGCTTGAAGGCTATACAAATCCGGGCATTTGCATTTGGGTTCCTTGAAGCCCCAGCAACATTTCAGATCCCTTACTGACAAAATTATTTGACCTTGCTAGAGGTCTGCAGCTGCATATTTTAATGGTATTGTTCTCTGAAATTCCCTGTCAGTGATGCCCTTTCACCAGATAAAACAGTGATGGTCCAGTTTTGGCAGTAAGGCTTCCTGTCCATTTTGTGTTCCAGTCATGATATTAAATGGAAAGATCAAGCTTCTATCTCCAAAACGAGAATTTTGGTAGGACAGTTGGTTCCACCAAGTGGAACTGGCTAGTCAAACAGCTAGTCATCAAATGATGAATAGTTTCCATTTGGAACTAGCTGGATAATGTTGAAAATTTGTCCTTGGGTGCTCAGTGATAGCGGTGCCTCTCTTTTGCTATGCTAAGAGTCATGTTTCCTGCCACTTCAGACGTTGTATTAGTGAGTCAGCTTGTGTATGTTCTTGACTCTTTGCCACACAATCTTTGGGAAGGAATCTTTTTGCATGTAGTTCGGATTTGGATTCAGGGCAGTATTCCTTTAAGATGTTGAGGATTACCTGGTCAGAAAGTTTGCACAGTGCAGTATACAAAAGAGAGAACAAAGAAAACCTGCCCTGCTAACTTTGATGTTGTGAATAAAAGAGCTTGGAAATGTTTCCCAGATGAACTTCAGGTCCTACAGTGCAGTTTAGTGACATTATGTGTTCTACCAACTATAGTTGGTAGACAGCTGCTCAGAAGGTATTTAATCAATGAGAGTCTGATATGCAAACTTAGGTGTTTTTTAAGAGATCGTTTAAGAGACATACTTTGAAACCAAAATGGCTACAATCTTCATCTTAGATTGTTTGATATGTTTCAGTTTATGTCCTTGCTATTACGGATTACAGAGGTGTTTTTCACTCTTTCCTTTAAATTCTCTAAGGAAATACATTATTGGTTTTTAATAGGTACTATAGATAGGTATGAGATCACTTTGTAAACATGTCTAATTTGATGCGCCTCAGTGAAGTGCAGATCCGTGTGAGCAAGCTAGATTTGGTTTTAAATCTTCCTGTTTATTTCCTATGTATTAGCATTTCTAGTGACAGCCTCATTCATTGTGCAAATGCCATTAATTCCTGTTGCTTTGATTCCTGTGAAACAAGTCTTGCGTTAGCATACATATCATGCAATTACTGTTTGAAGTCAGTTCCCTCATGACTGATTGCAGCAGTCACAAAAAGGGCTGTCACAGAATTGTTATGCCATATGGTATTTGATAAAAATCTCAAAATAGTACTGTTCATGCATACTACTTTAAGAACAAATCCATACTGGAACTTCTGAACATTTTCTTCTTTAAGCTTTGCTTTCTAGTGCCTGGCAGTAAATTGCCGCACTGCCCATAAGAACGATTTCTTCTTTTACTGCAGTTTTCTTTAGTGTCTTTGTTACTCTGAAGGGTAATGACAGAGTGATTCCCATTTAGTTTCCCTTAATGCCAGTAACTAGTTATCAAACCAATAGACTGTCAAAACTTCTAGGTAACTGCAACCATCCTATTTTCATTTAGGCAATGACAACATTAGCTTTGCATAATACAAGTGATCTGCCAGGAGTAGAATCATCTGGTTTTGATGTTTTTGATTGGATCCTAAATGCCTTGAGTTCCCTTTCTGGCTGGCAGAGAAGGAATGATGCTTCTGGATTGTGATTGAACCCACCGACCTCTGAACTTCTAGAGATATATTTTGCTCTCTTTGTATTCATTGCCTAAAATGAGGTGGGTTAAGTCAGGACAGCAGAGCTGGAGCCTTTTATTTCAGCTCCTAGTGATTCAGCTAAGAGGTGCTGGGTCTTTGATTTTTCACATCTTGAACTGTGAGATAAGGTTGGTTGTTTAATCTGAGTCTCTTCAAAATTCCTGTGTGATAAGTAGGAATAGACAAAACATCAAAAGCACATTTTGTAGACGCTAACTTAGGTCATGTATGAAATGAAAAAGAGCTACAATCAAAATTAAATTAAATTTTACCTAGTATTACTGCTGTATGTAAGAGGTAGCCTGATTTAATCATGCTTCATTCATGAATATGGTTGGAAGGAGAAAAGGAGTAAGACCAGTACTTTTCTTAATTTGTTGAATAAACATGTGAACAATTTTCTTCTTGGAACACTGACCAAAAAAAAGAATCTCCAAGTTCTGTCCACAAAGGTTCAAACTTAGACTCCAGAGGACTGTGAAAACTGTAAAAACTACCCAATACTAAAACTGAACATATAAATAATGAATAAAGGATCTGAACTGAATGGTAAGATATTAAAACCTTTATAACTTGGGGCAAATATAGTACAAGACAATGTATTTGGAGTAGTATTACAGTATCTATATATTGAGTTTGGAGTAAAAAGAAACAATTGAATTATCTAGTCAAACTCCACTTTATTTCTCCTCTATGAAACTTTATAGCTCATACGTGACTCCAATGTGTCTCACAGATATGAATCTATTTGTTATTAGTCGGCAGAAGAACATTTCATAAGCAAGGGATCTTTTTGTTTATACCAAACCCTGTTTTGCTGTTTAAAAATATGTTTCTAATTCATCATTGTAATTTGTCTGGCTTCAGCTATTAACTTTCTATTCTTGTCATACTTTTTTATGCTAGATTGCACAGTACCTTAATTCCCAGTATTTTCTCTGTGTGAATCCACTTACACACAACAACCGAGGCACCTTTCAATATGTGTTTTAATAAACCAACATCATTTAGCTGTATAAGCCTCTTACTGCAAAGCGTGTTGTCCCATGTTCTCAGCTGGTGTTTTTGTAGGACTTCCTCAATTTTCCAAGTATTAAAAAAAATATGAACAAAACCCCCACTTGTAATGTTAATCATAATTGGTGTGAGTGCCATACAGATAAGGACATTAATTCACTGTTCTGCTTGTACAGACTGGGAAAGCACTGGCCCTTTCTTGCCATGATGTTACCAGGACAAGTATGAGAGAATGCCCTATCACATTCCCTCATCTCAAGCTTTCATGTGGCACCTATATTCTATCATACAGTATTCCCATCATCTGTTATCCCTTTTTATTCCATAAGCAAAAGAGTATGATGTTTGCTTTCAGTAATCCTACCTCTATAACTTTGCATTTGGCTATACAGAAGCACATTTTGTTTGCTGGATCCAGGTACCAAATGATCCTGATAATTTGTCAAACAGCCCTGTTCTCATTACTCTTTATGCTTCTATCCATATTCTTGAATTTATATATGTTTCCCACTCTAAGATGACCGTAGCTTGTGATGATCGTTTCACTGGCAGGTATTTTTCTGCCATGTTAGTTAATCAGATTTCAGCCCATTTAGCATGTGCTTTATTGATATTATGTAGTGCCAGCTTTTAGATCAGTCATGTGTTAATGAATGAACTGCTTTACAAAGTCTAAAGTAGGCAATTTTATCAGACAAATGTGTAATCTTACCAAAATCATGTTAGTATGATGAGAATTATTTCCTCTAAATCCATGATGCCTGCCATTAATTCCATTCATTCACGTCCTTTATTCATTATCAATTAAACTTTGTATCAGTTCATTCTTTCATCTTGGTTGATGTCAAGCTAACCAGTGGTGCTGCTTGTTCCTTAAAAGTTAATGGTGCATTATCACTCTTCCGGAATTTCCTTGCTATTTCAAGATTTATTAAAAAATAATAGAAGACGTGAGAGATGTCCTCAGTTATTTGGGCTTGTAGATTTGAATAAAATTACCCCTAGCAGATGCTGTCTGATATTCTTCTCAGCTACCAATTCTTGAGTAGTGAAATCTGTGTTTGTTAAAATGTAAAATATGGAAAGTTGCCAAAACTTAAACTTTGTGTATGCAGTGTTCCTAAAGTCATGAGTCCCTTAAGCATGCCCTATCTTATCTTTTAATGTGATAAAAGTAATCAGTAGATATCAATCTTTTACCAGAAAGGCCTGAAAGCCATGTAGTTACAATTACAGATATAATTATGAGAAAAATTAAATATGAAAGAAATTTTCACACTTGCAGTTTAAAAGAGGAAACAAATTTTGTTCTTAGATTAAAAACTGGAAACGGATTCTGTAAGTATAGTACATGATGACTTTAGACCTAAGCTTATCTAAAAGTAAAACATAATATTTTTAAATGGCCCTTGGGAATACTAAGATTATAAAATATCTGAAGAAGGGTTGTGCCCAGACATGTGCCCAGACATGCTGTAACTGCAAGTCTTGCATTGGAGGCTGTGTTTTTATGCTGTATTTTTGAGAACTATTGGTAAAGAGTTTGTATATATCTATCTAAAGCTTAAGGCAGAGAGGTACTCTCTGAAATTTCCTAAATGTCACAGGTGATGTTGAATGATACTATTATTTGATTACCTAGGACTTGCAGCAGCATTGTCCTAAATGGCAGTCTCTTCCTGCACAGATTGGAAGATCTATCAATAGAACTCAATTACAGTATGACTTGTGTTCACTGAATGTTATGGTTATGTATGTGTCTAACTTCACTGACAGGAGAGTTAGCTGACAGTGAGTACACTAATAATAATACTAATAGTAATGATAAACTGCTGTTGCAGATTTCAGGAATACAAATATCACTGATTTATATGTGAATATCTTCTTTGTTAGGATGAGGTCATAATATGACTGATTATCAAAATGAGCAATACAAAAGTTCATGGTAGAAACAAACATAGTTGTTATAACACAATTTTGTTATTCTTAACAATTTTACAGTAGCAGCTGTTGTTATTGTTAGGTCTTTCTGTAAAAAAAGCAGAAGTGTAAGGAAGTTACATCTGTTAATAGAAGTTGTATGTTCAGAGGTTCCCCCTGGTGAAAAAAGACTTGATTGGGTTAGGGCAGTAAGAATTAAGACAGGGATTTCTGAGTGAAAGACAGATTTAATAGGACAAATGAAAGGAAATTTGCCTAGGTGCTTAGATTGCTTTCATGGTCACCAAGCAACAAATAACCTTTAATACTTCTCCATTTTGTTCTTTACAGAGTCAGCTAGAAAGAAAGCAATTTTCTGTCTAATCCTCATATCTTTCAAATTCCCGTAGTCTCTGAAAACAAGCATGAGAGAAATATTTTTAACTACCTAGTGATATTGGCAGTTGTATAGTAGCTGGCATGAGCTATTTGAGCTTTTAAGAGGATGTATTAGAATATGAAAATATAGAAAAGTTATTTAAAACTTTCCTTCTGCACAATGTTACTGGTGTAATGTTGTCTTGGGAACCTTACTCTCAGATTTCCTGATTTTTATTGGCATAAAATTGTTGCCATTAATTATGGATTTGCTTGCAGTCTCTTTTAATTTATTTTATTACTGTAAATCTTCTTCATTAAGGAAGGTATCTTGATTGGAATACAAGGTTCTGTGCTTTAGAACTGGATGACTTGGCTTATTGACTGTAGGAACCATCAGTTTTTTACCTTGAAGGGCATGATGCAGTTGCTCATGTGTAGGCCATTAGTGCTACTTGAAATAACTAATGTATTTGAGAAACTCTAGTATGACATGTGGCTCTCAGTTGTAGCACAGAACCTATAGAGACCTGTGACCTCTTGGATCAATATCTAAAGGTTAAGAAGGTTACCATTGGCATCCCAAATAGCACTAGCAATCTATGCAAGGACATTCAAATTGAATTGCAAGTCCTGGGTATTTGCATGGACTCAATTGCAGGAGGGATCTATTGTATCTAGAATGCAAACTGTGACTAAATAAAGTTTGTACTGCATTAGATGTTGTCCTGGGTTCAGCTATGACATGATTATTTGGTTTGTTTGTTTCCTTGGTTTTTTGGTGTTGTTTTTTTCCCCTTCACAAGAAGCTGGGAGGGGCCACAGCCAAGACAGGCATCTGAACCAGCCAATGACTGTTTGCTATCATGCTGACTTCATGCCACTGTAAAAAGGAAGGGCTGGCTGGGGCAAGTGTGGGTGCTTTGAGCAGGTGACTGTGATATGGTGGCAGTGGGGCATGATCAGATGAATGGGCTGGGCGATCCTGGTCTGTGCTGTGTTTTGTGTCACCTGGTGTATATCCTATTTCATTGGTGGTGTTCTCCCTCATTGCTTTTACCTCTTTGTGCTGCTCTGTTAAGCAATCCTTACCTCAACTCACAGGGCTTTGCCTTTTTCTCTCAGTTCTCCTTCCCATCCTAGCCAGGAGGTGGTGGTGAGGGGGCAATTTGTGTAACCAGCTGCTGGGGGCTCAACTGCTGGGTGGCCTGAACCATGACAGATGTGAAAACCTGTTCTCTTGTATGATTAAATGTATTAATAAGAATTTAGCAAGAAAGAAGTTACTGTTTGCTACCCTAGAAATTAATATTTGCTATGTAAAATCTGTGACCTGAGAGGTTTTGTTGTCGTTAGTCTATACATATCTTGCATTTATATTTTGGTGCTTCAAAGGAAGCTCCAGAAACATTGTTAAAAACAGGATAGTTGTGACACTGTAGGCCTTGTTTTCTCAGAATGAATTGAGCTTGTAAATTGCATTCCATTTCATAAAATACTGATGTAATATAGAATGTAAAGCTTAAAAAATATTGATGGATAATAATAATTGTCTAGAAAGGTGCAGTGAAGGTGTTTCACAGATGTAGATCATCCTGGTTTGCAGAATAAATGCAACTAGTTAGTTATCATTCCAGTATCACAGTATGACTAAGGTTGGAAGAGACCTCAAAGATCATCGAGTCCAACCTGTCACCACAGACCCCATGACTAGACCATGGCACCAAGTGCCACATCCAATCCCCTCTTGAACACCTAATATATCCCATATATAATGTAAAAGCACAGTATTAATAATACTCATAAGATAACTTTTCACAAGTCAATGTAGAACCACAGCATTACTTCATCAGAAGATGTTTTTATATATTGAGTATTACGGGCCCAGAATCAGTTTTATTTGAGGGTCAGGAGCTTCTCTGCAGCACAGAGCTCTGTGCTTTCTTCTGAGATTGTTTTAGATATATTCTCATATTCTCATTAGTGGGATGCTTTTGCCTTGTGTTCTGGTGATATGGTAAAACAGAAGCACCTTTTAAAAAAAATGTATAGGACTGGAAACTGTTTTAAAATATTACATACAGTTAGACAACTAAATTCATATAGCAGACAACTATGAATTCTTGATATATTAAAGAGAAATCAATCACTTATTAATCATTTGATCCAAGTCTGTTTCTATATTAGTTCTTTCTGTACTTTCTATATAGCAGTGTCCATTTTGCATTTAGGTTCTATGACATTAAATCACAGTTACTGAGAGTAACCTTTAAGCTCTTCAGAGCTACATCATCATTCTCTATTCTCAAAGGTTTTTGTCATAATTCAGCGTATGCTTTGTGTGATTTTGATGAAGGAGGATTCAAACAGTCTTCCAGGTCACTAATGAAAATGGATAGCACAGAACCCAGTGCTAATTCCTCTGAGATCCCATTTAATGAGTTCCTCCCTATTTGGAAGCTGTACAGTTGTGACTTACTTGCTTTGAGGTCCATCAGCTATTTTTTGTGCCTGCTGTGGTATTTTTACCAATGCAGTTGTTCTTCAGTCACCTGCTTTGCAGTGCATGATTTTGGTGTAGAGACAGACATAGAGTTTCTTTAACTAATACAGCGAATCCTTCAGCTCCAGCTAATTCATTTTTAGTTACTGACTTCCTTACCTAACTGACCATTTGGAATGTGTTTTGAATACCTTATCAATAAATATCCTTCTTAAATTTTCCTGGAATTTTCTGGATCTGGAAACTACATGAATAGATTGGTAATTTTGAATGTCTTATCTTAGAAATTAATAGAATACCAGAATAAAATCTCATTCTTTCTCCATTTCTGTTTTCATCAGAGAAAGTCAGGCTAACAGAAAGCAGGAAGTTAGGAAGCTACCTTGGGTAATTTGTCTCTTAAGTAGTGGAAGCCCCTCTTTGAAGAACAGCCCTAATAAAGAGGTTGTGCTCATATGAGAATGTAATTGTTGAAAGACAAGCAGTGCTACAAATGCCATGAGTCAGTGGCACATGTACTGTGAAGACACATCAATTCAAGTTCTTGTGGTATTCATATGTATGTATGGACATTCTTTAGGCAGTTAAAAACACATTAGAGTAGCACTCCTATGTCTTTTGCTAAAATCTTACTATTGAAAGATTATCAAGCAACATGGAATCAATTACCTCCTTTATCCTTTGCGCTCCTGTGAATTTCCCCTCTTGGACTGATGCACTTTATGCAGCAAGAAATTTAAGCACATAGCCTGATCAAACTTCTGAGCTGCTTAAAATTAGTTATGTTCTGAATCAGCATCTCAGTACTTAGTTGATTTTGATTATGGCTTATGAAGGAATAAAACAATTTAAATAACCTTATATTGAAAATATCAGGTGGTATTCTAGCCACTTCCAGATTAGATGTGTAATATTATCTAATCCATGTAGATTGCTTCTTGGTTGTCTTGAGGCAGAACACAAATTGCCTAGTGATATTGTTAATTAAAAGGCCTATATTTATACATGTACTATAAGCAACTATTTCTTCCTTTATAGCCTAAATCATACTCAGTGCATGGAGGCAGCTTTTCCTCTTTAGAATGAGGGTTGATGTGATACAGAAATTACCTAGGTTTAAGTCAAGCATTTAAAATGAGTGTTTTGCATGTAGTTATTGAGTCAGAAACACTTTTAGTAATATACAGTCACACTTCTAGCCTATTGGCTTTAAAGGATTTTCTAATGCAAACCATAATGTAAAACCAATTATCTATCAGTAGCCAGGGTTCTGAATCTGCTTGAGCCAATGAATTAATTTTCATTTTTGAAAATATGAATGAAATATTTTCTTGTGATAATCCTATATATTATAATTCCTTCTAGATGTCAGGTCACAAATCCAACATTAAGTATACGACTGGGTATAGATTAACATATTCTAGTATAAAGGAGTTGAGGTGCCTAGATGAAGTTTTAAATCCTTGAGTGATGTGTGCTGAGCATATATACGAAAAGTGAAATGAGTACATGTATGCTTGCATATCTGTCTTTCTAGTTAAACAGAGAGCTAAATTTCAGAGTGTTCTCTAAAGCTTCAGCTGGAACTGTATGTAATGACTACAGGATAGGTGCAACTGCAGTTATTTGTCCGTGTTTATAATTTCATAGGAAAAATTTTGTAGGGAGATTTAGTTTCACACTGACAGATTTAGACTAATCTATTGCTGTCTCATTCAGTGCATAAAGGCAAGAAAAATAAAGTAATTAAAGCTTCTGTTCACCCAATTTAGTTGTCAAAATGCATCTGTGAGTTAGATTAAAAGAAGAGGACTTTCAGAAGAACAATAAGATACTAATTATACTAAAGGGCAGACTGAAAATTTCACCTTTCCTGTGGACAAGCAAGATTCATTAAAATGATTAATTTTAAGGCAGTGGTCGAAGCCTCAGGATAATGGTTTGATGACTACAAGATTTTCTTTGTAGCTTTCAGTAATTCATTTTAGTTATTTATTGAAAAGTCTGTGCTGTGACCAGAAAGTCAGAATCAACTTGAACATGAATGGAAAAATGCTATTGACTGTTGGTTGGGGTTTTTTGGTTTTGGTGGTGGCTTTGTGGGTTTGTTTTTGTTTGTTTGTTTGTTTGTTTGTTTTTTCCTTTTTCTTTCTTTCTTTCTTTCTTTTCTTTCTTTCTTTCTTTGTTTGTTTCTTTCTTTCTTTCTCTTCTTTCTTTCTCTTTCTTTCTTTCTTTCTTTCTTTCTTCTTTCTTTCTTTCTTTCTTTCTTTCTTTCTTTCTTTCTTTCTTTCTTTCTTTCTTTCTTTCTTTCTTTCTTTCTTTCTTTCTTTCTTTCTTTCTTTCTTTCTTTCTTTCTTTCTTTCTTTCTTTCTTTTCTTTCTTTCTTTCTTTCTTTCTTTCTTTCTTTCTTTCTTTCTTTCTTTCTTTCTTTCTTTCTTTCTTTCTTTCTCTTTCTTTCTTTCTTTCTTTCTTTCTTTCTTTCTTTCTTTCTTTCTTTCTTTCTTTCTTTTCTTTCTTTCTTTCTTTCTTTCTTTCTTTCTTTCTTTCTTTTCTTTCTTTCTTTCTTTCTTTCTTTCTTTCTTTCTTTCTTTCTTTCTTTCTTTCTTTCTTTCTTTCTTTCTTTCCTTTCTTTCTTTCCTTTCTTTCCTTTCTTTCTTTCCTTTCTTTCTTTCTTTTCTTTCTTTCCTTCTTTCTTTCTTTCCTTTTCTTTCCTTCCTTTCTTTCTTTCCTTCCTTTCTTTCCTTTTTCCTTTCCTTCCTTCCTTTCCCTTCCTTCCTTTCCTTCCTTCCTTCCTTCCTTCCTTCCTTCCTTCCTTCCTTCCTTCCTTCCTTCCCTTCCTTCCTTCCCTTCCTTCCTTCCTTCCATTCAAACCTTCCCTTCCCTTCCATTCCCTTCCCTTTCCTTCCCTTCCCTTTCCTTCCCCTTCCCTTCCATTCCCTTCCCTTCCCTTCCCTTCATTCCCTTCCCTTCCCTTCCCTTCCCTTCCATTCCATTCCATTCCATTCCATTCCATTCCATTCCATTCCATTCCATTCCATTCCATTCCATTATTCCATTCCATTCCATTCCATTCCATTCATTCCATTCCATTCCATTCATTCCATTCCATTCCATTCCATTCCATTCCATTCCATTCCATTCCATTCATTCCCATTCCATTCCATTCCATTCCATTCCATTCCATTCCATTCCATTGGATATTCCATTGGATATTCCATTGGATGATTCCATTCTTGGATATTCCATTCTGGATATTCCATTCCATTCTGGATATTCCATTCCATTCATTCTGAATGATCTGAATATTCCCGAATATTCCATTCATTCTGAATATTCCATTCCATTCCATTCCATTCCATTCCATTCCATTGTACATTGGACTGTTACATTCTGGTATTCATTCTGGATATTTCATTCACATTGGACGATTTACGTTGCAGACATTACATTTAGATATTCACCATTCCATTAGATGTTCGTTACAGTTGGATGCATTCATTGCATTATTCGTTGCCATTACATTACGTTACATTACATTCCATTCATATTCCATTAATCATTGCCATTGCATTACATTCCATTACATTACATTACATTTATTCCATTCATTCCATTACATTCATTACATTCCATTCCATTCCATTCATTACATTCCACTTCCATTACAATTCCATTACATTCCGTTGCATTATTCATTACATTCATTACATTGGATATTCATTACCATTCTGGACCATTCATTGATCATTCATTACATTGGACCATTCATTACATTCCATTACATTATTCCATTCCATTACATTCATTCAATTCATTACCGTTACTGATATCATTACCATTGATTACCATTACATTACATTATTCCATTCACATTGGATACTCATTCCATTCATTACATTCATGACATTAAATTACTGATATTCATTACATTACATTCGATTACCATTACATATTCATTAGACCATTAGATGTTACATGATATTACCATTCATTACATTACATTACGTTACATTCATTAGAATTCATTACGATTAATTCATTCACATTAGATCGATTACATTACGATGTCCATTACATTAATCAGATATTCATTGGATTCGATTCCATTACGATGACCATTCATTACTGCGAATGTCCATTGGATATTCATTCATTCAACCCATTACATTCATTCCATTTCATTCGTTCACGTTAAAACCATTACCATTACATTAAATTACATTCGTTAGGCCGTTGCATTGCCATCCATTAGCACATTAAGTACATTCTGAATATTCATTACATTAGACAATTACCCAGACCATTAAACCACGTTAGGTACCAAGATACCAGCACATTCGTTACTGAGACCATTGCCTTCATGCATTACATTCTACATTCGCATTACCATTCAGCCTGACACTAGCCTAGCCTATTACAATCCACATTCGCATTCCCAAAACCTAAACTTTCCACTCATTAATGCACCATTCTACATTCACGTACCATTCATTACATTACGTTAAATTCGTTACATTCGACTAAGCATTAAGATGACCCGGACTCATTAGATATATTCGTTGGACATTCACATTGAATGACCATTGGACCATTCACATTCTAGACTGTTATTCATTACATTCCCAAATGGCAGGCCACATTACATTGCCTTCATTCATTCATTACATTAAGACATTCACATTGCGTTAGACCATTTCCACGTGCCATTACATTGCATTCATTCATTACAGTAAATACCATTGTATGCATTCACAATTGAGACCATTCCATTAAACCCATTACGATACCATTGACCATTCAGACCATTACAAACTAGGCCATTACAGATGTTCGACCATTAGATATTCCATTCATTACATTCCCAGACCATTGAATATTCTGAGACACCAGTATTCACTGAATGATGTTCTGACATTATTCACATTACTGACCATGCATTACATTACGTCCATTACATTAAGCTCACGTCATTCGACCCTTCGTTCATTCATTCATTACCGTTGCATGCATGATAGACCTTCCAGACCCCCAGACCATTCGAACCCGTGATGGACCATTCTGAGACCATACGAATATTGGACATTAGCTGATGGATCGTTGATTCCCATTACTAGACCATGACAATTGTTCATTCAATTACAGACCATTCGTGAATATTCATTCTGAATATCCTGAATATTCATTCAGACATTCGCATTCTGGACCCATTCGTACGAATGATTCGTTACGTTACTAGACATTCGTACATTGACCATTAGGTGACCATTAGACCATTAGATTGATTACGTTCACGCAGACATTAATTTTAGATTACATTTGAATGACAGTAGACCTTGCGTTAAATATCCATTGTTCATCCATTGTTCCAGCCCGTTGCATTAGATTGACATTCAGTCATTGATTCATTCATTAATTGGATATTCACATTACATCATTCCACCAGACCGTTCGTTACGTTACATTAGACGTTAGTTACATTCACTGAGATGATCATTCATTGCATTATGGATATTCATTCATTGAAATGCCATTCACATGACCCATTTGGAATATTCATTCATTCATTCACATTAAGTGACCGTTAGCATGAATATTCCGTTTCCCAGGTATTCTGAATATTCCCATTAGATTCATTGCGTGCGTTCATTCACGTTAGATATTCGTTCATTACAGTTACAGACATTACAGACCATTCATTATGATTCATTTGGACCATTGCAGCCCCATTAGACATTGTTGACCAAATAAACTGCATTAGTGTTACCATTAGTACATTCATTAGACCCTCATTACAGTGTATTCCATTCCCATTACGCGCTTAAATTACAAATGCCGTTACGACCATTACATTAGACCCCAGACCATTCAATTACGGACATTAAATTAAACTACATTAAATTCCTTACATTACGTTACCATTACATTACATTCATTACATTACACATTATTCAATTAGATATTATTACATTAACATTGCTGATGTTAGATATTGCTATTAGATATTAGATGACATTACAGACCCATTACAGATGACCATTCATTAGATATTCATTACATTAGACCATTCATTAATATACGTTACATTCATACATATTCATTACATTAGACCATTATTCCGATTCCAGACTATTCCATTCCATTGCATTACGCCATTCATTCATTCCATATCACATTACCATTCGGATTGATTCATTAATTACTAGATATTCTAGATCTGAATTATTCATTGATGACATTAGACATTCATTAATCATTCATTGGATATTACATTCATTACTGGATTATTTTCATTCATTACATTACATTCATTCATTACATTACATTCGTTACGTTACATTACATTCGTTAAATTCGTTGCGTTAATTCGTTACATTCATTGCATTGGTGCATTACATTAATTACATTACATTGCATTAGTTGCATTACTAGTTGATACATTAATTCAATTGCGATGATTGCATTACGGATATATCGTTAGATATACATTACATTAGTTATTCGATACGTTACAATTACGTGTCATTGATTATGGATATTGCATTAAATAATTAGTTCGTTACATATTAATACGTTAGTTATTCATTACATTAATTAACATTACATTGAGTTGATACAATTACACATTATGCATTCATTACATTAATTACTGAACGTTCATTCGTTAATTACATTACGGATAATTACGTTAAAACGATACTGGATAGCTGACCATTGGATGATACAGACATTGAATTACAGATGTTCATTCATTGAATATTCCATTAGATATTAACATTAGATGTCATTATTGCATTCAGACCATTCATTACATTACATTGTCATTCATATTAACATTACTAGACATTACATTAGATGTTACATTCAGTTATTCATTACGTTGACCATTAGATTCATTTCATTATTTACATTCATTAGATCATTATTACATTAATTTAGATACATCTGATATTCATTACTACCATTGTATTCATTCATTAGATGATACCATTGCATTACTGAGATATTCATTACATTACATTAGATATTTAATTAGTTGCTATATGATTACCATTAAATTATTCATTGAATATTCATTACCACGCATTATTATTGTTGCATTACATTATTACAATTGCATTCATTAACATTCATTACATTGATTCAGTACCATTACATTAGACATTGCATTACATTGATAGTCTACATTACATTACGTTATTCATTGATCATTACATATTACATTGACATTGGATTATTACATTGACCATCTGGATATTACCATAAGATCATTCATTAGATATTCATGGATCATTGCATTTATGGATTATTATAATTCCAGATATCATTCATTGAATATTCATTGGACATTAGATGACCACATTAGACATACATTAGACATTAGATCATTGCACCATTACGATGACATTACCACGATACTTCATTAGGATTCATTACATTACTCATTACGTTAAAATTATTCATTGCATTAGATATTCACATTATTCATTGACATTAAATTACATGCATTAATTACAGCATTACATTCATTCATTATTCATTACATTGATATTACATTATTATTACATTCATTAGTTGCATTAGTGATAATTGATATTCTATCATTAATTGACATTACGTTATTAGATATTCTGAATGACTGAATATTCATTAGATGACCATTATCATTGGATCATTCACATTCCGATAATTCCCGTTAGACACATTCCTAGACATTCACATTCAGTTCATTCCTTATTACATTCATTATTAATTACACATGTTACATTATCCATTCATTGTTCATTTCATTACACCGTTATTGCATTACATTATAGTACCATTACATTCCGTTGCATTCATTACCATTCCCATTACATTCATCCAATGCCCCTTCCCTTCCTTCCCTTCCCTTCCCTTCCCTTCCCTTCCTTCCCTTCCCTTCCCTTCCCTTCCCTTCCTTCCCTTCCCTTCCTTCCCTTCCCTTCCCTTCCCTTCCCTTCCCTTCCCTTCCCTTCCCTTCCCTTCCCTTCCCTTACAACCCACCATGATTAGTTTTTCAAGTTTGATTTGAAATTGCCCTAGGACCGAACCAAAAATTTTCATTTGCTGGATGAGAGAACACAATCAAGGAGAAAACTGGATTTTGCTTAGCTGTGTTGCCTGTTCAGCTCAGTTGGAGCTATGTCGTATTGCAACCTTCTCTTTGATTTACGCAGCTGACATAGTATAAGTAACATGAATCTTCACTTCTGCACTGTAATACTGTGCTGTGTTGCATTGTAGACCCTAACAGGGACCTACTTGGGATGGAGGAAAGTAGTTTGCTAAGGTTACCTCTTAACTAAACTTCCTGTGAAATGGGGCTACCGGTGTTTAGTTTTGGCAAAGGACTATGTATTGCAAGTATTAACTGGATACTGTAAGTGCTTACGGGGAATCAACTGCCTGAGGTTCTCATTATCAAAGTTTGGGAATGCTTGGATACCCATCGTTATATGTACGTGCCACAGGCACAGATTTAACACAACATGGAGCGACAAACTTGTCCTTCTTTTTAACTTCTGTGTCCCTTAGCACTGGACCTACCTGAATTCCCATTGCAGTGCAGCATGACAGCTTCTTCAGGATCTCAGCCCCAGATGCCACAGGAGCGGGGAAGACAAGTGATGCGTAGTCTATGACAGCAGTCAGAAATGAACCACACAATGTTGTAGTACTGACCCTTGTCTTGTGAGCTTTCTATTTTTTAGTGCTACATTTACCAACATAGATCAGTTTGAACCAGTTGATAACAGTTTACGTTATTTCACCTGTTCTATCAAATATGATTGGACTGACCTAAAAGTGAATCAAATATGTTTCAATCATACAATACCTAGATACTAATTGCAGGAACATGTAATGATTTGATTTCTTGCCTGTTACTATCTGTGGTAAAAACATGGCCTGACCAAGGTACAAGAAGCTGAATAAATTCTCAGGTGGCTGACAAGGCATCCACAATGATCTTTTTGAGGAGTGTCAAAGCTCACTCGAGTAATGTCTGTGTAAGTCAAAATTACAGTATTGACTGCAGTTGGAAACTCTCAGGATTTGAAAAGGACCCTGAAGCAGTAGTGTCCAAATTGCATAAAGAGTAGTTGGAACGTCTGAATACTAACTACTATGTGTCATAGAGAGTCTCCAGTTTTGGTGGTGTCTCTAGGAATTAGTATGAAGCTTCTGCTGTTAATATTTCTACTATCATTACAGAAGGCTGAAGTCTTATGAGACTGTTAGCTTGCCCTTTCTAGTAAGTGCACCTGGTTAAAGGAAATAACATATACCTAAGAACGTAAGACAGAAAAAAATAATAGCTGATGTACTTTTCCCTTTAGTTCCTTCATTTTCAAGTATTTAGTTTTGCTATGGGCTGAGTTTATATAACACCTGAATTTTGTTTTTTCCACAGAAATGTAACCTGGAATAATTTAGCTATCCCAGACACCCACTGTTCCAGAGAGCTAGAAGAAGGTTACCAGTGCCCACCTGGATTTAAATGCATGGACCTTGAAGATCTGGGACTAAGCAGGCAAGAGCTGGGCTACAGTGGCTTTAATGAGATAGGTCTGTCCTACTGGTAAAATCCATTTCAGTATCTGTTTTAAAATGTTTATGAAACGAATCAAAGAGATAGCTTATGTCTGTGCTGAAATGATATCAAATGCAATCAGTATTCTGCTCAAATAGTGCACATGACAGAAAGAAGCTGTGCTATTTGCTTAGGAATTATGAAGTTATAACCTATTTTTAGGTTGCCTTGGATCCCAGGATTTCAATAACTTTAAAACAATATCTTTATTTGAGAATCAACCATTATTTGAGTCAACCATTGATTACCACCAGTGTGCAAGTATGATGACTGATTTATTTGGTTTATTTATTATTACTTTTAGAGTATATAATTCGTCCTATTTGTCTGTGTTTAGTAGTAATTCCCATGAAAAAAACCTAACCAATCAAATAAGCAACAACAAACACACAGAATTACTTTGATACTAATCTTGGTACTAAAGGGTAGGGTGGAGAGAAAATAAATCCATGCATTTCTGTGGCAGTCTCAATTCAAACTAAGTCAGAACGTCACCCAGAAGAATGACTGGGAGTTGCAGAGATTTTACAAGACAAGTGCAATTTGTATTCTGGAAACAGCACTTGCAGAATCACTGGGAGAATACATTCTTTTCTAGCTGCAGTGTGTCATGCCATCCCCATGGGGAAATAAGCACAGAACAGTAATTCAGGAAAGGTGTCAAGAACATAGGCAGTTGTGGAAGATCCATATCCAAATGGAAAACATGCAGATACCCTGTCAAAACATTGTGTTTATCTCACATTTATTTATCAAAGGTCCAACAGGAGCCTGCAGTTGTAAATTTTCATTTCAGCACAGTTAGGGAAGTCCCTTCAAATGATAAAGCATGCCTACAGGCCATATTCTTTCTGATTCATCTCTGTGACTCTGATAAGACTTTTTCTTCTATTATTTTTCCCCTGTCTTGAGCTCCAGACTTTTGTCTTGGCCCCAAGCTGAACTTGAAGGTAATAAACAGGTTTAATGACTAAATGACAGCAATTCACAAAGTTTTTCTGAATATTAAAAAGCCTTGCAACTGAAGTCACTTCAGTTTGCTCTCAAGGTGCTGAATATAAACAATGAGCTAGGAGTGGCAACAGTCTCAGAGTCCTGTGATACCAAATATGTTCTGAACAAAACCTGCCATTTGTGTCAGGCCCTTTTTTCTTGTGAGAAACAGATTAAGAACTGATTTCACCCAAGCTCAATTTGCTCGGGGTCAGTTGTACCAGTACTGCTAGCTGAGTAGTGCTACTGATAGTACCTATCTTGTATATACATTTGTGTCTTCAGTAGATATCAAATGATAACTTTGTCTGATCTCCCAGGCAACCTTCAGATTCCTAACTTAGCATCATACTGCCATGCAAAGATCACACTAGAAGCTAAAAGCATCCATGCACAAGTTCTCTAGTTTGAGGTATTTTGGCAGGGGAGTGTGGGATAGGTGTATCACCAGGGGAAAAAAAAATCCTCTGATTGAAATTACCCTTCTTATCTTGACATACAAAATTCTTCATGGTATTAAAGGCAGTTACCCTAGCTGCCTATCTGGTGTACCTACCAGAGAAAACTAGCTGCAATGACTTAGACAAGCTTAAGTGGATAGATGATTTGAATGACACCCATAGTGCTTAATTAAGGAGGCCAGTATGTTTTTAGTGATGGGGGAAATTAGCAAAGACGGGTGAAAAAGCTTGTCCAAGGTTGCCTGCAAAGCTGGTTTTAAAAACAGGGCTCAAACTCCAATCTCCTGAGTTGAAGACTATACTCTATCAAAATGTCATTCTGAGCACTGCATTTTAAAGATCAAACATGGCTTAGGAAACTAGACATTGATGTGTTTTTGTCTAGAAATGGGTAACCAGGACATAACATCTCTTGGTGTAGCAGCCAGAAGTTGAATGTCAATTTAAAGCTGGTTACTAAACTTTAAAATACTGGTTAAGATACAGCAGCCGTGATCAAAATGTTAAATAAGCTTCCTCAGACTAGGAATGTTATAAACAGGGTTATAAATGGCAAGTTTATCAATATTTTATAAATCTCCATTCTGTGATGCAGCTTTGTAAGTAGTTAACAGGTAAGTAATGGAGCAGATCTTTCCTGTGTAATTATATTATTTTATTGTACACAGTCATTGATATTTTACTTGCAGATATTATGCAGGCTGTCCTATTGGTTCCTGAAATCTATCATTACAAAAATCACAAGAGCACAGCAGTTTGGCAGCTACTGTGTAATTAGTGCCACTTAGTTTGCAGTATGTAAGTACAAGCTATGAATGTTTGAATGTAATAATTTCTGATATTTTTCATCTCTTTAAAAAAATGTGAGAGATTTTTACAATTTTATTACCTTGTGATGACCAAGCTATCCTAATCAGATAAAAGTTAATAGAGTTTTTTATTCTGTGAGGGCTGTGCCAAGTAGTTAGTTTCATATTTGGAAAAACCGTAAATTTTGGCCATACTCTGCTCCGACATTATAAATGGCTTTGGCTTTAAAGGGATGAAAATTGGAAAGATGATAGTGCAAATTTGGTACTTGATGATCTATTTATTTCCCAATTTTTCTATTTTCAGTTTTGAGGTGTGCCCCAAGGATCAGTGCTGGGCCCCATGCTATTTAACATATTTATTGATGATCTGGATGAGGCCACTGTGTCCATCATCAGTAAATTTGCGGATGACACCAAACTGGGGGCAGGAGTTGATCTGCGGGAGGGTAGAGAGGCTTTGCAGAGGGACCTCGACAGGCTGGACAGATGGGCAGAATCCAATGGCATGAGATTTAACACATCCAAGTGCCGGGTTCTGCACATTGGCCACAGCAACCCCAGGCAGTGCTACAGGCTGGGGTCAGAGTGGCTGGAGAGCGGCCAGGCAGAGAGGGACCTGGGGATACTGGTTGATGGGAGGCTGAACATGAGCCTGCAGTGTGCCCAGGCAGCCAAGAAGGCCAATGGCATCCTGGCCTGCATCAGGAACAGTGTGGCCAGCAGGAGCAGGGAGGTCATTCTGCCCCTGTACACTGCACTGGTTAGGCCGCACCTTGAGTCCTGTGTCCAGTTCTGGGCCCCTCAGTTTAGGAGAGATGTTGACCTGCTAGAACATGTCCAGAGAAGGGCAACAAGGTTGGTGAGGGGCTTGGAACACAAGCCCTATGAGGAGAGACTGAGGGAGCTGGGGTTGCTTAGCCTGGAGAAGAGGAGACTGAGGGGTGACCTTATTGCTCTCTACAACTACCTGAAGGGAGGTTGTAGCCAGGCAGAGGTTGGTCTCTTCTTCCAGGCAGCCAGCACCAGAACAAGAGGACATGGTCTCAGGCTGCGCCAGGGCAGGTTTAGGCTGGATGTTAGGAAGAAGTTCTATACAGAGAGAGTGATTGCCCATTGGAATGGGCTGCCCAGGGAGGTGGTGGAGTCACTGTCACTGGAGGTGTTCAGGAGGAGACTTGATAGGGTGCTTGGTTGCATGGTTTAGTTGATTAGGTGGTGTTGGAATGATAGGTTGGACACGATGATCTTGAAGGTCTCTTCCAACCTGGTCTATTCTATTCTATTCTATTCTATTCTATTCTATTCTATTCTATTCTATTCTATTCTATTCTATTCTATTCTATAATGTGTGTATAGACAACTAATCTAAGCCATCCCCTTCTGATGTAGAGAAGACTTCACAGTCTTTCCAGAAAATCTATTGCACTGTTTCATTGTCTGTACTCCTAGGAAGATTTTCTTAAAGTATAACCTGAATCTTTCTTTTCTGCAAGTTAAGATCATGATTTTTCATCATACATTGACAGAAAAAAAGCACAACCTTTTAAAAAGCTTTTCAGCATCTTTCAAGACTATCATTATGCCTCTTCTACCCTCTTACAACCTTGCTGAACCGTATAGCTCAAAATGTTTCAGTGTTTTGCTATAGTGCTTGCATTTATACTTTGAATTATTCTTATTGGCCTTCTCTAGACTTTTTCCAGCTGTTTCACCACTTTGTTGAAATCAATACGGGCAGAATATCTCAGTAGAGCCACTAGTTTGTGTTTCTAAGCTCTGATACAGTTTCTATATCCCAGTGAAGTGTTTCCAGTTTTCATAAATAGTATGTTGTGGGTGTGGGTGATTCATGTGTTTTTAGATTTTGTTACAGCCATTGTGTCTTTTGAAAGAGCTCCCATCACTGGTTCCCATCCTTTATTTGTTTTCTTGATCATTTATTTTTAAATGTAAACCCTTAACTTCTGTCTTTGTTGTGGTTTTGCTGTGTGGTGGGGTTTTTTTAAACTATTTCTTCAATTCCAAAGATGGCCTTGAATTGTAATTCCTTCTTAATTAATTTTCCAATGCCTCTTTGCTTATTTTAATCTGAAATTTGATGCCTATAATTTATTTTATATCAACCTGATCAAGAATAAAAAGATTAATAGAAGTAGAGCGAGATCAGACTGTTGGAGCCTCACTTGACACTCTTCCTGACAATGTTTCATTAATAGCTGCTCATAAGAACATTTCACAAATAATTTTGCACCCATCACAGAGTAGTTTCACCTAGCTGCATTTCTGTAGGCTCTTCAGGAGAGACAGGCAAGGAAGAAGGGGTGGAGGGGTGGCCCTGTACATCAGAGAGGCTCTTGATGCCATTGAGCTAGAGCTCAGGGACGATCGGGTTGAGTGCGTGTAGGTGAGAATTAGAGGGAAGACCAGCAGGGCAGACATCCTGGTTGGAGTCTGTTATAGACCACCCAACCAGGAAGATGATGTTGATGAAGCATTCTATAGGCATCTTAAGGCTGTCTCAAGATCGCCTGACCTTGTTCTCATGGGTGACTTCAACCTGCCTGATATCTGCTGGGATCACAACATAGCAGAGAGGAGGCAGTCTAGGAGGTTCTTAGAGTGCATGGAGGACAGCTTCTTACCCCAGGGGCTGCGCGAGCCTACCAGGGGTAAGGCTATGCTTGACCTCCTCTTCACCAACAGGGAAGGGCTGGTGGGTGATGTGGTGGTCAGAGGGTGTTTAGGTGCCAGTGAACACGAGATAATTGAGTTTTCGGTATTCGTCCAAGCCAAGAGGGGCAGCAAGAAGACCTCCACTCTGGATTTCCGGAGGGCAGACTTCAGGCTACTCAAGGAACTAACTCAGAAGGTTCCTTGGGAAACAGCCCTTAAAAATAAAGGGGTCCAGGAGAGCTGGACCTGCTTCAAGGAAGAACTCTTGAAGGCGCAGGAACAGGCTGTGCCAGTGTGCTGGAAGATGAGCCGCCGGGGTAGACGGCCAGCCTGGATGGGTAATGAACTTCTAAAGGAACTAAGGGAAAAAAAGAGGGTGTATCATCTTTGGAAGAAAGGGGAGGCAACCCATGGAATGTTTAGGGATGTTGCTAGGTCTTGTAGGAAGAAAATTAGGGAGGCAAAAGCACATTTGGAGCTCAGACTGGCCTCTGCTGTGAAGGACAACAAAAAGTCCTTCTTTAAATATATTAATAGCAAGAGGAAGGGCAGGGACAACCTCCACTCCTTGGTGGGCACAGAGAGGAATGTTGTAACAAAGGATGAGGAAAAGGCAGAGGTACTTAACCTTTACCTCAATTTTTTACTAGCAGGACAGAATGTCTTCCAGACAGCTGGCCTGCAGAGCTGGCAGAAGGAGCCAGGGAGCAGCATAGTACCCCTCTGTTCCAGGATGGGAGAGTTAGAGATCTTCTCAGCCGCTTGGACCCCCACAAGTCCATGGGACCGGATGGAATCCATACTAGGGTGCTGAGAGAGCTGGCAGATGAGCTGTCCAAACTGCTCTCCATCATTTTTCAGCAGTCCTGGCTCACTGGAGAGGTCCCAGAAGACTGGAAGCTGGCCAACGTGGTGCCCATCCACAAGAAGGGCCAGTTGGAAGAGCCAGGGAATTATAGGCCTGTCAGCCTGACCTCAGTGCCAGGCAAGATTATGGAACGGGTCATCTTGAGTGCGATCACACAGCACTTACAGGATGACCAAGGGGCTCAGGCCTAGCCAGCATGGATTTAGGAAGGGCAGGTCCTGCCTCACCAACCTGATCTCCTTCCATGATCAGGTGACCTGCCTGGTGGATGTGGGGAGGCCTGTGGATGTGGTCTACCTGGACCTCAGCAAGGCCTTTGACACCATCCCCACAGCAAACTCCTGGCCAAGCTATCAGCCCATGGCTTGGACAGGAGCACACTGCATTGGGTTAGGAATTGGCTGGAGGGCCGAGCCCAGAGAATGGCGGTGAATGGTGCCACATCCAGTTGGCGGCCAGTCACTAGTGGTGTGCCCCAAGGATCAGTGCTGGGCCCCATGCTCTTTAACATTTTATTGATGATCTGGATGAGGGCATTGAGTCCATCATCAGTAAATTTGCAAACGACACTAAGCTGGGGGCAGGAGTTGATCTGCTGGAGGGTAGAGAGGCTTTGCAGAGGGACCTCGACAGGCTGGACAGATGGGCAGAATCCAACGGCATGAGATTTAACACATCCAAGTGCCGGGTTCTGCACATTGGCCACAGCAACCCCAGGCAGTGCTACAGGCTGGGGTCAGCGTGGCTGGAGAGCAGCCAGGCAGAGAGGGACCTGGGGATACTGGTTGATGGGAGGCTGAACATGAGCCTGCAGTGTGCCCAGGCAGCCAAGAGGGCCAATGGCATCCTGGCCTGCATCAGGAACAGTGTGGCCAGCGGAGCAGGGAGGTCATTGTGCCCCTGTACACTGCACTGGTTAGGCCACTCCTTGAGTCCTGTGTCCAGTTCTGGGCCCCTCAGTTTAGGAAGGATGTTGACTTGCTGGAATGTGTCCAGAGAAGGGCAACAATGTTGGTGAGTGGCTTGGAACACAAGCCCTATGAAGAGAGGCTGAGGGAGCTGGGGTTGCTTAGCCTGGAGAAGAGGAGACTGAGGAGTGACCTTATTGCTCTCTACAACTACCTGAAGGGAGGTTGTAGCCAGGCAGAGGTTGGTCTCTTCTCCCAGGCAGCCAGCACCAGAACAAGAGGACACAGTCTCAAGATGCGCCAGGGCAGGTTTAGGCTGGACATTAGGAGGAAGTTCTATACAGAGAGAGTGATTGCCCATTGGAATGGGCTGCCTGGGGAGGTGGTGGGGTCACCATCATTGGAGGTGTTCAGGAGGAGACTTGATAGGGTGCTTGGTGACATGATCTAGTTGTTTGATGGGTTGGACGCGATGATCTTGAAGGTCTCTTCCAACCTGGTTTATTGTATTTAATTGTATTGTATGTTGCCATGGTGAGACAATGTTTAAAACCTTTTAAAATCAAGATGTAAACCATCAAGTGCTTCTCCTCTCTTAGAAAACTGGCTTCCATTCTGCATTTGTACAGCAAAACTGCAGTAAGATTTCTGGTGTAAGTTCTTCAGTGCCTTCACCCTTTCAATATATATTAATAATATAATTGTTATATCTGATGTTTGCGAAGGTGATTTTTCAGACATAGGCCACATCACCATGTATCTACAACTAATGTCTCTGTTCATCAGTGTATGTATGTATTTCTAAATTGGCTGTAGAATGAAATTAGCACCAGTTGGTTTTGCCAACTTTGCCAATGTAGTCTCCAATGAGAGTGAAGTCAGTGAAAGCTGGAGCAGTTCTAAAAACTAGGGCAGTTCTGTATGGCTATGCCTCTAGGAAAGTTAGGTCTGTCTATGAACTCTTTGTGAAACTGGAGAATGAATGAAACATCAAATGGAGAACCAGTTAGCTAAATCCTCAGCACCTCAAATCCCTATCTCTGTGATCTTCTGAAATGAGAGGAAGAAAGAGTAGAGAAAGAATAATTTACCTTTCTAGGTGGGGTGAGTTCAGATGTTTCAGGTTCTAGCTGAAGTTGCAGCTTTCTTCTAATAAGTTGGTCATGAACTCCATTGTAACCTAAGTACACTTTCCAACAGTTTGACACAGAACTTGACTTATTAAGTAGGTATTGTTCTTATACAGTGGGAACCTTCATATTAAATGAAGTCTTTTATCCATCAGGATACCTGAAAGATTTTTTGAATACTACCTGTGAAACTGAGTGGGAGTAAGAGAAAGGATATGAATGAAAGGCTTCGCTGGCTGTGTGGATGTGGGTGGCAAAACTCCTTACTATTGCCTCTACTTGTATGGTACTGTCAAGTTCTTCTCTTTCTCAGACTACTTAGTTGATTTTGATTCAAGCTTCTACAAAAAGGTTGATGTTTCCTTCATAATAGAACAGCCTTCATCCTTGTCTCCCACTGAGAGCACACAGCTACATTCATAGCTGGCCTGTTTTTTCTTTCTGATTTTCCTCTCTCCTCTGTGTTTTCCTTATCTGTGTTTAATTCCCTAGGCAGCAGCTGATAGCATGGTAGTATCATGAAGTGTACAATAAAAATCAAATTAAATACTGAGAAAAATTGCCTCTGGTTTGTGAATAAACCCCAGTAATTGTACATTTCATTAGGCACATGATTGTCTTTGCCTAGAGTATTTACATCTGATATATATAAAAAGCATAAATATAATTGTTGAATTAAATAATAGCATGCAGACTTGGCAATTGGAGAACTATGATGAGTACTCCTGCCATCCATGTTACCATTTACGTGTGTGTACATCTACCTTTAGTTAAAGTCTAACATTAAACATGCTGTCAGGACCATGCTAAGGATGCTGGTAGAGCTGTCTGTGTGGGTGCTGCTGGGAAGAGTGCCATGAAGACATAAATGTGGTAGCACCCCCACTGTTTCTGAATCCTGGGCAATTTTCCTCCTTACCTGTATTTTCCTAATGGTACCAATTCTTTTGCATTCAAATTTTTGTAACATCTGGCTAGTAATCATTCCACATGCCTCATGGGTGCAATCATCTGTAATCATCTACAGATGTACACTTGCAGCTACATTACTGATTTACTCTTTGCATAATCCTAGAGAATGTGTTTTTTTCATGATCTAAAGTGCTACATATTGCTTCAAATGTTCCCAAAGTCCTAAATGAAAGAAACCTGAAAGTTTAAAAAATGCTATACAAAGTAAGTGAGAGAAATTTTATACCACTCATGATCATTCCAAAAGATCTTATTCTGTGCTTTATCATCAACATATCTGTCTATTTCAGAGCCAGTACTCTAATAAATAATACTAATTACATCTTGTACCTGTAGAGATTATTTAAAAAACACTACCATTTTAATGCCTAAGTATAGGAGATAAAGACACACATGTTGTATATTGGAGACAGTCAAATTTCAGTGGTAAGAAGTGCTTCAAAACATGTACACCTTACTTGCCTTACAATGCAAGACAACTGTTCAATCATACAATGAACCAACAAAATCATCTCATTTTCTGGGCTGTAAAATAGCAACAGGGCTTTATGTATTAGTTATTTGCCAATTTTATTATAAGGCATTTTCCCTTATGTGGTGGTTTGAGCCTTAACTGGAAGTTAAGACCTCAGATGGGGGCAAGGCTGAGAATCTCTTCCCCCACTTCCCCCCCCTTCCTCCCAACAGAGAGGGGAGAAAAGGAAGGAGCAAATCCACCAAACAATAATTTGGAGTCGGCTTGGAAGTAGAGAGGTAAAGAGTTGTCTTTAAGCAATATATATATATATATATATATATATATATATATATATATATATATATATATAAAAAAAAAACGATAACAGAAAAAATGTTCATAAGGGCAAGGAACAATGATGGATGGGAGTGGGACAAAAACAAGAGAGTAATACAAAACCAGCCTATCTGAGGAAGCGTGGAGGCAGCAGAGAGAAGGATCAGGTCCGACCACATGGCAGAGGAGCAGGAGGGCAGCTGCAGTAGCTCTCACCCAGCAGAGGCAGGAGCCAAAAAGCTGTGCCAACATCTGTGATGTCCTGCTTTTTATACCCTAGCTGGGCAGGGAGTGGGGAGTGGAACAGACTCAGCTTCCCAGGTGAAAAATGCTCTGCAGGGAGTGAAAAGTACCTGCAAGCCCTCCATCCTGCTTTGTTCTTTTGTTTTCAGAAAAGGGTGTTAACCCACCACACCTTATAATATAAGATAGAGGATTCAAATATTCTTGACATGCCTATGGCTGGCAGCCTTTTTTAAACTGGTAATCGGAAGAAAAGACATGACTAGGTTACAAGTAAATGAAATGTAATGTTTCCAAAGGAAACATCTCAGTTGGGCTGAAGTCTACTTCCTCAATTCACTTACAGGTATTGTTTTAATACAGCACTTGTACGGGAATCAAAATCACATTTTTGTTTACCCATAAATTAAAATTTTATCTACCTAACACTGTTTCTCTTAGAATTTCTTTTATGATGGGAAAAATATCTTCAGAGTGCAACCGCTTTGAATTATGAAGGTGCTGCTCGTAGGTTGGAAGAAGATTGGGGTGACATTAGGTCCATTGTTTAGAATGAAGGAATTAAGGTTAAGACAGTATACAGTGAATCTGGCTTTTGTGCCTCACTACCATTAGGGTTAAGTACATTTCCCTTGAGAGATTTAATGTTGCCTAGAGTTTGGGTGCCTGTCTCTAAAATTAGAATTTGCAGTGGCTGAATAGTGTGTTAAGAGATGAGGTGTGATGGGCATAAGAAAGTCAAACAACTGAAAAGGGATGCACACTAAAAGTGTAAAGATGCTGATAATAGTTTAGAATAAAAGCTGAGAAGTCAGCCTAAATCAGATCCCAATTAAATACTTCTAGGAACAGCAGGCATTCAGAGCTACAAGTCCATTTTTTTTTTTATGTGGGCACCTATTTCATGAATTTGGCTGCAAGAATCATAGAATGGTTTGACATGGAAGGGACCTTAAAGATCATGTAGTTCCAACCCCATGCCACAGGCAAGAACACCTTAGACTGGATGAAATTTCTCAAAGACCAATCCAGCCTGGCCTTCACCACTTCCAGGGATAGGGCATCCACAAATTCTCTGGACTACTTGTTCCAGTGCCACACCTCACTTACAGTGAAGAACTTCTTCCTTACATCTAATCTAAAACTATCCTCTTCCAATATAAAACCATTACCTCTTGTCCTATAACTACATGCCCTTGTGAAATGTCCCTCTCCACCTTCCTTGTAGGTCCACTTTGGGTGTTGGAAAGCTGCTGTAAGGTCTCGCTGGAGCCTTCTTTTCTCCAGGTTGAGCAATCTCAAATCTCTCAGCCTATCCTTATAGGTGATTTGCTCTGGCTCCTTAGTCATTGTCATCGCCCTCTTCTGGGCCTGCTCCAACAGGTCCATGTCTAGGGACCCCAAAACCAAACACAGTACTTGAGGTGGAATCTCATAAGAGTGGAATAGAGGGGGAGAATCACCTCCCTTTGCCTGCTAGTCACGCTGCTTGTGATGCAGTTCAGATTACAGCTGCCCTTCTGGACCACAAGCACCCATTGTTGGACTGTGTTAAGTTTCTCATCATCCAACACACCTAAGTCCTTCTCAGGGCTGCTCTCAATCCATTTTCCACACAGCCTGTATTTGGGCTTGAGATCACCTTGACACACATGCAGGACTTTGCATTTGGTCATGTTGAGTTCATGAGGCTGACACTGGCTCACCTCTCAAGTGTGTCAGGGACCCTCTAGATGATATCCCTCTCCTTCAGTATGTTGACTGCACCACACAGCTTGTTGTCATTGATAAACTTATTGAGGCTGCACTCGATCCTACTGTCCATGTTACTGACAAGATGTTACACAGCACCAGTCCCACTACTGACTGCTGAGGAATGCCACTTGTCACTGGTCTCCACTTGGATATTGAACTGTTGACAACTCTTTAGAGTGTGACCATGCAGTCAATTCCTTATCCATGAAGTGGTTTATTCATCAAATCCATGGCTCTTCCATTTAGGAAGAAGGATGCAGGACAATGTCAGACATCACACCAGTCTAGGTATTTATCCAATTATCCACCAATGCTCTAATCCCCTCATAGGTGGCCAGATTTGCCAGGCAGGAGAGGCTGATACTGATACCTTTTAATTTCTCTGTTTCTCCACACCCACCTGACACAACCTGCTTGTCTCTTGGTGGCAATATCAGCAGCTGCTTGGTGTTTAGAGATTGCTGGCATGGGTGAGAGACAGAAATATGACTGATGAGTTGTCCTGCACAATTGCCTACTTTGCCAGCTCTGAGACTTCAAGGTCCATGAGGAATAGTGAATTATGAGTTGATGAACAGAATAAAAATTGTATTTGCAGATTATTTGCTCAAAGTAAGAGAGCTGACAGGGAAAAGGGTTGCAAGGTTTTTTTCAGCTTTCTTCCTCCCTTCACTGCCCTTTAACACAGTTGTCTGCACCTGAATGAAACCAGCACCATTTTGCACAGACACAGATGGCCAAAAATGCAGATCAGCATCACCATTGCAGCCTGACTTCCTTGGTTGTAAGTCATTTGGTATCTGAGATTATGCAGAGTGGTGGTGGGGTGTAATTGTCCCTATTAAAGGCTGAGAGGTTGAGCTCTTACTAAAGAGGCATTGGTCAATTTAATCAAAATTTGTGGTCAGACTCTTTACAGATGATATTTATGCTTGACACATACTGAGGCCTAATGCTCTGTTTATCCTACCAAGTGCATTGATAAACAGGTCTAATATTATTCCACTTACACAGCTCTTTAATTCAGGCACTTGCATGTAGAGTGCCTGTTAAGGAGTCCTTCACCCATGACCATGGCCTGTGGAGTTATCATGTAGTGATGTGACAAGTGATAACGATGTTAATATGTGAAGGTATCAGAATGTAGCTATGGAAGCCATTCAGAGTGTCTAATGATAAAACTCATATCTTGTAAATTTCCACCAAAATGACTTAAAGCATACCCCATTAGTCCACTGATTAACAAACCAGGGAAAGTCATTATTTGGTGGCAGATTTGTGGGTTTCTCTCTGGAATTCATTCCTAGGCCTTGCAGACAAGGATCATTAGGACCCTGATCCCAGCTGAGGCAGTCATGGGCAAAAGAGTCTCTATGCAGGGAATTTAACATAAACTTAAAATCATTCAGGAATTAACCAAGGAAGACAAACAGTTAAAGAGACACTTAGGGAAAATATCTTTCCTCTTTTGCCTGTTTCAACTTCAGTCCACACACCTCCCTGTGTCCTACTCTCTACAGCCCTGCTTTTGCAGCATACGAGGCAGGTAGTGGTGCAAGAAGGTGGGGTCAGTCACTCCTTTTCTTTGCTGCTCCTTGTTTCTTACTCTTCTGCTGCTGCTCTTTCCTTCTTAATCATCTCTTCTGTTCCAGAACAGGAATAGACATGGGCTGCAGTCCCTTCACAGGTGTCCCTGCTCTGTCATGCTCCCTGCTACCACAAGCCTGTCAATTGTGCCTACTGCAGGAACCTAAATAAGCTTTGGCATGACATCTTAGACTGCCTTTACATAGGCACCATCAGAAGGTTATGCAGGTTTTTAGTGAGCATAAAGTGAAGAAATCAGTTCCTATGCTCTGTGCACGTGAGAACAGTTTGCATTCTTCATTTTGTTGTTCCTCTTGAAAAGAATTTGAGTTACAAACGATGGTGAAGCATGGCTGTGTAAATAATATAAACAAGTTAGGTATAATGAAAAAGTTGAGAGGGCTTCAACTAATAAATCCCTGTTCAGGCTTAAGGTACAATACTGTTTTCACTGGTCACAGCTTCTTAAGGACCTGCTTACAAGGCCATATTTAGTTTCTCATCAGAAAGAATTTAAGTGCAGAAGGCATCTTTTGGTTTGTTTTGCTTTGGGGTTTCTTTTTTTGTTTGGAAGAAAAAAATATTAATGAAAGTCAGTGGCTGGAATTTAAATGCAGGCAAATTTATTTAGGAAGAGATGAATATTTTGTATCAGTAAGCATCATTACCTATACAAATTATCACCAGGAGATCAAAGTAAAAATACTTGCTATCTCTCCTAAAACCATACTGAAGCACATACAGAAGTTAGTGGATTTGGTACAGAAAACACTTGGTGAAAATCTTTACTTTTTGTGCTATACAAATTAATTTTAAAGTTTTCTTGTTCATTTAATGCTGGATTCAGTTATCCCAGAGGTTTTGTTGGGCCTTGAGATTTATCTGTATATTGTTTATTCTTTAGCTTCACAGTTTTGTTTCAGTCTTGTATGTGGCTGAAAAGTGAATGACCTGCAGTCATAGCATAGCAGAAGTAGTCTTAGTTGTTTGCTTTGTTTTTCTAACTGTGATTCTGATATCTTGATACTTTAAACAAAGCTACAATGCCAAAATTATCAGACTCTAGCAGGGTGCACATTTATTGAAAAATTTCAGTCTCTGCAAGCTCTCTTAGTTCTTGCTGTTGGGAGAAGGAACTCTCAATATGTGGACCAGAATGCAACTCCAGTGTCCCTTCCCCGTGGCTGAGGCACTAGTATCCTGGCACTCCACAACAAACACTAACTGCTTAGAGTGGTTGTACTATGTGGGTCCAAGGGCAGGACAGTGATGTAAATATCAGCTGTTGCTCATGGGCACAGTGAGCTCTTTGCAATTCTGTGTTGAAAGAATAACACAGAGATGCCTAAACACACAGATTTTCAAGTAAGGATGCTAAGACAATGTTTCTGGTTTTAGACAACTGAATTTGGAGGTGGGGGGGAAAAAAAGCTTGCCACTTTTCTTGCTGAGGCCATTTTAGTTGTGTTAATTAAGACTTTTTCTCTTTTTTTCTAATTCTAAGCAATGATTTAGATATGTAAAAAATATTAGCACAAATAATGTATATAGAATTAGCTCAGTTACACTTGCAAATTATCTGTGGGAAGTGGTAGAGGTTTGGAAGCTTAGAGTAATTTGAGCAGCCCTCCAGAATTTTAATTTATTGCTGTATTAATCTCAAAGTAATTGAGTCTTGCTTTAAACCAGGCAATCAGGTGAAACTAATGTGAATAGATTAGTACCGTTGTCTGGTACTGACAGGCAAAGAACAGTTTAATGCTGCTGAGAGAATTCAGTGGAGCATACTTACCCCTGCCATTTCAGGGTATTCCTCTAGTTAGTTTGAGCAGCTAAATAGTTTGATCTATAATGGAATAAAACAACCTTCAAATAGCTTTACTTTTCTTTTGTTCTCAATTTTGTTTGTAATTGTGGATATTTCCTGGTGGCCATCATTTTCTGCTATATATAGATTGATATATCACTTAAGTCATTATAGCAAACTGTGCAGAATTTAATGACCTGTCTGACATCTGTGCTGTGTACTTCTTCCTATTTCTCTTTCATTCCCATCTGTACCTGGGAGTACTGACAGAATGGTTTGCATGCTGAACCAATATGTTTTGGTTAGATTTCAATTTGAAAGGAAGTACTTAGAAGTTTTCTTTCTAATACACCTTCTGATAAGTGCTTGCTTGATAGAGATGGCAATCTTAAAAAAAGTAAATCTTACTTGCTGATATTAGGTACAACACCCACAAAGAGTCACTGATCATAAGCTGAAGAGGGGGAAGAGCAAAGTGTGTCAGAAAGGCAATCTTACTGGAAAGGTATAAGTTAAGATCAAAGCAGGTAAAATGCAAGCTTTAGTTGCATCTTGTTATGCTGGTTTCAACTTGTATCACCTTAGACTCATCAATCCCTTATTGACAGAAAACTTCATGTCCTGTTTCTTAATTTATGTCATAGTCTTAAATTCACAGAATCACAGAATGTCAGGGGCTGGAAGGGACCTTGAGGCATCATCTAGTCCAACCCCCTGCCAGAGCAGGCTCACATATACCAGGTCACACAGGAACTCATCCAGGCAGGTCTTGAATATCTCCTGAGAGGAAGACTCCACAATCTCCCTGGGCAGCCTGTTCCAGTGTTCTGTCACCCTCACAGTGAAATAATTCTTCCTTCTGTTTTCATGGAACTTCATATGCCTCAACTTCCACCCATTGCCCCTTGTCCTGTCATTGGGCATCACTGAGAAGAGCCTGGCTCCATCCTGTTGGCACTCACTGTTTATTTATAAACACTAAGGAGGTCGCCCCTTGGTCTCCTCTCCAAGCTGAGGAGCCCCAGCTCCCTCAACCTCTCCTTGTAAGGAAGAGGTTCCACTCCCTTAATCATTTTCATGGCTCTGCGCTGGACTCTGTCCTTCTTGAGCTGAGGGGCCCAGAACTGGACACAATATATCAGATGTGGCCTCTCCAGGGCAGAGTAGAGGGAGAGGAGAACCTCTCTTGACCTTCTGACCACACCCCTTGTGATACAGCCCAGGATACAATTGGCCTTTTTGGCCACAAGAGCACATTGCTGGCTCATGTTCAACCTTCCATCCACTCTGACCCCCAGGTCCTTTTCTCTTTCACAGCTCTCCAGCAGCTCAGTCCCCAGCCCATACTGGTACATGAGGTTGTTATAGTATAGTAGTAGTATTACCAAGGTTGGAAGAGACCTCGAAGATCATCAAGTCCAACCTGTAACCACAAACCTCACGACTAGACCATGGCACCAAGTGCCACATCCAGTCCCCTCTTGAACGCCTCCAGGGACTCTTTCCTAGATGCAAGACTCTACACTTGCCTATGTTGAATTTCATTAAATTTCTCCCTGCCCAGCTCTCCAGCCTGTCAAAGTCCCACTGAATGGCAGCACAAGACTCCAGTGTGTCAGCCATTCCCCCAGTTTGGTGTCATCGGCAAACTTGCTGACAGTGCTCTCTGTTCCTTCATCCAGGTCATTAATGAATATATTGGTCCCAGTACTGACTGAGGGACTCCACTACTTACAGGCCTCCAGCTAGACTCTGTCCACTGACCACAACTCTCTGACTTCTTTCCTTCAACTAGTTCTCATTTCACCTCACTCCCTAATCATCCAGACCGCTGTGCCTTAGCTTAGCTGCAAAGATGCTGTGGGAGACAGTATCAAATGCCTTACTGAAATCAAGATAAACCACATGCACTACTCTACCATCATCTATCCACCTGGTTATGTCCTCATAAAAGGCTATCAGGTTGGTCAGACATGACTTCCCCTTGGTAAAACCACCTTGACTGCTCCTAATGACGCTCTTGTCCTCGCTATGCCTAAGGACAGTGTGAGGATAAGTTGCTCCATCACCTTTCCAGGGATGGAGGTGAGGCTGACCAGTCTGTAGTTACCTGGGTGCTCCTTCTTACCCTTTTTGAAGACTGGAGTGGTATTTGCCCTCCTCCAGTCCCCAGGCACCTTTCCTGTCTGCCATGACTTACCAAAGATGATGGAGAGTGGTCTGGCAATGACCTCTGCCAGCTCCCTCAGCACCCTTGGATGCATCCCATCAGAACCCATGGATTTATGGATGTCCAGATTGTTTAACTGCTCTCTAACCCAGTCCTCATCAACCAAGGAACATTTCTCATTTGTCCTGTTTTTTTCTGGGGCCTTGGGGGCCGTGGGCTCCCGAGGACAGCCTCTACCAGTATAGACAGAGACAAAGAAGGCATTTAGCCACCCTGCCTTCTCTGTGTCCTCTGTCAGCAAAGCACCCACCTCATTCAGCAGTGGGCCTACATTGCCTCTTGTCTTAGCTTTCTTGCAATGTATTTGAAGATGTGTAAGTTTTCTCCTGTGATTAGTAAGAGATCACAAGCATAATAACCAAAAAACCAGAAAATTCAGTAGAGTTCACTGGCACCAGCACAGCTGTTGGCTTCTTACTGAACCACTTAAATATCCCTACCCCTTGCTTTCTACTGTTTTATGTCCCTAGACGTCTTATTTGCTCTAGCATAAGAGTTCAAGGAATCCTGGAATGGAGCTTCCTGGGGGATGTAGTGCTGGAGAGGTTGTGCTTGGCTCTGGAGGAGCCAAGCTCCCAAAGAGCACCTGTAGGAAGCCTTTGCACTGATACAGATGGTCAGTGTAACTACTATTTCCAGAGATGACCTTTTCACGCTTACTTTCTGCTGCCCCTGTTCCCTCAAAGCAAGGCTTCCCAGCATGATTTTTAGGTGATACATACTCTGTGAAAGCAAAGAGGAAATTTGATTTTGTATTGCTGCTACTGTTTACTTATAATTCCTATGAGAAGCCTGAGTTAAAACACTCAGGTCTATTATCTACAGTGACATTTCTTTTTCCTCTAATGCAGAATGCTAACTAAAGGGTCAGATAACTTTGAGAGGTTAGGTAAAGCAATCAGGGGACACATAGGTGCTAGGAATGTCAAGGACAAAGGGAAATAAATGCACAGTAAGACCATCTCCTTAATGAGGATTTACTAAGAAAATAAATAGCAAGAGCTGCTTCAAAGTAAAAACAACCTCCCAGCCCACCAGTTTGCACTCTGCATGAAAATTAAGAAAGGCTAACATCAAAGGCAATAACTATCTGTGTGGATAGCTATTCAACAGCTCACAGTCTGACAGGGAAAAATGTGCAAAAATGTGACCTGAAACCAAAGGTGTGATTAATTTCAGCCACACTAAGGAGCAAAAATCTCTTAGCCAATAGGCAAAGCATGAACTTAGGCAATTAGAAACCTGTCATTCTATACCAAGAAAATTAGATCCTATCAGCTTAATTATCACTCAGTGCGACTAAGACAATATAGATCTGCATAATGAAAGCTGCAGTTACTGGGTAATAAAGGTAATTGTTTTCTCAATGGAAGATTTTCACTTTCAGACAAGAGCATGTGACCAGTTTGGAGGCTTTGACCTTCAGCACTTGCATAAAGCATGGGACAGAGTGTTTTTACCCTGCCTCCTGAGATTTGGTTATTTTATCCTAAACAGCATTTTTGTAAAGTTGACAGAAATGAGCCAAACCGTCCCCTACAAACACCATCTACAGCAGTCATGCAACATGCCCTCTGTTACTGTAATTAGAGCAGCTTATCAGATCATCTTTGATTTAACATCTTCAATTTGATAACACAGGGCCATCTTGCAGCTCGGATTTCCCACTTCTGCTGGGGATTAAGAGGGAGGGAATGATGCTATTCCAGGGAATCTAGATCACAGATGGTTACTCTAGAGGGGGCAGCACACACAGAGCAGAAGCTTAGGTATGACTCTCGAGCGCATCAGCTTATCTGTGGTAACTGACTTCAAATATGCTGCTACTCTTGCAATACCCTGTGGCAGCTGTGTAGAGGCCCTTAAATATTACACAGTCTCAATTTATTACTCTGTCACTCAGATATTTAAATACTGAGTATTTTATTTTTCTAGGTGTCTTTTCTCTACTGTTCTTGGGGACTTTCTGTAGTTACTGTATTCTGCTCCAGGCTCAATATCATGACATTCCCTTGTGAAGAATTCATACACAGTGTCCAGTATGCACTGAATGGTATTGGAAAAGACCTAGGTTACAAGCTAGAAGAAAAGTAAAATGCTTTTGAACCCATGTGAACCACTGAAATATTTATTCAAAAAAACTGTAAGGGCATTCACTACCAGTTACTATCTGCAAAAGAACAGAGTTGAAAGATGTGGAAGTGTTATCTATGAACACTAAATGCATTATGTATTCATTACCCTAATCATACATTTTGGTTGTGATCAAAGGGGGACTACGTCTTACTGCATTTATCAGGTGATCTGAATAAATCTTTAATACGTCTAATGCATAGTTACCACTTTTGTATTTTTCTATACTTAAGACAGTATTGGTAAATACATTCTGAATTAATATGCAAGCAATTCCTACATTTCCTGAATTCTCTACAGCTATTTTCAGTGGACAGGCTCTTTTAATGGTACAGCTCCTTTGGAGATTCCCCTTAATACTCAGCAGAATTTAAGACAATTTAAAAACATGCTATTTTATCTCCAGGGAAGGTGTGGGTCATCTTGGCAAGTGTCAAGATACACCTTTGCTCATCCTGTGGGCAGCATTTTCCATTCATCCAACCTTTAGAAGGTTATCCTCTGCTTTCCAACAAATCTGCTCTACTGTCACCTTGCAGTAGAGCATCATAATGATCAGTACTTTGCCTCTTTTCAGTAAGAGATTTTAACCCCAGTTTATGCTTCCTAAGATTAGGTAATTAGTATGAGCTCTTAGTTTAAGATTCTCAGTTCACATCTGAAAAAGAGTAAGTCACACAACAGTACAATATTTTTCTTTCTGCCATGAAGAAGATTACAGTAACTAAGCTCCCAATATTGGCACTTAATTTAAACAGCTGCAATGAGATTGGATGACTTTGGGACTCTGTTTCCAGCTAAGTTATACACTTTATTAATTCATGGTGCTGAAAGAATGAAATTTTATTGCATAAAATTCAAAAGAATTGAAAACAGCAAATTTGTGTTGGAAGATCTTGTCAGTCACCAGTGTGGCTGGGAAATTGTTAAGATCATAGAACACAGAACATAGATGCTTGGTGGTAATGTGCACGAGATAAAAACTTATCTGGAGGAGCTGGTACATAGCTGAGTTGTCATCTTGACAAAGTTTGTGATCTAGACAAAAGTTACCTGGAGGCTGACAAATAGATTAATCACAATAGGATTTCTGTCTCTGCTGATAAACTGCTGTGTTATTTTGTTCTGATTGGCTGCCTGTGGCAGGTTTTGCATGGTTTTTTTTACTGGTGAGTGTCCTATTTACATACCCTTCTGTATTAGCCAACTTTTCCGTATTCTACATATGAACATTTTCTTGCACTTGCTTTTCATCTGCTCTTTTTCTGCATTTTACGTAGAATTCAGAGGTTAAGTGACAATTAAGTCTATCATCATCTTTCAGACAAAAAAGCTTCAGTTTTATTACCGATTAATCCTGTTCTCTAGAAAAAACCCTGTGTTTTTCTTTTTCCTGTTTGCATTTCATGTAGTAATATAATTCTATGCTTACCTGAATGTTTTCTCCCATAGAGAATTTGTTCTTCATAGAAGTATAGAACTTAGAAGCCTAGGAAACTTAGGAATGGAAGAGGCAAAACAAGTTGAAAAACTCAAGGCTTCTTTTCTCTGCTGATTAGAGAACACCCAAGATGATCCTACTCATGTTCATGGCTATTTGTTTCAATGCCTGGATTACCTTTTTTTTCCTTTACGGTCAGAGACAAGTGTTTAGTGACATAAGCTCTCTGCATTTTCTACTTTTTGCCAGAAATTTGGGAATTCTGGCTACCAGAGCTTGTGTTTGCAGTTAGATGTTTGGCCTTGTATCTTTCTGATGTGTTGTACTGCTGAGCCATATACACTAAAAACATGTGTGTACTATGGAATTGAGTCAGAGGTGGGATTTGCACTGATAAAATCACCTGCTTGGCATTTGCAAGTTCCTCTCAGCATTGTGTCACAGCCCTGGTGCCACAGCCTACAAAGGAGGTGATTTTATAACCTAGTATTCAAGGTATGTATTGCACAAAGAAATGTCAGCCTCTGGAAGACGATGAGGATATGAGCCTATTTGGAATTGTATTGAAGGCGTGTATGGGTTGAGGGAGCTACACATGGTGCAGGCACATGCATGGGAACAAGAGCTACAGTATTTGGCTATATGACCACTTGTTTGCAATAGACTCAGGCTGTGATTTGACCTGTATTAAGACCCACAGTATGGATTGTTCAGGATGAGGCAGGGTACATGAATGTGTTACAGTTGGAGTCACTGAAGAAGACACATAATACTGAATTTTTATACCAGCTTAATGCCTTTTGGGCCAGCTTTATGCTCAAGATAGAAGAACAGGCAATACCTACTGCAGCACAAGTTAGGGTGCAGACGGACAATGCACGTTGCAGTGTGCAATCTTTCAGTGAGATCCTCAAAAAAGGGTATCTTTTTAAGTCACAGAGTCAGCTTAGAGCAAGAGTCAGTACGTCGTGTTGTGTGGATATGATGCTTTTAGCATAATATTCAGAGTCTCAGAGACACGGTTGTTAACATCAAATCATGTCCTGAGTGATGCTTTATTTATCCACAGTGTTACTTTACATCTCTTACTTTGCAGAAGTTAAATCTACAACCAATTATTCACTAATTTTACTGAAGAATATGATTTAACTAGTTCAGAAGCAGCAGAAGTTGTTTCTGCGACTCCTGAAGTAGTTCTTCAGGAAAACCCCAATGCAAGGTGCATTTTGCACTTAGAACTCAGTGTTCTTTGTAGTGTCTATGTGCAGCATTTGCAAAAGTTATTGTCTATGTGCTATGTGCAGCTTAAAGACACAGAGATTATTTTATGCATGGTAATACCATTTTTTTAATGACCAGATGCTGTACTGATCATTTACATGACTATGAAAGTTAAGAGGATTTCCACTCACCTCCTCTCCCAGCTTTAATTTCCACAGTTTCTTGTTTGTTTGTGATGAGTCAGTGGAAGATGGCCTTGTAAAGCTTCCTTTGCTCTTTGCACAATGAATAAAGTGATATTAGACAAGAAAGTAATCTGGTTGCCAGGCCAAATTATTTGCACTATCAATACTATCGAAAGAAGCTGGATCATTATTTGTTGCTCCTAGATGTAATACATAGGGTAAAAAATACCAGTGCATGTTTTTAATCAGTGAAGTTCTTACTAGATTTCTCTACAAATGCAAGTTTCAGCACATGCATTGTCCACCTGATATTGGTTTTCAGTTTTCTCTTTGTATGATTTCATGCTCACCTTCTCTCATGTTGCTATGTTTTATTTTGTCTTTCTTTTAAGAAATTCATCAGTGATTTATTGTTAGGATTTCTTTGCCTGAGAAGTGGTTGTTTAACTTTCTGTTCATTATACACATAGTAACTCAGAATATTATCTGCTAACTAGGGATAAATACATTTTTCTTTCTGTTTTTGAATGTTGCTGTTAGAACTGAGTATGATACTTGGTTAGGAGTAAATCAGATCAGTTAGAGATGGTTATATCAAGGAAGGCAATACTTGCAGGTAGTGTCATAATCTCAGAGTTTCTTTCCAACACAGAATTCTTCAGTGCTGTGAAGTTGGAGGAAATCAGTATCAACCTCAAAACAATACCAGTTTGAGGGTCCAGTTCGTTGCCTAGTCAGTTCAAAATTGAGTCACCTCTGTAGCTTACACTATGCCTTATGGATGCTTATCTAATATATTCTTGAAGAGCTCAGGGCAGACAAATTCTGCAGTCCTCAAGGTTATTCCAGTGCTTGCTATTGCCTGCTAGCAGTCATTTTCCTTTTATTTCGATTATTTCTGACCTAAACACGTGAATCCTGCTAAAAGCATGTAGTTGGTACTTTAACAAGTTCCTAAGGAAAGTCACTGGAAAGAGTCTTAATGCAGTGACACCACAGGTCTGTTTCATGGCCAGTTCGAAAAGCAGCCATTTTTTGAGATTCTCTGTTGTGTTCATATTCATTTAGGAAGCCCATCTCCCAGATGCTGTAGAATGAGTCTGGAAACATTTGTGCTTTTTTCTCTTCACTATGTCTTATAATATCAATCTCTAGCTTTATTTTTAATGTGGCAGGCAGTGTAATAAGTGTTTTCAAAACAATATGTTGATTAAATACACTGTTTTCCTAGCTTTTTTTTTATATATATATTTTGTGGGAAATTCTGTGCTAGACTCTCAGAACCATAGATTTAAGTCTCTCTCTACTACAGGAATAATAAAATTCCTTTTTTCTTCAAGCACTGGCATTCAGGCCAGTATTGAATGTTTCAAAACTGTCTCCTTCACCCTCTCAATATACCAGATATCTGAACATCACCTCACATGCCTGACTTTGTGCAGTGCAATTTTAAAATTGTGAACATAGTTTTTTCTTCAAAAATGTGACAGAAATATGCTGGCAGAACTTTCAAGGTAGGATTAGGATTTGTTTCCTGTTCTGAAAGTGTGACCAGTTTAGGCTGTGCCTTTAAGAAATGGACACTTTCTGAACACTCTGGCTTAATGTTTTGGGATTATAACAGAAAACAAAGATATGCTAAACCAATTTCATTGGTAGAATGCAGCTGTAACTTTTAGGTTAGTCTGTCAGTCTGGGCAGTCTGGTCTTCTTCTCCCTGTCCCGTGAGCTGGCCTCTCTGACGCAACAGCTTGCTACGCAGGGACGACCTTGCTAACCAGATAAGAAAACTAACTCTTGCATTCGCTTTTTGAGCTTAACAGAATTTTACCCTTTTAATTACCTTCCTTTCTCTTTCTCTCTAACCCTTTTGGGAAAAAGGGGAGGGAGGGAGAAGAGGGGGAACAGGCCGAACCCCCTGGCCACAGGGGGGTTGGGGAAAGGTCTCCTGTATTACATACATTGCTGTATATTTCTGTATATATATTGTAAATATTGTATGGTTTTGTACATATTCATTGCATTCCATTTCTGCATGTAAAATATAGCTTTCATCTGCTTCTCCGGCTGAGTTAGCTGTGGATTCTTTTGTGTGTGGGGGGGAACCTTCCTACCCCACCGCAGAAAGATAGAGGGATATAATGTAATGACATAAGCCTTTACCCAAGCCATGGTAGGGCCTGCAGACATATTAATGAGAATGAGAAGGTGTGTTTATAAAGTACAGCAGTAAATATCCTTATACATGCTTATATTCCTAAGTGATAAGTAATTAGAGGTGCCTTTGACTGAAGTCAAGGGAGTGGATAGAGTTTCCAAATTTCTAATTAAGGTGTAAAGAAGCCAAAGGTGTAGCCAAGTCACTGTGAAGTAAATGGCATGCAGAAGGTCATGCTCTAATTTATGCATGTTACTTGTTTGTGCTTTAAGATTGAAAACTTCTGATATCGTTTCACCAACTGAAAATTATTTCCATATGAAAAATGAGGTCTGTTTAGCTCATCCTTTGATAAAAATATATTGCAAGTAGGTCTGAACTGTATTTCTTGGGAAACTGCTGCAATGAGCACCGCCAAAACTAATTTTTTTCATACACAGTCCTTTTTTTTCAAACCACATGTTCATGTTGCTCTGTGCAAAATGCCACATTTTCCACTTTAGCAAAAAACTTTGAAGAAAAATATTTTAAATACTATAGGCCTATAAGAAATGAAAGCAACTTTGAGTCAAAGCACAGAGCTGACACACACCTACACAGAGAGTAAACGTCTTTGCAGGTAAAATTGATGCTGAGAAGAAAAGAGAGAAGGCATATCTGAGAGAAAAAATATAACTGGGCAGTGAGAAATCCAGGAAATTTCTGCTACAGGTGTGTGGAAATATTTTAAGTAGTGCATAAAGATCAGAAAGGATTTCTGCAGATGGAGATCATACTGAAAACAAGGTTCAAACAGTCTATTAAAACTTTGAACATTCCTCAGAAATATCTGGCAATTTATACAGCTTTTCTTGCCAAAGGTCTTGATTTTTTCTTCTGATAAGCCTGCCAGCTGCTTAGTCTATTAGTGCTAGTCTTCCAAGAATTCTTTTGATAACCAGTAGATCCCTAGTAATGCAAACACTTAAGGAAATCAAGAATAAAAGAAGTCAGATGTTATAAGAATTTGCTTTCTTTTCAATTTGACCTTTCTTTTTCTGAAGGAGAGAAAAAGAAGTTGTATATTTTTGCTGACACCCATGTATGCTTTTCATTTTTTTTTCAAAAAGCACATTCTTTCTCCTTTGACACCCAGCTCTTTTAAAATCAGAAATCTTCAAGATAGGTTCACCTTAGACATTGCTTGTATTGCTGTATGAGGAAAGTCTAAGAGTCTTTAACTCAATACACCCATCTCTGAAACTGAGTGAAAAATACACTTACCTCACAAAGGTGCTGTGATGTTCAGTGAGCACACTGAGCACACTGAAGTATTTCAACTTGTCTCTTCCTGCTCCTTTACTGCCCATATTAGGCTACTTTTTCTAGTGAGCAAACATCTCCCTCACATCAACAAAGCAGTTGAATTATTTTGCTTCTAGTGTCATGTACCAGGTAGCAGAGAGTGCTTAATTCAGGAATAGCTAAACAGGTGAGAGACTGAGTTTCTTTTGGATTTTCTTTATCCTTTTTAGGAAAGGCAGATTTTGTCAGTAGTTAGACTAGCTTCTTAAGGTGCATTTGGTAGTGTACCTTTGCTCCTACTGTTCAGATGTGTGGAGGCAAATGACATTTTTAACATGTGTGTTTCATAATGTCTCGTTTGCCACCTTTACTGACATTTATTACCAGAAATGCTTTGAGCTCAGTGCTGCTGCTTGCTTGTATATTGAATATGCTCACTGAGTACTCAGAAGATATTGTTGGTTGGTATTTTCTACCATCATCCTTAGGTGAAACTTTTGTACAGAAAAGAATAAAAGTCTTGTTCAGACATACACTATAGCTGGAGCAAATTTCTGGGGAGAGATTTTTGAAAACGTTTATTTAAAATGACATCAGTTTTACCACTGATCGCTGAAATTTTGAGCAATTACTTTTGAAAATGTTTTCCATGCAAGTGGAAAGGACTGATGTCTTCATTTTAAGAGGGTACATCTTCAAAGGAGTGCCCACCATTCACAAAAGATGCCCAGTGATACTGAATGAAACTGAAATGGAGCTTTAGGGCAGAGCAGCAGCTTTAGTTGCCTGTGTTCCCTTAAATTGTTATTTCTCCTGCCTGCAGTAAAAACAAAACAAACAAACAAAAAAGTCACAACAAACCACAAACAGCCTTTACAGATTATTAAAATTATATACTGAGGAATTTCCTCCTTGAATACCTTCCTGTCTGCCAGCATACCTACCCTGTTCTTATTCATTGTCAGACTGGCTAATCATTTCCCACGAAAAAACATCCGTGTGGGTTCTTGTAGAGAGAATTTCAAGCTCTCCTTGGTCCTCTTCTGTCCCTTAAACCTCTTCTGGGGCAAGGAGGTTCTTCCCTTAATTAAAGATGTGTACTATTGTTTTTCCACTTGTTGATTGATTGGACCATTAGAAACTTTAGGACGAAGGAATTGCACTGCAACTGGAAATCAGGAAACACATTGTGGAGATCAAATAAATTAATAAAATCACTTGCAAGATATTTTTTAGCATTTTCTGGACATGATCTTTTTCTTTTGTGACCTGTGCTAGCCTGTCTTTTCCTGTAAGACTTTTTGCCTTGAACTTCTCCAGTTGTTCAGTTCTTGCTAATATCACACTGGAAGTGCTCTATTTAGGTCTAATCTCTTGTAAGCCATGTTTCCCAAATATGCACATCATTTTAGAGTCTCTATGCATTTCCAGGTCCAACAGTTATTCTTCCATTCAGCTGCGTCACGAATGCATATCCTCATTATCTCCTGCATATTTATTTTAGTGAGGTCTTTTGCCTCCATGGATATTCATGCTGACCAAACTCAAGACTTAAAAAAATGATCTCTCAGACTGTGAACTGTGAGACAGCTGCATCAGCATCAGCTAGCTCTGTGTTGTGCCGTGGTCTTTAGAAGAGAAAAGGGAGCTCCTGGAGACAGGGAGACCGAGAGAGAGAGAGAGAGAGAGGTGACCCGACATGCTCTGTGTCTCTCATGAGGGTGCCTGAGAGGGTGACTGTGGTGGAGTAGGAAGGTTCCCCCACACACACACAAAAAAGAATTCCACAGCTAACTCAGCCGGAGAAGCAGATGAAAGCTGTATTTTACAAGCAGATATGGAATGCAATGAATATGTACAAAAACATACAATATTTACAATATATACAGAAATATACAGCAATGTATGTAATACAGGAAACCTTTCCCCAACCCCCTGCGGCCAGGGGGGTTCGGCCTACCCCTCCCTTCTCCCTCCCTACCTCCCCTTTTTCCCAAAAGGGTTAGAGAGAAAAGAAAGGAAGGTAATTAAAAGGGGAAAACTTTGTTAAAGCTCAAAGCGAATGCAAAAGTTAGTTTTCTCTTATCTGGTTAGCAAGAATCATTCCTGCGTAGCAAGCTGTTGCTTCAGAGAGAAAGGCAGGCCAGCTCACAGTACAGGGGGAAGAAAAGACTGACTGCCCCCCCGACTGAAAGACCAAGCTAGAACTTACAGCCAGGTTCTACCAATGAAATTGGATTAGCATATCTTTGTTTTTCATTTATATACCAAAATATTCAGCCAGAGTGTTCAGAAAGTGTCCTTCTCTTAAAGGCACAGCCTAAACCGGTCACAGTGACGTGGCTGGGGGCATTGCTAGAGAAGCCATGGGGGATTTAAACACAACAAAACTGGAAGAGGGTCTCAGACTGCAAACTGCAAGGCAACAGCTTTCTTGGTCATTGGAACCCAGTGAGTGGGGCATGAGAGGGAAGGGACAGACAGCTGGGAGCATGTGGCCATTGGTTCAGGCAGGCTAACAAGCATAGGGAGAGCAAATAGTGACTGAGTGTGCCCTGGGGGTTCCTTTTGAGTCAGCTCAGTAGTAGGCACAGTAAGCAGGGCATGTGGGCAGGACACAAGGTGTTTCAGTTTTACTGAAGGCATGATGGTGGCTAGTTGGAGGAGGAAGACTGTGTTCTCTGCATCCACCAAAATGGATACTGGCACCCAGGACCCAGCCTGTGAAGAATGCCACAGCCTTTCATAGGCAACAGGGGGCAACACTGACTATGGGTGTGTGTGGTGTGAGCAGGTTTTTGACCTGCTCAGACAGGTGGCACAGCTCCAGAATGAAGTGACAGAGCTCAGGGAAGAGGTGAGTAGGTTGAAGAACATCAGGGAGAGTGAGAAGGAAATTTATTACTTTCACAAACTGATCTTTATGAAAACAGAATAAGAGTGAATTCTTAGTGGAGCAGAGGATTCGATATCCTCTCATCAGCAAGCCCTCCAGCCTTTCTGCAGTAACTCACATGTGCAGGGTCAGTGGGAACAGGTAGCTGCCCGACAAAACAAATTATACAAATGAAGCAAATGTGCTCTTTTAAGAAGCACACCACCCACAATGCCCTTGCAGAACAGGTATGAGGCTCTGCAGGAGGAACTAGTGGTGAGCAAGGATGAGAGCTCACAAAGGCCAAAAGTGCCACGAAGGCCAGAAGTGCCACCAAGGCCAACTCACCTCAGGCTGGCCATAAAAACTGACCCTGAAAAGAAACATGGAAAGGTCATAGTTGTAGGTGACTCCCTGCTGAGGAGAGTGCAGGGCCTGATAGGCAGACCAGACCCACTTCATAGAGGTCTGCTGTCTGTGTGGTGCCTGGGTAAAGGATGTCATAGGTAAACATCCCACCCTTGTGAGTCCTTCAGACTATTACCCACTTCTGGTTTTTCAGGTGGGTAGTGATGAAGCAGCAGTGAGAGGCTCAAAATGAGTTCAAAGAGACTTCAGGACCTTGGGACAACTGGTAAAGGGATCAGAAGCTCAAGTTGTGTTCTCCTTCATCCCTTTGACATCAGCAATGGATGAGGGAACAATTAAGAAGAGCCAAGAGGTCGATTCATGGCTCCAGGACTGGTTTCATCAACAAGGGTTTGGATTTTATGATCACAGCTCAGTTCACAGGGCAGCAGAGCTGCAAGCAACCAATGTGATGCACTTGTACCAGAGAGGGAAAAGGATTCTGGGGCAGGAGTTGGCAGGACTCATTGATAGGGCTTTAAACTATATTTGAAGGGGCAAGGGGTTATTAATCTCATGCTTGCCTGTGACAAACATTGGGGCAGCTCACCAGAGGCAGAGGGATGGAATGCTAGCAAGGGCTCTCAACTTGCTGTCCTTAGGCAAGCCAAAGACGAAGCACTGGGACACCCCAAGGGAATCAAGGGGGATTCACCTAAGAGGGTGACATGGCCAGCACAGCTGAAGTGCCTCTGTAGTGGGTTGAGGCAGCCCCCTCCCCACCACAGGCAAAATAATGACTCGCCCAAACCACCACAGCCTCTATGCACACAGCTTGGGCAACAAACAGAATGAATTAAGGGGCACTGTGATGTTGGAATGCTATGACATAGTGGTTATTACTGAAACGTGAGATGATTCCCATGACTGGAATGTAGGGATAGATGGGTACAAGCTCTTTAGGAAGGACAGGCAGGGGAGGAGGGGAGGAAGTGTTGCTCTCTTTATCACTGACCAGCTAGAATCAGTGGAGCTCCACCTGGGGAAGGATGATGAGCTGGTTGAGAGCATATGGGTGAAGACTGAAGGGAAGAAGGGGAAGGTGATGTTCCTGTGGGGGTCTGCTGCAGGCCACCTGACCAGCAGAATCATGCAGATGAGGCACTCCACAGGCAAATAGAAGTGGCTTTATGTTCACAAGCTCTGATCCACATGGGGGATTTCAGCCACCCTGACATCTTCTGGAGGGACAACACAGCTAGGTACCAGCATTCCAGGATGTTCCTGCAATGCATAGGTGACAACTTCCTCCTCCAAATGGTAGAGGAACCAATGAGAAAAGGTGCTATGCTGGACCTAGTTCTCACCAGTAGGGAAGGGCTGGTGATCAGTGTGAGGCTCAGGGATAACCTTGGCTGCAGTGACCATGAAGCAATAGAATTTAAGGTCCTCAGGGCAACTAGGATGTATCTCGAGCTTGCAACCCTGGATTTTAGGCATGGAGACTTTGATCACTTCAGGGATCTGCTGGCCAAAGTATTGTGGGACAAAGCCCTAGAGGGAAGGGGCCCAGGACAGCTGGTCAGTGTTCAAGGATAACCTTCTGTGTGCCCAGGAGCAAAGTACACCCACAAAGAGGAAAGCAGGAAAGAATGCTGGGATACCTGCCTGGACGAGCAAGGAGCTCCTGGACATACTGGCACACAGAAAGAAACTCTACAAGGAGTGGAAGAGAGGACAGCTGGAATGGGGGCATGTAAGGAAGCTGTCTGAGCAGCAAGAGACCTGGTTAGAAAAGCCAAAGCTCAGTTAGAATTAAATCTAGCCAGGGTGAACAAAGGGAACAGTAAAAATGTCCCTATGACTAGGGAAGGTGTGGATCCCCTCAGAAAGGAGACCGGGATCAGTACTGGGACCAGTCTTGTTTAACATCTTTGTTGGTGACATGGAATGTGGCATTGAGGGCACCCTCAGCAAGTTTGCTGATGACACCAAGCTGTGTGGTGCAGCAAACACACTGGAGGAAGGGATGACAGGCTGGAGAGGTGGGCCCATGACAACCTCACGAGGTTCAAAAAGACCAAATGCAAGGTCCTGCATCTGGGTCAGGACAATCCCAAGCAGCGACTGGCTTGAGAGCAGCCCTGAAGAAAAGGACTTGGGAGTGCTGGTAGACGAGAAACTCAGCATGAGCCACCGATGTGCACTTGCAGCCCAGAAAGCGAATCACATCTCCTCAAGAGCTGCATCAAGAGAAGTATAGCCAGCAGGTTGAGGGAGGTGATTCTCCCCTCTACTCTGCTCTGTTGAAACCCCACCTGGAGTACTGCATCCAGTTCTAGAGCCCCTATTACAGGAAGGATCTGGACATGCTGGAACATGTCCAGGGAAGGACCATGAGGATGATTAGAGGGTTGGAGCACCTCTCCTATCAGGACAGACTGAGGGAGTTGGGGCTGTTCAGTGGAGAAGAAAAGGCTCTGAGACCTAATTGTGGCTTTCCAGTATCTGAAGGGAGCCTACAAGAAAGCTGGTGAGAGACTTTTTAGGGTGTTAGGTAATGGTAGGACTAGGGGGAATGGAACAAAACTAGAAATGGGTAGATTCAGATTGGATGTTAGGAAGAAGTTCTTCACCTTGAGGGTAGTGAGACACTGGAACAGGTTGCCCAGGGGGTCCATCCAGCCACATCCAGCCCCATCCCTGGAGGTTTTTAAGGCCAGGCTGGATGTGTCTCTGAGCAACTTGATCTAGTGTGAGATGGCCCTTCCCATGGCAGGGGGTTTGGAACTAGATGATCCTTGAGGTCCCTTCCAGCCCTAACACTTCTGTGATACTATGATTCTATAATAAAGTTATTTATTTAACTCTGTTTCTGATTAAAGTGTCATCATGGTCACTCTAGACAGGGAAATGTTACTGTATGAATATATTCTGTGGTTTCATTTTCCATACTTCTTTCATCTTGCAAAGCAGATACATTTTCTTTTATTAATTAGGCTAATTGATCCCATGGTACACACCAGCTTTGCTGTTTCATGACTGCACTTAAATTAGATTGTTCTGTCTATCACTATTAGGAAAGTTCATGCAGCAAGTGAATAGTTTTGATTGACAGTGCGTGAAAATCAATGCAGAATTTACATGCCTTAAGGAAGTTTTGCATACTTTGTTTTCACTCTAACAAAGGGATCCATCACTACCTTAATTTTAATAGTCATTCCCAGTGTTTAATATATAGCTGAATGACAATTCAAATACATAATATCCATACTGATAATCAGCTTTGAATTTGTGTTTTCAATATAATAACCCTTACGATCTTAATTATATTTCAAATGTAATAATTTGTTTGAGTTTCTGAATGTTTCATTTCTGGATGGTCACTTTCATTATATGATTTTAAAAGCCTCTATATATGTAACATACTGTAACAGAAGTGACTGTTGTATAGATAGATAACTAATTTTCAAAGGAATAAGTTAATATAAATTACAGAGTTTCTTCTATTTAACATTTTTTTGTGTTACACAGTTTTGTCATAACATTCACTATAGCACTAATGTACTCTACTATGACTGCACTTTAAATCAGAGATGTTTCACTGAAAAGACTGAGGTGGTACCAGGCCCATCTTCACATCTTTCACACTGATAAAACCAAGGCCTTGGCATTTTCTGTATTCTTGGTTTCTAGATCTGAAATGTATTTATTGCAGTTTGATTTTCTGATAGGGCAGTGTCATACTTCCAGGCTCCAGCCTGAAGCTCTGCCTGTTCAGGTGAGGATGGGAGCCCAGAGATCTGAGAAGAGTTAGGTCCTTAAAAATACTCTCTGAGAAGAAGATGTGGGAGTTGTTGACTGTGTTGCAGAGCTGCCAGGTACTGGTGTGTGAGGTATGAACAATTCACAGCCCAGCATTTCCTTGATTCTCATCAGCTGCCAGTAAATTCTGTAAAGTTGCCACACACACAAAAAGCAGTGGTTATAAGAGAGAGTGTATATTAGCACTACAGCTGTATAATTGCAAAAAGTAAAAAGCAGACTATTTATACACATAAAACCAGCTTAGGTACTCTGCTGATATTTTGGATCCCTATTTGATAAGTTATTTGTGAACATACAGCCAAGGAGCATTTTAATCAAAGAAGTATTTTAAAAAGGCAAATATGAATACTAGTCTGGATAAATATCCATGCACATGAACACCTAGAGTAATTTTGAAGAATGTTTTGCTCTGTTTATGCCATGGACTTGTTGACAAATGTAAAACAGTTCTTTTTTAAAAGCGTAAAGTATTCTATCAGGGAGCACAATCACTATCACACATAAGACACTGATAACATAACCAAGCATGAACTGCCATCTATTTGCCCCGAGCAGCCAATACATATGCCAACATTTTTCCTGGTAAGCTATATTCATGTTGGCAAGCTAACAATTCTGTGTAGTGAACAAATTTCTCAAATACTTGCAAACAGTGCAACTAAGTCCATCAATATTTTTTCTGAAAGCTGTCTGAATTTCCATCATTCCATTGCAAAGTCCATAGAACAAATTAGATTGATCAGAGTGGCTAGAGAGCGGCCAGGCAGAGAAGGACCTGGGGGTGCTGGTTGATGGGAGGCTGAACATGAGCCTGCAGTGTGCCCAGGCAGCCAAGAGGGCCAATGGCATCCTGGCCTGCATCAGGAACAGTGTGGCCAGCAGGAGCAGGGAGGTCATTGTGCCCCTGTACACTGCACTGGTTAGGCCACACCTTGAGTACTGTGTCCAGTTCTGGGCCCCTCAGTTTAGGAAGGATGTTGACTTGCTGGAACATGTCCAGAGAAGGGCAACAAGGTTGGTGAGGGGTTTGGAAAACAATCCTTATGAGAGGCTGAGGGAGCTGGGGTTGCTTAACCTGGAGAGGAAGAGACTCAGGGGTGACCTTATTGCTCTCTACAACTACCTGAAGGGAGGTTGTAGCCAGGCAGAGGTTGGCCTCTTCTCCCAGGTAGCCAGCACCAGAACAAGAGGACACAGTCTCAAGCTGCGCCAGGACAGGTTTAGACTGGATGTTAGGAAGTTCTATACAGAGAGAGTGATTGCCCATTGGAATGGTCTGCCCGGGGAGCTGGTGGAGTCACCATCGTTGGAGGTGTTCAGGAGGAGACTTGGTGGGGTGCTTGGTTGCATGGTTTAGTTGTTTAGGTGGGTTGGATTGGTTGATGGGTTGGACGCGATGATCTTGAAGGTCTCTTCCAACCTGGTTCTATTGTATTCTATTCTATTTCTTTACCTCCTTACTGGTGGTTTTATGTGTACAGTCTTAGTATACAGACTTTTCTCATAGTAAAAACTTCATCATCTCATAAGGAAATGGGCATTCAAAATGAAGAATCAATAGCATATCACTGCTGTATGCCTGAAATCTCTGCACTTAAGGAAGGTTAAATTATTGGTGTCCAGACTGACTGTGTATTTTTGAGGGTGTCAATACATCAGTTCTCTTCATGGTTTCCATTTTGCCATGTTTTCCACAGCTAAGTCACAGGGAAATGACACTGGGGTTTGATGTTTCAAAGGAAGATCAGAGCATTGGCATGTTTCATTTTCTTGTCCTCTTTGTTTCTGCTGACTGGCAAACTGGCTGATGTGAGTTGGTTTGGGACAGTAGAACAGACTGAATCACTCACTTGGAGACAAGCAAGAAACCCCATAAAGCCATTCAGAATTTGGTCTTTTTACTGATTTCAGTCCTGTCTACCAGCTGCTTCCCAGAAGTGCTAAAAACTTTTTCCTTTCATTTCTGGGTAATTTTCATTCCCTTCTAGTTTCACCAAAGCAATAGTGTAGGACAGCTGGAAAATCTTGACTGCTTGCAGATGTGACATAAATTAAAAGTCAATGGGAATAGCCATGCCTTGCAAGAATATTCATTATTTTATCAGTGAAAATGAGCAGGGACAGAAACAAGGTTGGTAACATTTCTGTAGCCTGAGAGATCGTTTCTTCATGGACATAGAATCCACAAAACCATCTTAAAAGAAAAGATAGCTTTAAGTATTCAGGACGACAAATAGATTTTAATTAGACAGCAGCACCTGTTAGAGGGCTGTTTAGTTTTGCCGGGAAATAGATAAAACAATCCGTTTTGCCAGCGCATCGGGAGGTAGCAGGCTGCGTTCGCTGGAGTGGTAGCTTCTCCGCTGCCTAATGTTTCAGATGTGCCCAAGGTGCACGATCGCCATCTAGTGCGCTCTCTAAAGTACGGAAAAGCAGCTTCGTAGCCGGCGCAAAAACCTGAGGTAACTCTGATGTGGTAAGGCAAGGCAGTCAATAAACACAGATTTCCTATGCAGAAAATGCTGGCGTTAACGACATATCTAAACTTAATTGTTTGGGGTTTTTTGGTGCTTTTTTATTGTTATTATTTATTTCTCCCATGGAATGATTACAGATCACATAGCACAAAGCTATTAATAAAAGATACCACCTTAACACCATGTGTTTTCTTCCTCTAATAATATGGGATTCTGAATCGAGAAGCAAGAAAGTAGCATATAGTTTGGAGGAAAGGATTCTATTTCCAGGTATTGTCAGTTTTCCATGTGACCTTTTAGCTCTGCTTCTTTAACTTTGCAGCACTATTCAGTGCACTGCCTTTTTCATTTAGGTCCATTGACAGGATGAGCTGATTATAGTAAGAGCTGATGTCACAGAGCATGGTGGTGTCACAGAGGTGCTGAAACAAGTGGAAAATTCTGTGTGTTTACAAAACATGCATAAATACAAAATACACAATGTAAAATAGCTTTCCTGCCTAATGATACTATTGTGCTGTCTACTATGAGTTATTTTTGTAAAAATAAACACCTTCTCTATTCCTTAGGTATTTAAAAGAGAGGGCTTTGGCAGTAGCACACTGTGGTAAAGACGTAAGCCCTCTGATCTAGTAAAGGACACTATTGTCGCTGATATACAGAATACTGACACCTGTGGAAAAGGCAGATTTTGCCATTTAATCTAAGGGAATATGGCAGATTTCACTAGGGTTTCACAGCATCCCCGTGTTTGGCTTTTTGGTGAAGGATCCCACCATCACTTAAAATTTTGATACTTTTTCTTCCTCTATATGGCTTTGAACATGGTTAGAAAAACAGCATGTGCTGCTGTGAGAGTCCTTCTAATAGTCTACATGTTGGCTCTAGAGAGATGTAGCCAGATACTAAAAAAAATACTCAGAAAAAGTAGAATCAGCTGCTGATTGTTTTTAAATGTAACTTTCAGAAGAGCAAAAACATGCAGAACAGCAGTTCTTAACTAAGAACTACTCTTTGATGACAGCTAAGAACTTACTACTGTGCCTTTATTCTGTATCCAGTTGAAACAGCATTTACAGAGGTAGTTAACAGCATGGTCCCTGGCATCAATACTGAAAGCTTTATTACTTTCTAGTCACATATGTTAAGTAAGAATATATATTCTTAGTGGTGATTGCTTTCTAATAGCCTTAAGAACACCTGCACCAGTCATCTGCAAGATGTATTTTCACTTTGGTGTCACAGATGAGCACATATTATTTTAACTGGGTTAATTGTGCATTTTTGTCTGTTCACAGCATTGCTTTACTGCGGCAGATGGCCCAATGTATGTGTTATAAATACTTTGCATGACATCTCCTCTATTTTACTAATCTTTGCTGTGACTTTCCCATTGGTAATGACTAATGGCAGTTTCCTAGCCAGCAACTTTTAATAGACTCCTTTTTTTTTTTTTCATTCTCTGCCTGTCCTCAACAGCACTGTTTTGTTCAATAATTTAATCAGTTCAGAAGCAGTATAATATTAGATAATTGAACCATTACTTTATGAATTTTTAAAAATCAAAATACTCATAGAGTAATCACTGATTAATATTTCAGTATTGAGAGAGACCACTCTTTTTTCTGAAGGAATTGAAAGGGTTTTCCTGTGTATGCTTGAAGGCTTTTTCTTTCCTTTTATTCTTATTTCTGTCCCTTGGTCCTGAGAACCATATGCAGTAAATAGAAAGGAATCCAATTACCAGAAAAATTAACAGATAGGATTAACATTTTTTCCTACCCAGCATGACCATGTTAACCATTCAACACCTAAATATAAAAGGAGCAAGTTTATACAGAAAAAAAAAAAAAAAATGTCCTCTCATCAGTGAAAATTTATCCACAAAAGCACTTGTGAAGGCAAAAAGACTTCCAGGTTCATCCCACCTGTGTTAGCAGAAAGAAACCACGATGCAGATTCTGCCAATTCAGTGGGAGAATATCAGTGCAGAGCTCCTTATAAGTTGGTGTGAGGTTTTGGGAAACTCCTGGGAATTTCTTACTAAAGCCAATCTTTCTCTGTGAACAGGATCAGGCATTTGGTGGGTTCATGCTTATGATCTATGTGTTGCTAGCAGCTGCTACGTTTTGCTCAGCGCAGTACTCCTCATGGTCCCTCCCTTTGATCTAAGATATTTTGTGAACAAAGCAGCAGTGGAGCAGAGCTAGCAGGGGGTGTAGGACAATTCCTTGATTTCACAGCAGTTTGTAGGATTTTGCAGTTTAATTTCACAGTTTAATTGTGTTCCCTCTCAGGGAAAATAAAAAACAAAACCCCAGCAAACTATATTACTTCAAACAAGAATGCCATATGAGCCCTAACCACAATCTGTATTTTGAAGCTTTCCTTGCAGAGATAAAGCTGAGAGCTGGCTGAAGCATATGCTCACTCAGACATTAGGATGAGTTTGAATCTGAAGTTTAAAATGAGTAACTTCATAGCTTTTATTCAAAAATGGTTTCTTCCCCTACTCCCAGAGTCTTATAGTAAGTCCAACTTTAAAATGTTTTATAGTTTTTTAAGGCAACACGTGTATGTTGAAGCAGCTACCCTGGATACCTGCCTGAATGTCAAAACTGTTCTGTAGCTTATTGTGCTTGCTTAACTGTGCTTGCTAATATTGGGCACCTTCTCAATGTATTGCTGCTTAGTCAGTGTTACTGATGCTGCAGTGATTCCTTTCACCTACTGAATGTTGATCCTGATAGTTGTAGTTAAAACTGCTTTTTTCCATAGATGCAGCTGAAGTCACAAGATGGAATAGATTCTGTCGTTGGAGACATTTGCATACTGCCAGTGAACCCATCTAACAGATTTTGCATGTGTGTCCAGGGAGAGAAGGGAGTCAGTCTGGTTTGACAGAAAACCAATTTATCTTCAATTGCAAAAGGAAGAAACATAAAAAAATGACCTGAAAAACTTCCCTTTGAAAGAGGAGGGAGGAAGTGATACTCTTTAGGGGAATAAAAAAAATAAAATAGAATAGATAAAAAGATAATTGTTTGTTGATATTGAAAAGTTTTAGGGGAGCTTAATGCCACACATTTTCTTTTTCCCTCTGACAGGCACAAGCATATTTACTGTTTATGAAGCTGCTTCTCAGGAAGGCTGGGTCTTCCTTATGTACCGAGCAATCGACAGCTTTCCCCGATGGCGTTCGTATTTCTATTTCATCACCTTAATTTTCTTTCTGGCCTGGCTCGTTAAGGTACTGGAAAACATGTTCTTTTAAACTTGTGTGAAATGTAGATCATCTTAGAATGAATTTCTTCTCTTTTCCACTTGCTGAGTTTTGTGTTGATCATTCTTTCATACTTGTTTTTCAGAATGTTTTCATTGCAGTCATCATTGAAACATTTGCAGAAATTAGAGTGCAGTTCCAGCAGATGTGGGGGTCCAGGAGCAGTACTACCTCAACTGCCACCACCCAGGTGAAACACCTAAGATGCTGAGATTCTCTGGGGACTAAGTTTGGTTTATTTTATGAGCGAATGATAAGCAAAGAATTCCTTGTTAATTGTTCTTTTATCTGGATTTGCTGATAAATTGCTACATATATTTTAAGGTTGATGTGGAATATTCATATAAAATTAAATTCTATGTTCTATCAACCAAGTAGGCTTTCTTAAAAAGTTTAATATGGGTCTCTCTATGGCTAGGCATGGTACCGCTATGTTTTTATGTTCTTTTGACGAAGTAGGATAATGCTTTTTTTAATCATGTCAGTGGTGAATTTGGAATTAAGGTTTCTGTGAGTATCACTTTCTGTGCTGAAATTGCAAGATGTAGCTGGCAGAGGTGAAAAGATAGATGAAGTGTTTGAGGAAGCTGGTCAGGAACTGAGAAGGACACATTGAGACCAAAGAGGAGTGAAATGCCAAGGCAAGAGCCATGCTAATGGCTGAAGTATCTACAGAAAGCAAGACCCTGAGTATGTGATAATGGGCAGGAAGAAGCAAGCCATGATATGAAGAGTATTATTTGTGGGCTGGGTAGTGTAAAAGATTCAGTATGAAAAATAAGGACTAGTAGACTGATATTTAAATTCTCCCACTCATTATTGTATCAGTCAAATTATGTATCTTGAATGGACATAAGGCCAGGCTTTGCAGGCTTTCCAGGCTTAGTGCAGCTTGCCAACTATAAGAGGGAGAAGTACCAGCTGCCTGCAAAACACCCTTAGGAAGATATTTGAGAAATGTACTCACGAGGAAATTTTTTTCTAACCTCTGTAGCTATAGTTTTTTATCTTTTTAAACCAGTGAATTTAAGTGTTTCAAAATTATTTATTAAATACTTCTTAATATTCCTGTGGACATTTCTATAATCCATATATAAATCTATTCCTTTTCTACCTGCTGCTACATTTTTCACCTCAAGTAGACTTTGTGGCAGAAACAGCAATCATTTCTACTCTATATATCTCTTTGTCAGAGCAGAGTTGGTGATATCAATTTAAAATCTAACAAAGAAAAGGACTTTTCTGCATGACATATGCTTAGCCCTAGCAACATAATGTTTATTTTGTCTCTAATGGGACAAATTCCTGAGACATACAGGCTTAGCTGGTATACTGTGCACTAGAAATTGGACCAGAGAGGTCAATGTAGGGAAACTGATGAAGTGGCCAAGACAAAGAAATTTCAGAGATAAAAGGAAACAATGTCATCATGCTAAAGAATATGAACATATTGAATATAAATTGCATCACAAAAAAATAGCATGTTGGCTGCAGACAAGTGAATAATTACTTTGTTCCTTGAGTCACTGACCTAGTGGAACATAAAGGGAGTCCAGCTTACTGAACTACAAAATCAATTAATTTTTTTATGTATTAAGAATAGCAGAAAATTTCTTGGAGGGTTTCCTGTTGAAAACACCAGATAAAAATTAAAATCCTTCCATTTTTATGCATGAATTAGCCATGAGAAAAAACAACATCTTTCTTCATTTGTTCACTTCATAAATCATTAAACCAGTCTCAAAACTTAGTCCTATACAAAAGAACATGAAGTGTCCAAGAGTCAAATTCAAGGAAAGATTCTCTGGAGAACGATTAAAGGACATTCTTCTAAACCATGTTAGCTCTGCATGTAAAAGCATGATACAAAGAGGAGTAACTCAGTGCTGATCTAAGCTGGCAACTCTTCCACAAGGACTCAGTGGCATTACAACCCTATTTATATGACACTGTCCCCAGTCTAGTGAGCACTTCTCTCAGTATGGCTTTTAAGTTCCAGCCATGCTGCTGTGGCTGTGTTCTTGAGGTGACTTGTTTTGAGTTCTGGGCATCAAGGACAAGATGTAAGTGAGGTGGGAACTTCGCCACACTTCATTACATAGTTTATGCAGACCTCAGGTGGCAATTCAAAATGCTACAGCCATTCACTTTCTTTCAAGGACATTTTCCAGGAGTGTTAATCACTTCAAGACTTGGTTTCTTGCTATTCCTTATGTCCACCAATCTGCATATTTTTATGTCCTAATTTCTGAGAAAAAACCCACAAAATAACAGAAAAACACAAAACCAAACAAAACTGAATACCTGTATATACATTTCCAGAGGTTATTGGTACATTAGCACTAAGAGGCACACATTATGTGGAAAAAGAAAATGTTTTCTGTAGCAGTAATAACCAATTAACTTAAGGTAGCTATCATCAAAATGTATGCATGTCTTTAAAGTGAATGTATTAGATTTAATTTGTATTTATTGACATGCGAAAGGTTTCTGACAACAGTTTTCCCTTTCAAGATGTTTCATGAAGATGCTGCTGGAGGTTGGCAGCTTGTGGCTGTTGATGTGAATAAACCCCAGGGCAGAGCTCCTGCATGTCTACAGGTACAATATTGCTTCTTAATAAATCAGTGTGTGCAACCAGCACCAGTCAAATGTTGGCATAAGGAGAGATTGTGGTAAGAAATAGCTGCAATAGTTTTACTCATAAATTTTGTTAAATCCACTGCTTTCTGCAGTGTAGGCTTTTGATTGCATATCACAGATCAACACAAAAAAAACCAAACCAAAAAAAACCCCACACCCAAAGACAGAAGGCTCTTTTTTGTGTGTGTGTTAATGAGAGAGGGGTTTTAGGTATTTTAAATATAAAATACATAAGTAATCTCCCTTTATTTCTCAGACTCTATGCACAAACAGATTCCGCTCATAGGTTATTTACATCAGAAATGCGTGTTTATTGTCAAGAAGCATGACTAATGATAATAAACAGAGAAGTACGTCATTTCTCTTGTTATATTTTTAAAATAGGCTCACAGGAAAAGGGGGAAGAGGCACGTAGGTAGTAAGCTACACAGTGTTTGAAACTTCCAGATTTAATATTCTCACTTGGATATGGATGAGTTTGCAAAAGTTTATCCTCATAGTTTATAAAGATCCAGACTAAGATAAGCAGTATTTTTATAAATCCCTTCTCATTGCAGCACATTGTACAGAAGCTCAAATGTTTATTTGCAAGTTAAATAATCTCACTTCTGGATAAAACAAATTTGCTTCAGAGGGGAAAGCCAAACCTACTGTAGCAATCCAATAGTATGATGTTTGCTGGCAGTTTTGGTTATGTTTGGTTTAATATGTATGTAAAGTACAGCAGCTTGGCAGCATGTACATAGATGAATACTAAAACAGCAAGCACCTTTCATCTCCTCCACAAGCTGTTCATTCTCAAATATATCTGCTTTGTCTGCTGTATATTTAATTATAGCATATGCCTTCACTGATGCTTTTCTCTCTTCCTGAGTTTAATCCTTGACTTTGATAGCAACAGCAACATAATTCATTTTCATTTCATGAAAAATTAGCTATCAGTATGGTTTCTGATTTTGACTTACAAATCTATCCTAATGCAGGGCAAAGGGGCTTTTTATTTTGGTATAACAATTTACATTTGGTTGGGTCTTTTCGTAGTATCATAGTATCAGTCAGGGTTGGAAGGGACCAAAAGGATCATCTAGTTCCAACCCCCTGCCATGGGCAGGGACACCCCACACTACATCAGGCTGGCCAGAGCCTCATCCAGCCTGGTCTTTGTTTGGGGGTTTTGTTAGTTTGATTTGGTTTGTTTGGGTTTTTTAAGTATCCTCAAAAGTACTTTGGTACTTTGTGGTCTTTTGTTACTTACTGTCACTGTTTCCCATGACTGACGTGAATTTTAAATATGGGTTTTCATCACAGAAAAATAATCTTCATGTTTTCCATTTCAATATGAACCATTTGGCACAAATGCATGCTGAGGCTCCCACATTGTCACATTATTTCATTGTTGTTAATAATCTAACACACTGCAGTGTGTTAGAACTTCCTGCCTGCCATGATTTACTCCTACCAGCACAGTAGGAACCTCTCAGTTCACAAATAAAGAAAAACTGAGGCCAGGTTCCAGAAAAAAATCCTTTTAAAAGCTCTTTGAGGAGGTATTTGCCCCTTTAATCCCACATCACGTTTCTTATTCCTTTTCTGTTAATTTTAGATGCTGTTAATTTTCTGTTAATTTTTAATGCCGATGTTTTGTCTTTCCTTCTTTTTGACTTCCTGTCTGCAAAGAACTGTAAAACACACATACTCATTTAAAGCTGAACTAGAAAGATTCAACTTGTGCCTTCCATGAAACCATTAGTATTGCTAATACCAAGTAATGACATCTTCAGTCTTCTGAATAGATAATTTTGTAATAAACAGAGAAAATCTGAAACTGTTGGTTCTTGTGAGAAACAATGGGTCAGACAATCATTACCTGTTCATGCTAATATTTTGGGGTTTTATGTAGAGCAAAAATAAAACTAATATATGGAGATGGAATGAGGTTCAGGAAAAGCTTAGGAATACTCTCTGTGATGTGTCAGCAGAAATGGAAGTGGTCACTTACTCACAAATTATATGTACTTGTACTGATATAAAACCTTCAAAAGATTAAAAATACTGTATTCACTTTTAATCATATGTGCTCCATCTAGGGAAGCATATTATTAGCCAAATGTGTTACAGAATTCTGCACAATTACAGAAATTTAGAAAACCTTGAAGGACAGACAAAAAGATTAAAAGCAACATCAAAAGAATGAAAGCACGTTGTGGTGGGTTGAAGTTTTCCCCAGCATTAACTTTTAGCCAGACTAACTCAGTTAGAAGCAAATGAATCTGTATTTACAAGCAAAAACTACACTCTACAGTGGAATGCAATGAATATGTACAAAATATACAGTATTTACAATATTATACAGATATTTACAATTAGCAAACAACACAAAAATCCCCCTGGTCAAAAAAAGACCAGGGAAGCTGCTCCACTGCCCCCCGCCCCAAACCTCCCAGATCCCCCTGTACCGAGAGAGAAATCAGTGTTAGTCTTATCTCAAGGCCAGCCAGAAACAGCACATTATCTCCCAGGCAAAGCAAAACAGCTAAGATCAGAAGAGATGAGAAAAGGAATGGGAATGGAAGTGAAATGTGAAAAATAGTTATGATACAGCTTCTCTTATCCCAGACATTTATCCAATGATTTTTTTAGAATAATCTTTTGTTTTCCTTTTTACGCCCAGTAGTGATTTTTTAATATTTTTCTAGTTTTCTGCTCAAAATCATCACATGAATTTTAAAGGCATAGCCTAAAACTACCACACACGTGGAAAATGAATGTGATATGGCCAGAGATGTAGGACTTGAGTGGTTTACCAGTTTCACAATGGATATATTCAATGAGAAAAAATGCAACAAAACGGTATTTGGGGATTTTCACTGCAGGAGTAAGAGAAAAGAGCGCAAGTGGGTTTTCTCCTTTTTAATGAGAAGTAATTATTGATGCACTAGAAAAGTATGGTAGTCTATTTACATGCTAATTTGCCCTTTATTTGTACTTTGGAATCAAGAAGTTATGCCTACTCAGTTCTACAGTGTCTTTCACTAAAGTAAATACATATATAATACATTTATTCCAATTAACTGAAATCCTCTTTTACAGTGAAAGAAAAATCTTCTCTTTCAGTTAGCTAAAATTCAATTTTGATTGTAATGAGGTTATGAATTGAGTATATTAAATTAGTTTATTCAGAAGCAGATTAAATTGAGTACAAATCCTAAAATTCTGAGGCTGTCATTATAAAACACCCCATATCTATTTTTTCAATGCCCTATTCTCATCTAGCCTAGGAATTGCATCAGTTAGCAGAAGCTTGGGTGTTTCAGTGATGTACTTGGGACTTGAAACAGTACTGAAAACCATCTCTATTAGTTTTGCTGAAAGCCATCTATGTTAGTTTTATTGAGGAGACTTGGGAGCAGAGTATATAAAGTAATGTAAATGTAATCTGTTAGTTTTGATGAAGTAAAAGCATTTTTTAAAGTGAGATGGAATAGAAGATTCTGCAGAGAAACTAAAAATATTGGTGACAGAAGAGTACACACAATAAAGTCCATCCCTGTCCAACCTTCCTATCCTTAGTGTGTATGGGAAGATAGTAAATGTTAGGCATTAAGAAAAGATTTTTATTTTTTTTTAAGGGACTTCCAGTATTTTCCATTTGTACATAGGGTGTGGGAAGAAATGTTGACTTGGACTCTGTTTGAGGATTCAAAACATAAATGAGCTGTTGTTAAATGTGTGCTCAGTTTCAGCTTTATGCTATTTCAGATGGGGAAGGTAAAGCTGTTACCATCCTTTGCTGTCTATTCAGTACCTTTTTTCAGGGACTTTAACCATGGTAGCAGTGAGTTTACTCCTAGAACACCTTAGCTCACTGTCTCATTTGATAATGTAAACTGATATTTAGTTTGTGTTGGTACAAGAAGTCATAAATTCAGACAGATAAAATTATTGCAGCTTGTCTAACTGAAGGAAGGAGGGGACCAGGCAACTAAAGTGTGAATGTGCTGGTGCTGAGGTGTTGAGAATCACTGTATTTATCTGACGCGAATTTAAAAGGCTCTCCTAACACTGGGAAACTAAACATATTTTGCCTGTATACATTTTTTGCATACTTAAATTTACCATTTTTACTGAAAGGGACCTGAAAAATAGTAAGCCTCATGATGTCGATATCAGAGAATGCATAAAACTAGCAGGCAAACAATGCGTTCACCATATCTCCAAAACTGGATAGTACCAGAAATAGGCCTATATAGATCATCCTCTGAGTTTCTGGATATCCATTTATGCCCTCGTTCTCTGTCTTGCACTACAGCAATCATTCATTTAGGGGCTTTCCAAAATGAATGTTAAATTTAGGCCATTATATTTAGTATCCATTGATGGATTTATCACTTTTCAATTTGTCTAACCTTTTTTAAAACTCATCGTTTTGGCCTCAAGACATCTTGTAGGAACAAGTTACTTAAAGCAACTATATAGCAATATAATAGATTATAATTTAGGAATTAATTTGCTGATATTACTGAAAAATTACAAGAAATGTAGTGCATAAAATATTGTTTGCAGTTTTGAGGTGGATGCTCCTTTTCAATACGAATTTGAAACAATGAATGTTGGCAAAGACAGGATCACAATCTATTGCAACATGCAATCAGTAACAAGTGGAGCGTGGATGTAAGTGTCTAAGGACAATAAATACCAAGTATGGGCAATGTTTGGTTTCTGTTTGTGCTTGTGTATACAAACAGAATTATCGGTGATGAGGAAATTTCAGAAAGGGAAATAGGCTGAATATCAGGAAAGACTGTTAAAAAAAGAGACTAGCATATTTGATGACAAGGCTGTAATTTGTAAGACAACTTTCAAACCTCCTGTAGGTAACATTGTGGCCTTAACAACTGTTAATTAACTCAGTGATTACTAGATTACTTTTGTAATTTTGTTTATGCTTCTATTTCTCTGCTATTGTATATGTGCATGTAAAAGAAAAGAAATTTCAAGGGGATGCAGAATTGCAGCTTATTTCTCTTCTACAGAAAATCAAAGTTCTTTTCTCCCTTCATCCCTTTGTCGCTTCCTCCCTTCCTCTTTATCTCACTCCTCTGTTTTACCTGCCTTCTTTTCCTCTATAACCATTATATCAAAGCACATATGTTAACAGTGATTTAGAGACACAGTTCTTTTGTGTTGTTTCTTCTCCATAGTTTTCCACTTACTTGCGAACTGTCTGTTCTTGTTCATTACAGTCGAAGTAAATTACTAGCCACAGTTGTAGCAATCTAACCACAGAAAGTAAACAAGAAAGGAAACATGTTAGTGATTTCTCTGGTTTGCATTTGAAAAAACATTTCATGAACATGACTTCCTCATCTTGAACATATAATTTTCCTGCAGACTTAAAGTATCAGAATCCCATTGCAAAGAGAAAACAGCAAAGAGGAGTTAAATTACGATTAATATTATAAAAGGGTAGCAGTTTTCTTTGACAGAGAGATAGGGAACTACTGGAGAGTCAACGGAGGGCTACAAAGATGATTATGGGACTGGAGCAAGGAAAGGTAAAGAGACCTGGGTCTCTTTAGCCTAGAAAAAGGAAGACTGAGAGGGTATCTTATCAATGTTTATAAATATCAGAGGGGTGAAGGTCAAGAGGATGGAGCTGGGCTATTTTCAGTAGTGGCCAGTGATAGGACAAGGGGCAATGGGCACAAACTCGAACACAGGAGGTTTCACTTAAACATAAGGAGAAAGTTCTTTACTTTCAGGTTACTGGAGCACTGGACTAGGCTGCCCAGAGAGGCTGTGGAATCTCCTTCCCTGGAGACTTTTAAAACCTGCCTGGATGCATTCCTCTGCAGCCTGATCTAGGTGTATGTGCTTTAGCAGGACGGTTGGACTAGATGATCTCTGGAGGCCTCTTCCAACCCCTACCATTATGTGATTCAGTGATTCTGTGATTCTGTGATTTGGAATTTGTCTGAGGCAGTAGGTTTTCAAAGTCTTTGTATGTCAGTTATGGAAGCCTTGGCTGACCCTATTAATCAGACAAGACCTCTGAAATAAAACCTTTTGTGTAACTCCTAGCTTTTGTGTGAGGCCTTCACAAGTAATATGTTTTGCAGAAAGAATCTTAATAAATCTTCACCGTCTTTCACACAGTCCTGTACAGTTCACCAATAAATGGCATTAAATAGTGACGTCATGGTCAAATTAATAAAATAAAAGTCTCACAAGGTAAAAATATTCAAGTTGTTAGAATATTTTAAAAAGGCTTCTTTTTAGCTCTCAGTCTTTTTTCTTTATCTGAACAGGCAGAGTTGACCATTTTTCTAGCATTCTTTTCAGCAATGGACTTTAATACAACTTGTAGCCATAATTTGCACTTAGAAATTTTGGGGCACATCAGTGACAGGAGATTGTAGAAACTATTCAGTAAAGCCACTAAATTAAAGTTCAGCTGAGTCTCATTTAGAAAATTGTATTTCTGGGGTTAAATATGTCCAACATTTCAAATCCCATCAAACTGAAAACAGGTATTTAAATTGTCATGTCGTTTTTTTGTGTGTTTAGCACAATTGCAGCAATCAAAGCATTGGAAGCAGCAGCAGCGTGTCTTCCTTTAGAGCTATAGCTTGGATGACAAATCTGAGCAAAGTGGAAGACTGCAGAGTCTTAGAATAAAACTACCAGGGTTTGATTTTTTTAAAATTCCCTTTCTGTTTTCCTCCCAGTATTTTCCATATTTCTAAGTTTCTCAAAGAATGGCCTCTTTTCACTTGGACTGCGAAGTACATCATGTACTACAGCTTTGTAGGTTGTTACAGTGTTCTTTATAGATGTTCTTTTTAGATTTTTGGAACTTAAAAATCATGTTGGTGATACCTTTTCTGTTACTATTGGGGGTCTCAAATCCTCTGGGTTCCTCAGTAGTCAGTGGAGGGAGTCATTCCCATCATGAATCTGAAGATAATTCTAGTTCTTCCATACAAAAAAACCCCAAACAAATGAAAACAAAAAAACAAACCAGCAACCAATAAATTATTTTTATGTTCTTGTCTCAGAGCTTTCAGACAATGTACAAAACAACTGTCACAATTATTCCCTTTTGGAGACTCTTACTATCTTTATTTTTTAGTTAATGAGAGCCAGGATGACTACTTGGCCCAGAGGCCATCTGGCATTGACCCGTTATCACTCTGTATGCATTCAGGCATCAGCAAAATGCTAAACCAATGTTTTAGAGCCCCAATGGCCTGTACTCCTGTGGCACTACTGGTGGCTGTGGCCATGGTTAAGCCAGATACCACTTCTACACCAACCAGTATGTATTTCTTTCCACGTGATGGTTTGAGGGGACCAACATAATCAATCTGCCAGGTATTCCATAGAGTTTTATCCTGACTGTTATGTTTGGCTGGTGCTTGGTTTGGGTGATTGGCCTTGCCTGAGCAACCCCTTTGATGTGAAACCACTCATCCAACCCTTCCCAATCTTTCCCCTCGCTACTCACTGCATGAATGCGTGCCAGGTAATCCACTTGCTGGTTCCACTTCACAGCAGGGGTGTCTTGCTTGGAGTATCCTTTGATGTGAAGGCGAACTGGGCCTTGTCCTCTTCTCACAGTTGGACCATGAAATACATGTCCTTGATGTCCATCACAGCCATCCAGGTGTGAGATGCAGCTTGAATAGCTGTTACCACAGAGGTCAGGCTTGGGACTGCTGCGGTGAGAAGGGCTGTATTCTTGTTCTGTGATCGGTAGTCAACTGTTAGTCGCCGCTGTCCATTAGGCTTTCGCACTGGCCAAATTGGAGAGTTGTAGGGAGGATACATCCTGTAGATGATCTTCCTCTGCTCCAGGTCTGCAATTACTCCTGAGATGCCTTTTGTGGCTGCCACTGGTAATGGATACTGGTTAATGCAGGTGATGGTAGATTGGGGTAAAGCAGGAGCAATTTGCAAAGTGTTAATATGAACAGTCTTTGCCCCTTTTGTCCCCATGCTATAGAAACCAAAAGACCACAGGGAACCATCACGGAGATGGTGCCATGGTCTAGTCATGGGGTCTGTGGTGACAGGTTGGACTCGATGATCTTCGAGGTCTCTTCCAACCTTTGTGATACTGTGATACTGTGATACTGTGGTCTTTTGCCAGCTAGAACATCAAATCCTAAGATGTTCCCAGGGTAAGGGCTCAAGGTAACCTCCACCAAGATGCTATGCTTGTCACCTGGGAGCTATAGCCTTGCTTTAGCCAAATGGCAAATAGTGGCTGTGCCTAATTTTAATTCTCCTACAGGATGGCTGCATTCCCAGTCCCTTTGCCTGCTGCACATTTAAAATGCTGGTTTGTGCACCAGTATCAACAAGGAATTTAATGGCAGTTCGGGTTGGTCCTGTTGAAATTAAAACAGAAGGTTCCAAATTATCAGACCATTGCAAGGTGTATACCATGCAATGAGAGAGGCCTGTGACAATCATCGCAGTACTTAGTTTTTTGACACCTCCTTGGAGCTTTGGTGATGAGGCATGAATGGGTTGTTCACAACACCAGGAGAATCTGCAACAAAAGAACTGCTGCTATTACTCTCGTTACCACTGCTGCCACTACAGCTTTGCTTCCATTTACCAGTTCTGTTTGAAGTCTTAAGGACAGTTGACTTAATGTGCCCCATGGTCAGGCTCTTTAATACATGCTCAGGTATCCGTAAGGAAAGAGCTTGCTGAAACCAGTCTTTAGTCAGTGAAGCTTGTTTCTGGCTGGAGTGATGTCCTTGGGGTTTCCTGGGGTGACATCTGTACTGGTTTGGGCTGCTGCTTGGACTTGTGTGGGGAACTGCCTGTGTTTGGCACACTTCTAGTTTTTTACTACGAAGTAACACTCTGTGGCTGGCTTTGAGGGTACCAGCACGATATCCATTCCCAGAAGGTGCATGAACTGGATGAACAACAAGATCCCCATAGTCTGCTAAGTCCCTTAATTGTTCTTTCCATGTCAGGATGTGCTCGAAGGAATCGGCAGAGTGTTTATTTCTTTTAACTGGCTGTTTAATCTGCTCCATTCAATCAATTAAACATCCCTTAAAGGCATTGGGAACTCCTTGAATGAGAGATTTACACTTTGGGGGGTTAATGGGTGCATTTAAAGGGGATGCATGGAGCCCTCGTTCATGCATAGCTTCAATGCATGACATTTTTCTAACTGCTGCAGACTGTATCTGTATGACCATGGGTTTGTCTCTCTCAGAGGCATCTATGCCCCCAGCCCAATAAGTGATTTGGGCAGTCAGGGAATAATTCCCATCAGGGCCTGGACTCAAGAATACATTCGGCTCCCCGTCTGTATCAGCCTCTTCATCACTTAGGAAAATGAAATCCCCACCCGTGGCTGAAACTGTATGCAGAAAGTTAGTAACTGTTTCATTTGGCTCAAGGGAAAATTTTTCCCACAATTCACTTAACTGAGTTGCAAAATAAGAGTGAACCTGCATTCTGGTGGTCCTGCGGCTGCTATGGGCTTCCATGACTTCTTGCCTAACGATAGAGGGAACGTGCCGTAAAGTGACTTACTCAGCAGAGCTTGAGTCATCTGTGTCACTAAACCTAGGAAAGTCCCTGCTGGCCAAAACCTTACCACTTGTCCACAGCTGCTGACCGATCTCCAGTCAGGTCAAGTTGGGTGGCTACTCTGCAGATAGACTGGCTGCAGAGTTGGCAAGCGTGGCACAGCATAAGCAGTCACTGAGGCTGGGTCTGGATGCGTGGCTGGCAGCAAAATGCATGGGGCCACTCTCGGTGGTGCTGATGCAAAGTCCAGTTCACAATTCTTTACTGAAAAGCCTCTCTCTCTCAGCTGAGCTGTGGGCAGACTTATCTTATGTCCGGTGGCTGGGCTAAGTGCACAAGCGACTGGCACACTGAACTGAATGGCTGAGTTCAGAGACATTTTGTGCGCACGTACGGGCTTGGAACTGAATCTGCTGCATGTGGATCGGCTAAATTGCAGTCCACTGCCCATGGGACATAAGGACTTGTCCCAGAATGGGCTATGCAGCCAGTGGAGTGGTTAAATTATCCGCTGCCTGTGGGATGTAAAGGCTTCTGCCCGGATAGGCTGTGTATGCAGCTGGTGGCATGGCTATATTATAATCCACTGCCTGTGGGACATGAGGTCTTGGTGCAGCATGTTGTCAGCAGATCCAGTAGAGCAGCTGGTCTCAGTGACGCAGGACCCAAATGAGTGCTTGGCGGCTGGCTTTGTTTATCTTTAAGGATGCGTGCCATGGCAAGACTCGGCCGTGCTGTGTCTTGAGCTAAGGACAAAGCCAATGTGCCTTCAGCTATAAGCTGCTCAAAATATTGTGCCCTGCTAAAAGCCATTTTAGGGTCTGTCCCTTCAAAGTCCTGTTTGTGGGATTGTGTTTCAGGATGTTTGTAAAAAGACAGCACCAGGGACCGAGCTCCAGTGGTCCAGACCACCTTGGGGCTGTGCAGTCTGGAAGAGCTCTCACTCGAGCTTTTGGATGAGCTGGGATTAGAACCAGCGCTTGATTCTGTGACTGCTCTTATACCAGCTAATTTGCAGCGCAAATAAACCAGCAAATTCCGTATGCTTCGCCCCCGACCTTTCTGGCTCTTTTTCCAAATGAAAAATCCTCTCCTCAAAAATACAGATTTTTTCCTCATTAGTGCTAAATTCAGCTAGCCCTTGGATAATACAGGCTCCCAAAATTATGTCGGGGATGCTATCAGTGTTGGCTAATTTACTGGAAATGTTCTCTGCATTTATACAATTTTGTTTCGCCCGTTCCAAGTCTGAGACTGTTAATTCATAGACTAATTTGGTCAAACCCTTCACAATTTGACATCCTGCTCGCTGCGCCATTTGATTTAGTTTTATATCTAATTGATAAGCTGGAAATATGATAAAATATTAATATGATTTATTAAATAGCAAATATTATATTTTCCAAGCCAATTTGATTCTCGTTCGTTTGCCCAGTTGATGATAGGTTAATTGCACATGATAGGAGGCTAATAAACAGTATAATAACAGTCCAGAAAAATCAGAACTTGGAATGCAGAGGAACAGACCGGAAATTTCTTATACATGTGAAACAAACAGCAATACTACCTCGGGTAGCAAGACAGACTACCTCAAGTTTACAATGGAGCTAACCAACAGGTAAACAAGCTATAAACCTTAGAAATAACCAGGTAATTAGTGTAAGCTACTCACGAATCACTGAGTTCTTAACTACAAAAAACTTTGCTGGATGAAGCAATGTTCTGAGTTCATAGTTATAGTCCAAGGGTCAGGAATAATCCAAAATTAGAGGAAGTGAGAGAGAGGGAGACATGCTGCTGTGGCAAAGAGCTAGGCACTATGCTGCTAGGACAAAAGAAGCTAATTGCCCTGAAGACAGGAGCAAGTAGGTGCTTGTTACCACCTTGAATCCCATTAACGAATGGGGAGAGAGAAGACGAGAGAGAGAGAAAGAAGAACAATGGACATATGAACAATGAACATGTGGGCTGTCGAAATCTTCCCCTATAAATTCCCTTTTTGAAAACTGAATGGCCCAATGGCACATTAGCCATTCACATCCCACCAATCAGTTCAAAATGTTTTCTGTCAAACAAAACTACACACGCCTTCTTTCATAGCCTCTGACACGTGCAGTTGCCTCTCTGAAACATGAGGCTCAGGGTGCAGCTTCCACTCCCTCCAGGCAGCCTTAACGGCACCTGCCTATTGGCTCCTCGACCTCAATCCAGATCCTGCAACAGAGAGGGAGGAGAGAGGGCAGTGGCTCAAACAGGTTTAGCTGGTTTGTTAATGTTTCCTCCAGGACAGACATAGACTACAGCCTTCCATACTTCCTTTTCCAGAATAAATTGGTCACACCCTCTTTACATGGTGCTTGGCCCTTTGAGTCTTTTGGGCCTCTATGGCATCCCTGTGTCCTTAAGGGATGTCATTAAGGGCCCCTGCATTTTTTATTTTTTTTTGTTTCTGAGTTTCCAAAACTCAGGGGTTGTTTTGTAGCCTGCAAAGACTTGTGATATTAGAGGATTGTACAGAATGTAAAGAGCCACGTTAGATGTTGTTTTGAGGAGAACTAATCAAAGAGGTCCAAACCAGAGCCATGCAGCCGAGCTAGCAATTAAGCAGACTGGATATGTCAGTCAATTTTTCTAGTTGCTTCTTGGCTTTAATTCCTTTAGCAGAGTAAAGGTACCAGATGGTACCAGAAAATGAGTTTTCCTCAGATTACAAGTTTTTAGCAAATTACTTCATAACATGTGGACAAAAAGGATACAGTAAAATACTTAGATGCAGAAAACAAACATGCCAGGTTGTTAATGCTAAGTATTTTAAAGGAGTGAGTAGAGAGGGCAGAAAATTAGGATAGAATAGAGCAGGATATGCTCTATATGGTACAAACAAGTATGGCTAAGACTAATGGGTTAAAATTAAGAAAGAGAATTTATGGGGAACAATGAATATAATTCTGCATAGTGTTTATGTGGGATCAGGGAAATGCCTTCCAATGGCTGCAGCCATTGTCAGGCCAGGCTGGATAGAATGCTAGAAAATAATTCTGCATTGGTAGGGATAAGTACAGTAGATACTTCTTTTACTCTCTCACATCACAACTGAAAAACGGGCACTCAGTTATATTGGTTTCTTTCCTTAGCTTTGCCTTTTATCTACACAAGAGCCTTGATCTTTCCACCTTAGCTCAATTCAGAGCCATTATATGGGCTTCCTTTTCTCAGGACAGTTGGCAAAATACTGTCATGTTCTTTCCTAGAACAGAATAGCCAGTTTTTCCTATGAGCAGGAATGGACATTTAATTTACTTTAGATATTTAAAATTTAGGTGTCCAATACTGAGTCACAGAAGGCTATATTTAGTGGAGAGCAGCAGGCACCTTTGTCAGGTAATTTCTTTGCTAGTTGTGACAGATTTTTTTGTATTTTTATAAGCCTAGACCTTACATCCTATTTCGTATTTCCAGTGTTTCAGGATTTTTCCTAATTGCTCTCCACAATAATTTCCATGTAATCCTCAACTTACTCTTTGAGTATTAGCTTGGGACATCATACTTTAAGTGCCATGTGTTATTTTGCCATTATGCCACCTGGTTTATATAATTATGTGGTGACATTTTATTAATTGCACCGTACCCAGAGTGTATATAAATAATTTTTTCTTCTCTATCATAAACTTTTCATAAAAGTCCAGCTAAGGGAAGCAGATATATACACTAGAGGGTTTGATTTCAGAAAGTGTTTTACTACAGACACTGCTAATATAGCAGAGTTGGTAGTACATGTACAGCACATTTCTGGCCCCCACTTCCTTCAGCAGGATCCTAGATAACTCAGAAGAGGAACTGGAACACTAATTAGTGAAAGTAAAATTTCCCAATGCCTTATAGCTTAGAAGGCACCACTAATAGATCCAGTAACCAACAGATTCAGCAACCTTTTTGGTCTGTGCTGGCTGTCCTTAGCCAAGATTGGTAAACGTTCACTGTTCAGACCTACTCTCTCTCATCCATTTAATTGCTGCTACTCGATCAGAACTCATAATCATATTTCTTCACTCATATACATAGACATCTTTATGCGTGCCGGTCACTGACCTAGGGCAGTGGCAGCTGAAAGAGCTCTCTGAACAAGTTTGCTATTGGTGAACAATCTCATGCTCTTCCTCTGGGAAGCAATCTGAATCATTTCTTCTGTGTGGCATCTTGCTTTTCTGCTGAGTGCATGCCTGTTGCATGCTTTGTGGAGCCAGAATACCTACTGTACTGCTCCTTTTGCATAGATGAAATTTTTTCCTGTTAAAGCAAATGGTGCTTTGTCCACTGCCAGAAATCAGACAGTCTTTAGTCATACCTACCCACAGCTAAGTGTTTTGCTGAGATGAAGGCACAGCTGTTTGTTTGCTATGCTTCCACTGTGCCTTCATAGCAATCATTCTGCTAAACAACTCAAAGATAAGCTTGTCTGAAAGGCAATATTTTTGTGACCATAAATTCTTCAAACCAACCTGTTTTTCTTACAATTGTACATTAACCCTTTCAAGTAAAGTTCCAATTTCCCTGTACATTGCATGCTTCCTTCAAAGTTATTTTTTAACACAAATTTGAAATACCAGTAGCACTGAATTAAAAAGCAAATAAACAAAAAACCCCAGAAAAATGTGAAATGTGCTGTAGTAATAGAAACACAACTATAAAGCACAACCTTTGAAAATCACGGCAGGACATGGCAGCAAGACACGGGAAATTTGCATTTTCACCCTGAAGTCAGATACCTTCAAAATGAGGAACATTCTACTAATGATTGACTAGGAAAAGTTTCAGAAAGCTTGACTGGTATAACAAAGTTTCAGCAGTTAGATGCCAAATATACTTCTCTAAGGAATTATGTGACTGCCTTAACTGAGAAGCTATCCTGCATATGCCATTCTCTGTCTTACTGATACCATATGTTGCAGGATATTTTGTCTGCTGATGGGCATCCTACAGCTCATGGAAGTTCACTGTAAAGTTCAGGACTTTGGTGACCATGTCATTAAAGGTTGTATTATGGCTTGCACACAGCAGCCACAGATGACCTTAATTCCAGCATTCTCCAATTCACAGCTTTATAGATTTAATAACATTCTGTTGTTACCAGATTTACTTTTAACAAGAAGTAATTTTCAACTAAGAAGCTATTAAGCATACGAGTCCTCATTTTGTTTCCTGAAAACCAGTAGTTTGTTCATAAAAAATATCCAATTCAGCAAGCATAGGCATACATATAAATCTCACTAAAGTCATTCAAATTTGGACTATTTTGTGCCCCAGTCCTCTTACTGATGCTATTTGCATGTTTGTAGAAAGGTAAGGGTTATAGATGTGAGTCTGGTTTACACTATGTCTTGTCATGGATGGTATTTGTTTTATTTCTGTGAGAGAAGGGAGCACAGTTTTTTTTTCAGGGTCACTACTGAGCATGCTTCACATGGAGATAATTGACAAGGATGTGGATGAAGTCAGACAAGATGTAGCTATGTTACAGCATTAGGATCTCACAGCTTATGCCAGGAGACTTTGAGGTGTCAGTGAGTAAGCATCCTTCATGGGATGATAGGAGTAACATCCTGGGTAACAGAGCAAACTGAGTAGAGTTTATTGCAGCTGAGAATGCCTGCGATTGAGTTAACTAAAACCAAACTTAGAGCAGTGATTTGCCTGCAAGGATCCTTGGGCAAAAAAAGAGCTGTGTATGATACAGAAATACCAACTTTGGCTTGCCAGAGCCAAAGCTAAGCAGAGCAATTGCTGATGCTTGGAGATCTTCTAGCTGGCCCTCAGAAAAAAGGCGAGGAGGAAAAGGGGAGTGATAAATGCAGTTTTATTCACTGTCTTGATTCTCCAGATTTTCTCTCTTTCTGATTGGGGAGGTGCAGAAGGGAAAGAGTAGAACCCTGACACCATTGAACTCAGCACTGGCTGTACTGGAGAAGGTTTTAACACTAATGTAAATGTACAACATTGGTTTTAGAGTTATTAAAAATGGCAGATTGGAGCAAATCTAAGTGCCAAACAGTCTTGAAACAAATAAAAGTACTCTAAACCCATCTTGCTACATGTTCTTCCTTAAAAACATGAAGATGTAGGGGTGTATGGGAGAAACTAGTGGTTTATTTCTAGAAGTTATGAATATAATGAAAAGAGGGAGTTCCTTAAATTTACTATAGCTGCAAGAAATTTGCTTTATTGCTTATGCTTAATGTTAAAGAAATTTCTGGAATACTGGAATTAATGATGCACTGTTCTTGGAATTAATGATAAACTGTGCTTCAGCAATTCCAGGAATTGTTTTGTAGCCATTTCATTCCTTCAGTGGAACTTAGATATCTATATCCACTTGAATGATTTGATCTCTAAGAAGGCTGTTCCACATGTAAGTATGCTGTGTTTTCATAAACTAGTAAGGAGCTTATATTGAGACAGATAAGTATATGTACAAGGCACATAGTGAATGCTTTTCGTGGCGATTATGCAAATGTATTCAACTGAAAACATTACTAAGTGGCATTATCAGTTAAATGAAAGGACAGTAATACTAGTGAGTGTAGATGAACCAATGTAGTTGTTTTTGCAGATCATTTGGAAAATTGTCTATAGTAATGATAGAACTGAAGTTCCTTTTTCACAAACAAAAGTCAGCGTACAAATTACGCCATGCACGCCATTGCAGGTCAGCAGTAATTATGAACAAATAACCAGTAACTGATTGTTCAAGGGAAGAATGCGAAGGCTGGAAAACTGAATTAATCTGAATGTGTCTTAGAAGAGAACGTGTGGCAATGATGGATGCAATTTTAATTTAAATGTTTCTACTTTTTGCACTTGTAGGATAGCAACATTAACTAGCAATTAATTTAAAAATTACTTAAAAGCCTTAGGGGCGGGAATGAGGGCAGGAATAGATATTTTTGCGTAGGTGTGGTTGTACAGACAGTGAAGGAATGGAATTTCTTTAGCTGGCTTAGAAGTCTGGCAATTAAATGTGCTGATAGGAGCTGATCACCTTAGGCACTTTATAACCAGAAAAAAGAGACATTAACAGGAGGTGATTTGTGTAATTTTAAGAGAGTCATTGATGATAGCTCAAAGCCTAGGTCATTTAAGCATTCCAGACTCAGCTGAATTGTCAATGCAAGTACCAAATCACATATTGTGGTAATGCATTTTCAGTAGGCCCTCAAGCAGGTATAAAACCGCATCATAATGATGAGAAGCATTTGGGCAGCACTTTCTAGTTTACAGGTACACCACATTTCATCTGGTAAAAACAAATCCTTAGCTAGCCAAAACTGGAGTGCAGTTCTGAAGGGTTTCTATTTCACTGATATTTAAAATACCATATTAATTCAGTACATTGCAGTATGTCAGTGAAAGCAGTTCCCTTTGAAGAATTTCTACAGGATAAACATACACTGGGAGTGTATGTCTCATGATGTCCTACAAATATTTCTGCAGATTTGGATGTATTTTCGGTGGTCAGAATTACAGACGGCTTTCAGAAAAGACATAAATTTCTTAATACTTGGTATAATCAAAATCAGGTGGCATTTCTCTATTTTCCTGTTTTTCAGGGATGGCTGTATAAAACAAAATATTACTTCATGATATATATTAATGAAACCACTTTAAAAAGTGCTGTTGATCTTCCTTGGAAAATTGAAATCATCTGAGTTATCACTGAATGAGAAAAACTTCTAAATTTGCAGAACTTGAGTCAATATTGTCAGATTTATGTTATTAGTTTGTTTTATCATTTAATTACAGCATCCTTCTTTCCACAAGTCTTATGAGATACCTTATAATTCCATTGAGAATTATCAAATAAGAATTACATATTACAAATATAGGACAAGAGCATTTTCCTATCAAAGGATATTCCTTTGTTGTTCAAAAATGTGTTTGATGCTCATATTTTTAAAGAAGTCCTTTGAAGTTAACTTCAGTAGAAACTCTTACCATGTAGACCAGAAGAGATTTAGTTTACTAATTAGCTGCTTCATCTTGATTTAGTATATATCAAAATAAATTGCCAATTACAGGTTTTTTTTATTAATTAAACTTTTTGAAACAGCTGTGTATGTGCTGATGGCAAACTTTTAACCTGCCTTTTTCTTTTTATTTTTCTTCTCTTCTCAATTCTTAACTTGATTTAACGCTCTACATTTTTAGGCAAACACTGCACACACCAGTTGAAAAGCACAAACTGGAAATCAGGCTCACATAAATCCTTATCCTAAAGTGAGTTTCACAGTCCATGAATGGCAATTCCCTATCATTTTCACCCACGGTTCTGTCAACCACTCATACAAGCTCACCATGGTACTAACCCCTTTGTTCTCCTTTGCACCCATGCTGCTTTTCTGTCCTTTCCATGCTGTGAAGCTAAGATTTCTTAATTCCCACCTGGTGTGCTTTCACATCAAGTATTTCTGAAGTGAAAATTCATAAAGGACATAGGGGAATTTTTTTTTTTTTAAAGATGGGTTATAGGGAGAATTGTATCGTAAGAGTTCAAGAATTTCTTTCCTTCCTTACTTTCTATCAATGTTGCTTCTCACTACTGAGAAGGGCCTCAAATTTATCATTTTAATCCAAAATTCTATATTACCTTCTGTGTCTTTACTACTTTCTCAATTACATTTATTTTGCTGTAACATTATCTGTCTCTTGCAGCTCTTAATTTGGTGGTGTTAAAACTGTCAGTGTTGCAAATCAGCTCTACCAGCAGCTAAACTACTCTTCTAGTTTGCTGGATGGAGATGAGGAGAAGCTGACACAGCTTCAGCAAGTTGTGAGGGTGAAAGGAGCAAAAAAAAAAGAAAGGCAGTTGTACCCCCTGCTACACACAGTTGCCTTTGAAAGAAGAGTCAGCAATATCTGCAGCTGGCACATCTGTTTATTTGCCTTTTGAAGGACCTGCTTGGTTTTGTACCCTAAGTATGCCATAGTTTGAACACCATGCATTATTATATCTTTCTATATAATGTCTATGTTTTTAACTCTTCTTTATCCTGGTTGTGGAAAATAAATCAAAAGGTTGGAAATGAGGAGAGACTGAGGGAGCTGGGTCTCTTTAGCTTGGAGAATAGGAGACTAAGGAGTGACCTCATTAATGCTTGTAAGTATGTAAAGAATGAGTGCCAAGAGGAAGTCAGGCTCTTCTCGGTGATGCCCAATACAGAACGGCAAAGGGCGGAAGTTGAGGCTTAGGAAATTCCATGTAAACATGAGGAATTTTTTTTTACCATGAGAGTGACAGAGCACTGGAACAGGCTCCCTGGGAGGGTTGTGGAGTCTCCCTCTCTGGAGATACTAAAAACCTGTCTGGATGCATTCCTGTGTGATCTGGTATAGGTGATCCTGCTCCGGCAGGAGGGTTGGACTAGATGGAATGGGCTGCCCAGGGAGGTGGTGGAGTCACCATCACTGGAGCTGTTTGAGAAGAGACTAGATGAGGCCCTTGGTGCCATGGTTTTGTTGATTAGATGATGTTGGGTGATAGGTTGGACTTGATGATCTTGAAGGTCTTTTCCAACCTGGTTAATTCTATTCTATTCTATTCTATTCTATTCTATTCTATTCTATTCTATTCTTCTTCTTCTATTCTATTCTATTCTATTCCAATCCATTCCATTCCATTCCATTCTATTCTATTCTATTCTTATTCTATCTTTTGAAGTGCCTTCCAGCCCCTAACATTCTGTGATTCTGTGAAATGGTGTGCAGATTTTAGAAGATTCTTTATGGACTGAGGGTTTTCTTGGAGGGGACCTGGAATGATTTACAAAGAGAACTGAAATTTCATTAATGATGCATATGTCAGGCTTGAGACAATCTCTGTGTCTTAGGTCCCTTGTTTTAAATGCAGTTCTTAAAATAATTTCTTATAAAAGAAAGGTGGCAATGTTGAATTATGAACTTGCTAAAAATGACCATTAAAGATCACATTTGTGTGCAGTTACAAAGCTGAAGAACTGTTGTGTTGCAACCACTGTTCAGAGGGCAGCTGCTGGACATGTGCAGAGTGCATGATTCCTTAGCTGACCAATTCCTTAGCACTCTGCATAGAGCAAAACAATAACATTCCGCATGTGCCAAGAACAACATCCTCACGTGGGCACCTTTTGATTGAAACATGCTGCAGAAGCTACCTCCTTGACATGCTGGAACCTCTTATTGGGAAAAGATGTTAGCTTATATATGTGGTTGTATTTTACTGCTAAAGGGATTGATAACAAAAAGTCTAAAACCAGACACTCTGAGCTTTAAGGAGATTGGAGGGTAAGGGCTGCTAAGGACTTCTGCTTCTGTTAGTTCACTACTTCTTCTGGTTAGGTCTTACCTGTAGGGATGCTCTGAGGGATATGCTTAGAACTTCTGTTAGCTGCTTTGTCTGTTAAGGGCTTCTGGGACTTCTGCTGTAAGTAGGACTTTGAGACTCTAATGCTGGGGATTCTACAATGCAGCAATAAAGGACTTCTGGGAGGACTTCTGAGATTCTCTGCTCTCTGCATTTCTGGAATCTCATTGCTATATGGCAACAGGGTTTGTGCCTTCATTAGTCACCCAATGGCCCCCAAATTGGAAAAAGGAAAACAACAATTACCCAAACAAGTTTGAGTTCAAGTAAATTTGGAAGGATGAGCTTCAAGATAACCGGAAGGCAGCAGTCTTCTGAATCCTATGGCTCTAACCTCTTGAAGAGATTTAAATAGCAAGATTCCTGTGTGGTGCAGTCCAAATCTAACCTTAATTTCATGGTCTTTGATGGCTATTGTGGCTGTTTGATCCCAGCCACCTTAGTCTGAGTTGTCTTTCCATATCCCTGATTTTAGACAGATCTATGCCACAGGTTCTACCTTAGTGAAGAAGGATATCACAGTTTGCAATAGAAGTAATCTGTCTGGAAAAGTTGGAGAAATATCCTTTGTAAAACAAACAAACAAACAAAACTACCAAAAAAAACAGACAAAAAGAAGTACATAGGCAGTCACTGTACTCTGCCCTCCAGATGAATAGCAATCAAAGTTTGTGATAAGCTCTGCTTTCCTCCTGCTCAAGGCAATAGTCAGTAAATTGTCAGCAGTTTCCAGCACTGTCTCAGTTAGGAGGAAATACTCCAATTATTTTCCTCTGCATGTTTTGTTCAAAAGAAAACTGTTTTAATAGAAAGTAGGTGTTGAGTCTAAGTGAGAAAAGTATTTTTCCTTCTAATTATGATTATGATCACTTCTTTAAAGGGACATTTTATTCATTTCAAAGTCATCTCTCCTTTTATATGTAAATCAAAAGCTTTAGAGTGTGGTAATTAAATTATGCAAGGAAAATGTAGGGGGGAACTGTTCTAATCAAAAGGTGGAAATTCCATTAAAGTGTTTGATATTTGTTTATATAGCCAAGGAAATAATTTTAGAAAACATTTTTCTTTCCAAAAATTAGATTTTCTGTATGCCACTATTGGCATGTTTCTTACATATTTCTGAATGGCTTGACCCTTTCGGTATGAAGTGAAATTTTTGATGCTTTGTGCAGACACACAGAAGTGTAGAAGTGAGAAAAAGTATTTTAAGAGAGGTAGGTTTTGCCAGTCTGAACTATATTGTACACTGTGTTCCTAGTATGTAGAGTACATATGGTAACCGAGAAGATTAATGTACTCTATTAGGCAAGGCGTTGCTATGAGAAACCAGTAATGAATTCAAATGGAGCTTGACCTAGAAAGTAATTTTGATTAGTTCTGGGTTAAGTTGTCTTAATTGTCTAAAGCACACATTTGACTGTTTAGTTCAGAAGGGAAGTTATCAAAGAAATGAAGTATTTTGCTACTTCTAATGCTGATCAAGGACTTCTGTAAGTTATAAAACAGCTCAACAATACAAAAGCTGTGAAAAAGCACTGAAATTCAGCTTAACCTTCTAGAGAATTTCAAAGCACACATGCTGTTGTAATCATCGTACTAGGATAAAAAGCTGCAGTAAGAACTGAGAGAATGTAAGGAGCCCTAGCTGAGTATAAAACTTTACAGTGAAGAAGTCTTTTTCCTTATTATGTTTGGCTGGGAATTACAATAATAATAAAAAGAAAACACGCTGAAGAAAATGTTTCCTTCCCTGAGGAGCTGCTTTCTTAGAACACAATTTTTCACATTTTCATGCCATTTAGAAATACTGGCAGTCAGATGTCCAAACAGAGGACTGAATGCTTCCTTGCATATATTTTGTTGTTAGAAAATATATTATTTAGAGGGACATTTGTTTTCTATTTCAGTGTCATAAAACTCTCTAAGCATTTGGATGTAATTTTTTGTTTTTTCACCAACACTTTTTCAAAATAAAGAAAAGAATTTTCTCTCTTTTCAGTTTTTAATTTTCTTCTTATTATTCTTTTCTGTTAAAACATGTGGCCTTGTTAGTGCATTCTCAGTATTTAAGAAACAATAAGTATTTGGGAATTAACAATGGTTCTTCAGCCTTGTACAAGAGGTTGCTGGTAAATAAAACAAATTTTCTGCTTATCCTTAATTACCCTGTATGTTTCTGTGTCATGAGCTTTAAAGGATTAAAAGATATGCCATAAAATCTTCCTACCAGCAGAATTCATGTTTCCAGTCCTCCAACTCACTCTGAGTATTGTGAGCTGATTTCTGCTCTTTGTCACTTTAAACTATCAGCAAAATGCCCATAGAATTTGCTCAAAGTGCATGAACACTACTGTGAGGAGTGGTGGATTGAAGAACGTGCATACAGCATTGAGCATGGGTTCCTTCTGTCTTTTCATCTACAGAATCCACGCAGGATTAGTAGATACTAGCTTTGATAAGAGTAGCTTGCTCATTTGGAGTTGGCACTGCAACTCAGTCATGCTGAACCTGAATCCAGGATAAATACTTGAGAAGGTGATTTGAACTGAGGGGGCTAGTTTCAGAGTACAGTGAGAAATGTATTTAACCTCAGGTACAGGAAGTGGTATAGACTCAGTTTAAAGTCTCCTCCTGGTCATATCAGGTATCACTTACATACATACATATACAAAAACCCCACGGAATTTTAGAATCATAGAACAGTTTGGATTGGAAGGCACCAACCTCCACTGCCACAGTCAGGGACACATTTCACTGGATCAAGTTTCTCAAAGGCCTATCCAACCTGATGTTCTCCACCAGTCCAGATATCTAGGTTGCTGTTAAAAAATTGGTGATAATTTCCAAATTTAGAGTAATTTTTTAATGTGAAATGAAAAGAACACGTAGACTTTAATTTTGAAAGTGCTGTGGTTCAAGGAAGTATGATAGGTTGGACTTGATGATCTCAAAGGTCTTTTCCAACCTGGTTAATTCTATTCTATTCTATTCTATTCTATTCTATTCTATTCTATTCTATTCTATTCTATTCTATTCTATTCCAATCCACTCAGTACAGGTAGGTGATTAATTACACCTTACTAAAGCGTAGGGTCCACTTCAACCCTACTGCTTGGATGAAGTCACTAGCTATAAACCAAAAATTAATTTGGTGTATTTATTATTAGGTTTTGTACAATAATTATTTTGTTACATTGTATTTTCTGAATTGGACTGTGTTGCAATATTTAGGAAAAAAGAGTTAACAGTGTATTCATATATTTGGGTTCTATTTTTCGTTGTGTAGTATGCAGCTTTAAGAATTACTGCTGAGGTGATGATATACTTACTAACAGTTCCAAAATCTGAGGGGAAGGTAACAATCTCTATGTATTATTGTTATCATGAACAATTTAAGTAGTATTTTTAGTTCTCTTTTATGTTGCAGCTGCTGATCTCCATCTCTCTAAGTCAAATTGCAGTCACTGAAAGGCTGCTAACTTCCTCTCCATCTTTTTGCAAAGAAAATGACATATCTGTGCTAGCTGATTTATAAACTGTTGAGGAGGTGGTTCATTTAGTTTCAAAGAAGCCATTATTTTATGGATTTTTAGGGCAGAAGAGTCACCACTTCTCTTTTTGACTGTTCTCTTAGATGTTTGTGGGAGGAGAAAAGTGACTGCTGTTACTAAGAGGCATACAGGAGTGTACTCATACTACTGCTTTATTCTGTTATTGCAGGGTATGAATTAACAGGATGCAGCTAGTTTGAAGGAGGCATGTGCAACAATTATCTTTTAGCCTTATAGCAGAAATAAGACTTTGGCTGTCAAATCTAAGATGTAAAGGGGGGGGAGGAGAGTATGTAATTTCTGACAGAAATTTTTCCTTTAAAGTTCGGTTTATCAGAAAAGTCATACTTTACAGATTTTAATTTCTGTTCTTGTAAGCTTCCTGTCATCATTTCCATGCATTTACTTCCTGAGGATGTATTTTCACATTCTTCTTGTGTTACTGACTTTACATCATTCTTTTGACCAAAATGTAGTTTGCCTTTTTGATGTGGTGTGGGTATTTTTCAGTGCAAACATGCTATGCAAAAAGGCAGGAGAGCCTGGTACAGCAGGCTCATTGATTGCTTATATTTTCAAATATTACAGAGGCAAGTGCTAATTTGTGTAAGATTTTAGCTAGAAATAATCTGTCAATCACATATGCTTCAAATGATTTATTGCAATAGCACAAAAATCAAGACCCTGCATATGTATTGGAACATATATTTGCCTGTTATGAAATGGTGCCATTATTTAGTAAACATCCCGTTTCCAGTTTAATTTCAGGCTGCGTAGTAGGAGGCCCTGTAAAAACACACAGTTCTATACAGTGCCTGCTGTGAATGTCACAAACTAACCTGAGGTAGAAAGTGGAAACAGAAGCTCAGTGAAGTGAAACACAGAATATTTTTCAAGCGAAGGACAATTTATCGTCTATGATGCTCTTTCTACCAGGCCAGTGTCACCTCTGCTGCATCTAGAAAACACAGAAAAGCTTCCAATTGCATATTCTAAAACTTGAAAATGTTAGTGTTACTTGGTTTTAGGGAGCATTGTGCTTCCTTGAATGTTACCTGCTGTATTATCTCCTGCAACTGGTAACAAAGGTTCTCTATGCTAAGGTGATCTTAAAGTAACAAGAGTTTCCAAGGAGATTTTTCATTTGACTATAATTAAAGAGTCTTCCATTAATCTCTACTACATTACTATCCTGAGATGTTCCTCTGTAGTCATAAAGAATGTTAAAGCAAATCTTTAGGCTACAAAGTGATGAAGAAATATCCCTGTTCTTACTGCACTGTCACAGGCAGCCTGTATTGGAAAGCCTCCCTGCCGTCACCAAAGCTCATAACATCTGAGCTGAGACTACTCACTTATTTTCTTTGCAGTGCCCAAAAGCCACTTATTTCAGTGCCATTAATTAAAAACTCTCCCTTCATCTTCTTTCCTCAATTAAGTTGTGTTACTTTAATTCATCTAGCATCTGGAATTTGCTCTCAAATACAGTAGATGATATTTCACGCTTACAATGCTTTCTAATGTCCCACACTGATATGTAACTTCATCAATGTAAGATATTGAACAGCCTGTTCCCTTCAAATTTGTGATTAATGCTTAATAATTTTCTGAATTGTTTGGATTTCAGAGCATGAGAAAAATTTGCTAAATTCTCCTTACAAGCATATCATTATCAGGCAGTCATAAAGTTGAAAGCAAAATGGTTTGTAGAAAATTAGATACACAAGCTGTAAAAAGCTTGACAATGTTCTGCAAACAAAAGGGAAAATTTCCTGCAGTTTCATAATTTCATACTTGCCCATATGGCCATTAACCAACAAGAAGAAAATGAAATTTATCCTATTCATGCCATGAATTATCTGTGATTATCAGTGTATAGAAAGTGATTTTCTAAAGCTTCTTTCATAGTCAAGGTATCTTCAAGCACTTTGTAAACAATCCAAACAACCAAAAATTACAAAATAAACACCACAAGTATTATAAACCTGTACAAGATCAAAAATCTAACCCTTTTCATTAGACCAGAATTGAATCTTTGCTTAGAAATCAGGTGGCATAGAATCCTAAAAGTTGCATTTTCTTTGCTATTTTTGTCTTCTTCCAAGACTAGTATCTTATAATAATTTCTGAGGCACACAATGTGTCCTGCTTTCAGTATGGAATCTATATTGGCTAGCACCTTGAGTAATTATTTCCTGTTACTTTCTTAATAGTAAGAGTTGTATGGATAGAACTTAAACTGACTTTTTTGTATTAACCTACATGTATGTAGAAGTTGTGGTCCAGTCTCTGAAGAAATTGCAAAAGCAAAAGAGAGAATTTCCTCAGAATGTGTTTTCATTTTTCATTTGATGTACTATTTTCTGTGCTGTTGTAATGAAGAAGTTGCACTTTATTAACTCTTCTGAGCAAGGGATATTTATTCTGTGGCAGTTATATGACCTCATATAATGAGGCTTTAAGAAATCATCAGGTACCACAGGACTTGCAGTACAGTTACAGAATGTACCACCACCACAGGTCACGGTAGTGCTGTGCAGTGAAATAAGACAACAGTACCACTTGCCTTTATGCCACTGAAGTGGTATGATCTAGGCTGCAACTGGCAAAGTAGAAAAGACTGGAATAGAACAAATGTAACCTTTTCAGTTGTGGTAACTAATTTAAAATGTCACCTACCTCTTTTGTAAACATCTAAACAACAACCTTGTCAAAGCAAAATATATTCTGGTTATAAGAGAATATATTCTTCCATTAGACATGTGTAGACACGAGTACAAATAACCTACAATATCATTATAGCATTAAGTACAAAATCAACCACAATCAGGTAGCCCATGTTAGTTCTTCAACAGCTGTAGCTTGACTGGGCTCATATAGCAGGATCTAGCTTCCTTGGGCAAACCTGCAAAAGCCAATGATCATGTAAAGGGAGTAAGCATCTTGCCTGAGCCATCCTATTAAAGCATGGAGGAGGAGATGCTGTTGTTTTATGAAGTGCTAAGGTATACCTGAAGTAAAAAGAGATATAGGTACAGCTCTATGTTTGCTACAGTTGTGTGTAGATGAAAACACCATTCAAAAGTACCAAAATATGGGGGAAAACTGCTTAGCCATGTGGTGATTATCAAAGAATTTCGGTTAAATTATGTTTACACCGGTCATTAATGGATTTAGTACTTTTAAGAGCTACTCTGCCAGTTTGACAATTGTTCTCTTTAATCTTTTCACACACTATATGGCCAAAATAAGCAGAACTTTTCTGTGTATGCAATCCTCACCATGTCTTACTCAGTACTAATAAGCTCGAGGGCTTTGTTGGTAATCTTTTTATTCTTCAAGCCAATTTGTCCTCTGTTGGCTTTATTTAGACCATCACCGAGAGTGTTAAGTATTGTCAAATGCGTTCTGAATTTTTGTAGATCTGAGCTAAACTCATCAATCCCTTTGAAGGTGTCTCTTTCAAGGATTCACATGATAATGCTGAACTTTGACACATGGCCCATGTGTGCTTTTGTTATTAAGTCTGTCAGACCCCGGAGATTTGTAACACTTACCATCTTGCTTTGCAATCAAGATGATGGACTTGAAACAATAACACCATCTAAAGGATGGTTGTGCATATGACCTGATGTATGTATCAAGCCCCCAAAAGGGGTTTGGCATGGAAAATATAGTTTCATCTTTTGTTATTCTAGTTTGCTTAGTGACTGCATTTTTCATGGACCACTGCTTTCCTGAACTGGGATCTATGTGGCTCTGGCTTTGTAAGCTGGCAGATGCTGTCAATTTTCTCCTGGGCAGTGAGCTGGCAAAACAATTTATGCCACTCATCCTCTCTGCCATGCAGGAAGGTGGAAGGAGTATTAAAGCAATGTACACCATTCTGATACTCCTGGAGTGACAAAAGACTGCTTTCTGACACTTAGCAAGCCATTTGTGGTAATGTTCCATAGGACTAAGTGACCCAGGTAGTCTCCACCTGTCAGCAATTGCAGTGTCATTGCTCACTTGATCTTTTGAGTGAATCTGGAATATTACATATAATTTTTCATTTACAGTTCCTTAGCTGTACCAAGAATGTCCTTCATGTTAAATGAATGAGCAGTGCTTTAAAAGTCTTTTCTGCTTTCATGAAATTCCCATCTGGGCACAAAGCAAATGCTCAATTCCTTTGTGCATTTCCTAGCACTGAAAAAAATGAGATCATTAATGGTTTGTCATGTATTAGTTTTTATGGCCTTTGCATCTTTAATGCATTGTGCCATCCATATTCCTCACAGTGTCCTGGCTCATCCTGTGTGAAGCCAGATGCCAGCATTAGAAGTGATTCATAGTAAATATAAGAAATTCTTCACTGTTGTAGCTGATTGATGGCAGCAACAGGTCATTACACTTGAGATTACTTCAACACAGCTAATCTTAAATCCAATTTAATATTAGACACAATTTTCCCATCACACAACTGTCTGACAGCAACATCAGAACATTTCTTTCATCTTATTCCTACAGAGTTTAAGAAACACACATCCAAGAGCTGAAAAAGGTCAGTAAATTAAACAAGAACAAAACCTGGCATTATGTCTCTTCTTTCAAGTTTGCACAGAGATTTTCCATGGCTTGTGCTCTGAAAAGGACTGTAATCCAAATGACACACTGCTGATCCAGTGATCCAAAATGGTATTTAAGGCTTGGGCAAGTGCTGTGGGCTAAATTCAGCTTTTGCTTAGACACATTCGTCCAAACACAGAAATGTGTTAAGAGGCAATGAACTCTCGTGGTCAGACATTACAGCAGAAGCACAGCTGGACCATTTCAGGGGTACAAAACCATGTTAAATTTCTGTAATGCAGAAAGAACAACCTACGACAGCTATAAGTAGGGGAAAGTTGAGCACAGTATGTGTGTGAGCTAAAGCAGTGTGATTGATCTCCTAAGGATATTGCACTCTGAGGAAAGCTGCTTATCATGTGTAGCATTCATGACAAGTGAGCAGCTAAGCACACTGCAATAAAAATTAAGAAACACAGGATTCTCACCTGGGTCCCATGAGCAGACCAGTCCTGGAATTTAAAAGCCATTTGGTTTTGGTTTTGCTTGTTGCTGCTTTTAGCAAGCTTGTGCTAGCTGTATCCTGCCTGATCCTCCATCCTTATTATCTTGGTATTGAATTGCAACATAATACTCTCTGTTAGCTAAATTGTCTTGTTTCAGTTCACTTTGGAAGGTGTCCTTTAGTAATTGACAAGAAGCTTTAGTGAATTTTACTACAATTAGGATATTACTCATGTCATTGTAATTCACTTTTCAGCATTGAATGTGCCACTGTAAAATCTTGTTGTGAGTGTCTGAAGATATGAAGAAGTATGTATGTGTGTATGTACATGTATACCAGGGCAATTTATGAACTTTTCCTATGTTATCATTTTGCTTCCTTGTTGACTTTTGTGCATGGAGAGAAAAGTGCATTTTATAGCTTCACTTCCTAGTTTCTTTTAGCAAGTCCTTTCATAGTTGAGGCAGAATACTTTGTTACTATGAAGGAAATTTTGACCATTAAAAATACAGTGTAAAATATGCTGAGAGATTATATCTTTAGAACTTGTGTGATATGGAAATGTGATGGATATAATGCCACATGTTTTGAATCACATCACTGTCAAAAATGCAGGATTGATGCCAGTAGCCCTGTCTTTAATTATAGTATTCTTATCACTTGTACTGTGGATTGAAAATAAAAGCAAGACTTCATTTAGCCGCTCTGGTTTGGAGACTACACTGTGCTTTAAGCGTTATTATCCCAAGCTCGTTCTCTAAATTTCTGATTGTCAGACTTTGTCTCCTAAGCCTTCCTTCTCAGATAGGAATACACAGCCATTTTATGCTGTGCCTCATAACTTACGCTGTGTTTGCCAATAAGCATTAGAGGCAAAAACACTATTACTTGTGAAAGATTGGAAAAAATAGCAATATTAGTGACCATTCATTCAGAGGTGGTTTAATGTAAAATAATACTACATTCTGCTCATTTCATTCTACCTTCTATTGGACCATCTGTGGCTGGCCTAGTGAGGGTAGAGGTTAAATTTTCAGAGCAAGTCATGTGTCCGCGCCCTTTGTGGTGGGGGCCTACAAGTTAGTTCTTTAAGCTTCTGGCTTACCTTTTCTCGCTACTATTTTCACAGCTCATGGATGTAAACTCCTAGCCAGTGCTGTGTGCCTCTCTTTCCTCCAGTGGCATTGCAGCATCAGTGACACAAAACCTGGAGTGCACAGATATGTGAATTATTTGTGAAGTGCTTCACAGTTCATTGGCCCAGATACACATCTACTGTATGTTTTAGACTTTTAGGCAATACTTGGACATCCTACATTGCTTGTCTTTCTTGAGCAAAAGCACTGCACAAGATGGAATTGATGTTACTTGTTTCTGAACAATGAAGACATTAAGGTCTGCGTGAATAAATCATAACGAAGGCATATTAAACAAGGGCAACTGAGCAGATGGAAGTGCAGTTTAACATACTAAAGCAATGGGTATCACACAAAATGCTAAACCTTCAGTAAGAAGTCAATTAGCAAATAAAAATAAAATTAAAAGAAAAAAACAAAACACCAACTTGCACATAAAAACCAATTGAAACACTCGATTACAATGTATTTTAAAGTGGAATAAATTACAGTATGTAAAGAAGGTTTATTATAACATTTTTATATTTAAACAGTGTAATGTAATTTTATAATACATGTGGTTTGACTCATTTTGATGATAACATTTTGTCTTTTGCAGAAAATGATGAGGTCATCTGTGTTTCATATGTTCATATTAAGCATGGTGGCTGTAGATGTGATTGTTGCTGCTAGTAACTACTACAAAGGAGAAAATTTCAAGAGACAGTATGATGAATTTTACCTAGCTGAGGTGAGTGTACTGAAATTGCTATCTGGATATTTTTCAAGATAAGCTAAAATAGAAAATGTGACTGTCAAGCACATTTTAGTATGTAATTTTTTTATTGCCTTAAGCATTCTGAGAATTCTTTGCTAACTTGTTCAAGTTCCTCTGTCTGACCATGGCTGACAGCCCTATTTTACAACCTTTTGAAAGGTAATTTCCTCAAACAAAATGTCAGTGGTAATGAGCTGAGGCTTAAGTATAACATCTGCAGGCAATGCATGGCTGCTGAGTTGCTGTCTTTCTTTAGCAGGAGTATAACATCCATAAGAGTTTAACTTCCCAGTATCACAGTATCACAGTGAGACCTCGAAGATCATCAATTTCAACCTGTCACCACAGACCCCACGACTAGACCATGGCACCAAGTGCCATGTCCAGTCCCCTCTTGAACACCTTCAGGGACGGTGACTCCACCACCTCCCCAGGCAGCCCATTCCAATGGCAAATCACTCTCGGTGAAGAACTTTCTCCTCACCTTGAGCCTAAACTTCCCCTGTTGCAGCTTGAGACTGTGTCCCCTTGTTCTGGTGCTGGTTGCTAGGGAGAAGAGGCCAACCCCTTCCTGGCTACAACCACCCTTCAGGTAGTTGTAGAGAGCAATGAGGTCACCCCTGAGCCTTCTCTTCTCCAGGCTAAACAATCCCAGCTCCTTCAGCCTCTCCTCATAGGGCTTGTGCTCAAGGCCTCTCACCAGCCTTGTTGCCCTTCTCTGGACACGTTCAAGTGTCTTGATGTCCTTCTTGAACTGAGGGGCCCAGAACTGGACACAGTACTCAAGGTGCAGCCTAACCAAAGCAGAGTACAGGGGCACAATGACCTCCCTGCTCCTGCTGGCCACACTATTCCTAATGCAGGCCAGGATGTGGTTGGCCTTCTTGGCCACCTGGGCACACTGCTGGCTCATGTTCAGGCAGCTGTCTATCAGCACCCCTAGGTCCCTCTCTGGCAGCTCTCCAGCCACTCCGACCCCAGCCTGTAGCTCTGCATGGGGTTGTTGTGGCCAAAGTGCAGCACCCGGCACTTGGACTTGTTGAATGCCATCCCATTGGACTCCGCCCATCTGTCCAGCCAGTTGAGGTCCCTCTGGAGAGCCCTTCTGTCCTCTAACTGACCAACATCTGCTCCCAACTTGGTGTCATCTGCAAATTTGCTGATGACTGTCTCAATCCCCTCATCCAGATCGTTAATGAAGACATTGAAGTGGATGGGGCCCAGCACTGATCCCTGGGGGACGCCACTGGTGACTGGCCTCCAGCTGGAGGTGGCACCCTTTTCCCTGAAATCCTAGAGCACCTGGGCTCTATTGGAGTCTCCTCCCACCCCAGGTGTAGCCACTTTGCCCTCCCCACCCACTCCCCTTTTTAATCCCCCCCCAGGAAAGGCAGAAGCCCCAATCTGAGCCCTTCTGGGCTGAGGATCCTCCTCTCATCACTGGTGAGTGCCCATGGTATGCACTGGGTGATGGTGGTGGTGGAAAAAAAAAAGGCCGGGGGGCCTGGTGGCCCCCGGTTAGGTAGGACAATGACTGATGACTCCTCCAATATCATCCACAGGTGCTGGCTGGGCTTCCTTATGGGACTGAGCTCCTCTGCATGGTATGAGAGCAGCTCTCTTGTAGAATCATGGAACAGTTTGAGTTGGAAGAGACCTGAAATATCATCATCATTTTGTCATTCAAAGAATGACAAAACCGCATCTTTAAAGAATATAATACATCTTCCTAAATCATCCTTATTTGACAAATACTTAGCTACAAGAAGATCCTTAAGATCTTTAGTGTTAGGAATAGCCTTGTTTCAGCTACCTCAAGAGCACACTGGGGGGAAAAAAAACAACAAACAACCACAACAAAACCCCCACATTTTTCATTTGGTGATGGAGGAGGCTGTGCTCCTGAGCCAGTGAAGTGGAGGTAAAAAGTCTCTTTAGGAGAGGCATTCTGGCAAGGAAGCTGCTTGAGTCATTATTGGGTAAAACGTTTTTCTCCTGAGCATGTGTTAAACTAGGTCCTAGAACCTTGCTTTCATGTCTTTTTAGAACTATTTAATTCAGTTTTAAAACCATATAATTAAAAAAAAAAATGCGGTCTTTAGTACTAATGTACAGGCATAGCTTCAAACAGATACTTGTTGGTTTTGAATCAAGAGTGATATCTGTATTATAGTATTCTTTGTTTAAAATGCTTACTTCCAGAAGTACTGTGAATTGTTACTTTATCTGAGTAAAAATCCATTAGAGCTGGAATTCACTGAGATGAGTTCTCTGAAAGTGTTGATCATGGTTGCCTGAATTGTGCACATGTCTAGCTTTATGGTTACTGCAGTTTTCCTGGCTTAGATAATTACACAATCCTTCTGTGGAGGCAGAGGGAACATTCTCGGGCTAGAGCACATGATAGCAGTATATTTTTTGTGATTCCTCTGCCATTGGTGTGGTCTTGTCAAAAAAAGTTCAATGATTTGTCATCTTGTCCTTATATGTGACTAAATGCATTTGAGAGTTGGGCTCAAGTGCCCAAGTTTAAACCCTGTAGTCCATAATATTATGATGCTTTAAGAACCTCTCTTTTTAAAGGCAGATTGAATTGATAAGCTTCTTTAAACATATTAGTTTTAGAATTTGTATCTGATCTTTTAAAATATTATGAAATTCAGATTTTGCCAGTTCTGGGACAAAAAAATGAAAACAAAAAAGTTAAACATGTAGCACCAGAGCTCAAACCTTCCAAAAAGCACAGATTGTAGAGACATCAGTGCTGCATCATGCTCTATTGTCTCTCATGCTACTGAGTTGGTAGTACATAAGACTCTTACTGGGGAGGTCGTGAGTTCAAGCCTGCAGTGGGCAGGAGAGTTCTCTCTGGGCAGCAATGTCCTCCCTCCTCAAGAGGGGATTGGACTTGGTGCCGTGGTCTAGTCATGGGGTCTGTGGTGACAGGTTGGACTGGATGATCCTCGAGGTCTCTTCCAACCTTGGTGACACTGTGATACTGTGAGACAGATATAATTTGTATGAATGTTAGCAAATGTTGGCCTAGCCAACAATTACAAGAGTAATCAAGAAATGTGTTATCTTTATTTTATCTCAAGTTCTAAGCATATTTGAAAAACATGGATGTGAGAGAGGATCATGCTGGGAATAAGTAATAGGAATAAATCCCACAAATCTTAGATTCTCTTACGAAACCCCCTACAGATTTAAGGATAGACGTGAGGACAGTGTCTCGGTCTGGAGAGGGAAAGAGACTCAGTTCTTTTGAATATTCCCATGTTATGAAATTAGAGGCAAAAATGAGGCCAAGGTGTCAACAGCTAGACTATTTATTACACAAATAAAGTGGATGGATCAGAAGGGGAGGGAGAGGAAATAGAGAGGGAGAGAGAGAAGAAGAAAGGAATTATATTACCACACCGCTCACCCCCAACACCCCCCCCACCCCCCAAGACAGTTTGAGTCTGTGGAGGAAAGGTGCTGCAGCTTTGGATGTAGAGGAGATGTTGGGTCTGTAGAGGAGGGATGCTGTAGCTTTGGCTGTAGAAGAGATGTTGTCCTCTGAGCAGCCTCTTCAGCTCCAGGAGTTGCAGCAGGCAGAACTTAGGACATGGAGAGAAGGTTCCTCTTGATCTGCTTCTTCCAGGCTCCATGGTGATGTCTCTGTCATTTTCTCTCTCCTGGTATTCTCTCCATTTTTCTTCAGAGCAGCATTGCCCCAGTCTTTTCCTTCTCTCCTGTTTTCCTTCTCAGCAGCATCATCCAGGTCTTTTCCTTCTGTGTTTTCTTTCTGTGTTTCCTTGTTCCGAGCCAGTAGTTGCTCAGATCTTTTATACAGTTTTTAGGTATGTATATTCCAGAGAGTATCGATTGGCCTTTGCCCATTTCCAGGACAGCTGCAGTGTCATGAACAATCCTTATCTATGCAGCTTCCCAAGAGTCGTTCCAGTGGCTCTGCCCAATACACATCAGCTATTGTCTGGGCAAGCAACAAAGGTGATTTTATCTTTGAGTCACATCAGGAGACAATATTTAGTCTCTCACAGACAGGAAAACACAATTCAATCTCTGTTGTGTTTTAAACCTGCCAGGCTGCTCAGCCCCACACAGCTACTTGCTCACTCTCCCCTAATGAAGATGGGAAGAGACCTGGCAGGCTAAAAGTAAGACAACTCATGAGGTGATATAAACATAGTGTAATAGGTAAAGCCATGCACACAAGCAATCAAAATAAGGAATTCATCCACCACTTCCTGTCAGCGAGCAGGTGTGCATCCATCTCCAGGAAAGCAGAGCTACATCATATGCAGTGGTTACTTAGGAAAACAATGCCATCAACCTGACCATTCCCCCTTCCTTCTTCATCCCCAGTTTTTATTGCAGAGCACATCATATGGTGTGGGGTATCCCTTTGGTCAGCTGGGGTACATTGTTCCAGCAGCATCCCCTCCCAACTCTTTGTGCATCTCCAGCCTACTCAGTGGTGGGTTGGTTTGAGAAGCAGAGAAGGCCTTGATGGTGTGCAAAGCACTGCTTAGCAACAACTGAAACATCCCTGGGTTATCAACACTATTTTCATCACAAATCCAAAACAGAACCATGCAAATTACAATGAAGAAAATTAACTTTATCCCAGCCAAAGCAATTACAATATCCTAGGTCAGAAACAAGAAATTAAGTCAGCATTAAGGCCTGACACAATGATTTTTTTTTTTTTTTTTTTTTTTTTGCAATAGGCATTTTTTCCTTTATTCCCAGGATAGAGCGAGTGGAGCCCAGATTCTTAACAAAATAACATTGGTTCTATTTATATTCAAAATAGGAAACACTGCATGTGCTATTTCTATTTTGGCACTGAATATATAGTATAATTATGTTTTTATTAATCAGTGCTGGAAACACTCTCTTCAATATCTATTTTGAGTGTAGGGTTTGGGGATTTTTTTCTGACTGAAGTGCTTGCCAGGGTTTAGTAATTCAAGATGAGTGCATCATGCAGACCAGTGTATTACAATTCTATCCTATAAGCAATGCACAGTTTTCTTTAAATATATATTTTTCTGTTTCTGCATAGTTCAGATTATTTATTATTGGAGAGATTGTCAGAAAAATAATTTGTTTTCATTTTACATGCTTACCTTTCTCTGTTCCAGACTAATTTACCTTATATATTTAGAAATGTATTTTGTTTATTTGTAAGGTGTACTCTCTCTGTCCATTTTGGTTTTCTTTATTTTTTTTTTCCTGTAATGCTTTTACTACAAACACTGTAAAAATCAAGCAAGAACAAACCTCTAGTATCTTAGAAAAGGAGGTATAAAAATAAAGCACAAGGTGCAGAAATAAACTGCTTGTAAAAGCCTTGAAGAGGCTGAGTACTCAAGCATGAGGATTATTCCACAGTGGCCAGTTCATTTCCTTAATGAGGGAATGGTTGGCATAGGATGCACTGCTGTGGCTCTGCATTTTCCATTAGATTAGGTTGCAAAAATCTTTCCCTTCAGAGAGAGCTTACCTGAGGAGCCAACAGCAGTGAGGATTCCCTTTGCTAAAGGAAATGGCCAGACAGATAACAGCAAGCACATCTGGCTTTTTGCTCCATATTTCAGAAAATTCATCTTAGAGGCTGCTGGTTTTAGAAGCAGATATGTCTAATGAAATAGCTTACTCAGTCCATTCTATCCCACTGATCCTATTCAGAATTACTCTTTCCCAAAAGCTTGATAACCTTTCAAGTAAGCCACAGTTATGAAGACAGCTGGATCTCTCTCTGTTGGATGTTAGGTGATACTGAGCTCTGCCTCTGAAAAAACCAAACTCTTTAAAAAAATTTAAGGGGCCATTGGCACAAGCTAATACTGCTGAAGGAAGCATTAACATCATAAAAGTTCCAGGTGACTGAGTGGGAGGTAGACCTCAGAGAAGCAGCCCATTCCTGATAGCTTCTCTTTGGCTTCCCCAAAATGGAGAGGGCCTAGCAATCTGTGGAGGGAGGTGTTATACTTTCTTTTTGGGTCTGCTCTGGCTTCTTATGTGAAGCTGCCTTTCCCTGGTCTCCACATCAATGAAAGGGGTGATTTTGATTTGAAAAATATCTATAAAACTGTTTCATTTCACACCTAACAAAAAGTTCTAGTCAGATATTCTGAATTTTTTTGCTATAATTAATTATAAAGAAGGGAAAAAAATGCAAGCTCTGTCAGCAGGAAGACAGGTGTATAAATGTAATCAGATGTTAGGCAAACCATTTGGTACATTTTTAAGTGCTGGTGGTTTGAATTCATTTGACAAGCATGTAAAATGCAAATGCTCCCTCCCACACATTTTTAGAATAAATTAAAATGCACTTAACATCATATTTGTTAGTCTTGTCCTAGTAGGAACCCTATGTACTCTGAAGTATGCATGTGTGTATTTAAATGGCATTGTTATTCCACCTGCTCTGAATTTGAATTCTGGCTGCTTTCTACCTACTGTTCCATATTTCTGGATTCAACCTCCTTGTTCATTTAGGGCTCAGTTAGATGTGTTTTGATTAGAAATTATCTTTCATTTAAAGAGTTTTTTACTAAACACTTTCCTTTTGTTTTAGATAAAGATTTTCCTGTAAACACGTAGTCTCATCAAAGTTCACTTTTTGTTCTGTCTAAACTCTTTGAGCTGTCTGAGCAAAGGCTGAAAAATGGGCCAGGTACATTAGAGACTATTAGCATGAAAGCATCCCTATACTGTTTATAACTTAAACCACACACACATTTCTTAATAGTATTTCTTCACTAATGTGAAGAAATTTTTGGAGTGCCATGATGCATTTTGCCTTGATTTAATTATTCAGAGGGGATTTGAAGCCTGATAACTATTTTGCATTCCTTAAGGAAACTGAATAATATATCTGGTAGCACTGGTCATAAACTTTTGTGTGGACTAGGGCAATAAACTTCAGTTTGTTCCTTAGATCCCTTAAAATTCTTCAGACAGCTTATATGTATTGCCTCACATTTTGAAAAAGAAAAAAAAAAAAAAAAAACAAAACAAAACAAAACCTCATCATTTTTTCCCCAGATTATCTGTGTACACAAAATGAAAGACCAGCTGGGTGGACGACTTATTTGCTGCTTTCCAGACTGTGACAGCTACATGTTTGTGTTGAGACTTCAGAGAATTTCATGAAGGGTACATTTTCAGGAAGCACATGAACCAATATGAGGAAATCTCTTACTATCTGCTTATTCTGTTTAGAGTATGACCATTTTTGTAAAGCATCATGGAGATCTTTATTTTTGCCATACAAAACCTTGCTAGACATTGACATTGTAACGTAGGAACTTGGAAATGAACTCATTGTTTTGAATACATCTTTCTTGTTTTGTATATTCGTCTAGGTTGCTTTTACAGTTCTGTTTGATTTAGAAGCTCTTCTGAAGATCTGGTGTTTGGGTTTCACAGGATACATTAGCTCATCTCTTCACAAGTTTGAGTTGCTGCTTGTAATTGGAACCACTCTTCATATTTATCCAGACCTGTATCACTCCCAGTTTACATATTTTCAGGTAGGATCAGCTACTTTTACATCTTACCCTATATAACAAAGACGTTACGCATCAACAGTTCACTGTCATTTACTTACATTCGCAGACTACTGATGTACCCATAATATTGTCTCATTTTGGAAATGTCTTTAAAATTATAAATATGTCCATTATTAACTATTTTATGAATGTATTTACAGAAATGCAATGCTTTCTAACTTTTCTGAGAAGTCCTTTCTGTTTTCGGAAATATTTCTTCTCTCAGCTACAGTGTTCAGTAGGTTCTGGATTAGTTTACTCACTGTCCTTTTTTGAGCCTTGACCTTGCTTAGATCTGTTTACAACATCACCTTCCTGTCATGTCCACTACTGCTTTCCTGGCTTCTGTCCCTGAGGCCTCAGCACACTTGCTGCACTTCATTACAAAGTGCTATGTTCTACAGCGCAGAAGAAAGGGATTTTCTAAAACATAATTATTTTTTTTAGAAGTAGCAATTTCATATCTATTATTTAGCAGTGTATTGACATGGTGAATAATACTAATAAAGGCAAAAAGAATAATAATGGAATGTAATTAACCAGATTGGAAAAGACCTTTGAGATCATTGAGTCCAACCTATCACCCATCACCATCTGTAGTGGTGTGATGGTTTAATCCACCCACACCCACATAAAGCACAGCTAAACTCAGCAGGAGAAGGGAATTGAAAGCTGTATTTTACAAGCAATAATGAAATGCAATGAATATATACAAAATATACAGTATTTACAGTATCATACAAGAATTTACAGGAAATAACACAACACAGATCCTTCCAAGGAGAATCCCCTCCCTGGGTTCCCCCAAACCTTTCTCTCCCTCCTTGTTAATTAGGTGAAAAAGGAGAAAGAGAGAAAAGAGAATATTAAAGGAAATTCTTTAATTAAATTTCTTAACAACTGCTTTGAGCTATTCATGTCTTATCAGTTTGCAGTTCAGGGTCGACATGCATGCAGCCTGGCCAGGAACGAAAGTCAGAACAGACTGAAACTGAAGTGAGTGAGAGAAAGAATGTTAGTGGTATTTGCTATGCTGTATCTCACATCTGACCAATGAAATTTGTTTAGAATTAATCTTTGTTTCCTTTTTTACACATAAACATGCAGCTAGAGAATTCTGCAGCTGTCCTTTTCTAAAAGGCACAGCCTAACCTGTCACACCATCTAATCAACTAAACCATGGCAACAAGTGACTCATACAGTCTCTTCTTAAACACCTCCAGTGATGGTGACTCCACTGCCTCCCTGGGCAGCCCATTCCAATAGAAAATCACTCTTTCTATGAAGAACTTTTTCCTAACATCCAGCCTAAACCTCCCCTGACACAGCTTGAGACTGTGTCCTCTTGTTCTGGTGCTGGTTGCATGGGAGAAGAGACCAACCCCCACCTGGCTACAATTTCTCCTCAGGTAGTTGTAGAGAGCAATAAGGTCTGCCCTGAGCCTTCTCTTCTCCAGGCTAAGGAACCCCAGCTCCCTCAGCCTCTCCTCATAGGGTTTGTGCTCCAGACCTTTCACCAGCTTTGTTGCCCTTCTCTGGACACATTCCAGCAACTCAATCTTTCCTAAACTGAGGGGCCTAGAACTGGACACAGGACTCAAGGTGTGGCCTAACCAAAGCAGAGTACAGGGGCAGAATGACTTCCCTGCCTCTGCTGGCCACACTGTTCCTGATGCAGGCCAGGATGTGGTTGGCCTTCTTGGCCACCTGGGCACACTGCTAGCTCATGTTCAGGCAGCTGTCTATCAGCACCCCTAGGTCCCTCTCTGGCAGCTCTCCAGCCAATCCGACCCCAACCTGTAGCTCTGCATGGGGTTGTTGTGGCCAAAGTGCAGCACCCGGCACTTGGACTTGTTGAATGCCATCCCATTGGACTCCGCCCATCTGTCCAGCCGGTTGAGGTCCCTCTGCGGACCTCTCCAATCCTCTAACAGATCAACACCTGCCCCCAACTTGGTGTCATCTGAAAACTTACTGATGATGAACTCAATCCCCTCATCCAGCTCATCAATAAAGATATTGAACAGGATGGGGCCCAGCACTGATCCCTGGGCGACACCACTAGTGACTGGCTGCCAGCTGGATGTGGCACCATTCACCACCACTCTCTGGGCTCAGCCCTCCAGCCAGTTCCTAACCTAGCACAGAGTGCTGCTGTCCAAGCCACAAGCTGCCAGCTTGGCCAGGAGTTTGCTGTTGGGAACAGTGTCAGTGGCCTTGCTGAAGTCCAGGTAGACTACTTCCACAGCCTTCCCCAAATCTGCCGGGTGGCTTACCTGATCATAGAAGGAGATCAGGTTGGTGAGGCAGGACCTACCCCTCCTAAATCCATGCTGGCTGGGTGTGATCCCTTGGTCATCCTGTAAGTGCTGTGTGATTGCACTCAAGATGACCTGTTCCATAATCTTGCCTGGCACTGAGGTCAGGCTGACAGGTCTGGAATTCCCTGACTCATCCAACTGGCCCTTCTTGTGGATGGGCACCACGTTGGCCAGCTTCCAGTCATCTGGGACCTCTCCAGTGAGCCAGGAGTGTTGAAAAATGATGGAGAGCGGCTTGACCAGCTCGTCTGACAGCTCTCTCAGCACCTAGGATGGATCCCATCCAGTCCCAGGGACTTGTGGGGATCCAAGTGGCTAAGCAGGTCTCTAACTACTTCCTCCTGGATCACAGGGGAACTGTACTGCTCCCTGACTCCATCTGCCATTTCAGCAGGCCAGTTGTCCTGAAGACAACCTATCTTGCTGTTAAAAAATTGAGGCAAAGAAGGTGTTAAGTACCTCTGCCTCTTCTCATCTTCTTCCCCTCCATTTCCACTAAGGAGTGGAAGTTGTCCTTGCCCTCCCTTTTGCCATTAATATATTTGTAAAAGTATTTTTTGTTATCCTTCACAGAAGTGTCCAATAATCACACAGTCTTGTCAATAAATGTGATAGCTATTGTGACATGAATCAAGTGAGTACAGTATGGGGGAAGCAGTGTTCCCAAATATGGGTTGAAATATGATGGCCTTTCCAGGCTTCTGCAAATGTCATGCTGTATTTTTTCTAAATGGTTCTACAAACTTGCTCAATGAAATTTTCAAAATGAGAAACTCTATTTTGTGTTTCCCTGATATCATTTGAAGGTTAGAGCTTTGATTTTGCTGTCTAAATATGTAAAATATTATTCAATGTGGCATGATGTTCCAAATCTGCAAGAAAGGATGATCTATCAGGAGCATGCCGTTGCTCTCTTGTGTCAAAAGCACACAGCTAGGAGCACTCAGTTAAAATGCTTAGCATCTTAGTTGATAGTTGCTCCATATTTATTAAAGCAAAGTCCATTTGCATCTTATGATTTCTTTCTAGCACTTTTAAGCATAAATTATGATCAATTTAAACTAAAAGGGTGACATTGTCACTAACACATGGTAACTGTTACGGGACTATGGAAAATGCTTTAATGGCCATGGTGGTGTTAAGTCAACAGTTTGACTTAATGATCTTCAAGGTCTTTTCCAACCAAAACCGTTCTGTGATTGAAAGTAGAATTAAAATGTATCCAGACATTGATAATAAAATAATTAGTCTTTTCTTTCTAATAGATTTAAATAGTTTTCTGGGGTGGTGGTTTAGTTTTTTGTTTAGGTTTTGGTTTGGGTTTTTGTGTTTGAGGTTTGTTTTTGTTTCGGGGTTTGCTGGTTTGCTTTGGTTTGGTTTTTGGTTTGGTTTTTTTAAGTGGTATCTTTTTGACAAAAAATGTCAAGATGTGATTTTTTTTTTTTTCCAAAATATGACACATACATTTTACAAGTAGAAACACCTGCTACACTGAAAGACTTGGGTTGCATTATGCAATCCAAATCCCCTGAGAGGTGAATGGCAGTAAGGTTGTAAAATACTTTACCTTTGATGTCAGTGTGTAAAGGAAATACATAACATATTCCTCCACAATTAAGCTTCTGGACAAGCTAGATAACACATTTTCAAATCAACCAAGGTCAAAATGTGGTTTGTTTTTTTTTTTTCACAATGATGCGTCTTGACATCAGGCAGATTTCCAGGCCTCTAGGTATTAATGATGACAGGTTAAATGTGTTTCTTGTCAGTCAACAAAACAGATTACTGAAAACAGAAGTCTTATTTGATACATCCCAGGGTCGTGAGTAGAAAAATAATTTGGCTTCTCTAGTCTTTCTTAGCAGATATTTCAGTCTGCATTATTCATTGGTCTTTAGCAGTACCTTTTGTCACCACATCATTTACTCTTCAGTACACTGGTTACTGTCCACCCTCCCACCTATCTTGCATTCACTGAATATTCATTCAAAACACCTCAGAAATGCGTTGTGGTTGGCTTAGGCTATGCCTTTAAAATTCAGTTACAGATTTTGAGCAGAAAAATAGCAAAATATAAATAAATCAATAGTGGGTGTAAGTAGGAAAACAAAAGATTATTCTCAACAAATTTATTGGATAAATATCTAGAATGAGACCTAAAGAATTTTCTTTTCTAATCTCTGCTGCTTTGCTTTGCTCAGGAGAGGTTAACCTGCTTGTCAGCTGGTCTTGGTTGAGCTGTTTAGTTAAGTCTAACCCAGTGGTTTCTCTCTGCTTTTCTCTCTCTCTTGTGGGACAGGGGGGAGTGCAGTGGAATGGCTTCCCTGGTCTCTGACCAGGGGGACTTTGTGTTGTTTGCTAGTTGTAAATATCTGTATAATAGTGTAAATACTGTATATTTTGTACATATTCATTGCATTCCATTCTAGAGTGTAGTTTTTGCTTGTAAATACAGCTCCATTTGCTTCTGAGTTGGCCTGGCAAAGTTAATGCTGGGAGGAACTTCAACCCACCACATTACAAAATAATTGGTGTCCAGCGTGGGGCAATAGCTTGATTAATTAATTCCTACTCAGATAAAGGAAGCAAAATGAAGCTCTTTTGGGTTTTGTGGCATTTGATATATTCTGCTCTGACTGTGATGCTGTACAAATAGTGCATATCAGCCATGGTGGACAAGCTAGGTAGATATTTGGCATATAAACTGTTCCTTTGGTTTCAGTACAAGCTGAAAATGCTGTATGACCGCTGCTTAGGATTTCTTTGGCTTAAAAGATATGATAATGTGACTCTAACTGTTCCTGCAGAAATACATGAATGCAGCATTCCTGTTACAGAGAGTTATGTGAGCAGCTGGGACCCCAAAATTATTTATTTACTATACGTGACTCTGTTATCGGTAATAATCAATGTGTTCTTATTGATGACGCTGGACCGAGAGAGATGTGCAGCGAATAGGTGTCCTGTTTTTAGATGTAGCAGAGGTAGATGATGGAGGTCTAGTTCTAATTTGAATGCAGAAAATTCTAGTGATGAGGAAGGCACAGTAACAGGGCAAACAGGGAAACAGGTAGGCAAGAGTTAATGGAAAGGCAGCTTTGAGTGAGATCAGCAGCAGTTCTGGCATTCAGCCAGCAGGTGGGAAGCAGATGCAGCCCACAACGGCAGTGCCAGTACCTAAGATAGTGGCTACATTGGCAGTGCCAGCAGCCATTTTCTGAGTAATTATCATCCTTTTTAGGAGATTCAGCCATTCTTTGTGACAAAACGGTGGCTTCTCTTGTATTTTTCATTTTGATCTGTCTTTTAGTGTATCTTTAATCCAAATGATGCACCTTCTACTACTCTTAAATTTAATAGAATTTGCAATCCAATTACATAGCATGGATAAATGTTCATTAGAGTGTACTTTTGCTAGATTCAATTTGTCACCTAATGAAAAAGAATTAGAAAAAAAAACCCACCTATCAATGAGATTAGTGTCGCACTTAAAGGTCAATTAAAGGTCCCCAAAGGAAGAGGGAAACAGGGCAGATAATACAGTTTATCTGACACCACTCAGAATACTGACTGTCATGAAATCTCCACTTCTCTGGGGTCAGTGTTGAGACTAGTATTGAAACTAGTATTGATGGGAACAGAGCTAACATTTACAGTGCAAGCAGGTTTTGTAAGAAGGCATTATGTTTGCACATTCATGGTACTTGGAAATCTCACTTACCTCACTGTCACTGCTTTGGTAACCAATTTCATGTACTCAAATTATATGGAATGTGATCATAAAGGGATGTGAAAGAAAGGACTTTTATCTCATCTTGTTCTAATAGTGTGAAAGTTAAGCTGTCTAGTGTAACCTCTGTATCTAGGATCCTTTTTAGTTACTGAGACAGTGAAGGCTCATCCATTTCGTACAAGGGGTGTATGTTTGAAATGTTATTTTCTTTAGTAGAATTTTTCTCACTCTCCCCTTTGGCAGTAAAGCCTAGATGACTAATGTATTTTGCAGAGCTGACAGGTAAGGAGATGAATTTCATGCAAAATGCAAAGGTACACATGATTAGCAATCCACAAGGTACAGTGAACTCTTTCTGTGAACAACTTCTGTCAAACTTGTTTTGTCTTTAAAAGCAGCACAGCAATTTTACTTGACTTTACATAAGGTCAACCTATAATTGCACTGTAATTCCTACCTTTCAGTTTCAATGTGATTATTGTGGAAATATAGTCAATACCTTAGGCTGGAAAGTCTTAGTCTTTGTAAGAGCTGTAGAATCTCATTTACTTCATATGCTGCTGTCTATTGTCTCCAGGTGGTGTGGTGTGTTGAAGTTTCCCCCAGCATTAACTTTTAAGCCAGACCAACTCAGAAGCAAATAAAGCTGTATTTGCAAGCAAAAACTACACTCTACAATGGAATGCAATGAATATGTACAAAATATGCAGTATTTACAATATTAGACAGATATTTATAATTAGCAAAAACCACGGAAACCCCTGTGGTCCAAAAGACTAAGGAAGCTGCTCCACTGCCCTCCCAAACCTCTCTGCCCCCCGCTACCCTTCCCCCTCTGTACTGGAGAGAGAAGAGAGAGGAGTTGGGAGAAAGCAGTGTTCTTATCTCAAGGTCAGCCAGAAGCATTGTTATCTCCCATCTGAAGCAGAACAGCCAAGATCAGAGAAGACAAAAGGAATGGGAATGGAAGTGAAATGTGAAAAATTGTTGTGATACATCTTCTCTTATCCCAGACTTTCATCCAATTAATTTGTTTAGAATAATCTTTTGTTTTCCTTTTTACACTCAATAGTGATTTATTTGTATTTTTCTACTTTTCTGCTCAAAATCTGCAGCTAGATTTTAAAGGCATAGCCTAAAACCACCACATGTGGCTGCCACTGCCTCTTGTTCATGGTGATATTGTATCACTGTACATGCCACCATAAGCAGCAGAATTTGGAGTATCAGAGTTGTCAGCAGCTTCTCCAGGGCAGAGTCAGCAGTAAATGGGTCAGGAGTTCCACACAAGCATGGTTGTCCTGCTATTACTGAGAGTTGTCAAAAATGCTAAATATGTTAATGACAGGCATTGCTTTTTCCTCTGACATGGAGAAATGCCATTCTCGTGGATTGTGTTGAATATCACAGAATCATGGAATCACAGGATCACCAAGGTTGGAAGAGACCGCAAAGATCACCAAGTCCAACCCATCACCACAAACCTCATGACTAAACCATGGCACCAAGTGCAACATCCAGTCCCCTCTTGAGCTCCTCCAGGGATGGTGACTCCACCACCTCCCTGGGCAGCCCATTCCAATGGCTAACAACTCTCTCAGTGAAGAACTTTCTCCTCACCTCCAGCCTAAACTTCCCCTGGCGCAGCTTGAGACTGTGTTCTCTAGTTCTGGTGCTGGTTGCCTGGGAGAAAAGACCAACCCCCTCCTGGCTACAACCACCCTTCAGGTAGTTGTAGACAGCAATGAGGTCCCTCCTGAGCCTCCTCTTCTTCAGGCTAAACAATCCCAGCTCCCTCAGCCTCTCCTCATAGGGCTTGTGCTCAAGGCCTCTCACCAGCCTCGTTGCCCTTCTCTGGACACGTTCAAGTGTCTCACTGTCCTTCTTAAACTATGGGGCCCAGAACTGGACACAGGACTCAAGGTGTGCAGCCTAACCAGTGCTGAGTACAGGGGCACAATGACCTACCTGCTCCTTCTGGCCACACTCTTCTTGATGCATGCCAGGATGCCATTGGCTTTCTTGGCCACTTGGGCACATTGCTGGCTCATGTTCAGGCAGCTGTCAATCAGCACCCCCAGGTCCCTTTCTGTATGCTGCTATTTGTACCGTGCTCATGTCGTGCCAGCTTCAAAATGAAAGAGCTGGCTGGAGCAAAGTATTATGGGGCTTGCCATCTAGATTGTGACATGAGAGGCTTCCTGTTTGGGTTTCTGCTCTCCGGTTCTGTGCTTGGGGTGTTGTGCATTTTTCACTGGGGTTGGCACTGGATGGGAGGCAGTGGGCTGTTAGCTTACTAGCTTCTGCTTGGTGCTGCTTTCAGCATTTTGCTATGCTTTTTCTGCAAATAGACTAAAGTAATTGTGCATTATGTTATCTAATTTATATGAAAATATTTTTATCTCTACCCAGAGGGTTTTTGTGTGTTACTTTCCCTCATTTCTGTGTTGGAGGGAAGCTTCTGTGTTAACCCATTACATGCCACCCAACATCTTCCTTGTATGAGAAAGTAAAATGTTTATTACTAGTTTATATGGTACACTGTGCAAGCAATTGTGTCTTGGGTCACTGAAATGAAAATATGACATGTTGGAGAAGAGTTGTCAGCTCTCTATGTGAATATGTAATGTGTAACAAATAACACAGAATCATAGAAAAGTCTAGCTTGGAAGTGGCCTTTCAATGTCATCTCATCTAGGCTGATGCTCAAAACAAACCTTTGTTCAAAGACTGTTCAGGACCCTGTCCATTTAGAATGAGTATGAATTTTTAATAATGATGATAGTTAATCAATTTACCTAGCACTGCAGTAGATTTTCAGTTGCTAAATCTAGACAGATGTATTTTGACCTCTACCTGAAGCCATTCTTATGTTTCATAGGGCACTATAAACCTTTACTGGTCTGTAATTCCACTCTCTGCTCAGATTTACTATCTGTAGCATGTTTTCTCTTTGTCTTTGTTCCCTTTGAAAGAGCTTTATCCAAGTGTCTCTGTGATGACCTATGATTAGTGAGTTGATTATATCCCTCTGCTGTCATCCCATGCCTGTGTGCATCAGATACTCCATTTTGAGAAAGGGTCTTAGATAGTTCATTCTATGCAAAATGACAGTGTATTACTGCTATATGTAGGAAAAAAAGAGGTATGTAACAATAAGTACTACACTGTAATCGTAAAAAGCTAAGCAAAAGACAAAATAAGTTAACAGTTGCCTGCTCACTGTGTAACTGCTGTTGTTAGTTTAAAAAAAACTCCAGGCAGGCCAAGGTAAGTACAGACAAAACCTGACAGGTTCCAGGGTCTTCTTAGCCTAACATGCAATTTATGGTTTGTTACAAGTGGGGGCAATCTTGTGTTTACTGGGCTACAAGGCTGCGAGTCCTTTTCTATCCTTGAGGACTCTGATCCTGTGAAAAGTTGTTGATTAATGTGATAAGTAAATAACTAATACAGTTGTATTTTCTCTTTCTTTGCAGGTTCTTAGAGTAGTTCGGCTTATAAAGATTTCCCCTGCTTTGGAAGATTTTGTGTATAAGATATTTGGACCAGGAAAAAAACTTGGGAGTTTGGTGGTATTTACTGCCAGCCTTTTAATTGTAATGTCAGCAATCAGTTTACAGATGTTTTGCTTTGTGGAAGAACTGGATAGATTTACAACCTTTCCACGGGCAAGTATAAAAAACATTGACTATTTGGTGAATTTTATTATTTTCTTATAATTGATGTTTTCTTACCAATGATGGTGGACTTAGAAGTGTTACATTCATGGTTGGACTCAATGGCCTCAAAGGTCTTTTCCAGCTAAATGAATCTATGTGATTCTATCATATGGTCTTCCTTTCCTTCTGAGAGCCTTGAAGCAGTTTATCTCCATATGTGTAGATAAAAGAATTGCATTTTCTGGTCATAACAGTCTTTCTGTAGTCACACAGTATAAAGTTTGTCTTTCTTTGGGTTAGATAATCTCTGCTGCTAACAGAATATAGAAGAATTGTACATATGCACCCTGATGACAGCACATCAAAGCACATGATTTAACAGTACTCTGGCATGTTACAGAAAGAAGATTCATGTGCACAGTCATGAATATTAATCACAAAGTTTATATCAAATATGTCTATACAGAATGTATATCTTCATATTATTAAAGTGCTTGCTCTTGATTTATAGAGGAATGTTTGTTTTACACAGGGTTACAAAACCTGTCCTCATCAAGAAAATGAGTGTTTGCCTTTTAGGTATAAATGATGGATATTTATGGGCATTGTGTTGATTCAGAATAGAACATTGAAAATCAATGGAAATTGGAGCTAATGTATTTATTGAAGCACACTGTTCTGAATGAAAATACTGTCATTTCTGTAATAATGGATTAGACTGAGTGTACATGGAGTGGTTCCACTGACAATTTATTTGTTTCTGTCATTCCACCTTGGTTATCCAATGCATCTGTTTTAGTGAAAGTGCATTGGTTGGAACAATTAAATAACAATGAATAGGACAGCCTCAAGGGTCATGCATTTAGCAAACAAAATGGCTAGGCAACAATCTGTGATTATCAACCTGGACTTGATGTATGGGAAGCTAGCCATCAAATGTAAGACTGAAAAATACCTACCCACAGGGAATAATGGAGCACCACGCTTTCTGTTTTGGAAAACGTGCTTTGAAAAGCAACTGGTAGGATCATTAAGAATTCAGTAGAATTCTTGATTGAAATTCTGAAGAAACAAAAAAAGATAAAAGAAAAAAAAAAATAAAGAGAGGAAAACTGCAGCTTTGTTTATAAATATGTGAAGGGTGACTGTTAGGAGGACACAGCCAGGCTCTTATCAGTGATATTCAGTGATAGCACAAGGGGCAATGGGTGCAAGCTGGAGCATAGGAGGTTCTATCATAATTGAATTTTAACAAATACAGGTGTACACCAAATATAGCTTCAAAGTGTGAGGAAATATTTCATCCAGCAGATTATAGAGCTTTTTATAAACAGAAAATATCCAAACTTTTTCTTATTTTCTTATTTGAATTCTGGAAAAAACAGAAGACCTGTTACCAATAATATATAGGAGTGTTCTTGCAGTACTGAACTGAAATGTTTTTAATACTTTTTGTATGACAGCCAGAAGAGTGTCTCATTTTTTAGTTATTATTTTTGTACATATTCACCTTATTATGAATGTTTCAGAAGTATAGTTTACAGTATGTGATTCCTTTTTGCGGTTTTTAGAGAATCATCACTATTAGGTTAATAGTGAGTAAAAATCTTGTACCCCAAAATTGTGAGAGACACTGTGTGTGTTGGTCTTCCTTCAAAGAGGTCTGTCTTTCTAGCAGAGGGTGGAGAATTTTCACTCATGTTGTCTTCGCTGAATAAAGACGAGTTAACCATGAGACAGTTATAAAATACGTGATTTTGGGTTCATCTGGAATGTATTATTTTCAAAACATGGCTGAAGACATACTTGCATTACTTTATGCTGTAGGAGATGACAGGAGGTTTGCAATAGCAGAATTAGCCAAGATAAATTTTTAGGAGCTTACCCCTAAAGAAAAGCAAAACTAAAATGGCCAAGACTGTTGCTATGGACTTTTTCAGTTACAAATGCAGAGAGGATTCTAACAAAAATGGTGACACTAGAGGCAGAATTTTGAGTTTGTACGTTTAAGTGCTTTCTGCACTGAAACATGCAAAACCAAAACCATTTTCAAGCTGTAAGTGCTTTGTAAGAAGGCACAGTATGGGTTTTGGAAGAATCAGACCTCCTCCTTTCACTAATGCTTCTAAATTGCATGTTTTCACATGGTTTCCTGACAACAGTCAATAGGCACAAGCTCGGTGTTGCCATGGCTACAAATTTCACCCTTCTCTTGGCCATTGCAACTTCCCATATGGACTAGATTTCTCTCTTTAAAAATAAAAGTACAGATGTTTGTTACAAGGTTTTTAATTGATCTGCCCTCTCTATTTTTGCATGTCTTCTTGGACTGTGCATATTTGAGCCATGAGAAGGACAAGGGGCAGCTGGGACCCCTGCAGAAGAAATTGGAGGAGAGGTGTCTGTTCAAAGGCACAAGTGTAATACGGCCACTAAGAAAGTTGAAAATTCACTATATACAAAAAAACCAAACAACGCCACGTTGTTAGTGCCTTTGAGATCCAAGTCTTGGTTTCACTTGGGGATTTGTGGCCATGTACTCACTACTCAGTGTCTCAGGCTGCAGAGCTGGGATGCAGCTTTTATTTTGAATGAGTCAACGCCGAGGTGAAAGCCAGGCCCAACTGATCTCAGCAGTAAAAATCTTGCAGTCTTCAGCAGAAACAGGACTTCAGTCCTAACCTTGATCTTGGAGAAAGCACAGGTTGTGAAGTGTTCAACTTAAGCATCATTCATTTTAAAAAGTGAACAATAAGGCCTTCTTCTCTGGAGTAGTTACAATCTCAGTGCCACTTCCAGATTTTCATAGGACAGATACCCTTTCAGGGTGCTATTGAGCACTCCTGACTGTGTTAGAAGAAGGCAAATTTACACAGGTATAGGACATTGCTAGCATTTTAGTGCTGGCCTAAGTCCTTTTAGATTAATTTGCAGAAGTAATACTGCTGATTATAAGACTGCTTCCATGAATAAGGCCATTTGCATATGGCCCATAATACTTAATGGACAAGCAGCAATTACAAGTCAAGTACATTATAACTGTAAGGACTAATTTGTGTGGCACCACTCCTGTTGGACAAGATATCAGAACTGGCACTTTGGTTCATATATTCCGCTGAACCTCTGCCAATCTCCCACTATAAATAAAAAGGTATTTTGACTCCCGTCATCAAAACAGCTAATTAAGTAATGGGGTATAAATACTCAAAGAAATTTACAGTCTTTTCTATAACACAAATTAATTCAGAAAATCACCATTTGCATATATCTCTAAGTCTCATCTTCACAGATGTTGATTCTGCCAGCTAGTTGCATTTCAAATTAATTTTAAAATAAACAGTGGGAAGTGTACCTTTCAGCTAAAAATAACTTCCTCCAATGGAGAAGCTGCAAAGCACATATTCATTGTGCACTGCCTTGTTTTCTTAATACTAATGATTTGTCACATACTGGACTTTAACACTGTAATAAAATGTTTAAATTATAGTGAAAGGTCATATTTTATATGCCTTAAGGACAACTGTTTTAGATGGAAGATTAGATTTTTATGTTGTATGGTGGGTTGAAGGCTTATCCTTCCTTCCTTCCCTCCCACCATGGGTAGAAAAAAATGAGACTCAGACAAAGGGATTGCAGAAGTGGTGGAAAGTTTAAATGGAAAAGCAGTGAGTGTTTTACAGAGAACCACAAGCACAGTGACAAAAGGAGATCCCAAAGCATACCCAGAGGCATCCCAATGCTCCCCTCTCCCCACTTGAGGGTACACCCAAAACCTCAAGGGCTCTTCCCCCCCCCCCCCCCCCGCCACTGTTAGGCTAATCTCTGCTGGCCAGATCTGAGATTGCCCTTCCCCCTTCTCCTCCAGGCATTAGGCCTGGCCAGGCCCCAAGAGGCCTCAAGATGACTCCCCCTCCATTACCAGATTGGGGCCATCTCCATAGGAGCATTGAGGGAAGCAAGAGGAAGTGTAGGACTTTGCAGATAGATTTATAGGGAACAGGACATTATGGGATGAAATACGTAGCTTCCTGTGTCCACCCACTGGGCTGGACCCTCAGGACACCACAGGTGTGTCTTATGTGGCAGCAGCAGGGGGCACCCAGCCCAAACTGCTACATGATGGTAACAGAATGTCTTTTCCAAATTAATTTAGTGCTTGTATTAATGAGAGGTCCACAACATAGTATTGGAGATATCTTTATACCTCAAAGATTTAATTACTTTGTTTTTCAAAAGCAATGGTAATTTAGCACGATTCAGAAGAAAGGATGCTGCACTCATTGAATTATCCAGTCTCTCAAATGTTTTCAAAGCCAGTAGGGGCTGTTGCATAATCTAGTGCCCACCTTGTGTTTCAGCAAAGAGTGTCACACCAGTCACATAAAAGCACCAGTAGCTCCCAAGATGCTCCAAGTGCAGGCAAACAGAAAATGCATGGTTTAACTTCACCTTCCCTCATGGAGAAAAGCTGAGAAGTGATGCTGAGCAGCAGTTTGGTGATTGCCACATTCACCCTCAAACACCACTGGCACTTACAGAGGTGGCAGAATTTCCTGCTTGTTTCATGCATGCTCCTCTGGATACAGAAGGCCTCTTCTAGCTAAAGATCCCAAATATTCTCTTTGCTGCATGTTTTGCAAGTGGAGGCATTTTGCTAAGTAGTACTTGTTGAGGTTGTTTTGGGGTTTTGTTTGTTTTGGGTTGTTTGTTTTGTTTTTTGGTTTTTTTTTTTTTTTTTTTTTTTTTTTTTTTTTTTTGAGGACCCTTATGATTTTTTGTAAGAAAAGTAATCATTAATATGAGTTTATAATGTGATGCAGTGTAAAGAGTCTTTGTGTGTGACTGTGAGGGGAAACTAATTTGAAGGCAGGGTGTGGCTGCAGGTCAGAAGCATGCCAGTTAAGGCCAAGGTTACTGGCATGAACATAAAGTGGAGAGCACTGTGCAAATTCCAATCCTCATATTCCAGCTCTCCTAACACATGACATAGCAAAGATTATAGCTGACATGAAGAATTTACAGAGAAGTAGTTGTGAGCAGTTTTCTCTCCTGTTTCTAGTTTTTTATAGCCTTTGTTCTTCATATGATCTGTGTGTTTTCAAAGGAAAGGCTGGGATATTGCATTCGGTCAAGATGCTGCTGATGTGGAAATGAAAGTCTTCAATTTAACTTCATCTCCCAGTGTGTGCCATTGCTCACCTGAATGCCATGTTCTGTTCTGTGTACACATTAACTTCCCTTCTTGTGAGTGATTTGGACTTGTAGGCTTAATCATCTCTGAATATTTGATTAGTGTGAAACTCTGAAAAGTAACTGTACAAATAGCTTTCAAACTCCTTGGTCCTAGCCTAATAGTGTGTTTATGCTTCTGTCTACCTCAGAATGCCACAGGAGATAACAGCAGCATGAAACTGAGCTGGGTTCTCATCTGGGTCTTTTTGTGAGAGCCAGCAAAGCCATGAAGAGTTGAGTATTTGGGACCCCCTAATATGTGTGTGTGTGTGAAAATGCACAGTTCTTTCTCTGAACATGATCTAGAGGCAACATGATCCAATTTTTGTACTTTAAAATGTGTACCAGTTACAATGGACACAGGAAAAAAATATTCAGTCCTAGGATCTATATCAGTAGTCAATTAAAGAGGACCAGGCACTGAGCTTAGACACTGCCTTCTATTGATACTGCTTAGTTAAATTTCTTTCTGCTTCCAGCAAACACTCTCCAAGGCAGTCCCTGAGCATGGGCAGAGAAAAAATTCTCTGCAACTGGGCACTCCAAAAGGACAGTGCCTTTTATGCAGTGCCTTGCATAACAAAATGTTCTGAATTAGATTGTCCCTGCCTAGCCTAGCCCTGCTACATCATTCCAGCAAGCTTTGCATTTGCAGGCCCTCCTTTGAGATTTTAAGCATATAGCATGCACCCTTGATTTTATAATACAGAAACAGCATGTGGTAAGCTAAGCCATCTCCTTGTCGTTGAATACTAATGATGAGTTGTGACCATAGGAATATCACATAGGCCCAGAAGGATGTGCAGGACCAAGTGCTGTATGCATGCACATGGACAGTCATCTCTAGAGTAAATTGGCCTACACTGCAGGGTAGGAATCACAGCCTGGAGTGGACTTCCTTAAGGGTATGGGTGTAATCTTAACAGTATATTTTGCATTGGGAGAAAATACTTAGCACATTGTGTTTTAAAAACTCTGCAAAGTTGATAAGGACTCCAAGCAAAGTACTTGCCTACAGTTAATATTAGTAATGTAAACTTCAAATCTCCCCATGTTCATTTTGATAGCAGCTTTAAAAATTAATTAGAACCTATTTTATTGTTTTAGGAGTGCATAAGTTTATATTATGTTTAGAGCTTTAGCAGCATGCATTTGGGCTTAGGGTAAGTTGTGAAGGACTCTGTGTGTGCTATTTTCTCATGGGTGTAACAAGAGTCCAGTTCTCTTTCTGCCAAGCGCATTATTGTGTTCATAGAATGGTCTGCGTCAGAAGGGACCTCCGAAGGTCATCTAGTCCAACCCCCTGTGCAGTTAGCAGGGTCATCCTCAACTAGATCAGCTGCCCAGAGCCCTGTCAGGCCTAACTTTGAATATCTCCAGGGATGAGGCCCAAATCACCTCCCTGGGCAACCTGTTCCAGTGTTTCACCACCCTCATGGTAAGGAACCTGTTCCTAACATCCAGTCTAAATATGCTCTTCTCCAGTTCGAAGCCATTGCCCCTCATCCTATCATTACAGGCATTTATAAACAGTCTCTCTCCTTCCTCGTTGTCTGCTCCCTTCAGGTACTGGAAGGCTGCTATTAGGTCTCCCTGGAGCGTCCTCTTCTCCAGGCTGAACAACCCCAGCTTCCTCAGCCTGTCCTCATAGCAGAGGTGCTCCACCCCCTGATCATTTTCGTGGCCCTCCTCTGGACCACTTTCAAGTCCATGTCATCCCTATATTGAGGGCTCCAGACCTGGACACAGTACTCCAAGTGAGGTCTCACCAGAGCAAAGTTGCAGAATCACCTCTCTGGATCTGCTGGCCATGCTTCTTCTGATGCAGCCCAGGATGCAAGTGGCCTTCTATACTGGCTCTTACTGAACCTCATGACATTCACCTGGGCCCACCTCTCCAGCTTGTCCAGGTCCCTCTGGATGACATCCCATCCCTCTGGCAGGGATTTCAGGCACACTGAGCATAGATATTGTATATCTATCACTGTGCCAGCATTAGGAGGAATCCTGTTTTCTGGAATCTGCATTATTAATGTCTTCAGTTTTTGATACTATTTTGTTATGTATTAAACTTCAGGAAGGTATCAGCTTTGATTCCTGCTGTCTGGGAAAAGAGTGCTTTTGATGTCAGGTGAAAGCAGAATAAATTTGTGCAACCTGTTGGCCTCACTGAGAGATTTAAGACTATCAAGATCCACACTTCTCTTTGATACCATAGCCAGACTTGCATGGCCAAGTCTGAGCAAAGTCCTCAGTGTGTGTTGTGCATGTCATCATACAATACAATACAATAAACCAGGTTGGAAGAGACCTTCAAGATCATCGCATCCAACCCATCAAACAACTAGACCATGGCACCAAGCACCCCATCAAGTCTCCTCCTGAACACCTCCAATGACGGTGACCCCACCACCTCCCCAGGCAGCCCCTTCCAATGGGGAATCACTCTCTCTGTATAGAACTTCCTCCTAATGTCCAGTCTAAACCTGCCCTGGCGCATCTTGAGACTGTGTCCTCTTGTTCTGGTGCTGGCTGCCTGGGAGAAGAGACCAACCTCTGCCTGGCTACAACCTCCCTTCAGGTAGTTGTAGAGAGCAATAAGGTCACCCCTCAGTCTCCTCTTCTCCAGGCTAAGCAACCCCAGCTCCCTCAGCCTCTCTTCATAGGGCTTGTGTTCCAAACCCCTCACCAACCTTGTTGCCCTCCTCTGCCCTTCTCATACATTGTTCCTGTATAGTTTAGTTTGGTTCTGTGCTGTAGGCCCAAGTTGGGGTCTCACAGATCTCAGACATCTGAGTTCTAGGCTTTCCTGAATTTGTATATTCCTATCACCGGAGACAGTTGGTTGAAACATTTCCATTATTCCCTCTATTTTTAACATGGATACCTGGTCTGAAGGGATTTGAAGATATTACAGTTTCACAAAGAATGCTATTTACAAAATGAATAGAGGAAAAAACAAGTAAAATTACTGGAACCTTGCCTTGTGTTGCTTACTCTCATCTGTAAGGTGCCTAGAATGCTCCTGCTATTAAGATACCATAAATGTATGGTCACAATTATGACTATATGGGTATATTTATAGAGAGATAACACAAAAACGGGAGCGTAATTAAAAAGTCTTGAGATTGCATAACATTCAAAACAATGATCTCTTATACTCAGGGCATTTCTCCTATTTTCTCAGCCTTGTAGGAAATGAAAAGCTCCTCATATGGGCTAATGTTTGCTCTGGAACAGCGATTTACCTAACTTTAAAAACTGAAATACAATTGTTTATTAAGATTTAAAACACAAACCAAAACAGATGTTCTGCTCTGTTCAATCAACTTGAGGAATGTGTCAACAGAAATCATATTAATATAATTCATTAATTGTTAATATATTTATAATTCTTTTTCTTGTAGGCATTCATGTCAATGTTTCAGATTCTCACACAGGAAGGATGGGTGGACGTCATGGATCAGACACTTAATGCTGTAGGACACATGTGGGCACCAGTAGTTGCTATTTATTTTATACTGTATCATCTTTTTGCTACTCTGGTAAGTCTTTGCTTGCAAACGTGCTGTGCTTTATTTTCTATTTTTTTCTTAGCTCTTGTATTGCTTATTTTTCCCAGCTAGAGAAAACTAATTGTGATGCTGATTTTCAGCATGGAATGCTTTAGGATTAGTTCTTTGATGTGGTACAATTTACCTGTCAGCCATGTAGCATAAGGTGGTGTTGTAAGGTGTTCATAAGATCCAAGTCACACTGCTAGACTAACAATGTAATTGTTAACTGTCTTGTACCTTCACAGTTCTAATGATTACAGAGTTAAGCAAGTGCTTTTATTTGTCATGTACAAATTGTCTTCTCAGCTTCAGTTTAATTTTCTTTGCAGCAGTAATTAAAGTGAGAAATGTAAAGCCTCAGGATATAAACTCTGAACTAGAAATCGCTGCTTTCCTGTTGCCTGATGCAAAATTGATGCAAAATCAATGCATGGAAAATATATCACAAAATGAAAGGATGGGAACTAATACAGCAGTACATGCCTGTGTATGCATATGGCAATTGTAGCTTAAATTATCATTTTTTCTGTGTACATTACAAGTAGTAACTAAAAGAAGCTTTTGGGGTAACCTGTATCAGTAAGGGCTGGTACAGTGTTTTGAATATCAACACAGAAAAATTACCACAATCAGGGAAATAACCATTTTGTGCACCCTTAATTGACTTCTACTTTTGTTCATTTCATATTTTGCATTCACTCTAGTTTTTGATACACTTATTTTCACTTTCTTAATTTCATTTTCTTTTTTTGCTCACTTGTCTACGCATATAAGGTACTAACAGTCTCTGTCAGCTTCCATCTACTTGTACTTTAAAATATGTCCTGTTCCAGTACTACAGTCTGAATAATCCAGTCTTTTCTTCATGTAAATTGAAATTTTGACCACTTTACAAGTGGTTGTAATGTGTATTTGATACTCACAGAACTGCTTAACTATATTAAAGCACAAGCCAAAAAATTTATGTACTAGTTGATGCATAAGACATGTAATTTGTTTACAAGGACTAGAGGAGTCTTTGGAGTTTGGAAGAGTAGCTTTTCATGCTGAAATGATCATTGAAACTCCTTTGGAAGTGGGGATAGAAAGCAGAAGGGAAGTGAATTTTGGTCATGGATTTGAAAGCAGTGTCTGGTTAGAGAATTTTACTGTTGTTTTTCTGATTCTTTGTCAAGTGTATCATCCAAACTGAAATACGTTTTTATCTCTTAGATAAGCATTAAGCAAGTCCATCACGTAAACTAGTGTCAGGTGGCCTCTGTGCTAAAAGTTCACACCTTGACTGAGAAGTAACTTAGCTATAAGAGCAATGTTCATGTTTTGAAAGAATCATCTGAATGTCTGCATTTGTTTACTCAAAGAATTTATTTTGCTAGGAGTGAAGTCACTTTTCAGTACACCATCCTCACTCCTTTTACAGGGAATTTGCATTTAAATACTAAGGTCCTTGCTTTGCTTCCTAAGTGTACACATTTCTTCTCATTCACCTGTGCAAATTTTACCTGGATTAAGAAACTGCTAAGACAACTTTGCAGGATTACCTGACCTTATGAAGTAGTTAGTTTCAATTCTAAGATATTCTTCAGACCCTGGAAGGGAGAAGCTATGTAGGACAGAGTTGTCTGGAGGCAAAAGAATCTTAAAGAAAGAAAATTATGTGGAATTGGTAAAGGAGCATGAAAACGTTTGGACTGCTGCTAAAATCAAAAAGAAGAGTTCTAAAAATAAACAGCCATCAGTAAAATAGCATGAGAGAAGTCAAATGAAGAAATTACATCCAGAAGAGAGGGGAGGATTAGAATTAAGAAGTGATAATTGTGGGCATTTGGCACAGCATACTGTAGAGCCTTGGAAAGAAATTAATAGGTTTCACATTAAAAGACAAAGAAAACCCAAAGTTGAAGTCAAAACCTCTGTTGGAAGTGTGGGCTGTTATTAGTTGAGGTGGTAGTGGAGGAAGTTAAACAAATCAGTTTGCAATTAACTTTTGTGCTGTATCATCTTTGGTTCTTATTGAGAAAAAAAAAAAAAAAAACAAAACAGAATTAATGAAAGTCTTGACGCCTTGATGCACATCTGTGCAAGAAACAGCAAGACTGTAAGGGCTGATACATTTAGAGACTCCTATACTTAAGTAGTATGCTCTGATCTGCTGATACCAGAATATCGTAGTCTGTGTAAAGTATTTGAAGAAGAAAAGCACCATACTGTAAAACCCTGACATAATGATAGCAATACTGCTGATCAGCAATTAGGAATCAAAGTAATTTGTGCCAGGGGTTATGTATTCTATCAGAGTTCTGAAGGCCATCTTAACTTGCAGTGTTTGTAGTAGTCAGATCATTGAAAACTATGAACTATTGTTTAAGCATGTGGCATATATAATATGTCTGTGCAAACAGCTGTAGGGAAAAAACCATCTTCTTTGGCCTCTGATCAGTATATCTACACAAGGAAAATAGAATAATCTGATACACACTTCCCCCCGACATTCTTCCTCCTAGATGCATATTTACACAATATTTAGTGTGTAATACATGAAAGTGCACAGCTTACTATGCTGTGACTGCCAATGCTTGCAATTAATGAAGTAGCTCACTTTTCTTTTGAAGTGGAGTTAGCTACTTTGCAGAGGCACTCTGAGCAAGTCTGTAAAGTAAAGAAGTGTCAGGTGGCCTCTGTGCTAAAAATTCACATGCAAATTGAAAAGCACCTGAGTTTTACAAACCATTTTAGGATTCCAATTTTCTGACTAATTTTCTTTTCGTGTGACATACATTTTAATGGGTGCATTGTTAACCATAGGCACTGGTCATAAAATGTGCAATCAAAAATTTAAAAAATCAGGTAAAATGGTAAACTAAAAAGGAATTTACTACTTGCAAAATGCCTAGCAGACATACAGTAGTAGGTGATACTAGTTCAATAGCTGTCAAAGGCAAGAAGCTCATTTACATCATTAGGGCCCTGATTTTAACATGTCATTTCACAGTACTTCTTAAGAAAAAAAAAGGACAAGCTTTAACAAATAATTTGTCATAATTTTGTAGATTCTACTCAGCCTGTTTGTTGCTGTTATTTTGGACAACTTGGAACTTGATGAAGATCTGAAGAAACTGAAACAAGTAAGAATGTGTTTTTATTGTGCTTGGAAGTAGTTTCACAAAAGTGTTACTTTAGTGGTGTTTTTATGGTAAAAAATGGGAAGTGTCTTTGTAAAAATGAGCAAAACCATCGATGTTGAGGAGAGCAGAATACTTTATTAGACAGCTGACTATCAGAAAAATTGAGGTAGCTATTAAGAGATTGTAAAAGAAATTTAGAAATTGGTTTCAATATTCAGTAAAATTCATTTTAGATAGTATCACAGTACATTAGAGGTTGGAAGTGACCTCCAGAGGTCATTGGAAAAACAGAATGTAGGAATAAATGATTGTTTCTCATAATAGAGAAAAGGTACCAGTCAAGGTGATCTTGGTTGGGACCTGTGCTGCTCAGTATTCATAAGTTATTTTGAAAATGGGGTGAATAGTGAGATCACAGAGTTTGCTCATGGTGCAAAGTAAAGGCATGCCAAATTAAAGCTGACTGTGAAGTGTTCATATTTTGTGTCTGAGAAATAAAGCATCAGAAGAAATGTCACGGCAATAAATACGTATAGAGAAGAAGCCTGCTAGATATGTGAATGTAGGCTTCAATTAAGCTATCTCCCATCCAGAAAGGTTTTGGTTTTTTTTAATTATTGTAGGTATTCAGTCAGTTCAGTGCTTACCGAAAGACAAAGACAATGCATTTTTGAAAGTTACTCAAGTGTTAAACAGAAGTGAAAGCATTACTGTTCTGCCATATACATCCAAGATGCTTCCATGTCTTAAATACTGCGTACAATAAGATCACTTCTTTGAAAATGAGACTAAGCCTTGAAAAGGTGCAGATAAAGATGATTAGGATTATCTTCAGCTTGCAAATGGGGTGACTGAGGATGAGGCTGAGACAGAGTTATATGAGATCACAAAATTGAGAAGTTGAATAGAAGATTTTTACCTCTTCCTCTGCAAGACAATGAGAAGGTACTAAATTACATCAAATTGGTTTGGCTTTAAGACAAATTAATGGAATAAAAATCCTATAAGAGTTGATAGAATAGAATAGAATAGAATAGAATAGAATAGAATAGAATAGAATAGAATAGAATAGAATAGAATAGAATAGAATAGAATCCTTTTGTTTGTTGCCCATGCTTCGTGCATTAGTGTACACGCACTTTAGCTGTACTGTTGGTTTCACCCCTGACTCCAGCTTACCACCCTCAGACTCCTTTCGGGGGGACTGGTTTCAGCCCCTTCCCCCTTCAAATCTAGTTTAAAGCCCTGTCAATGAGACCTGCCAACTCCCTTCCTAGAACCTTTTTCCTTTTGGGGGACAGGCCATTCTCATGTGCTAAGATCTTTCTCCTCCCCTGGGACAGATGTACTCCATCTGTTGCTAGCTTACCTGGTGCCATAGAAAGTTCCCCAAGATCAAAAAACCCAAAATTCTTTTGGTGGCACCAGCCTCTGAGCCACTTGCTAATTATACCTGCTGTCCTGCTCCTTTCAGTATTCCTTCCTGCAACTAAGTGTATTGATGAAAAAATTATCTGTACCTCTGACCCCTCAATCAGTTCTCCCAGAGCCTTGAAATCCTTTTTGATTGCCTTGGGAGCTCTGGTTGCAACATCATTGTTCCTTAACTGCATAACTATTAAGGGTTAGTAATCAGAGGGCTGCACCAGACTAGGCTGCCTTCTGGTAACATCTCTGACCTGGGCTCCAGGGAGGCAGCAAACTTCCCTGTGGGAAGGATCTGGGTGACATATGGGGCCCTCTGTTCCCCTCAGGAGGGAATCACTGATAACAATTATCCTCCTATTTTTTTTGAGGGAACAAGTCCTGATGCTGGGGGAAGGCTGGTTTGCCTTAGGCTGGTTTGCCTTAGGCAACACCTCAGACGGTGTGTCCTCTGGCATCAGAATCACCTCACGCTCAACTTCCAGTGCCCCATATTTGTTTTGCAGTGGCAGAGGGGAAGGTGAGGGGAGGCGTGGGAGTTTTATTTTATGTCTCCTAAGAGGGACATGTATCCATTCCCTGCTGCTTTTTGAGTCACCTGCCTCTGCTAGGGGAACCTGCAAAGCCTGGATACCCAAGTTCAACTCCCTTTCACATTCCCTTACATTCCTAAGTCTAGTAACTTCCTCCTTCAATTCAGCCACTAGGTTAAGCAGATTAGTCGATCTGCTCACACCTAATGCAGGTGCTGTCTACACTACCCTCCATTTCAAGTGCCAGGCTCCAGCACTCTCTGCAGCCAGATACCTGGACACCTACCTGCTTACATTTGACCCCAGTCTGGGTCAACACTGATCTTTTGAAGACAGCTTTGTTGCGAGTTGCAACCATCCCTATCCCTGGCCATGTGACCTACTGGGTAAAATACATACGTAAATAAATAAATAAATAAATTGAGTGGGGCGGTGCCTGTGTGCGGCTGGCTGCAGCCCAGCGAGAGGGCAGCAGCTTTCTAGTGCAGTGTGAGCCCGCACCAGCCTCGGGCGCGTTTTAAATTTGCCGCAGCTGGCGTCACGATCTCGAGCAGGCACGTGAGAAGGCAGTTATGCCAGACCTCACTGTCTGCTCAGAGATCGCTGGGGTCCTGCTGCTCCTGTAAGCCTGAAAAGGAACGTAGAGTGAAGTGCCTTTCTTCCCAAGCTCATTGGTTCCGAGTGCCGGTCCCGAGTCAGCTTTCCAGCAAAATGCTTACTTGCAGCTTTCAGCCCCAGAATCTGTCAAAGTCAGGAAAGAATGCAGGAAATAGAATTACTCTGTATTTGTTCTGTTCTTACATCTCAGATCTGATCTTTGTGAGTACTGGTGAGATGAATTTTTTAATTACCCAATGTACTCATTCTTATGTCCCTAATGTTACATAATCTAAATGGGATTTCAGAAGCAATTTGCAAGTAGCATGAGGTTGCTAAAACCATGTGCCACCACTTTACTGAGTCGTGTTTCCACAAGGGACAGAGCAAGCATCCCAGACATCTCCAAGTATAAACAGTGGCCTAACTTCCTTGGCCATGTAATCTTATTTCAATAATCTTATTTCCTGGAATTCCACTGTTCAAATATATATCATTTTAACAGTATTAAAATATAAAATGTTCTTGATTTGCCTTATGCTTAGGGTAACAACCCCAGTTTACCTCAATAACTTTTGTGGATTTATCTTATGGCTATATCAGACAAGATTAATGTATCCCTATTTTACAACTGGAGAATCAAAGATGAAGAAGTGACATCTCTGGGTTCATACACAAATTCCCAGTATGTTGAAGAATTGAACAAAGTCTGTTCTAATGCTTAGGCCCCTCAAGTCAGTCAGGAATATCCAATCACTTCAAATTGTGAAATCTCATATAAGTTCAGTTCTGCAGCTTTAAAGGATTATTCCTTTAAGGAAGATCATATTTCTGTCATGTCCTTCTTGTGCTGTCCATGCTTACTGGTGCACAAGCAGAACATTAGTACAAATGGAATTCATTATTAAAAATAGTTTGCCTTACTACCGAGGAACAGTAATTCTTGGAGGAGTAAGGAAGAGTATGCAGCAGGGACATTTTTCATCTAATTTAATTAAATTCTCACACTCACCAGTGAAGGTACATGTCATATGTACATACTCCTTTCTATCAGAACTATCATGGAATCTACTTTCCTAATAGTCTGGAGGTTTTTTTGGTGAGGAGCATAGCAAGGTGAATACTGGGATCCACTACCATCTAGTTGTCCAGAACTAGAGCAGCAGGGTACAGAGGTATTTAAAAATAATTTTTTTTAATGAAAAAAAGTAATTTTTAGATGTTAATCTCTCTAGTCATAAAATCTACCCTGGGCTTTTTTATGATTTTGGTATCAGGGGAACAACAATCTACTGTTTTGTTGGGTTTTTTTTTTCTCCTCACTAAGCAGTTACTTTTGCTTCTGTGATACTCTAGTTAGTACTTAGGTTAGAAAATCCTTGACTTTTAATGAAACTTTTAGCCTCCCACTAGCTAAAGAGAGACTGATGTTTTCTGAACATTATAAAAGATAATTCTAGCACAAATATTCTGAATGTGAATTTGATACTGCTCCCCTTTCACTCAGGAACACATAAGTGAAATGTCTGTCAAGAAAAAGCAAGTTAGTCTCTAAAGAGTCCTTTTACATATTTTCTGAAATAGATTGAATTTTAATAAAAGATTCCAATCAGATACTTTTATTTAGTAGAAATATTTTTTTTTACTGTTACCAAAATTGCCATAATATCCTGTTGATTTTAGGAGAGTCACAGATACTCAGTTGCTTGTAGAGTTGAAAGGTTTATTTTCTATAGCACTATTCACATGCCAGGCAATTCAAACGTACAAGAGCAAGTATAAAATTTCCTTTCTGTGACTGCTGTAGTATTCAGATTTGTTCATTTGTAAGCTGGAGAAAGGAAACACAATTTCTACCTTCATTTTTAAATTCACCTGCTGTCAGTTGTTTTTTATGAAGTTATTATTTTAAGGCAGTTAAAAACTGTTTCCAATATCTTCAGATCTAACTTAGAGCTATTAGATTCACATTTTTAATACACATAAAAGAAATATCTCAAGAATAAAAAACTTTTTGCAGTTAAAAAAGAAGTCATTATTTTGAAGAAAGAAATGAGAGTCTATCTTCTGGCATACACTGAAAGAAACTAAATCATGAGAATTCACTGTGCTGATTTAGTAAGCAGAATAACAGAAAGTTTTAATGCTTTTATAGTTAATCCAGGACTCAGAACTTTAGAAGCAGCTGTCCTCGAGTTTTGGAACAATTATATATGAAAAAAAAAAAATTGTCATACTTTTAGTTAAAGATTGGAATGTTCTAAAATGTCAAAAGGATATAGGATTCATGTCACCTTGTTACCCGTTTTGCTGGATTAAAACATCTTCATAATTATTGGTGAGTTTGTGTGCAAGGCATATACTTACTGCTAAAATCTGTGAAGTGAGAGCAAGCTTTCATACAAACTAGCTTTCCAGTATGAAAGTCACAGAACCACAGAATCACAGAATCACAGAATGTTAGGGGTTGGAAGGGACCTCCAGAGATCATCAAATCCAGCATCCATCAAGTCCAATATCCCGTGCCAAAGCAGGATCACCTAGAGCAGGTCACACAGGAATGGATCCAGGCAGGTTTTGAAAGTCTGCAGGGAAGGAGACTTCACAACTACTTTGGGCACCCTGTTCTAGTGCTCACAATAAAGAAGTGTCTCCTCATGTTGAGATGGAACCTCCTGTGTTATCACAAGTTAGGTCTTGCAACCTAATACTCCTTTTCTTTTTTTTTGTCTCTCTCACACGTAGCATGTTTCAACTTCCAGTGCTGGGGATGGCTGCAAATTGTAACTCACTTTCAGGCCTGGGGTACTTTTGTTGCCATTCTGTTGAAATGAGATGAACAGGAAGGAAAGGCCAAGGTTTTGCTACCAACCTCTTGGTATTTGCTGAAGTAGTCTATTTATACCTTTTCAATTTTTGTTTTCTGTTTTGCTGTATTAACTGTTTCTGGATACTAAGCTATGAAATTTGGTTTTCATGCACTTTTGCTCTTCAAATAGTCATCATCTCTTCATTTAAACCTGAAAAAGCTCATTGGTTTCCTAGCTAGTGAAAATACATACTATATTTATAGCTTCTGCTAGACACCCCTGGTGCTGTCTTTGTATGTTATTGTCTGCAAAACGAATGAAGAAAACAACCTCAACTAAGTGCCCAGTTTATTTTTTTTTAACTTCTTACTGTGAACTTCTAGAGTAAATGTGTTTGCATTGATCTTTGATCTTTGTTTTGGTCAAGAAATCTTCATAATTAAACTGCTGTGACTTTTACCCATTGCTGATCTTCCAGACAGGTGGGGAGGAAGCTGCATCCCATAGTCTGAGGGGGATGAAGAGAGACTTCAAGGCCTTGGGATGGTTGGTGAAAGAGTCTGGGGCTTGTGATTTTCTCTTCTCTACTTCCAGTACCTAGCCACGATATGGAAGGGAGTAGAAGAATCCAGTCTATAAATACCTGGCTCTGAGAATGGTGCTACAGGCAGGGCTTTGAGTTCTTTGATAACGACTGGTTTTGTAGGACACGAGGATGGATGGTAGTACGTGGGAAAGACTTATCTCACAAGGGGAAAAGGATTCTAGGACAAGAGCTCATTCACAGAGCTTTAAACTAGAGTTGAAGGGAGATGGGGTTGTTGCTGAGCTGGCATCATTGGGGCAGTGTCCTGGTATTATTGTGGATCGGGAGACCTCCCACCCCCCAGGGTGGAATCGGTGTGCTCAGCTCACTCCTTGCGATGCCTGTACACCAACACACACAGCACGGAGAATAAACAGGGGGAGTTAGAAATCCATGTGCAGTCAAGGGGTTATGATCTAGTGGCAATCACAGAGACATGGAGGGACAGCTCACATGACTGGGATGTGGTCATGTATGGCTATGTCCTTTTTAGGAAAGATCAATCAGCTAAGTGAGGTGGTGGTGTTGCTCTCTATGTGAGGGAGCAACTGGAATGTGTTGAGTTCAGCCCAGGGGTGGATAAGGGGTGAGTTGAGAGTTTGTGGGTGTGTATTAAGGGGCAGGTAGGCATGGGTGACACTGTTGTGGGTGTCTGTTACAGACTACCTGATCAGGATGAAAAAGTTGAAGCTTTCTATAGACAGCTGACAGCCACCTCACAATCACAGGCCCTGGTTGTCATGGGGGGCTTGTCTCGATCCGGAGAGGGAAAGAGATTCAGGTTTTTAATGAATATTCCCATGTTGTGAAATGAGAGGCACAAACGAGGCCAAAATATCAACAGCCAGACTATTTATTACATAACTACAGTGGATAGACATAAATAAAGTGGAGGGATCAGATCAGAAGAGAGAATAGAGAGAGAGAAAAAGGGAGAAGAGGGAAAGAATTATATTACCACACCCCTCACCCCCAAGACAGTTTGAGTCTGTGGAGGAAAGGTGCTGCAGGAGATGTTGGTCTGTAGAGAAACGGTGCTGCAGGAGATGTTGGGTCTGTAGAGGAAGGGTGCTGAGGCTTTGGCTGTAGAAGGGATGAGGTCCTCTGAACAGCTTCTTCAGCTCCATGAGTTGCAGCAGGCGGAACTTAGGGCACGGAGAGTCCAAGATCCATTGTGTTGGCCCCGTGGTGTTTCCAGCGTGTGCTGCCGTCTGCTTTCTTCTGCATCTTGCTTCTCCAATTTTCTCCTCCTAGCCAGTAGTTGCTCCAGTCTTTTATACAGTTTTTTAGGCCTTAGGCAAGTGTCCAAGTGTTGTTCCCCAGGATATCGTTCTGGGAAATCATCTTTAGGTCCAGGTATCGTTCCCCAGGAAATCTTTCTGTGTACTCAGGTGAGTTTGGGCAGCCACTGGATGGAGGGGGAAGGCCTCCGCCTCCTCCTGCTCCATCTAGCTACCCACACACTCTTTTCACATCAGGAACCATTGTCCTTTCCTGGGGTATCTGATGGCTGGAAATGATCTTGTCCTGAAGGTGTGAATGCTGGGCCCTTGGGCCATTGTTGTAGGCCAGCTGCAGTCCCGTGAGCAATGTTATCTTTGCACCTTCCAAGAGTCCTTCCAGTGGCTCTGCCCAACGCACATCAGCTATTGTCTGGACAAACAGCAAGTGATTTTATCTTTGTTGAGTCACCAGGAGAGACAAGCTTTAGTCTCTCACAGGGTTTTAACTACTCAGACATTTGCTAGAAGGAGGAGGTGTTGCTCTCTATATCACTGACCAGCTAGAATCAGTGGAGCTCCACCTGGGGTAGGATGATGAGCTGGTTGAGAGCATATGGGTGAAGATTCAAGGGAAGAAGGGGAAAGTGATGTTACTATAGGGGTCTGCTACAGGCCACCTGACAAGCAGTACCATGCAGATGAGACAGTCCACAGGCAAACAGAAGTGGCTTTACATTCACAAGCCCTGATCCACATGGGGGATTTCAACCACCCTGACATCTGCTGGAGAGACAACACAGCTAGGTACCAGAATTCCAGGATGTTCCTGCAATGCATAGGTGACAGCTTCCTCCACCAAATGGTAGAGGAACCAATGAGAAAAGGTGCTATGCTGGACCTAGTTTTCACCAGTAGGGAAGGGCTGGTGATCAGTGTGAGGCTCAGGGATAACCTTGGCTGCAGTGACCATGAAGCAATAGAATTTCATATACTCAGGACAACTAGGAGGACGTATCCCAGGATTACAACCCTGGATTTTAGGCATGGAGACTTTGATCACTTCAGGGATCTGCTGGCCAAAGTGTCATGGGACAAAGCCCTAGAGGGAAGAGGGGCCCAGGACAGCTGGTCAGTGTTCAAGGATAACCTTCTGTGTGCCCAGGAGCAAAGTACACCCACAAAGAGGAAAGCAGGAAAGAATGCTGGGAAACCTGGCTGGATGAGCAAGGAGCTCCTGGACACACTGGCACACAAAAAGAAATTCTACGAGGAGTGGAATAGAGGAGAGCTGGAATGGGGGGCATGTAAGGAAGCTGCCTGAGCAGCAAGAGACCTGGTTAGAAAAGCCAAAGCTCAGTCAGAATTACATCTAGCCAGGGAGATCACGGGGAACAGTAAAAATTTCTATAGGTATATTAATGTCAAGAAGAAGACTAGGGAAGGTGTGGATCCCCTCAGAAAGGAGACAGGTGAACTGGTGATAAGTGACATGGAGAAGGCTGAGGTTCTCAATGACTTCTTTACCTGTGTCTTCACTGACAAGGGCTCCAGCCACATTCCCAGAATAACAGAAGATGATGGCAGGGGCTGGAAGAGGTAACTGCCCATTGTGAGTGAAGATCAGTTTCGTAACTGTCTGAAAAACCTGAAAGAGTTCAAGTCATAGAATCATAGAATCATAGAATCAGTCAGGGTTGGAAGGGACCACAAGGATCATCTAGTTCCAACCCCCCTGCCATGGGCAGGGACACCCTACACTAGATCACGCTGGCCAGAGCCTCGTCCAGCCTGGTCTTAAACACCTCCAGGGACTGGGCCTCAACCACCTCCCTGGATAACCCATTCCAGGGCTTCACCACTCTCATGGTGAAGAACTTCTTCCTCACACCTAGCCTGAATCTCCCCATTTCCAGCTTCATTCCATTCCCCCTAGTCCTATCACTACCTGAGATCCATGGGACCTGATGGGATACACCCATGGGTGCTCAGCAAACTCGTGGATGAGGTTTCTAGGTCATATTCCAAAAGTTGTGGCAGTCTGGGGAGGTCCCCACTGACTGGAAAAGGGGAAACATAATTCCCATTTTCAAAAAAGGGAAAGAGGGATGACCCAGGAAGCTATAGGCCAGTCAGTCTCCCCTCTGTGCATGGTAAGATCATGGAGCAGATCCTCCTGGAGGCACTGCTGAGGCAAAAGAATAACAAAGAGGTGATTTGGCACAGCTTCACCAAGGGCAAATCCTGCCTGACAAACCTGGTGGCCTTCTATGGCAAGGTCACAATATTGATAGATGAAGGCCGAGCAACTGATGTCGTTTACCTGGACCTGAGCAAAGCCTTCGACACTGTCCCACACGACATCCTGGTCTCCGAGCTGGTGCAGTATGGGTTTGATGGATGGACCATTCAGTGGATAAAGAACTGGCTTGATGGCCGCACCCAAAGAGTGTCTGTCAATGGGTCCATGTCCAAGTGGAGGCCAGTGACAAGTGGAGTCCCTCAGGGATCAGTCCTGGGACCAGTCTTGTTCAACATCTTTGTTGGCAACATGACAGTGGCATTGAGGGCACCCTCATTGGGTGTGCTGATGACACCAAGCTGTGTGGAGCAGCAGACACGCTGGAGGGAAGGGAGGCCATCCAGAGGGACCTTGACAGGCTGGAGAGGTGGGCGCATGACAACCTCATGAGGTTCAACAAGACCAAGTGTGAGGTCCTTCATCTGGGTCAGGGCAATCCCAAGCACTGATATAAGCTGGGCAGTGACTGGCTTGAGAGTATCCCTGAAGAAAAGGACTTGGGGGTGCTGGTGGATGAGAAACTCATTACATGAGCCACCAGTGTGCACTTGCAGCCCAGAAAGCCAATCACATCCTGGGCTGCATCAAGAGAAGCGTAGCCAGCAGGTTGAGGGAGGTGATTCTCCCCCTCTACTCTGGTGACACCCCACCTGGAGTACTGCATCCAGTTCTAGAGACCCTATTACAGGAAGGATCTGGAGGTGCTGGAATGTGTCCAGAGAAGGGCCACGAGGATGATCAGAGGGCTGGAGCACCTCTCCTATGAGGACAGACTGAGAGAGTTGGGGCTGTTCAGTCTGGAGAAGAGAAGGCTCTGAGGAGACCTTATTGTGGCCTTCCAGTATCTGAAGGGGGCCTACAAGAAAGCTGGTGAGAGACTTTTTAGGATGTCAGGTAATGATAGGACTAGAGGGAATGGAAAAAGAATAGAAATGGGTAGATTCCGATTGGATGTTAGGAAGAAGTTTTCACCACAGGTTGCCCCATCCCTGTCAGAAGCCCTATCCCTAGAGTTTTTTAAGGCCAGGCTGGATGCGGCTCTGGGCAACCTGATCTAGTGTGAGGTGTCCCTGCCCATGTCAGGGGTTGGAAGTAGATGATCCTTGAGGTCCCTTCCAACCCTAACAACTCTATGGTTCTATAATAACAAAGCCATCATTAAATGTCATACCAAATTTTAGAGTATAATAGCTTATAGCTATTTATTTAAATGTTAAAGCTCTGATTTTGGTGAAACTCAGTAACACAGACCTTGCAGGAGCTAACTTTAAGGCTTGACTCTGACTTCTGAACTCAGCAATATAGTTCCATCAGTTCTCTGAGAGAGATTGAGTGATATCTTACGTATTCTAAATTGTCTTCTGCAGATCTCTTTTTCTCCATTTCATTCTGTCCTGTGGCCGAAGTCCAGGATACCTGTTTCACTATGCTAGATGCCCTAGATGCCTTTTTTAATTGCTTAAAGTTGAGATAAATTAATTTATTATCAGGGTGCAATTTCTACTGGAGAAGTTATGCAAAATTCAGAGTTACATTAAGTTCTTAATATACTTCTATGCATAGCATAGACAGTCTATGTAAGTGCAGCTATTAAACAATCAAACCAATAGCCATTTTTTTTTTAGTCAGAGATCAGAGGATTTCAGGTGTCAGATTAAAAACTAGGGTGGTGGAGCACAGACTCATGCAAGAAGTTTGTAGAAAATGTATAATTCAGCTCCTAGCAAAGAATGAAGAGACTATTTTTCATTTCCATTTACCACATCCTTCTGTAAAGAAACGTGTATTTCAGTCGTGTTTAAAATATTTCATAGGTTTTCAAGAAAAAAGCTGGGGGTGTGTGTAAATTATCTTCACATTTCTCTTTTAAAACATACCAAAAAGACTCTAAATCAGATAATTTTTGGTTGTATAGATAGTGCCTTGAGGTAGTCAAAAAGCTTGTGATGTGCTAGATTCCATTCTGCGCTAAAAATAACAAGTGAGTTCTGGCAGGATGTGGTGCACCCTAGGCAGTAGTACAAGCAATTAAATTTGGGGCAAAGAAGCACGGATCAAAATGCCAGGTCGAGCTCTTCTTTCTGCAGTTGCTTTTGTGTTATTTGAAAAGAGTAAAGGATGTGCAGACCTCCTGACTATACTTGCAGATGCATATTTTTTTGTTCTAGGCATCTAATTATTATATCCTAAATGTGTTTTTTACATCTGCTTTCCATCCATAAACCCATAAAAACACATTATATATTTTTGCTCTGTAATACCAGCAGCCTAGGTGACTTTGAATCAATTTGAACACATACAACAGTGCAGAGTGTTTCAGAATCATGGAGGTTTTCCTCCGTTTCAAGTCCAGAAGATGCCTTTGTTAGATATGTATGTGTGAATGCAGGTATACACACACACCCACACACAATAAACTTGTCGAGTATACAGAGTTTGTAAAGTGCCCTGATTTTTACGGGTTGCAGAAAGACAACAGATCCCTTTTAAAATCAGGCCTATTTTACATAAGTGCTGAATATATTCCCAGAGCTTGAAAATGTGTGTGCATGCCTTATAAGAATACAGTTCTTTAAAAATATCCTTAAATTCTTAACAGCTCCAATAATGCCAATAGTGACCTCTCTTGTGTTTGGTACATCTTTTTTCTCCACTAGGTATCTTTTAATTCCACAAGATTATTTTGTCCCTTGTCAGTAATGAAATGTTGTAGTTGCATATCTTGTTTGTAATGGCAGAGGACTCCTAAAGGAGAGAACAAGTCCTACCAGAGACTTGTACTTTGGTAATCCAGCTATACTGCATTCAAATGTAAATAATTTTGTATCTCTAGAATTACTGCTCTTTAAGTATGATATTGGCTGGAGTTCAAGGTGATGGCTGCTGACATCAGAGGAAGGTTTTCAGGAGCCCTTTCCTCCAGAAACTGAGGTCTCTGGGGTAAGGATAGTTTCTGGTAACCCGTATCTCCCATCTGGCTCTGGTTATGTTGGTATTGATATCACTTGAAAGTAGGACCAAGGCACTGACAATCACTTGGCAGTTTTTTGTGACCAGTGATTGATACATTATCAATGTTTCTGGTAAAAAAAAAAAAAAGTAAAATCCAATATCATGCGTAAACATTTATTGTGAGACTTACTGAGGAAGAACCAGTAGGCTCGGAACAGCAAAGATCGTACTGGTTCGATTCCTAGTCCATGATGACAGTCAGTGAAAGGTGTTTAGGGACCAGCATAAGAAAAGTGAATAGACATAGTGATATTTAATTCACCTGTGATATTTTGTACTTGAGTGATGGTCAGTCTCCAGGGATTTGGGAGCTCACAGTATCCAATGTGGTGTAGCTTTGTCTAGTAGCCCTTGATGGAGTTTTGTTCTTGCATGTGTTTGTTAAGTCTGTTTTCAGGAATGTGTATATTCTAACATTTAATGCTTGCAGTAGCAAAGATAAATTTAACAACGCACTGTGAGAACGTACTGCTTTTTCTGCTCATGAATCTACCACTTACCTATTTTGATGCCCCCAACTCATGAAGTGCAGTCATTCCAGTCAAATGCTTCCTCAATGCTCTCTTCTTCCTGCCATGCCTCTTATTATTTCCACTGTATTCTGCCTTCCTGTGCATCTCTACATGTAGCTTTACAATCCGACCGAAGTTTCTGTTCACTGGATGAATTTATTTGCAGCGATCTGTATTTGCAAGCAAGTTTGTCAGTTTAACTAACACATCTTTGAAAAAAATCATGTTGAATGTCAATGACAAAACCTATGAGATTTTTTCTAAGTATTTAAAGCAACATGTGGAATTAGGATAGCATTTCTGTCTTGTAATTTCCTGGAAATTACTGTTTTTTTCATCAATCATTCAACACATCTAGTCCATAACAGAAAAAATACTAGGAAGGTAGTCAGAAATAGTCAGAAGTCCTGTCTCCCTGCATGCAGCTAGCTTAGTGATACTTTGCTAGTCCAGTTTTTCAGGGATTTGTTTTTTTCCTTTCCTTTTGTCTTCATTTGTGCTCCTCAGATTTCTTTTCCAGCAAGACAGCTTAGTATTTGGAAGGAAGCTGTTCCTATGGGAAGCGCAGGCCATTCAGATTCAGTCATTATCCATACAACAGACAGTTTTGATGTTACACCTCTTAATACTAAGGAGGTCTCACTGCCCTGGCAATAAAAACATCATTCTGGCAGACATATTAATAACTCCTTTATCTGATGAGAAACAAAACCAAATTTATGACCCAGTTCCCCCCTCCAATTCTTAGTAAGTAGACCCAAAGCACATAGGACACTACTGGCATTAATGGAGACCAGGAGAAATGGCAGATCAAACAGTGGTAATTGAATTTTTGGGCACCATAAGCTGTATAGAGTGATACATCAGGAGACATTTTATCTATGAGTAGAGGAGGAGATGGAAAAGATAGCACTTGGATACTTTCTACCTGTTGAATCTAAGTGGTTTTCTATGTATAGAGCCACCATGTAAACCTGGAGCAGAGCTGTGAAAAATCAAAGGTTTCAACAGAGACATTAAGAAATATCTAGATTTTTTTTTTTCCTTTTTAATATCTTTAATATCTTCATTGATGATCTGGATGAGGGCATTGAGTCCATCATCACTAAATTTACAGATGACATCAAGCTGGTGTTGATCTGTTAGAGGGTAGAAGGGCTCTGCAGAGGAACGTTGACAGGCTGGACAGATGGGCAGAATCCAACGGCATGAGATTTAACACATCCAAGTGCCGGGTTCTACATATTGGCCACAGCAGCCCCATGCAGTGCTACAGACTGGGGACAGGGTGGCTGGAGAGCAGCCAGGCAGAGAGGGACCTGGGGGTGCTGGTTGATAGTAGGCTGAACATGAGCCTGCAATGTGGCCAGGTGGCCAAGAGGGCCAATGGCATCCTGGCCTGTATCAGGAATAGTGTGGCCAGCAGGAACAGGGAAGTCATTCTGCCCCTGTACTGAGCACTGGTTAGGCCACACCTTGAGTCCTGTGTCCAGTTCTGGGCCCCTCAGTTTAGGAAGGATGTTGACTTGCTGGAATATGTCCAGAGAAGGGCAACAAAGCTGGTGAGGGTCTGGATCACAAACCCTACGAGGAGAGGCTGAGGGAGCTGGGGATGCTTAGCCTGGAGAGGAGGAGGCTCAGGGAGACCTTATTGCTGTCTACAACTACCTGAAGGGAGGTTGTAGACAGGTGGGGACTGGTCTCTTCTATGCAACCAGCACCAGAACAAGAGGACACAGTCTCAAGCTGCACCAGGGGAAGTTTAGGCTGGATGTTAGGAAGAACTTCTATACAGAGAGAGTGATTGCCCATTGGAATGGACTGCCTGGGGAGGTGGTGGAGTCACCATTTTTGGAGGTGTTCAGGAGGAGACTTGATGGGGTGCTTGGTTGCATGGTCTAGTTGACTAGATGGTGCTGTTCGATGGGTTGGACACAATGATCTTGAAGGTCTCTTCCAATCCGGTCTATTCTATTCTATTCTATTCTATTCTATTCTATTCTATTCTATTCTATTCTATTCTATTCTATTCTATTCTATTCTATTCTATTCTATTCTATTCTATTCATTGTTCTCTTGTTTTCTTTTTTATCATATTGATGATGCCCATTAAGATTGCATAGTGAAGAGCTACAAAGCACAATTCTCATCTGGTCCTGACATTCTTGCTGCACTCCATTCTAGGACGCTGAAAACATTTGGTCAGAAGGCTTTGCTGGAGCCCTGTGCCTTTCAGCTAGCACCTCCAGGCATTCAGCAGACAAGGAAGATGCCAAGGACAATTTCAGTAGTAGCATCACCTCCAAATTTTTTGTGCTGAGGTTTCAGCATTAAAGTGGGCGTTTCAGCATAGGGATTTTTCATGAACATATTGTATGAACAAGGTGTTATAATTGGTATATCTAATTTAAGCACACTCAGCATACAATTTTTTTATATATGTGGATGTGAAAATATGAGCTTTTTAAAGCCTAGTTAGGTTTACTTGCCTCTAGAGTATTTTTAATCCAAAGACAGTACTTCAGATAATTCCAAATAAAAAATAACTGTAAAACAGAATAAAAATGAAAAATTACCTTTTCATTATATCTGATCCCATGTAAATGGATTTTTAACAAGTGGCAGAAAAGATAAGTGTGGAACACATTTTATTAACAAATGAAAAGTGTAATAATGGTTCCAAACTGAATTTTAAGTACTGCCTAAAATGCATTAAATCCTTCTTTTCATCATAGAGGGAAGACAGGAGGAAGTTCATAAAAGTAAAATTGATCCTGGATTCCGAGGCTACATGCCGAGCATTTTAAGTAGTATTATTTCAAAAGTAGTAAACTTTGCAGAGAATAGTTCCATTTCTAGAAAACAAGCTGTCCTTTCAAGACTGGAAAACACGGTCATCTGGAAAACTGCTTGTGCCAGACTACTAGACTAGACTAGACCAGACTAGACTAGACTAGACCAGACCAGGTTGGAAGACTCTTTCTTTTTGGAATACCTAAGAAAGTTTTGAATGTCTCCTGAAGGTTGTAGCTTTCACATTTGTTTTATCCTCTTACCACCTTTTTTGAAAAACAGTATTAATGGATCACAAATTCTGGCTTATATACTTGATGCTAAATGGTGAAAAAAACACCTAAATAATAATTCAGAAATTGCCAATCCCCAGAATATGCAATATGTGTTTTTTTCAAGAAAACACACTAAATTAAGGGCCAGACCTGTAGCTCATGTGAGGGAAAGAGAATGGTTGTGTAGCATTTTAATGGTAAATGGATCCTTGAAAATCCATACTGTGTTTGCCTTTGGGTCCTCCTGTGTCGCACAGGTCTGCACTGGCTTTTCTGATATGTGTCTTAGGGCCATGGAAGCCTGTGGGTCTATGCACTTGTGTACGCTTTGTACATAACCTTTGTAATCTTATAAAAAGTAGAGGCCTGGCCTTTGCATGAAATTTAATTCCTTGTTCAGCCATTAGGAAAAGCTATCTGCTTAGGAGGATGAATTAATTATATTTTTACAGATATTTTTATGTACCTGAATGTAAGTCAGTTACTTTCTACTTACAATTCAGAAAACATCTCTTTACAATTGCCCTAGAATGGATCAGGCACTCTTTTTAAAACATGACAGTTTTCATGCATAGTATTCAGCGAGTGTGAGCACTATATCCAAATTAAGGGTGAACTCTTATCCATATCTCCACATTTAAAGAAGCCATCCATCACCATAAGAACACAAAGAGAACCATCCTCATCTCTTGTGAAAGGGAATTGCAGAACACAGGAATCCAAACCCTTGGCTAAAATTTCATCAACAAACTTGGGTGGGAGAAAGGGCAGCCAGTAACATCAAGCTTTGTTCTCATCTAGTGCAGCCAAGAAGGTTTCTGAAACAGTCTGGATCAGTCTCTGTGTCCTTCCAGTTACCACTTGTATGGGTTTGCTTCTGCATGTCCTTTGGTTAAATTACCTTTCTGTGTAAATTTCTGTACTGCAGAAACACTGCAAAACTGCAATTAATCTAAAACTCAGGCCACTTGTTTCAAATTAAATGTACTGCCTCTAGTTCAAAAGGGAAAACCAAACCAACCACAAAAAGACAAGGAGGAGCTCATTTGTGCAAAGACAGTCTCTCCTGTTTAACAAAATATACTGAATTCTGGCCTCAACTACAGCTATGGATTTTTTCTCAACTTCAGTTGTTTTCTCAGTGTAAAGGGTATTTTATTGTAGAAATTGGTCCACCATGCAGGTTGCAAATACTCAAATCTGAATTTTATTAACTACCTTCCCTCCAAATCTGAATCATGAAGTCATAGAATCATAGAAAAGTCTAGGTTGGAAGGGACTTAAGGAGACCGTCTTGTACAACCTGCTACTGAAAGCAGGCTATTAAATGAGGTTACTCAGAGTCTTGTTAGGCCAAGTCTTTAATGCTTCCAGTGATAAAAATTCCATTTACTCCACTGATTTTATTTGTAGTGAAGACAGATTTGTTCGGTGGTTTTGGTTTGGTTGATGTGGTTAGGTTTTGGTTTTGGTTTGTTGGCTTTTTTTTGTTCTTCTTTTGTTTGGTTGGTTTGGGGTTTGTTAGGTAATGTTGCTTCTTGCCTGCTGTCCTGTTACCAAAGCCTTTTGTGAAGAGTATGTTTCTATATTCTCAAGAACTACTTTCTTACAAAGAAGATCTCTGTGGTCCTCCACTGACAGATGGAGGGGACACAGGTTCTCTGCAGATTGAGTCTTTTATCTCTGTGATTTCACTGTCTGTATCCTGATAGGAAGTCAGGATGATGACTTCCTTGGTCAATCACAGTGTAATTCTCTGAGTCTCTTGTAAATGGGAGCTGCCTATTTTGAGCATCTTTGAAAGTCTGTCCACACTTACAGTTTCCCAGATTGGCTCTGTTTTTCATTCAGCTTAAAAGGGCAGATAAAGTTGTATGTCTCAGCTACATGTAGGTAAGTGCCTCTTACAAAGCTACCTCTAGGAATCTTCCTTTTTGCAGGATCTGGAATAGGTAAGCAAACAAAAGGTCTCTGAACTGTCCTGCAACAGTATTCCTTTGCTTTCCGTGCAGAAGCATCCATTCAGTTTGTAATGGATTTTACCCTGAATCTTGAGGATGAACATGTTGCACCTAGTCAATATTGAATGATTAGGTTTGTACGAGACCAGAATTCATACATCCTGAGCTTTTGTTCACTTGAATATATTGTAGTTGCTTACTGTTCATCAAATATACAATTCAAAGCAAATAATGATACCTAGTTTAAGTGAAGTCTCAAGCAGTTATAGCTGATAAATGCATGTAATGCATTTTTTATTATCACAGGTACTCTTTTGTAACACACTAACCTTTGTATACAAATGTGATGGGTTATGCCCATCCTGAAAGCAGGGGGGAGGGTTTGTGAGAGCCTTTCTCTCCCCTGGAGGGGGTTTTTCCCCCTGGGAAACTGAGTTAGTCTGTTCCACTCCCTCTCCCTGTCCAGCAAGCCTATAAAAAGGAAGACACTGCAGCAGTTTGCTCTCTTTTACTTCTGCCTCATGGGGACAAAAGAGAATTGCTGCTGGCTTCCTGGTTCCACATGGTCGGGACTGGTCCTCCTCCTCCTTGCTACATCCACGCCTCTTCAAAGGACTCCAAAAGACTGGTTTTGTATACATATTCTCCCCATCCATCCTTGTTCCTTACCCTTGTGAACCCTTCCTGTTATTGTTAAATATATCTATATATATATTGTTTAAAGAATTTTTTTTTTTTTGCCTCTCTACTTCCAAATTATTTCTCAGTAATACAATACAATACAATAAACCAGGTTGGAAGAGACCTTCAAGATCATTGCATCCAACCTATCAACCAATCCAACCCACCTAAACAACTAGACCATGCAACCAAGCACCCCATCAAGTCTCCTCCTGAACACCTCCAATGATGGTGACTCTACCACCTCCCCGGGCAGTCCATTCCAATGGGCAATCACTCTCTCTCTCTGTATAGAACTTCCTCCTAACCTCCAGCCTAAACCTCCCCTGGCTCAGCTTGAGACTGTGTCCTCTTGTTCTGGTACTGGCTGCCTGGGAGAAGAGACCAACCTCCACCTGTCCACAACCTCCCTTCAGGTAGTTGTAGACAGCAATAAGGTCACCCTGAGTCTCCTTTTCTCCAGGCTAAGCAACCCCAGCTCCCTCAGCCTCTCCTCATAGGGCTTGTGTTCCAAAACCCCTCACCAACTTCGTAGATTTGGTCCTTCCCTTTGTTTGTCTCTCGATCAGGATAGAGGTGGTAGGAGCAGCGGGGGGAGGGGATTCTCATCCTTGCCCCCCATCTGAGCTCTTAAATCCCAGTAAAGGCTCAAACCACTATAATATTTTTGATGTTCCAACATGGGGTTTGGAAATTAGTACACTATTTGGAAAGTAATACTTTCTTTGAAAGAAAGGTATTGGAAGTAGAGATGTCAATTTTGAAGAATCTGATGTTCCAAGCTTTTGCATGGATGTTTGGCTGTATCTTTTGGACCCATATCTACAAATAATTTACCATGTGGTGTGGTTAATGATAGAGATGCTGCTCAACTGGATAAAAACTTTACCAATGCAGTTGGGCATGTACCTCTTGAATTCTTACTGGCAGTGGTAATTTCTCTAACACAGAAAATTTTTCTGAAGCAAGCTACGAAACCAGTGGTGTAGATAAACATGTCTGTGATGGAAAATTGCCTTACTTTGCAATATGCTCTATATGCTTAAATATAATCCTTATAGGGGCATTCGCTGTGACCAAGTTGGGTGGGGGAAGTGCTAACCCATCAAGAGCTCTTTGTAGAGTGATAAGGCAGTTTTTTTGTAAGCTCTAAGGAGCAAGTGGGTGTGTACTGTGAGCATTGTAAGCACTGTGTAAACACAAAGAGGGAGGGGTGGGGTTGCAGTGAGTGTACCAGATCTCACCCTGAGCCCCAGGCACAAGGGTTTGCCCCACCACCAGCACTTCCACACTTAACCCCTGATGCTCCTGCCCACGCAGTTTCTCTGGGACCTGTCACCACACACAGGAGAAGAAGGCAAAAGTCATCTCCAAGCACGGATGGTAAGGAAGGCACGTAACGGAGCCTAGCACCTCACAGAACCCAGCAGTGGATGAAGATGATTCAGATCAGGGAATAGTAACTGTCACATCACTACCCAGAAAGGAACTAAGGCAAACTCATCTGGATTACGCACAGAAAGAGGGTGAGCCAATACTAAGCTGGGGCCTGAGATGGGGAGGCCAGGAACAACAGAGTGTACTGGGATGTCTATGTGAAATGGCCTGGCACTTCAGAAGCCCTGAAGTACTGAGCTCTGGTGGACACAGGGGCCCAATGCACCCTGCTGCCATCGAGGTACAAAGGGGCTGAGCCCATAAGCGTTCAGGGAGTCACAGCGAGCTCACAAGATTTGACTGTACTGAAGGCTGAGATAAGCCTGACCAGGAATGAAAGGGGAAAGCGCAACATAGTGACTGGTCCAGATGCACCTTGCATTCTTGGCATTGACTTTCTGCAGGAGGGATGCTTTAAGGACCCTAGGGCACACAAGTGGGCATTTGGGGTAGCAGCTGTAGAGACTGCAGGCAAAGAACAGCTGTCTACCACGCCCGAGCTGTTGGATAACCCCTCTGTAGTGGGCAGCCATAAGGTGCAGGATTTGAAGTTACCTATTGCCTCTCGCATAGTACATCACAGGCAATACAGTACCAACAGACTCTCTGCACCCCATACACCAACTAATTCAATGACTGGAGAGCCAGAATGTGATCAGCAAGACTCACTCACCCTTCAACAGTCTGATGTGGCCAGTGAGGAAGGCAAATGGGGAATGGAAATTGACTGTGGACTACCATGGCCTGAATGAAGCGACTTCTCCAATCAGCGCTGCTGTGCCAGACATGTCGGAGCTCCAGTACAAACTGGAATCGAAGGCAACCAAGTGGTATGCCACAATTGACATTACTAATGCCTTTTTCTCCATTCCCATTGCAGAAGAATGCAGACCAAAGTTTGCTTTCACCTGGAGGAGAGTACAGCACCAATGGAATCGGCTGCCTCAAGGCTGGGTTCATAGCTCAACCATCTACCATGAGGTGATCCAGAGTGCCTTAGAGAAAGGTGGAGCCCTTGAACACCTGCAGTTTGTGAATGACATCATTGTATGGGGTGAGATGGCAGAGGAAATTTACCAGAAGGGTAAGAGGATAATTGATATCCTGTTGGAGGCTGGCTTTGCCATAAAGAGAAGCAAGGTAAAAGGGCCTGCCAGGGAGATCCAAGTCCTGGATGTTCGATGGCAAGATGGCCGTCGCCACATCCCTCAGGAGGTGGTGAACAGGGTAGCCACTATGGTGCAGCCCATGAACAAGAAAGAGACACAGTCCTTTTGGGGGCTTGTGGTTTCTGGAAAATGCACATTCCTGGGTTCAGTCAAATTACAGTATCACTAAGGTTGGAAGAGACCTCAAAGATCATCAAGTCCACCTTGTGAAACCTCTCTTCGATGTAACATGGAAGAAAAATGATTTTGTGTGGGGACCTGAGCGGCAGGTAGCATTCAGCCAGATAAAACGAGAGGTGGTCCATGCTATGGCTCTGGGACCTGTTTCAAGTGGACCAGAGAGTAAGAATGTGCTGTACACTGCGGCCAGTGAGAATGGCCCTATGTGGAGCTTGTGGTAGAAGGCACCTACACTGACCAGTACCAGAGTGGGAGAGACTGCCCTGTGAGAGAGAGAGAGCCGGGATAAAGAGGGACTTGCATCGAGGATTTGAATACCACATGTCACTTTTGGATGAAGAGACTGACAGGAGAGTGGAAGTTGAACAGAGGGATGGACTGTGATGGGTTACGCTCATCCTGAAAGCAGGGGGAGGGCTTGTGAGAGCTTTGGGGGTTTTCCCCCTGGGAAACTGAGTTAGTCTTCAAGTTAGAAACTGCAGCCATTTGCTCTCTTTTACTTCTGCCTCATGGAGACAAAAGAGAGTTTCTGCTGGCTTCCTGGTTCCATGTGGTTGGGCCTGGTCCTTCTCTTCCCTCTACATCCACACCTCTTCAAAGGATTCCAAAGGACTGGTTTTGTATACATATTCTCCCCATCCACCCTTGTTCCTTACCCTTGTGAACCCTTCCTGTTATTGTTATATACATATGTATATATATATATATCCATATATATATATATATATTGTTTAAAGAATTTTATTTTTTTTACCTCTACTTCCAAACCGACTCCAAATTATTTCTCAGTAGATTTGCTCCTTCCCTTTTTCTTGTTTTCTCTCGATCAGGACAGAGGAGGGGGAGCAGGAGAGATTCTCAGCCTTGCCCCCCATCTGAGCTCTTAAATTCCAGTTAAGGCTCAGACCACCACAGGAAACAAAAGTATTTCCCAAGAGAAGAATAATGATTGTGAAAATAGTAAAGCTGCATTTATCAGTGGAAAAAATATTTTAAAAATAGTTAGCATTAGATTTATGTTTCATAGAATCATAGAACGTCTTAGGCTGGAAGAGACCTGAGAGATCATCTAATCTACTCCACCCCACCCACCCCCTGCCTGCCATGGGCAGGGATGCCTTTCAACTAGACAAGGTTACTCAAGGCCCCATTCAGTCTGGTCTTGAACATCTACAGGGAGGGGGCATCCACAAGCTCTCTGGGCAATCCATTCCAGAGTCTTGCCAGCCTCGTAGTGAAGAATTTCTTCCTAAAATCCAATCTAAACCTGTTCACCTTCAATTTAAATCCATTTCCCCTTGTCCTATAGGTGGACACTCTTGTAAACTCTCTCCAGCCTTCCTGTAGCTTCCCTTGGGGTATTGGAAGGCAGTTATAAGGTTCGCCCAGAGTCTTTTCTTCTCCGGGCTGAACAATCCCATTTCCCATAGCCTATCATAGCAGAGGTATTCCAGCCCCTGGATCAGGTTTGTGGCCCTCCTCTGGAGTTGTTCCAACAGATCTATGTCCCTCTTATAGTGGGGACACCTGAAGTGGACATAGTATTCAAAGTGGGTTCTCAAGAAGAGCAGAGTAAAGGGGAAAAATCACATTCCTCAGCCTTCTGGGCTGCTGAACACACTGCCAGCTCATGTTGAGCTTCTCATCTATCAACACCCCCAAGTCCTTCTCTTTAGGGCTACTCTCAACCCACTCTGTACCCAGTTTATGTTTGTGCCTGAGATTGGCCTGACCCAGCTGTAGGACCTTGCACTTTGTGTTGTTGAACCTCATGCAGTTTGCACTGGCACATTTCTCAAGCCTTCAAGGTATCCCTTTAGATGGCATTCCTTCCCTTAAGTGAGTCCACCACACCATGCATCTTGGTGTCATCGGCAAACCTGCCCAGGGTGCACTTGATGCCATTGTCTATGTCGCTGACAAAGATGAATAGCACTGGACCCAGAACAGACCCCTGAGGAAGTCCACTTTGTCACTGTTAACCACAACTCTTTGACTGCAGCCTTCTAGCCAGTTTCTTATCCACCAAGTGGTCCGTCCATCAAATGCACATCTCTCCATCTTAGAGATAAGGATGCCATGTGGAACAGTGTCAAATACCTTGCACAAGTCCAGGTAAATTATATCACTTACTTGGTTCATGTCCTTTATCTGTTCTAAAAACTGCAGAACGGCAAAAGAACGGCCGCACTTTTTCTAAATTTTGTCCAGCAGGTCCTGCGGGCAGGGCACCATGGTGGTGACGCGCCGCAACCGCTCTTTCAAAACATCAGTCTCGACTCAGACTGAGGGGGAATACAAGCAGGTAGGCAAGTGTCACAAGCAAGAGGTGGGTGTCCAGGCTTATGGCTGCAGAGAGTGCTGGAGCCTGGCAGTTGAGATGCAGGGTAGTGGGGACAATTCCTGCATCAGATGCGAGCAGATTGACTATCTGCTTAACCTGGTGGCCAGATTGAAAGATGAGGTGACTAGACTTAGAGATGTCAGGGATTGTAGAAGAGAGACCAACTTGAGTAACCAGGCTCTGCAGGCTCCCCAGCAGAGGCTGATTATCCAAAAAGCAGAGGGGAATGGACGAAGATTCCTCTCAAAAGACACAAATTAAAACTTCCCTGTCTCCCTTCACCTCCCCCACTGCCCTTGGACAACAGGTATGGGGCACTGGAGGTCGAGGGGGAGGTGATTCTGATGCTGGAGGACACACCATCTGGGGTTTTCCATGAGGCAAAACAACCCAGGGTGAGTCAGCCCAGGGCGAGTCAGCCCGGGGTGAGTCAGCCTGGCGTGGGTCGGCCCGGGGTGAGTCAGCCTGGCGTGGGTCGGCCCGGGGTGAGTCAGCCTGGCGTGGGTCGGCCCGGGGTGAGTCGGCCTGGCGTGGGTCGGCCCGGGGTGAGTCGGCCTAGGGTGGGTCGGCCCGGGGTGAGTCAGCCTGGGGTGGGTCGGCCCGGGGTGAGTCAGCCTAGGGTGGGTCGGCCCGGGGTGAGTCAGCCTGGGGTGGGTCGGCCCGGGGTGAGTCAGCCTGGGGTGGGTCGGCCCGGGGTGAGTCGGCCCGGGGTGAGTCAGCCCGGGGTGGGTCGGCCCGGGGTGAGTCAGCCTAGGGTGGGTCGGCCCGGGGTGAGTCAGCCTAGGGTGGGTCGGCCCGGGGTGAGTCAGCCTAGGGTGGGTCGGCCCGGGGTGAGTCAGCCTAGGGTGGGTCGGCCCGGGGTGAGTCAGCCTGGGGTGGGTCGGCCCGGGGTGAGTCAGCCTGGGGTGGGTCGGCCCGGGGTGAGTCAGCCTGGGGTGGGTCGGCCCGGGGTGAGTCAGCCTGGGGTGGGTCGGCCCGGGGTGAGTCAGCCTGGGGTGGGTCGGCCCGGGGTGAGTCAGCCTGGGGTGGGTCGGCCCGGGGTGAGTGAGCCTGAGGTTAGTCAGCCTAGGGTGGGTCGGCCTAGGGAGAGTCAGCCTGGGATGGGTCGGCCTGGGGTGGGTCAGCCTGGGGTCAGGCAGCCTGGGGTGAGTCATCCCAGGGTGGGTAAGCCTGGGGTGAGTCAGCTTGGGGTTAAACAGCCTTCCCCTGGCATCAAGACTTGCTCCCTTAAAAAAAAGAGGGAGGGTGATTGTTATTGGTGATTCCCTACTGAGGGGAACAGAGGGCCCCATATGTCGGCCAGACCCTGCTCACAGGGAACTTTGTTGTCTCCCAGGAGCTCAAGTTGCTGATGTTACCAGAAGGCTGCCTAGTCTGGTGCAGCCCTCTGACTACTATCCATTAATAATTATGCAGTTAGGGAATGACGATGTTGCAACTAGAACTCCCAGGGCTATCAAGAATGACCTCAAGGTCCTGGGGGATCTAGTGGAGGACTCAGGTGTACAAATAATTTTTTTGTCTATACCCTTAGTTGCAGGAGGGAATATGAGAAGGAACAGGTCAGCAGCGGTAGTCAACAAGTGGCTTAGAGGTTGGTGCAGACAAATGAATTTTGGGTTTTTTTGATCTTGAAAAACTTTCTACTGCACCAGGTCAGCTGGTAACAGATGGAGTACATCTGTCCCAGAGGAGGGGAAAGGTCACAGTACATGAGAATGGCCTGTCCCCCAAAGGTAAAAAGATTCTGGGAAGGGAATTAGCAAGTCTCATTGACAGGGCTTTAAACTAGCTTCGAAGGGGGAAGGGGCTGAAACCAGTCCCCCAGACAGGAGTCTGAGGGTGGTAAGCTGGAGTCAGGGGCAAAACCAGAAGCCCAGCTGAAGTGCATGTACACTAATGCACGAAGTATGGGCAACAAACATGAGGAGCTGGAAGCCTTGTTGCAGCACGAAAGATATGATGTAGTTGCCATCACGGAGACATGGTGGGATGACTCGCATGACTGGAGCGCTGCAATTGACGGCTACAGGCTATTCAGGAGAGACAGGCAGGGAAGAAGGGGTGGAGGGGTGGCCCTGTACATCAGGGAGGCTCTTGATGCCATTGAGCTAGAGATCAGGGATGATCGGGTTGAGTGCGTGTGGGTAAGAATTAGAGGGAAGACCAGCAGGGCAGACATGCTGGTTGGAGTCTGTTATAGACCACCCAACCAGGAGGATGATCTTGATGAAGCATTCTATAGGCAGCTTAAGGCTGTCTCAAGATCGCCTAACCTTGTTCTCGTGGGAGACTTCAACCTGCCTGATATCTGCTGGGATCACAACATAGCAGAGAGGAGGCAGTCTAGGAGGTTCTTAGAGTGCATGGAGGACAGCTTCTTATCCCAGGTGCTGCGTGAGCCTACCAGGGGTAAGGCTATGCTTGACCTCCTCATCACCAACAGGGAAGGGCTGGTGGGTGATGTGGTGGTCGGAGGGTGTTTAGGCACCAGTGACCACGAGATAATTGAGTTTTCAGTATTCAGCCAAGCCAAGAGGGGGAACAAGAGGACCTCCACTCTGGACTTCCGGAGGGCGGACTTCAGGCTACTCAAGGAACTAACTCAGAAGGTTCCTTGGGAAACAGACCTTAAAAACAAAGGGGTTCAGGAGAGCTGGACCTACTTCAAGAAAGAACTCTTGAAGGCGCAGGAACAGGCTGTGCCAGTGTGCCGGAAGATGAGCCGCCGGGGCAGACGGCCAGCCTGGTTGGGTAATGAACTTCTAAAGGAACTAAGGGAAAAAAAGAGGGTGTATTATCTTTGGAAAAAAAGGGGAGGCAACCCATGGAATGTTTAGGGATGTTGCTAGGTCTTGTAGGAAGAAAATTAGGGAGGCCAAAGCACATTTGGAGCTCAGACTGGCCTCTGCTGTGAAGGACAACAAAAAGTCCTTCTATAAATATATTAATAGCAAGAGGAAGGGCAAGGAGAAGCTCCACTCCTTGGTGGGCATGGAGGGGAATATTGTAACAAAGGATGAGGAAAAGGCAGAGGTGCTTAACACCTTCTTTACCTCAATTTTTACTAGCAGGACAGAACGGCTTCCAGACAGCTGGCCTGCAGAGCTGGCAGAAGGAGCCAGGGAGCAGCATAGTTTTCCCCTGTTCCAGGATGGGATAGTTAGAGATCTTCTCAGCCGCTTGGACCCCCACAAGTCCATGGGACCGGATGGGATCCATCCTAGGGTGCTGAGGGAGCTGGCGGATGAGCTGTCCAGGCCGCTCTCCATCATTTTTCAGCAGTCCTGGCTCACTGGAGAGGTCCCAGAAGACTGGAAGCTGGCCAACGTGGTGCCCATCCATAAGAAGGGCCAGTTGGAAGAGCCGGGGAATTATAGGCCTGTCAGCCTGACCTCAGTGCCAGGCAAGATTATGGAACGGGTCATCTCGAGTGCGATCACACAGCACTTACAGGATGGCCAGGGGCTCAGGCCCAGCCAGCATGGATTTAGGAGGGGCAGGTCCTGCCTGACCAACCTGATCTCCTTCTATGATCAGGTGACCCGCCTGGTGGACGTGGGGAGGCCTGTGGATGTGGTCTACCTGGACCTCAGCAAGGCCTTTGACACCATCCCCCACAGCAAACTCCTGGCCAAGCTGGCAGCCCATGGCTTGGACAGGAGCACACTGCGTTGGGTTAGGAAGTGGCTGGAGGGCCGAGCCCAGAGAGTGGTGGTGAATGGTGCCACATCCAGCTGGCGGCCTGTCACTAGTGGTGTGCCCCAAGGATCAGTGCTGGGCCCCATGCTTTTTAACATCTTTATTGATGATCTGGATCAGGGCATTGAGTCCATCATCAGTATATTTGCAGATGACACCAAGCTGGGGGCAGGAGTTGATCTGCTGGAGGGCAGAGAGGCTTTGCAGAGAGACCTCGACAGGCTGGACAGATGGGCAGAGTCCAATGGCATGAGATTTAACACATCCAAGTGCCGGGTTCTGCACAGTGGCCACAACAACCCCAGGCAGCGCTACAGGCTGGGGTCAGAGTGGCTGGAGAGCGGCCAGGCTGAGAGGGACCTGGGGGTGCTGGTTGATGGGAAGCTGAACATGAGCCAGCAGTGTGCCCAGGCAGCCAAGAGGGCCAACCGCATCCTGGCCTGCCTTAGGAATAGTATGGCCAGCAGGAGCAGGGAGGTCATTGTGCCCCTGTACTCTGCTTTGGTTAGGCCGCACCTTGAGTACTGTGTCCAGTTCTGGGCCCCTCAGTTTAAGAAGGACATTGAGAGACTTGAACGTGTCCAGAGAAGGGCAACAAGGCTGGTGAGAGGCCTTGAGCACAAGCCCTATGAGGAGAGGCTGAGGGAGCTGGGGCTGTTTAGCCTGGAGAAGAGGAGGCTCAGGGGCGACCTCATTGCTCTCTACAACTACCTGAAAGGTGGTTGTAGCCAGGAAGGGGTTGGCCTCTTCTCCCTAGCAACCAGCACCAGAACAAGGGGACACAGTCTCAAGCTGCACCAGGGGAAGTTTAGGCTGGAGGTGAGGAGAAAGTTCTTCACCGAGAGAGTGATTCGTCATTGGAATGCGCTGCCCGGGGAGGTGGTGGAGTCTCCGTCCCTGGAGGCATTCAGGAGGGGACTGGATGTGGCACTTGGTGCCATGGTCTAGTTGTGAGGTTATGGTTACAGGTTGGACTCGATGATCTTCAAGGTCTCTTCCAACCTTGGTAATTCTATTCTATTCTATTCTATTCTATTCAGAAATATGGGTAAAGTGTAGTCAATTTAGCAATATTTATCTGAGTCTGTAGACAGTATGAAGTAATAGCTCTGAAAAAAAATATTTATCTCTTACTCAAAGGGGAATCCTCTGACATGCTGAATTCCCATCTTCTATTAGATAAATGGACTAAATCCTAGCCAAATTTTGCTAAAGGCATTGGGTACCATTTGAATTGCAATCACATCTTGTTAGCAGCATTTATTCCTGAAGAACTGGTATGAACTACAATTACTGGAAGGAAGTTAGTAAACACCCCACTTTTGTGAAACCTTATTAATTTGTGAGACTTCATGCAAAATTGGAGTTATTTAAATGAACAATTGGGAAGTAGCAGTCACAGCCCCAAATTGTACTACATACAGCATATAAACCGTGTGACACATTAAAGAAGTTGTTTATAAAAAAACCCAGATCTTGTGTGTATGAGAAATATATGTTCCTCCATCTGCCAGGAACTTTATCCGTTGATTTTACCCTTATATTACCAACAGTGCAGTCTTAACTGTGAACACCAGGATCACTGTAATCATTTTTTTTGGTACATTTCACTGAAAATTCCCCAAGGCAGCACAGAATGTGGTTAAAATCAATTTATGTTCTGTTTTACAGTCCCTACATGAGAGAAATTTTTACTCCTTGCAGTGTCCCCATTTGTTTAGGTGAGCCCCAATGGGCAAAATTTGCAACTTGTATATCTAGGCAGTTGACTAAAAGAGGGCAAGAGAGCAAGCTCAAGTCTTAACTCCTTGTCTGAGCACCCTGTTTAGATCAATCTCTGGTGATTCCCCCTGAAGCTTCAGCTACTCACTCCCAGGCAATACTTAGGTGCATTTCAGAGAATATTTTAACTGAAGGGCTGATTTCAAAGAAAGGCTGGACCAGGCTGGACTCTAAGCCACACAGTTCTGTAATGCTATCCCACATTCAGCCAAATTCACAAGCTCTTCACCCTTTCAAAGTAGGCAATGCACAACCCAAAAGTCAGCCTGGACGTAAAAGTTCTCAAGTTCCTTCAGATGCCTCAACAAATTGGAAAACTTGTAGAAAAATAACATTGTAATTATGGTGAAGCATGGGTTTGATGGGTGGACCACTAGATGGATAAAGAATTGGCTTGATGGCCACACCCAAAGAGTGGCTGTCAACGGGTCCATGTCCCAATGGAGGCCAGTGACAAGCGGAGTCCCTCAGGGATCAGTCCTGGGACCTGTCTTGTTCAACATCTTTGTGGGTGCCATGGACAGTGGCATTGAGTGCATCCTCAGCAAGTTTGCTGATGACACCAAGCTGTGTGGTGCAGCAGACATGCTGGAGGGAAGGGATGCCATCCAGAGGGTCCTTGACAGGCTGGAGAGGTGGGCACAAGCCAACCTCATGAGCTTCAACAAGACCAAGTACAGGGTCCTGCATCTGGGTCGAGGCAATCCCAGGCACAAATACAGGCTGGGCAGTGACTGGCTGGAGAGCAGCCCTGAGGAGAGAGACTTGGGGGTGCTGGTGGATGAGACGCTCAACATGAGCTCTCAGTGTGCACTTGCAGCCCAGAAAGCCAATCAGATCCTGGACTGCATCAGGAGAAGTGTGACCAGCAGGTCAAGGGAGGTGATTCTCCCCCTCTACTCAGCCCTGGTGAGACCCCACCTGGAGTACTGCGTCCAGTTCTTCACCATGAGAGTGATGAAGCCCTGGAATGGGTTGTCCAGGGAGGTGGTTGAGGCCCTGTCCCTGGAGGTGTTTAAGACCAGGCTGGATGAGGCTCTGGCCAGCCTGATGTAGTGTGGGGTGTCCCTGCCCATGGCAGGGGGGGGTTGGAACTAGATGATCCTTGTGGTCCCTTCCAACACTGACTGCTACTATGATACTTTGTCTCAGGGATACTACCCAAGGCCTAGAGGAACAGAGAGTCAAATACTACTGCTTGAAGGCAAAGGGTGCCTTAATTAAGCAAGGGGTTAGGGCCTTGACAGTCTTATATAGCACTGTAGACACCCTTGCAAGGTCTATGCATCTTAAATACTGATTTTTAACACTGCAATTAATAATTAATCCATTTTTATACACCTTCATTTCCACATTGTTCTATGCCTTCTTTTTTTTCATAAGCTTTTTCTATGTTGTTAATGGAATTGCAGGTGTAAATAATAGTAGCTGAACAGCTGATCTGTGTTGAATTTTAAATTAAATGCAGATACAAAAATGTTGATACAGACTGATGCCAAAGCTGAGTGTGGGCTGTAAAAGCTTATACATATGCATATCTTCTTTTCATATAGTTCATTCATATCCAAAAATTTACCAGGTCTGTGTGATTGCAGAATAATAACAGAAAGGAAAAGGTTGACTCATTTAATCTGCCTTTCTGATTTTTAATTGTTTCATTTTCATGTCATTTAATACTAATTACTTGGATTTCATTCAAAACTCCCTTTGACAATGCAAAGTTGATAAAACTGAGAATCTGGGTAAGCAAAAGTTCTGGGAAACTGTTGTGTGGGTGCTCCTATCAGTTTGTAACATCTTTCATCCCTGGGCATTTTCATGTTCAAACTCCTCAGTGTGGGAGTACATAGCATACCCTGTTAAGAGTGTAACACATATGGTATAGTCACTTTATTCTTCCAATATAGCCCCTAAAGAAGATTTGCAATGAAAAGTGTTGATATAGAGCAGTTCACTATAATGTACCAGACAACATTAATTTTAAACTATCTTGTAGTGAGATCCCCCTGAACTTTCTCAAAAGATTTGAACTTTTCAGTCACTGTGAAATTATTCTGGGCAGCTGGCCAGTTCATCAATATACTGTGTGTACATCAGTAGCAAAGCTTTTAATTTTGAACATGATTGATCTCAGCCTGTTTTGAATACTGTCAGCTAAAATGAAAGCGAACGTTGCAATCAATTTTACAAAACAATTTAATCTCATTGAAATATTTGCAGAGCATTTAAATTGAATTTTCCATACACTTGCATCACAGACAATATGAAAACTGCATCTTTCACTCTTTTTTCTTCCATGATCAAGATTAAATAAATAGAGAACAAACCAAAAAGTGATGAAGAGCAGGTCTTATCCCTTTGACTATGGTTAACTGTTTCTCCTTCGGCATGTTGTCACCAACAGGTCAATGTCTTAGAAACTCAATGACTGTATTAAATTTGAACTAAAGGTTTACTGTGCTAAGAACATTACTTTTGAAATAGTTTTTATCTCTAGGTGCAAACTGGTGGTATTAAGAGATACTCTTCTTTGTTAGCTCTTGGAACTTTTCAAATTATCTTGTTCACATTATCAGACCTGACAGCACTTCCACATTCCAGGCTGTCAGCACCTGCCTGAGTCAATAATGAGGCATCTGCATGTGCAGAGACTTCTCACTTCCTGCTTCCACAGAAAAGGATGTAGGCTGCAGGGGAAGCAAGACACTGCTCTGCATTCACCTAAAAATGTGAAGTGCACTGTGGCATGTGTGAGAGACTAAAGCTTGTCTCTCCTGGTGTGACTCAACAAAGATAAAATCACTTGCTGCTTGCCCAGACAATAGCTGATGTGTGTTGGGCAGAGCCACTGGAAGGACTCTTGGAAGGTGCAAAGATAACATTGTTCATGGGACTGCAGCTGGCCTACAGCAATGGCCCAAGGGCCCAGCATTCACACCTTCAGGACAAGATCATTTCCAGCCATCAGATACCCCAGGAAAGGACAATGGTTCCTGATGTGAAAAGAGTGTGTGGGTAGGTAGATGGAGAAGGAGGAGGCGGAGGCCTTCCCCGCCTCCATCCAGAAGGCTGCCCAAACTCACCTGAGTACACAGAAAGATTTCCTGGGGAACGATACCTGGACCTAAAGATGATTTCCCAGAACGATATCCTGGGGAACAACACCTGGACACTTGCCTAAGGGCTAAAAAACTGTATAAAAGACTGGAGCAACTACTGGCTAGGAGGAGAAAATTGGAGAAGCAAGATACAGAAGAAAGCAGACGGCAGCACATGCTGGAAACATCCCGGGGCCAACACAATGGATCTTGGACTCTCCATGCCCTAAGTTCCGCCTGCTGCAACTCATGGAGCTGAAGAAGCTGCCCAGAGGACCTCATCCCTTCTACAGCCAAAGCCTCACCCTTCCTCTACAGACCCAACATCTCCTGCAGCACCGTTTCTCTACAGACCCAACATCTCTTGCAGCGCCTTTCCTCCACAGACTCAAACTGTCTTGGGGGTGAGGGGTGTGGTAATATAATTCTTTCCCTCTTCCCCTTCTCTTCTCTCTCTCCCTATTCTCTCTCTCTCCCCTTCTGATCCATCCACTTTATTTATGTAATAAATAGTCTAGCTGTTGATATTTTGGCCTCATTTGTGCCTCTCATTTCACAACACGGGAATATTCATTAAAAACCTGAATCTCTTTCCCTCTCCGGATCGAGACAGCATGTCACGTCTCTTCTGGTGAACATAGGGAGACTGTGTGGAAGCACAGCTCTCCTAATCAGATCCTGCTTCTCATCTCATTCCAGTCCTGTAATGCTTGTTCAGCAACTTCAGTCACTGCTGTCAACAAAGAACTCACTATTTTCACCCTGGCTGCACAGGTAGTGATTAATATCTGGGTGGCTATAGTACTACAGTGGTTTAAGATAAGGTATTTGAGACCCTCTATTGCCTTACTCTCCTCCTCAGGTTCTACATAACACTGTGTGTACTGTGTGACTCAAGTGCTGCCATACAGTGATTAAAAAAAATAAAATATTGTCAACATTTTCATTTCTAAAACACAGACAAAATAGCTTCAGTAGCTGGCAGAGGTAGAATGGTTTGTGAATATTTTGTAGCGTGGCTTTGTTGTCCTGGTCAGAACCAGCATGGTTATGTGGGAGATGCCAGCATCCTACCAGGAAGTCTGCTATCTCCAGTGGGGCAGTGATTGCTTTTCTGATCACCTCAGCACAATTGTCTGACCTCAGCCAGAGTACATCTGCATTAGAAAGATAACCCTTCCCCTTCTTCCTCATTAGTCATTACTTGTCATCTCTTTTATTCACCTTTGCCCCTGCCTATGTCTCCACCATTCATGTGTGTATTTAGGGCACCCTCTTAAATTTATTTCATTTTAAGGGCCAGATCTTATTTATGCTAAAGCTGGTTTTAGCAATGACCTTTTTGTAAGGAAGCCTTGAAGTCATAAATAAATTTACAGCTGAAGCTGAACGAAATAGTATGGATGACATCATACTGTATAACACCTGGGCTGCACCATGGGAGAGAATGATTACAATGAAGCACCTGCTGCTGCCACCACATTTACAGTGTGTGCAGCTCAGAGGGTTTTGCTTTACAAGAGATTTGGTCTCACATGGGACTATGTACCTCATCACACACAGTCTCTGAAGTCACTCTAAGGACTCATCATTGATTCTGATGAGTCTCAGTGTCTGGAGTGCCAATGATTGAAGGTTTTTGCTAATGATTGAAGGTTTCGCTTGAACCTGCTCTGACCAAAGGAGATATGGCCATAAGGCCTCCGTGGGAGAAAAAATCCACAATTATGCTCCTTTCAAATATGTTCTTCATGAGTTTGCATTTCTCAAAACTGTCTTTTGTATTGATCTGAGTTACATGAAAAGATCAGGGAGTGCTTGGATTTCAGGCATCTGTATCTGAAAATATTCAACCTACCATTGGAATCCCACATTAAAACTTCCTCCCTGCCACTCCTTACCATTTTGTGTATTGGGAGGAGTTCTTCTGATCTAGGTTTAGAGGAGACAGTTGTAGTGTATGTATTATGCCACTAAATCTGCCCCTGTAAATTCAAGCACCATGGAAGCAAAGGAAATCGGCATGAATTCTTTCTATGGCTTTATAGCTGTAAATGTTTTTTACCATTCCGGCAACCACAAGGGTATTTAGCCAGGACAGGCTGACAAAATGTGGGTGAATTGTTCCCAGTACAGTCTTTGGGCCTGGGTATCAAGGACCATTCAAAGCAAATGAGGCTCGTGTACATTTCCTTGCCAGCAGTAATAACAATAATAACTAAAAAATTAAGATAATAAAGAAAATATCCAGATATTTCTATTTTGAGTTTGTTTTTTTAAACACTCTACACCATCATTGCCATATTTTAGCACAGTCCTGTACCTTTAAAAATACATGTTTATTTTGTGTTGAAGTTGAAATGTAAAGGTTTTAAGCAGCAATACAAAACGGGATATAAGACATGTGGAGCAACTATTACACCCTAAGGGCAGAGAGAACAACTCAGTGAAGCTAAATGCCTTACACCTCCCAATACGTAACATTACCACAGCATGAGCAATTGGAGATATTGTATAGAACTTCATTGAAGTTAGGTATTTTAAGGCCTATCTTGAGTCATTCTGTTTAGGCAGGGAATATTGCTGTTCTCTTGCTTACCTTTGGAACTGCAGTTTCCTGCTTCCAAGCTCTCCCTGATCTGTTCTGTGCTGATACTCCAGGCATTTCAATCTAGCATTTGCTCTCTATTCTGTATACACTGACTCCTGTGAACAGGAGTTCATAGCGCTGAGAGACATCGTGCCAAAATCTGCATAATTATGCAATGATTTTTTATTAAAAGGCAAATAGCAGACATCAGAAATCTTTTTCTTTCCTCTAACAATTACCCCTTCCCAAACCTTTTCAACAGTATGATGTTGCAAAAAAAGCAGCATTACATTACACAGTTCACTTCCATCTGAGTGATTTCTGCAGTACTCTGGCATTTCAGGGGTCTCAACTGAATTTGAAAGAATGAGCAATTTCCCTCTGGAGACCTCTATGAACACTCAGAGATATCCCTGTAAGAATAGTAACCTTTATTCTTATCCTGGAAATTCACATTCTTAATTTCATCCTCTCATTCCTGTATTTGAGATGCTATATTATGTTCTGGAAATAATTTGTTTTCAAATCTTTCTTACGTGAATTTACATAGTCTTTCCTGACCTCACTTCAATACCAGTTACACTAGATACAATAGAAATATTGGCCCCCTTTAGTCTTTCTCCTTTTTCCTCCTTTGCTCCAGATGGGTTATATATTTTTTTTCATGGTTCTCTTCTGCACTATTTTGGCTTCTGAGTGTGAGACTGGTAAAATAGTAATTAGAAGTGAATGTATACTCACATATGTTCTCTTCAAAGCAGCAGAGAGGAACTGTGGACTTCTGTAGCACTTTCCAAACCTGTATAATATCTAACTAACAGAGTCTGGTTGTGAGCATAGTCCTTGGCTGGTACTGTTATTGGTGCCCAAACTGACCTTTTGATACTGTATTGAAGTACAGCTTCCTGTTTAGTTTGTTCTTATTCTTGCTCTAGACTTTTTTTCACTCTGTCATTGCTTGCTTCTATTTCTAAATCTGTCCTTTTCCTTGTCCAACATGGTATTTTCAACTCTTCACATTTTAATATCAAGTGAATTTCATTAATGTCATCATTTCTTCCATTTCTTCCTTTTAAGGACCATTAATGAAGCAATGAAATATGACTGGATATAATACAGATTTATGCAATATTCCTTTTCTATTCCAATTCAGTGCTTTACCATTAATCATCAGTCTTTGTTTCTGGCTTTTCAAACACTTCTTAGTCCACATGACAACTTACATCCAACTGAATATGAATTGATTTCCAGTTTAAGCTGTCCTATGGCTGGAAACAGTGATGTTATTGATAGCATGACAGTGCAAAGCAGAGCAGTTGTTCTTCTATAGCATGTTGTGGGAGCAAGCATTTCAGTAGGCAGACAAATGAGAGTTAAAATTCCATTTGACTTCCTGTGCAATTGCCTCTGGTTAAAATGTATAGCTGATGTGTATCAGCAGTATGCTCTGCAGGTGATGTAGGTGAAAATCTGTTTTAAAATATAAGCTTCTACACCTATGCACAAAAGCAGGTGGGAAGAGGAGAACTGAAATAATCTCAGTTAGATGTATGCTTATTGAAATAGTATGCAATACATAGAATAATTTTACTGGTTCTTATTGACTGGGTATTTTGTTGCAATAACACAACTGAATTGCTACATAAGATAGTCAGAATTCAGGAATCATGCCTCTATATCATATATTTTTTATCCTACATTATTAGATTTAGCCATCATCTGTCCACATGGATAGATGTATTTGTCCTTTCTCTACTTAGCTTCCTTGGAACAGCTCTTTATGGACACTTACAAACGCAACATATGTATTGCTGCAGCTCAGTATTACAATTGCTGATGAATTCTTTTTAGAGTTTTTTTTATTATTTACAACACTCATCTGAATATAATTTTCCTGTTATTTTCATGTTCTGAGAGCTGGATTCCTTTAAAATTGCTCCCTTTAAAAATGGTATGTCCTATTTGAAGATCAAAGAGCTGACAGCCTATACAGGAAAGATTGTGAGTGTTTATTTGCTTGATAAAGTGTTAGGGATGTGTGAAGAAAACAGAAATAAATGAATAGGACACTAATACACTTCATATTTTGAAATTAAAATTATTAACAATCCTCTCGTTTTGTGACTTTCAGTTAAAGGCATGGTATTGTTAGGTATTTGTCAGCCTCTCCCATAAGCAGACCAATAAACTCTTCGAGTATCAAATTTACTCTCTGTAGTTCTTTGCTGCCATCTTCTGTTTCTTTAGATGATTGCCATTATTATTTGGACTCTGAAAAACAAGGCTGGGACGTTTCAGTGCAAAATTTCCCTTACTGTGTTGTGTTTTTTTTTTTTTCTTCAATTTCCTTGTTTTCAGCTAAAACAAAGTGAAGCAAATGCTGATACAAAGGAGAAGCTTCCATTGCGTCTACGCATCTTTGAAAAATTTCCAAACAGGCCACAAATGGTGAAAATCTCCAAACTTCCTTCAGATTTCACAGTTCCAAAAATAAGGTATTGAAATGTTTCCTTTACTAATATTCTGTAAACTTGTCTGGTGCCTAAGTGTTGTAACTAGTTTGCTTGTGAATTAGGCAGATAGTTCAGAAAGTCAGGATTCAAGCTGAATTAGCATTGATATCATGATGGTGTAACATTTTTGTTTTACTTCATTTTTACTTTCAAATTAATGATAGTAATCTTACAATTCCTTATAATAATGGAGGCTACTAGAGTCAGAAAAACTGTCACAACTACAATACAACTGGAAAGTGAGCTTGTGTTTCTCCACTCCCATTTAGATTTTAGATCCTTGGCTTACAGACAACTGGCAGTTTAATCAATTCTTGTGTAGATAAGGGCAACTGGCAGCACATCATTACAGGGAGTAACTCAGGCCACCCAATACCAGTTATTCTGTGGTGACCTTGTCCCCTCTTTCTATTTGCATAGTTACCACTTTCCTGTAAAACTCACCTTAAAGATCAGACCCTCATTTAGCTACTAGATCATCAGTTACAGTACATCCTGGTGTGGTCTCAAAAAAAGCTTGCAGAAATCCAAGTGCTACTCCAGCAAGTACAGGCTGATAAGAGCGCTGAAATAGCCCCAAACACTTGCCATGAAAGAGGACAGTGTGAAAGACAGCTGTAATTGTTTTGAGTCTCCTGAGGTTACATTTCTTATGATTAAACTCTTGAGGAAGATAAGGCAACTGTTTTGTATCATCTTAGCTGAATGAAAGGAATAATGCTGGTCAGAAGTGTCAGGAAAAGCAACCTTCCAAACCAGCCACAGTGGTTTCACTTTTAGTATGAAAACACTCTTTGGTTATTGTGGGGGCTTTTTTTTTTTATTATCAAAACACTCTCTGGTTATTGAGGGCATTCCTCTCCTAATCATAGTATTTTGTGGTATTTCTTTCTGGCTGTATTTTTCCCATCATATTCTAGACATGGTCATGCTAACTACTGGAACAGATTTCAGACTATCACTAGCACATCATATCTTCAAATCTGAAACTATTGCACTATGTAGAATAATGTCTCCAGATAGAAATAAGTTTTAACATAGTCAATTTACACTAAAAATAGGGCAACTTCACTAGACTTAAAATACAGCAAGATAAATGTATGTGGTAAACAGAAATGCTTCTGTTTTAAACACAGAATATGTGAGGCATGGAATTGCTGAAGCACTTTAATACAGGCATTCAAAGCAGTTACATGAACAGACGTTGTCTGAAATCCTCAAGAAAGAATTTCTTGCAGAGAGTATGTTTCCTGTGGATTATATCAGCATTTGATTTACATTGAAGTAACAACTCACTGTTTAATGTGCTCAAAAGAGATGAAAACTTTTTTTATATAACTGGTAACTAACTAACTAACTAAATAGTAAAAAGAGTAAAAATAATTTATTTGAAACTATGTGCAAGTCACTAATTTCTCAATTCACATATGGGTTTCTTTGAGAAATTAATTCAACTTTTAAAAGTTGTTTTGGCATTCTGGCTGTCTATGGCCTAGAACAATTCTTTCTTGCAGTCTAGCCATCTTAGTAATAATGGGTTGTTCATGTAAGGAAGAACAAATATTACCTCTTTGGGGGTTTTAATCCATCGCTATCTTCTATTTCTTCACAAGGGAAAGTTTTATGAAGCAATTTATTGATCGCCAGCAACAAGATACCAGCTGTTTGCTACGAAGACTTCCTTCAGCATCTTCTTCCTCTTGTGACCACCCTAAAAGATCAGCAATCGAAGACAACAAATACATTGATCAAAAGGTAAATTGAGAGTATAGGGAACTATATGCCTTTCCTTGAGTATTGGAGTAATGACCTCAGATTATTCAGTTTGTCAATCTTCCTAAAAGTGAACACAAGCTAGGATGACAGAACACAGGGTAAAAGACTATAATTTGGCCTAAAAACAGACATCACAGCAGTTCCTCATTGGGTTTAAATTTCCCTGTCTCCTTTGACTTCAAAATTCAAGATTTGATACAAAATTTAGTCAACACATTTATTTTAAAAAGATATTTTTTAAAGTAGTCTTGCTGTTAATCCCTGAGAAGCTAGTGGAAAATTGAAGTTTGTGAACATAATACTGGATTTTTGAATGCCTTGATAATGTTAGAGCATTGAAAACACACTCCACTGAAGCACAGTCTCCATGTGGTCACTGGAAATGAGTAAAAATTTAAGAATTGCATCTGTGTAGGCATGGGAATTGCTGAAAAAGAGATGGTGAACATACCTATTTCATACCCATTGTGCTAGCATATCCAGTGCTGCTAGTATTGAACTGGCATGGATGTTTGGATTCAAAAAATATCAGGCCTGCTTAGAATGTTGATGATGATGCAGTGTAAGTGAATGTGTTCAACTTCAGATAATTTGCTAAACTACAAGAGAGAAAAACATCCTGTGCAAGATGGAAGATACTGGTCTCAGATTTCTAATGTCATCTACATTGATGCAAATCGATATATAATTTTGGCTTTCCGCATATGTGGTTTGCAGCTGTAACTCAGGACAGCAGTGGTACAGGCAGAAAATAATGCTCTTCTGACAACAAATGGAAAGAATTTGCAAATTGCTGATAATTTCCATACCTATTTCAAGTGCAGAACCCGTTCTTATGGCCAAGGTATTCTATGGTGTCAGTAAACCAAAGCTGAACAGCAATGGCCTGTGGTAAAGTAGTATTTAACAGGCAAGGAAGGCCGTAGGAAGGAATCAATCCTAAATGGACATCATCTCCTCTAACAAACACAGCAGAAAAACTGGCTAAGTTATTAAATGACAAGCCTAGGGGGCAACAGAACTATGTCAGATATCACAAATGATAGTTCTCACACACTGTGTTTGAAGGTGTGTCTCCTGTGTTTGAAGACAGATAACTATCTGGCACAGTTTATTCAATGAGATCTTGCAATATGAAAACAGAATGCTGAATTCTTTTCAAATTTTCACTTCCTCCAAGAGCAAATATGCATGATCTGACTTTCTTTTTTTCACTGTTTACAAATTGGTTTTGCATTGTCAACCTGCTTTAAGCACATCCTTTTAGATTCCTGTGCCTCAAGGGTAGAATCAATGATGAGTAATATTTCTGATAAATGTAGCTTAGAACAAGGTATTTACATGCTCCTATTAAAAGGGAAAAAGCACTGGGAAGGATTTTGTGAAAGTAATTACTCTGTCTTTCTATAGTTACAGTTGCCAAGGCAACCTCACTTTTTATATGAACAAATCTTCTTAAAAATACCTTATCCTTAAAACAAGCTTGAAACATCTGGTTGCACTTAAATTTGTAAGCCTTGCATGCATACTCTGCTTTTGTTCATAAAAAAGGAAACCTGGCCAAATATTTATCTAATCCCAGTGCCTTGTAGGATGCATTCACACCGCTCCTGATAGCACTGCAATGGCTTCAGAAAATTTTTACTTTTCTTTGCAAGATGGTTGATGAAAAAAATAGGGTGGAATCAAATGGTCAGAACTATCCTGACAGATGTGACTCTCCTTCCTTTGTGATGCCTGGACTGTGGCTAGTTCCTTCAGTTTCTCCTGGACTTACATCAGTATTTCTGTATTTCACATCTGCTGAAGATTTACTTTAAAAGGACATTCCCTTATTTCCATTTCAGGAACACTCATTTCCTTTCTCTAAAAATCTGTCATTACATATATGGTATTGAGAGGTTTTTGTTAAAAATCAATAATTTGTAGTGATCAATACAATACATTGGCTTTTGTTCTCTTATATAATTCGTTTAGTAGGTCTTTTCAGTATTATAATTACCCACCACTTTGAATATACATTTTAAGTTGTTACAGGGGGATAGATTTTCACGGCATTCTTTGGTTTATAACGTATTTTAACTTTCCAAGGTAATTGGAAAAAAACATTTATTTTTCTATACTACCACAAGCATGACTACAGTCTCATTGAATTTTTTTTTATCTTTGCCAAAAAAAAAGCTTTGAAAAATAGATTTCTTTTCTATATTTCTTTTTTTCTAGTCAAATCTGAGAGTTACAGAAGTTTTTCTAACTTTTCCAAATTTCTAAACTATAATCAGAGTAATAAACTAACCAAACACTAATATAAAAAAATATTTTTAGATATGTAGATGTCCTTTACTTTTTACACTTGACTGGAGTTCTCTCTCAGTGTAGAGGGGCTGAGTGCCTGCAGGCAGAGAGACTGTGGTACGTTCATTCTTCTACATCCAAAGCCAGCAACACCTGAGTGTCTCAGTTAAAGATGCTTGACAGGCAGCTTATCAAGATGCTTTAGCTGAGTTGTCTAGGTTGATCTGTAACTCTATGTATAAAACTGGGTTTCTCTGTGGTTATCTAAACTTAACACTGCTGGAAATGCAGGGTGGTCATTTCTAGCTCTCCTCTTCAGGTCGTGCTGAGCAAATTTTTTAAATGCACTGATCTCACTGCAGACCTCTTCCACTGCACTCTGAGCTAGTCTGTCTTGGTGTGGTCTGAAGGGATAAGTTGAAGAGCTCTGGGTCTAAGCAGAGAAGCCAGGACTGTCCAGGTTGGTGAGGCTAGCCCTGTTGTAGTATGAAATACCATGAAAATACTTTCTGATGAAAGAAGAAAGACTGCTCAGAAAAACTGTATAAGGAGATAGTGCTGTTATAAAACTAATGGGGAAAAAACAAAAGCATTTGAGGAAAGGGTTATAAGATGAAAAGAAGGAATTATGGCATTAAATAACATTGTAGATGTGGGAGAAGGAAAGTTTCACAAACAGAGCAAAAGGTTTTATACTTCCATATTTGTATGAAAATTATTCACAGTATGCTGGGAATTTGCTTAGCTGACCAATAGTTCAGTAGCTTCTTGTAGAGGAGAAATGGATGAAGTATGGAAACATAATTTTTGTGTGAATGGGTAGATGAGAAGGAAGGAAGTTGGCAGAAAATAAGGACATCTCACTGTGTTGGCTCTCACAAGAGCCTGAGGGATAGTCACAGAAAGTTTCAGGGGACAAATAACTAAATGAGCTGTAAGATTTACAACAAATCAGGTGTCCAGTAAAATACAGCTGAGTTAGCTGCAGAGCATTAGCCTTGGCTTCTTAACTTCAAGATTAGAATCAGAGGAGCACAGAAACACCTCAGCTTTCTTAAGAGACATACAACTTTTAGGACGCCTTGTGGAAAATTGCTGTGAGGAGGGCATTCCCGAAGTGGTTACTTACCACATTGCTGTTAAAGATCAAAGCCAACAGGATCATGAGATGAACTCAATATGTACAGATACCCATGTGCACATTTACCACAGTGGCATAGCAGGACTGAATCATCAAACAGCATTTAATATCACAGTATCACAGTATCACTAAGGTTGGAAGAGACCTCAAAGATCATCGAGTCCAACCTGTATATCCATGCATTTTGTAATTCAAACTTTTAGCATCTCCTATTTAGTTGAAGGAGTGTAAACAATCCAGTTCCCTTATTTCTTCATTTGTGAGATTAATTGGATAGGAGCAAATGTATTTTTTCTTTCCTCTCTATCATTCTCTTTACTTTCTATTTCCTTTCACATATATGAAGTTTCCCTTTAGCTCCGTAAGAAGTTAAATTAGTAGCTATGCTTGGTTTTTTTTTTACTGTGGGAGCAAGATCCATCACTGAATTTTATCTCCTCTGAAAGCTCAACTTCCCACACTATATGCCTATCCCCTTAATTTCCTACTTGGAGCAGAATGTGTCTGTATCACAGGAGGTCATGGTCAGAAAGTGAGAGCTGATCTCAGCTACAGCCAGAGCTATTACTGTTGAGGACTATGAATATTAAGCAGCAGATCTTGTGTTGGATTCTGTTCTTTTGGGAGCCAGAGCACTGAGGTGATATGTTCATGATGACCTGAGTTGCTTTGCCAAGTGTGCCGCTGAGCTTTGCACCCTTTTTTTAGGCTATTTGCCTTCTTTCCCAGGTATGATCCTGATGATACCCACTAAAATTAGATGAGATGTTCCATCTCATCTTGGAAGGGTCTCAGTGCTTTCCTGGGAGATCAACACCCATTGGTTTATGTAGAAATAATTATCCCTAAGCACCTCAGGGAAAGATCATGTTTTTATCAGTTTACAATTTCACACACTACTTCAGAACGTGTTATATCTATGCTCAGATTCTTCCATTAGCTATCCTGCTTTTGCAAAAAGGCCGAGGAATATGCTAAGTGTATTCTGAAAGGACTTTTCCTTTCAGAAGGTATATGTAATTGTAAAAGCTGAAATAGCCTTTCAGCTTTTCTAAGACCTAGCTTTTAGTACTGAAGACTGCATGTCCAAAGATATCTTTCAGAAAATCGTCAAGCTTGAAGACATACTAATAGACTTTTTTGTCCTTTCCAGAGTTTCTGCTTCTTACTGTAACAAACTTATATTCTGTAAGTTAATCAACCTCTTCTGAACTTTATTTTGGGCATTCTATTGTACAAAGCATAATTTTGCACAACAGGTATGATCGCATTCTGTTGTGTTCCTGATTGTTCTTTAAGTAATTTGAAATAATTTATCACAATAATTTTGAATATAGCAGAAACTAATAAAGTGTAATTGCACATGAATTCCAAATAGAAAAGATTATTTATTTTTAAACAATAATAAATACTACTTTTTTTTTCTGAATATCAACAAACTTAATCCTCCTTTACTGAGTTTATGAGTAGAACTCAGTCCTACAATTTTAGTTTCCGTATACCACTTGTTAATTAAACACAGCCAAATGCTTCAGTCTTACCTATTTATGTCATTCACAGGACATTACAAAAATCTATCTAGCTATAACATTCAGAAAATCATTAAAACAATCTACCTGCTGGAATGAAAATGGCTCATGAATACAGCATTTTCTTGCTCATTACAGTCTTGATTTTCAAAGATTATTTTTGTCTCATGTCTGTTCTCATCAGATCTTTCTACAAAGCTTAATGTATAAAAATGCAGTGGTGTACTTCAGGTTTTGTAAAAGTTAATCAGATTTCTTTGTCTGTTTTGCATTTTTTAAAGATTTTTTTACTTTTCAGAGAAATTAGATATGTAACAATGTACCTATGTCTCTGTGTCTAAATAATCAATTCATAGAAAAAGACACTTTTCTCATTAAGTATTTTACCACAGACACATTTCATCTGGTAATGTTTAACTTCTGACCATGTTTGCCTTCAGAGCAGAGATGAACTGCAATACTATCAACACTGTCCTTGTTAAGGTCAGTCTGTGGCTTCTGATGAATTAAATTGCTTTGTCACCTTTGCCTCTACATAGTGTGTTCAGAATTCTGCCTGGAATAGACCAGTATTCAATGACATTCTGAGAGAAAGGAGGCTGGGGACTGGATACTTTGCCATTTTCAAAAAGTGCATAATTCAGCCCTTCTTTCTGGCATTCACTTTCCTCAGTTTTGTGCTAAAAGATTTCAAGGGCTCGATAAAAAGTCTCTGAAGATTCATTAAGACACAAGGGACTGATAAACAAAATACAGACATGGCAAAATTTTTAGGGTTGCTGTATGTAACAGAATCATTTGGAGTGAACAGAGAGGCAATGAAGGGCTGGGGTATGGGTAGCTCTTCTATTTGAGCCTTGTACCGTCCTTTTCCTTGCTCCTACTGAGGAATCTAGGTTTTTACCAAACCTTTCCCTCATCCACTCACAAGACTCATTCACAAAAACTGATTCAATACACTGATGATCATTTTGTTCTGCTGAAGGGAATTACAGGCATGTTAACAGGAGGCTAAACAACCGCTGTTCCTTCAGCCAATCTTCATAAAACTTGTTCTCTAGACCCTTCACCAGCTTCAATGTCCTTCTTTAGACCTTCCTTATGAAAGAACATGTAGGTTTTCCAGACCAATAATCAGCTAATTAGAAGGACATGGCTTTCTTTGAGAGACAGGCAGCAATCAAGGGCTGCAAGAGGAATTAAGGCAATTCCAGGTCAATGACTCCCAAGAATTAAGGAGATTATGCCAACTTCTCATTCTAGACATCTGATTGAAAGGGACGGCCTTTGACTCCATGCAGCACCTACCTAATGCTAGACCAGTTTCTTGACTGTTTAGCAAGCCTGTGTGTTACGGAGGACAACCTTGCCAAGGGCCATCTTTTCAAAGTCCAAATGGAAATACTTAGTACCGCTCTGAAAGAGGGAAGTGGATTTGATGATCTCTAGAGTTTCCTTATAATTTCATGCTTTGTCATTCTGCAGGCATTAGGCAAAGTATTCAAAAGATGTAAAGAAATTCCCCACTGATTTCTATAGGATTTAGTCACTTAACCTGCTTAAATTCTTTTGACCATTTTGTTAGTTACTTACCAACAACTTGCAGTCTATCATTCTATTACTCTTTGTATTTTTGTTGCATTCATTTTGATATAGCCACATCTCTTTAAGCCAAAGATGCATAAGTAGAATTCAAGTTTTGAAGAGATTATGCCCAAATATTTCCTCACTGTTTCTTAAAAGTTACTTTGATATATCACACATTGTGCTGACTCTCCATATTTTCCCTAGAAGCTGTACATGTTTAAATAACAATACAATACCTAACAAGCTGTTCATTCTGGAAGTCTACATAAACCATCAGTTGTCATCCAACAAAGTCCAAACTGAAACAGAAGCATTGGATAATTTTTTTTCCTTGCCTGGAATTTCTGGCATGATGTAGAAGACTATTCCCATATGGTCCTGCAGTTGCCAATAAAAGATTGCTGCCAACAGTACTAAGCTAAAATTCCTAATTTTCATACAGCAGTTAAGAAATTGTGTTAGAAAAATATATTGCATGCACTTTTTTTTTTTTACCCCCATTGTCAACCAATCATTTCAGACATTTATATCTCATTATTAACTTACAACCTTGTCTCACCTTGTGTTATGAACTGCCACCAACACTTGTCTCTCCTGCCAACTCTGCAGTGGTCTGATACAAAAATAATACACTACATCACCACAGTTTTTGCCTGTTGGTAGCATGCAATTCTCTGCCATAATCAAGTTGAAAATTATTGTTTTATGCAATGCTTGCTTAGGTTTGTGCATGAAAAAATGTGACTAGCCAATTATGTGAAAGTCTTGATGATGAATAACATTTTTCTAGACTTGAAACCACTGAGCTGTATCTTAGCTGCTATAAATTGGCTGAAATCAGCAGTGCTGGGCCAATACTCCTAGACTGTAGCACTAGTCTTTTCCGACCTTACTGATTCTATGATTCTGTGATTCTAGTCCACAGTCATTAGCTGTCACGTAGCAAAGGTACCATCCTGTGTTTCTTTGCTTTTAATCTTATGCCACGGATTTTTCTTTTTCATGGTAGAAGGCCTGGACTTTTATGATATACTACTAAATAAATCTTCTCATTTAAAATGTCTGCAGTACCTTTTCAAAGCAGCGGGTGGCACTTGCAGAGCAGCAATGTTCTCTGATTCAGCCTCTTTTAACAGCAGTTAACAGTGGTTTATTGCTTTGTCCTTGTCATTTTGGACTAATGGGATCTCATAGGTTGTAGCATTCAGATCGAGTTCACACTAACAGGACTGAGTTATTCTGTCTGCCTGAAGTCTGTCCTGCCAACAGCAGCAGTGTTGGGTGCCAGCACTTCTTGGTGCCAGCACTTGTGGATGAAGCACCTGCCTGTCGATTTCCTAGTTCTGTGTCTGTGGTCACATCTGTGTAAATAAACTCAAAGGAACGTGGGATACAAAGCATGAGCTTTATTCATGGTTTCTCAGGAGCACACATTTTCCATCTAAAGCCTTTTCATCTAGGAAATATTATCAGTAATTTTCTGACCTGTCACAGCTGTTCCTTGAAGATTAAAGTAGACTGCAGGAGTTCTTTTAAATGTTGTGTTGAAAACGTATTTAACAGTAATCAGATGCTATTAGGTGATTTCAGGACAGTGTTGTGTGCTGAAAAGTAGTGCTTTATAGCAGGAAGCCATATGACACTGTTAATTCTGTACTAGGTATACATAGAGGCTGCATAACAAAGTAAATAAATAAATAATGTCTAATAAAGATACACTGAGGGTGTCCTCACAGTACATGGCAGTCTGTAATAAAAAACCCAGCAGGCTAAACAGATACACCCTAAACTAACCTCAGTAGAGTATACTAATTTAAATCCACGTCATCTGATCAAGTAATGTCTTTTGTACATTAACACTGCTTATAATTTCCTCTGCAACATTCAAGAACTCGGCAGGTATCACAAGTTTTAATTGCCAGCCTCCTTCTACACCAGCATGCAGCATCTAGACATTATTAAACAAAATACTGATCACCACCTTAATTTTCTTTTTGTACAGTTCCACTGCATTTTCCTGGTGTGCTATGCAAATTTTGAAAATTAAATGGAAAGCAGTTTGGTTTATTTTTTCTAATAGAGAAATAAGGAGACATTTTGAAAATCTATAGTAGTGTTTGATTTTCTTCAGCATGCATATTGACATATGCATGTTGCTCTCTGACTGACTGCTGACTCCACACATCAGCCGGGCGTATCTAAAAATATTATCTCATATCCCTTCTTCTGGATATTTTAAATTTAAGATTATTTCACCCAGGTTCTGTTGAAGCAAGGACTCCTAAGTTCTAAAGAGCATTAGTAGACAGCACACATTCTTTTTCCCTGATGTTTGCTGTCATTGCAGTTATTCTAAACCAACTATATATAACAGGGGGGAAAAGGCAGCTGAAACAGAACAGCTGTTTTTTCCAACTTTATCATTCCCAGAAGTTTGATGTTCCTAGCTGAAACAAAAAAAATTATTACCTAATTCCCTACAAAAGGATAGATACCTCTGTGGTTTGCAGGTTTATTTCTGCAGTCCTGATAAGGGGAAAAATCAGTTAATTAATTTCACTGACATTAAAAGAGAGAAGATGTGAAAGAGTTGCCATTGCTTTCACTATTATCAGTTACATCTAAATCCATAATAAGGTACCATTCTGATAAATCCAGAAAAGCTGTACTGAGGTACTGCAAGTAAGTTAAATCCTATACAAAAATGTTTCAACATATTAAATATTTACCACTACACAATATTTAATATAATAGCAAATAGAAGATAATAGAGTAGAATAGAATAGAATAGAATAGAATAGAATAGAATAGAATAGAATAGAATAGAATAGAATAGAATAGAATAGACCAGGTTGGAAGAGACCTTCAAGATCATCGCGTCCAACCTATCACCCAATACACCTAATGAACTAAACCCTGCAACCAAGCACCCTATCAAGTCTCCTCCTGAACACCTCCAGTGACAGTGACTCCACCACCTCCACGGGCAGCCTATTCCAATGGGCAATCACTCTCTCTGTATAGAACTTCTTCCTAACATCCATCCTAAACCTCCGCTGCCACAGCCTGAGACTGTGTCCTCTTGTTCTAGTGCTGGTTGCCTGGGAGAAGAGACCAACCTCTGCCTGGCTACAACCTCCCTTCAGGTAGTTGTAGACAGCAATAAGGTCTCCCCTGAGCCTCCTCTTCTCCAGGCTAAGCAACCCCAGCTCCCTCAGCCTCTCCTCATAGGGCTCATAGGGCTTGTGTTCCAAACCCCTCACCAACCTTGTTGTCCTTCTCTGGACACGTTCCAGCAAGTCAACATCCTTCCTAAACTGAGGGGCCCAGAACTGAACACAGGACTCAAGGTGTGGCCTAACCAGTGCAGCATAAACAGGGAGAATGACCTCCCTGCTCCTGCTGGCCACACTGTTCCTGATGCAGGCAAGGATGCCATTGGCCCTCTTGGCCGCCTGGGCACACTGCAGACTCATGTTCAGCCTCCAATCACCAGTACCCCCAGGTCCCTCTCTGCCTGGCCGCTCTCCAGCCACTGTCCCCAGCCTGTAGCACTGCCTGGGGTTGTTGTAGCCAATGTGCAGAACCCGGCACTTGGATGTGTTAAATCTCATGCCATTGGTCTCTGCCCATCTGTCCAGCCTGTCGAGGTCCCTCTGCAAAGCCTCTCTTCCCTCCAGCAGATCAACTCCTGCCCCCAGCTTGGTGTCGTCCGCAAATTTACTGATGATGGACTCAATGCCCTCATCCAGATCAAAAAGAGCATGGGGCCCAGCACTGATCCTTGGGGCACACCACTAGTGACAGGCCGCCAGCTGGATGTGGCACCATTCACCACCACTCTCTGGGCTTGGCCCTCCAGCCAGTTCCTAACCCAATGCTGTGTGCTCCTGTCCAACCCGTGGGCTGATAGCTTGGCCAGGAGTTTGCTGTGGAGGACAGTGTCAAAGGCCTTGCTGAAGTCCAGGTAGACCACATCCACAGGCCTCCCCACATCCACCAGGCAGGTCACCTGATCATAGAAGGAGATCAGGTTGGTCAGGCAGGACCTGCCTTTCCTAAATCCATGCTGGCTGGGCCTGATCCCTTGGCCATCCTGGAAGTGCTGTGTGATTGCACTCAAGATGACCTGTTCCATAATCTTGCCTGGCACTGAGGTCAGGCTGACAGGTCTGGAATTCCCTGACTCATCCAACCGGCCCTTCTTGTGGATGGGCACCACGTTGGCCAGCTTCCAGTCGTCTGGGACCTCTCCAGTGAGCCAGGACTGCTGAAAACATGATGGAGAGCAGCTCAGCTAGATCATCTGCCAGCTCTCTCAGCACCCTAGGATGGGTCCCGTCTGGTCCCATGGACTTGTGGAGATATAAGCAGCTGAGGAGGTCTCTAACAACCTCCTCCTGGAACAGAGAGAAACTATGCTGCTCCCTGGCTCCATCTGCCAGCTCTGCAGGCCAGCTGTCTGGAAGACATTCTGTCCTGCTAGTAAAAATTGAGGTAAAGAAGGTGTTAAGTACCTCTGCCTTTTCCTCATCTTTTGTTACAATGTTCCCCTCCATGTCCACTAAGGAGTGGAGGTTGTCCTTGCCCCTCTTGCTATTAATATATTTATAGAAGGATTTTTTTGTTGTCCTTCACAGCAGAGGCCAGTCTGAGCTCTAAATGGGCTTTTGTCTCCCTAATTTTCTTCCTGCATGACCTAGCAACATTCCTTGGGTTGCCTCACCTTTCTTCCAAAGATCGTACACCCTCTTTTTTTCCCTTAGTTCTTCCCTTAGTTCATCCTGTCAATTTATCTTGACCATATCAAAGTAATGGAACAACTGGTTTTAGTTTATATTCAAATATTCAACAATTCAACAATATTTTATAAATCCTAACAGAAATTTCAATACCTAATTATCAAAACTACATTCTGAAGTGTTACTTCATTTACTTCAGTTTTCAAGTTGTAATTTTTTTAAGGAACCCACAGAATATCAAAATAATGGTGTCTTGAAATCCTCTCTGTCCTAATTCTGCAGGCTGTACAGAGATGTGTTGGGACTTGGAAAAGGTTAAAGCTGCCACAATTAAAAAAGCAGGGGTTGGAAAAGAGGTTGCAGCTTGCTGTTGTTACAAGTGTGGCTTAAAAAGCAGTAGCCATTTTAGTGATATTCTATATAATCAGCAAGTTCTACATTACTTTCTAGGCTGTTTTTAATCTCCAAAGTTAGAGATATTACTATGAATCAGAGATATTACTGTGCATGAGAGGTGTTCTAGCAAAATTATTTGTAGAATGACTCTGAATCTGAGGTAGTGTTTTAGAAATCCATTACTTACATCCATAGCTCAGACACCAATCAGTTAAATAAATCCAACAGTTATAATACATATTTTAAAGCAGTGTGCTTAGAGATTCCATTTCAGATCAATTAAAAATGGGGAACACATTGCTAGGAGCTCCCAAATTTCTCTCACCCTTTTGCTTCAAGATAACAATCTCCCAACAGTTTACAGAGTTAAGTCTTGCTAGGTGCCAGAGGCTTTCTGTTCATCACAGGTTCAATGCTTCAGCTAAATTCTTCAGCTGTGATAAGTTCCTTGATTTGAAATGTTTATTAATCACTTGTTTAGGAATTAAGTGCTTATTTTCTCATGTACCTCAGTCCTTTCATTTAATGATCAGGAAGTCTTGTTCACAAGAATATGCCTATAACACTGTTTATGAACAGAGGCAAGCACAAGGACATTTTGCTCAACACATTTTGTCCCTCTTACATTAGGGGGGGGGAAAAAAGGGCCTACTTTCATCTCACGTAGCTGTAGGGACTAAAATCATACATCTAAGCTTTGTTAGCTGGCTCTTCTTGTATAGTCCAGAGTGTGATACAGCCTAGTCAAAATCCAAAGGGGAGAAGTAGCAAGAATTAAAACAAAGATATTACTTGACCAGATGGAAAAGAAATCTGTAATAAAAGAAATTACATTCATGCTAGTCAACAAAACTAGCTGCTTCTTTCTACCCAGAATTAGCTCAGGATTGGGATAGTGAAGAGAAAAGCTGCAAGAGAAGGCTGGGATCTTAGACATGTCTCAAAGAGTATGCTCTATGTAATCATTTTGATCTTTTCCACCATCCTTTTCCTGAAGAGAAGACCCATGCTACAAATCGTGAAAAACAGCTTTATGATAGAGAACATTAGATGTTTAACTTTATATGCACTCAGCATCATAATGTTCCATTGGTCCACCACATAAACGTGTTGTATTTTACAGCAGTTAAAAAGTGCACTCTCTTTTTCTTCGTTTTTTAGCTCCGTAAATCTGTTTTCAGCATCAGAGCAAGAAACCTTCTGGAAAAAGAGACAGCAATCAATAAAATTCTGAGGTAAGACTCAGCAGTGATTTGAGATTGTTTTGGCTGTCATCTGGTTTCTGAAGACCTTGTTTTTTGTGAATGTTTATGTATAATATTTATGATAGTGTATCCCTTTGTAGGATGTCTGTTGCCTTCATTATACACAATACAATTTTAAATGGTTCTTTTATATCCTTGAGCAGCAACAACAGAGGAATTTCTCTTCAGTATGTATTTGGATTCTGTGTCTTGCAGAAAGGTCATGTTTCGGCTCTTCTCACTTCTTCCTTCTCAATTAACCAAAAAAATGTCTCTTCATAAGCAATGTTATTTTGCCTAAAGTATTCTGGCCTAGTTCTTGTGTATATACACAAATAAATGTTTGCAGGGGCTACACACTATAAAGCATAGGCTACACCTAATCATAACCCAAAGTAGGAAATATACAATCAGGAACGCTTCAGAAACCATGACTTTAGTGGAAGGATTCCCTAAATGTGTTAATTATGATCAATCTTTTTGGTATTCTGTATCAAATAAGTCTTCACCCAAGTCTCTAATACCCATTTTCAAAGTTGTCATATGGGAAACACCATACTGCAGTTTTTCATGCCACTATTGGTTTTACATTAAAATGCCTGGCACTGACACAAAGTGCATTATTAGTGGCCACAATTTATAGATCATTCTATTTTTATTTTTTTTTATATTTGCATTCTATGACCATTTAGGCTGTGCCTTTAAAAAAAATTCCCAGCAAATCTACAGTTGGGTGTAAAAAGGAAAACAAAGATTATTCTAAATTAATTTCATTGGTCAGATGTGAGATGTACCATAGCAATATCTCTCTCATTCTTTTCTCTCAGTCTCACTCCATCTCTTTCTGCTGGCATGCATGCTGCTGTCCTGGACAGAGAGAGACCGCTTATCAGCAAAACTTGAGCTAAGCATTACTGACTGACTAACGACGCTTCTGAGCTAACTAAAATCCCTCTCACATATCTCTCCTTTTCTCTTTTCTTCTAATTAACTAGAGGGAAAAGGGAAGGGGAGGTTGGGGGGAGGTGAGGAGGAATCCTCCTGCCCAAGGAGGATTTCTGTGCTGTTTGCATTTTGTTAATACCTGTATAATATTGTAAATACTGTATATTTTGTATATATTAATTGCATTCCATTATTGCTTGTAAAATACAGCTCCATTTCTCTTCCCTGACTGGGTTCAGCTGAGCTTTGTTGATGTGTGTGAGTTAGACCATCACACATTCTCACCAAAGCAGGTACATCTCCAGATTATTGGGAATGAGTGGTCCTAGGTAAATATAAACAGAAATAATTGGTCTGAGAAGGACACCTCTGGGTTCAGATTAAGTACGGCAATGTTTTCTGAGGAGTGGTGCACTAGGAACTCAGTGTGAATTACAAAGTTGCTTGAAAACTGTCTAATAATTACATGCCATGTGAGAAATATTACAGCTCCAATTCTTTTTGATACTCTGTAAGAATACAGCACAGGGAGAAAGATAGAAATTAATGTGAAACTTTATCTGTCTTTAAACCCATGATAATGAAAACATGAACAGTTACTAATTCAAATGAATAATCTTTGTCAAGATTGAGAATTGTAACTACAAGACCATAAGTATTCCATTTTAACAAAACTTAGAGCTCTAGTTGTAAACATTTCTTTCAGTTACATGAATATACCTTGATTTTACAGGCATTGCTGTTACAGATAGATAAATACAAATCTCTTTGTCCTAATAAAAAAATGTTTTAAAATGTGGTTTTAGATACAGGCTGTGTAGCAATGTTTCACTAAAACATTTGTAATGAAATTCTATGTTATGTTACAAGTGTGAAATGCTGTTAACGTCTCTAGGGTTACACAAATGTCAGTTTATTTGGTATGTTTCTTATACTGTACCAGAGGGGGAGCACACAGACAAAGAGACTACTCTCCTTTTCTTATATATTTAAAAACATTTTTACAACTGTGACATCTGTAAGGGTTCCAGTCTTTTCATACATAGAAAAACTCAAGTAATGCAAATTTAAATTCAGAATTATGATGAATTCTTCTATAAGCACAGAACTTTCTCCCTTTTTGGAGAAGTCTGAAGAAGAGTGGAAGGAGAATCTGAGCAAACTGTTTGTAGTTCACTAAATTCTCAGAGGTACCAGGACAGAATCAGAAATCAGTCCTTCCAGTTTCAATCCTCTTACTGCACTTGGTCCTCCAGAGTACAGCTTCAGCCAATGTTTTGTATCTAGGAGGACTTCTCATCAATTCACCTGAATTCCTCTGAAGAAGAGTTTCAGAGAAAAAGAAAGTTTGCATGTACTGATCTATTAATTTGTTTTAATTCATCTATTAATTTAATTTACATTTACTGCGCTTCCCCATCTACTTCCTGGGTCATCAGCAATGAAGTTTATAGGAACACAGACAACTGGAGAGAACTTCTGTTAAGTAAGAAAAATGTGAGATCATATGTCCTCTAATGCTTTCCAATGCTTGTTAAGTCATTTACAAAGAGGCAGTCTTACTCTCCTGAGAAAAAGAAGCAAATACTGTTTATTGTTATTTGTTATTGCCTCAAACATACTAAATAACCTCTGAACTGTGACATCTCCAATGCATCTGTTCCAGCATACGAAAATTGTGTTGATGATATACCTGGTGAGCATGATGATCGAGAGCATTGCCTGTGATGGGTGGGCCAGTCCTGAGCACTGCTAATGTGTCCATGTGGATGGCAGTGTTAGTGCAGGGGAGTTTTACAGAGAAAGAAATTGTAAGAAATTATAAAATTTACAGCTGAAACTTTAGATTCAGTTCAAGAAACACAGGAAAACTCAAACTCACCAGACAGGAAAGAATTTTTTTTCTTATTTTTACTCTAGTTGTAAATGCTGTCTGCTCCTTGATAAGTGAAGCTGAGTCTCAGCTATTCAGAGTATCTGACAAAAGGAGAAATGGCATTTATGTCAAGAACAATAAGAGATCACTCAGAATGCCCCTCTGAAAAAAAAAAAAAAAAAAAAATTCTTCTAGCATCTTTTTAATTTTTGTCTACCTGAATTGAGAAGCATTTATCTAAAGCAACAGCAATCCACAGTAAAGCTGCCCACAGGCAACTTCAACTTGATCAAATTGCCGTACTGAAAAGACAACATTAAGTCTGTGATAGCACAAGTCCACCTCTTATCTTTTGCCTTCTACTTTTAAAACACTGACAAATTATATTTCAATCACATTCTGAATGTTTCAATATAACCAACTGCATGGAAGGAACATGCATTACACACAGGTACCTTTATATCTCCTGTGCATATTCCTCTATCCAAACCTTGATTTTCTGTTTATGAACTGAACTGCAGCTTGACATCTTCTTCCCCAGGAGGAGGAAGAAGGGCATAAATAAGCTTCAGCCACTCAGAGGCATTCAATCCCAGGTGTCTTGCCTGCTCACCTAATGTTACATTTTGCAGTAAAACAGATGTCTCAGGTGTCTTCCTTTTCCATCAACTTACTTAACTGCACTCTAGGAGAGCTATCTTTTTTCTGAAGATCTTTGCTTGGAAACTAACCTTCACTTTGAGGTCTTAGTGCAGTTAGTCCTGGGAACAGAGTCAAGTATCTATCAACTACTTGGGTACTTTGCCCGGTGATTTGCATTGCCCCTGCTACTGTTAGAGCACAGAGGCTTAATTCTTCATTTAAATCCATTCTGAGGTGGAGATTTTACTTTTCCCAGGAAAATGAAGCAAGTGAGTCACAGACAGAAGAACATTTTCAAAACATGGTCACATTTAGTAGTGCTTCTCAATTACAAGCAACTCCATTTCTTTCTGAAAATTACAGTGCATTTCCCTCAGCAGCAATAACCTCCTCCAGCAAGTTTAATTTCTCCTGCAGTATCTTCAGTGTTTCCAACTCGTTTTTCACTCATGCTGAGAGCACTGCTTCTTGTCTTGAAAGCAAGTTTCATGCCTATACTTCTTCTGACTGTTACACCTTGTTAGATCACTATCTAAGGATGGGTGTACTCTTCACTGAGTTAAAACCTGGCTGGATGGTTGGTCTCAAAGAGTTGTGGTGAATGGAGAATGGAGATAAATCCAGTCGGTGGCTGGTCAGGACCGGCCTTCCCCAGGGCTCAGTTTTGGGGCCAGTTCTCTTTAATATCTTTTATTTTAGATCTTATTGAAAATACCTTTTTAACAAAGTTGAGTTCTGGGTCCTGCACTTGGGTCACAGCAACTCCATGCAACACTTGGGAAGAGTGTCTGGAAGCTGCCCAGTGGAAAAGGATCTGGGTGTGTTGGTTAACAGCCTGGTGAATATGAGCTAGCAGCATGCTCAGGTGACCAAGAAAGCCAACAGAATCCTGGCCTTTAGCAGAAACAGTGTGGCCAGAAGAGCCAGGGAAGGGGTCACAACCCTGTACTCAGCACTGAGGCTACACCTCAATACCTTGTTAAGGTTTGGGACCCTCACTACAAAAAAGATACTGAGGTACCGGAGCATGTCCAAAGAAAAGCAGTTATACTGTGAAGGGTCTAGAAAATGAGTGTTACGAGGAGCTGCTGAGGGAACTGGGATTTAGTCTTGAGAAAAGGAGGCTCAGGGGAGAAACCTTATTGCTCTATATAACTCCCTGACAGGAGGTTGTAGCAAGATGGGTGTCAGTCTCTTCTCCCAAGTAAAAAGCAATATATATATAGAAGAGGAGATGGCCTCAAGTTACACCAGGGGAGGTTTAGATTGGGTATTAGGAGAATATCTTTACTAGAAGGGCTGTCAAGCATTGAACAGGCTATCCAGGGAAGTGGTCAGCATCTGTGGAGTTACTTCAAAGGTGTGCAGATGTGGGTTTTAGGAACATGGTTTAGTGGTGGGCTTGGCAATGTTAAGTTTACAGTTGGGCTTGATGACCTTAAAGGTAATTCCCAGCCTAAATTATTCTGTGTTTCTATGACCATAAAAGGTATACCTTTAGTATCTTCTCTTTTTTTTTAAATCATAGAAATCTGGACTTCTATTACTCAGTTCTAAATCACTTGCAACAAGTTTTTCTGTATATGTTTTATGTTTTATGTTTTCTCTCTTAAGACTATGGTTTCTTTGTTAGTAACTATGGGGCTCCAGCTCGTGGTGTTTTCAGTGATGTTTTTCTCTCTCCTTAAGCAGGCATAATTCAGGAGTTTTTATACTGTTCATTCATTGCAGCTCCACCTGGCTCATATTAACAATGCGTATGTGGACTTCCAGGGGGATCTTCCATGTGTCAGCAGGGGTTGGCACTGAGCAGGCTCTGCCCCTCTTTGCCATCCACTGTCTACCAACACCCTGGGCAGTTGCTGTCTTGGTGGGCTGTTCAGGATGATCTTATCTTTGTTGAGACACTTCTCAGTTCTTAATGTAATCATCATGATGACAAAGTGATTTACATGTTCAAGAGAGGATTCCCTCAGAGTCACACTGAAAACATTCCTGAATGAGGCTGGTAGTAGTGTGTTTTACTGAAGTGTGCCACACTGCTATGACTTCAGTGTGAGCATGTTTCAGGAAGAAAAAGAATAGTAATAGATAGTAATATGTGCCATTGCTGATGTTTCTACTTAAGTATTAATTCATTAAAATTATACAGAAAAAGAACAAATCAATGTTGTATCAGAATGCAAGAAGATGAGTAAACAGTTGATGTGGAAAAGATACCTCCCTCAAAAGTCCAGTCATGAGCCATATGCATACCTTCTGCAAGAGACCACAGAATAGTTATTGAAGTATTGATCAAAGCATTTAACATTTTGCAATAGCTCAAAGAATTTTACTTGAACACTCCAATACACATTTTTCAACATTTCTAATCCATGAAATATTTTGAAGAACTTCAGAAGTTTGGTCCTCATCATTTTTGTGGTGAAGGCCCAGAATTATGCCCCCAGGCACTGAAACTTGTTCCAGCATGTGTGGACACATCTCCCTCCTTTCATGAGCGGAACAAAGGCCAAGGCATCAGCCAGGTGGCATAAACAACTGCTTGCACCCATCACATGGGATGCTTGTGCTGATACCATGTATGGGCATAATTCTAGCTTCACAGTTTCTGTAGGCTAAAGCTGGTTGTTTACAAGAGTGCCCACTGGCCAAATCTAGCCTCAAGAAACTTACAAGTATTACACCAACTTGTAAACGAGTTGCCCTGTTTCTCTTTGCCCTCGCTACCAAGTTCTCTGCTTACGTGCCATAGCCTTTGCTATTAAGCCATTGTTAGAAAGTCTTCTCTCTCCTGCAAACAAGCATACTAGCAGCCTCTGCAAGATGAGGAGAAGCCAGCATCTGGGAAGGCCTCTCAAGCCTCAGACCTGAGAGTATCTCCAGAGGAGGGACCCTCACTGAGAGCCTGAGAAGCTGCAGCATTGTATTGCCAGCCTCACCGGTCGGAAGAGCCTGCTGTGTCTTCAAGAGGACTGAACCCCTGAGCATAAGATCGCCCAGGTGCCAGGGAAAGGACTTAGCCAAGTCCAGCAGTCCAAACGTCTGCCTCAGCCTTAAGCAGCCGACTGACGAGCCACCACGGTGCGTACCAGCTCGCATAAAGCAGGAGCAGCACTTATCCGCATGCCTGCGTGATCCCTGCCATTGCGGGAGAGAAGATGAGCCGTCACTTCTGCCGCTCCGTGCCCTGTGAACCCCAGGGAAATCCAGAGCACCGTTCGTGCCCTGTGCACCACAGCCAGGACCACACCGAGGGGTCTCGCCCGCTCCTTGGAGCCAAGCAAAGGGGAAGCTGCTGCTCCGTGCAGCTGCACCTCTTCCCTGGGGTCGCCCACACCAGCCCCAAAGCCTGTTGCCACAGGGCCGACCCCACCCAGGAATCGGCCTTACAGGCCCTGCCGAGCCAACTCCGCAGGACCGCTCCCTGCTGTCCAGAGGGAGCCGCCTGAGTCCTGCAAAGGGAACCTGCTTACTGGCTTACTCTGCTGCCGCGGGAAGGAGAAGGTTGCCCCCACCATTGCCATCCGAGCCAGCCCCTGCGACATCAACCTGCTGCAGCCTAGCTCCTAACCATGCTACAAACAAAGGACACAGTGTATCTTCTACATGCTTTCCACTCACTAACATTCAGTTCAAAGCACCCACGCCTAGCAGCATAACATTTCCAGTTCAAGCCTCTGACACATTATAATAGTCTCTGTATAGAGTTAAGCAGCTGCCAACGTCCTTTCGAGTCGCCACCTGGTGGACAAGTGGCAGAATTGCACCCTGTGTTATATTAATAGAAATTAATTCTGTAAATATTCTAATAGGGTCCAAATTGTAAATACTAAACCACTTATGGGGTGTATTTCACAATCGTGCACTAGAATATGTATATAAAATAATGATTAATTGGTTATTGATAATTTTAATAATTATTAAAATTTTCTGTATAATTCATATTTCATATTCATAAATTAATAACCTTTTCATCACAATTGCTCATCAGTAATACTTATACGTGGCATCCCAGTATCATATTATTCTATACAGTCTTAACCTGTAGCCTGGCTTTCTGATAACCTACCAAACTGCATTTTCTTACTTAGTATATTTTGTGACATTGGTACTTTTCAAGGCAAATTTGAAGCAGGTGTTTTTCAGCTGCTGGATTTTGTTCAGAGTTCTGCAAGGTGAGTACCAAAGTCCAGGCATCTTCTTTTTTTCATAGCTTACTAATTTCTCCACAAGTGAACATGAACCGCTCTAAAACTTCATAGAGGTGGTGTTGGAAGGTGAAAAGGAAAATTTTAGCTAATTTTTAAAAAAGTCATAAATTTTCCAACATTGTTCAAAGAAAGATCAAAATATTTTGACTTGTTAAAGTTACATGAAGATGTATCAAATAACTAAAATATTTATTTATTTATTTGTTTATTTGTTTAACTTCAATTTGTAAACCACATGGGACTACTTTTTAAAACTGTGGCACAGTGATTGTCCCTGGTATGGGATTCACCTCCAGACTACCAGATCTTCCGGTGGGCTGATAACCTTTGTCATCTAATGGATAGAGATCTGATCAATACAGGCAGATGAGCCCAGTGAGATCTTTAATGAACTGTTCTGTCTTTAGATGCCCACTTTATGATTAATAGAATAGCTTCCAAGTGTCATTAATTCAATTAATTGATTGAGTATTCAGTGATCTTGTCCACATATGGACATGTAGTAATGTATGTGGAGTTGCCATCATTGGAGCTGTTTAGGAGGAGACTTGATGGGGTGCTTGGTTGCATGGTTTAGTTGATTAGATGGTGTTGGATGATGGGTTGGATGCGATGATCTTGAAGGTCTCTTCCAACCTGGTTTATTCTATTCTTCTATTCTGTTCTATTCCCAAAAGATCCTCTTGAGAATGGGAGGCAATACAGAAATTTCTAGAGAACCTAGGTTGTACTGGAGCAGCAGCTGGAAGTAATATGAAATAATACAAGGCATGGTAGATGGCATAAGCCACCACTGTGCAAGCAATTTAATTGAGTTCTACATCTCCCTTGATTATGAGGGAAGCCTGTACACATGGCCCACATGTAGAGCCACTGAGAAACAGCACCTAAGTGAAGGTGTCTACAATAAGAAAAGGAATCCTATTGTAGATTTTGAAATGGACAATTATGCAGTTCTGAAAGCTTCATGGCATGTGCCTTCTCTTTCAAAAGACCTCAGATTTACAACTCTAGGTGTCTAGACAGCTAAGAACTGTCTAAATCTTGAGTTGTAAGGATACCAAAGCATGGTTTTTACTAAGAGTTAATATATAGAAGATTAAGGAACTGATTCACATCAAATGGAGAATGCCAGGAGAGAGACATCAAAAGTAGCCATGGTCTTTTCATCACAGCATTATTGTCTCTGAAAATATAAAGGTTTTTTGCTATCACTTAATAAAAAATTCTGATATATCCACATTGCTATACATTTGATATTTCATTATTTCTCTGTTGACTTCAGCAGGAGCTGCAGGGCTTCCAGAGTTATTGAGAATGAGGTAGTTTATCTAAATTCTAAACATGGATTTAGGAATCTAAGTTAGGCATAGATCATAGACAATACTAATAATTGTTCTACAGATGTTACCCTTTATGAATGACCATTCTGTATAATGAAATAAGTAATCTCGTTCATTAGGAAGATAATTTATTGTTTGAACATTTAAGATTGTCTTTCATTATGGACACAAAGAGTTTATATAACTTGCAGACAAGTAACCTGTGTACAAGAACAGAAAAAGTTTATGTGCAAGTCACTTTTTGATGTCAAGAATATAATTTATAGGTGTTGAAAGTGGAGCACAATAATTTGTATTTACAGAGAAAAAGAGATGTTTTAGTTTCTTTGTCACAGCAAGGAGCCCCTGTAAAGAAGTCAAACCCCAGAACTTTCCATTTTCTCTGCTGGGAAAAACTGGATTGTCATTTTAATGGAGTTACATAGGATCTATTTTTATTAAATGTTTCTCATCTGTTTCTTTCTTTGGTGTTTTGTTGCTTTGTTGTTGGTGGTTTTTTACAAGGAAAGTACCCAGGTATTCAGATAATATCTCTATTGTCTTCTGACAGTGATGTGTTGTATCATCCTCCATAATCACAGAACCACACAGAACCACAGAGTTAACCAGGTTGGAAAAGACCTTCGAGATCATCGAGTCCGACCTATCACCCAACACCATCTGATCAACTAACCCATGGCACCAAGCACCTCATCCAGTCTTGTTTTAAACACTTCCAGGGACAGTGACTCCACCACCTCCCTGGGCAGCACATTCCAATGGCCAATCTCTCTTCCTAACATCCAATCTGAATATACCCATTTCTATGTTTTTTTCCATTCCTCCTAGTCCTGTCATTACCTCACACCCTGAAGTCCCTCACCTGCCCCATTTCCCCCCTTTTTCCCCTCAAATCCCACAGCAGCTGGGCTCTGGTGGAGTCTCCTCCCACCTCAGGTGTGACCACTTTGCCCTCCCCACCCACTCCCCCCCCAGGAAAGGCAGAAGCCCTAAGATGAGCCCATCTGGGCTGAGGATCCTCCTCTTATCCCTGGTGAGTGGCCATGGTGCACGCTGGGTGATGGTGGTGGTGACAACAAAGGCCGGGGGCCTGGTGGCCCCCGGTTGTTAGGGACAGGATTGATGACTACTCCAATATCATCCATGGTATATAATGCTTTTCAGCCATTGGATTACAATATTGATGATTTGTCTAAAATGAGCTGTATTTCATAAGATATACAGTAATTTTGTTAAGTGGCAAGGTGCTTCAGTTCACTGTAGTGTAACCTAATGCCTTCTATAACAAACGTAGGACAATGGGGTTTTTCAGCTTGCTGATGTGATTGGCAGCAATAATAGTAAAATGACAACTGTACTTAAAATGTTCCTTTCTTTACCACTGAGAAACTGGTGTTACTGCTGATTAGTGCATTGTTCGATGATTTTCACACTCAACGAAGTCTTGAGATACCATAAAATCTACAGCAAACTGAAAAAGCATCAAAGACATGGAGAAGGTTCATCAGATGACTGGTTATGTTGCAGAGTGGGGACCATCGCATTGGAAATACGTTTTCATGGAAAGGCCATTGCTGTTTTATTGTAATTGTCTGTTAGTTGTGTGCTTGCTTCCTAGAAAGCCAAGATGACTTGTCTAAACAAGGTACCTCAGAAATTAGAATTTATACTTAAAACTCTATCATCATTGCTGTATATCTTCTTAGGGCCTGCACTAGACAACGCATGCTGAGTGGATCCTTTGAGGGACAGCCAGCAAAGGAAAGATCAATACTTAGTGTCCAGCACCATATACGACAAGAACGCAGGTAAACAGGGACAGAAAGCATGACTTTAAAATATTTTTTAAATAACAGTGAGAAAAAGAATTAAATTTGATCAATAGCCAACATGAAAAACTGAGATTGCTTACTCGTACAAAGAACTGAATTCTACATTCTTTGTTGTAAGTATAATGAAATTCATTGTACTATATAAATGGGAGAAATGCCTTTTTATTTCAAATGTCATTTCTTTCGCTGACTACAAAGCTATCGATTTAAAGATCAGAAGGAAAGAAATTGTCTTATGTTAGACAGATTGACAACAATTGAAGAACATAAAAGCTTCTGATCCTGGCAAAAGAAAACATATAAGAATTTGAGCTACTGGGTGACTGAAGGTGGCTTTATGGTGGCTATCCTATAAAGGTCAAAATTTCATCTTGAGATGTATCGTTAAATTGATTATGATTGTTTCAGGTCACTGAGACATGGTTCCAACAGCCAGCGAATCAGCAGAGGAAAATCTCTTGAAACGTTGACTCAAGATGTAAGTCCTTATCGAAAAGATAGTTCAATTTGAGAATATAAGAAATATGTAGTACATAATAAATGTTTGTGCAAGACTAACTTCTATTTATGATCCTGTTTACAATTTGTCTTTTGAAATATTAAAAGGAAATCATAAAACAGATACTGTAACTGCATTAGAAGTATCCTCAAAACAATTGACATGGTTATTTCACTGATAAACTTACTGGTTTTGGAACACTTACTATGATAGATTCACTGAAGCTGTAGACACTGCATTAGGAACACAACAATTGCTACCCAGGATACCTTAAATACCTTAAAGTCTGGAATTCACAGATCACTCAGACTGGCAAAACAGCACTCCAAAATTTCTGATGGGAGTTTAACAATATTTTTTAAATATCACCAGTTTATTAAAGATCTAACTGGGCAGCAAAACTGTCAGGAAAAGAACAAAGACTAAAAGGGAGAATAGTAATCATGGACTTCACTGTGGTATAGTTTCATACATTTAAGTGCATTTTCACTTCTGAAATTCTTAATATTTTATGGATCTCTGACTAGGAAAATTCATGGGACAATATTATTTTCCTTCATTTCCAAACTCTGAGTGTAATTTTTTTATATGTGCTTTATACTTGAAAGCGACTGCATGAGATGTAATTAATCACATATCATAGACCACAGAATGATTTTTTTTTTAAGTGACCTCTGGAGATATCTAGTCCAACTCCTCTGCCACAGCAAGTTCACCTAGAGCAGGTTGCACAGGAATGCATCCAGGTGGGTCCAGAGATGGGGACTCCAAAAACCAATTTGGGCATCCTTTTACAGTCCTCTACCACCTTCAAAGTAAAGAAGTTCCACCTTGTATTTAGATGAAATCTATGTTCAGGTTTGTGCCCATCACCTCTTGTCCTATCACAGGTTACTACCCTGCATCATGGTAGAAAGAAACTGTAGGTAACTATCTTTTAAAGCAGACGTGGCTTTGCTTGTGTCCAATATTATTATCCCTCCAGAACTACTCCAAAAACTCACTTAACTCTGAATAGTAGAACTGACTGTATCCTCCACTGGATGAGCTCAGACAGTGTCCTCCTTTTCCACTCCCCGCTCTCTGCGCTTGGGCAGTCACTACCTGTATGTTCTGTACAACTCCCTGTCTGACAACATATGCAGCTGGTGAGAGAAGCTGAAAGGGTGTGTAAAGCTTTTCTTTCCCAGTCTTTGCCCTGAGTAAATTGGATGCTATTAATTCCAGTTCAGACAGATCAGCTGAGCATACAGGACATACAGGACCTTTGCTTTTAAAGTGAAAAGTTTCATTGATAGGACTTCATAGATTACATTAAAAGTGAAATTAACCTTGAAGTCCCATAGGTACAAAATAAAGTACAATATGCTTGACTGAGTTGATGTGTTGTGCATTTGGAAGTAAAGGATTTTTCATTTGCATCTTTCTGTGTAAAATATTGTATCTTGCTTTCATCTGAAATATTATAAAACAGCAGCCTCCAGACCTCATTTGAAAGGACTCATTTTGCTTCTAGCACTCCAACACAGTGAGATACAGAAATGCGCAGCGAGAAGACAGTGAGATAAAGATGATCCAAGAAAAAAAAAGAACAAGCTGAAATGAAAAGGTATTTAAAAATCAAAAGTCTGAGCACAGACATTTCTGTATTGAGTATTCTCTTTACGGAGTAAAAGATGTTAAGAGTCATGATGAAAGAAGAACACAACATAAGGGATATTTTTCTCAGGTATAATGCATATCACTTAATAATTTGCATTCTGTCTTTTAAAAGAAAAGTCCAGGAAGAGGAGCTGCGGGAAAATCATCCCTATTTTGATAAACCGCTTTTCATAGTTGGTCGTGAGCACAGATTCAGGAATTTCTGTCGAGTGGTGGTACGAGCGCGCTTCAATGCGTAAGTTTATTGCGTATCAACAATCGGTACCTGTGGTGGAGTAGGAAGGTTCCCCCACACACACAAAAGAATCCACAGCTAACTCAGCCAGAGAAGCAGATGAAAGCTATATTTTACAAGCAGATATGGAATGCAATGAATATGTACAAAAACATACAATATTTACAATATATACAGAAATATACAGCAATGTATGTAATACAGGAAACCTTTCCCCAACCCCCCTGCAGCCAGGGGGTTCAGCCTGTCCCTCCCTTCTCCCTCCCTACCTCCCCCTTTTCCCAAAAGGGTTAGAGAGAAAGAGAAAGGAAAGTAATTAAAAGGGGAAAACTTTGTTAAGCTCAAAAAAAAGCGTTAGTTTTCTTATCTGGTTAGCAAGAATCGTCCCTGCGTAGCAAGCTGTTGCTTCAGAGAGAAAAGCAACGGGCCAGATCACAGTACAGGGGGAAGAAGAAGACTGCCTGCCCCCCCAACTGAAAGACTAGGCTAGAACTTACAGCTGGGTTCTACCAATGAAATTGGTTTAGCATATCTTTGTTTTCATTCTAATATCAAAACATTCAGCCAGAGTGTTCAGAAAGTGTCAATTTCTTAAAGACACAGCCTAAACCGGTCACAGTACCCACGAGTGTTTGCTTTCGTCACCTCAGAAATCTCGGTTTAGCCTTTATTTTCAAATGACAACTGAGTATGGTGTAGTCACCATGCAAGCTGTCAGTCAGTTGCTTAGTCTTGCTGTTGGAAGAAAGGAAGCACTAAAATGCTCTCTAAGGGCAGCCGTGTTTGAGCATTCTAGACTGCTGATGGGAGAAGACTGTGGTGAAACTGCAGGCATGAACTGAGAGGAGAGGGTCATGTTTTTACACCTATATTTAGTCCTTGGGGAATCAGATTGCTATTCCCTTCCTATTCGTCATCATAGGGCAGGGAGTCTTTATACGGCGCTACTCAAAGATTGATTATAGGTGATAATGCAAAGACTTGTTATCCCATAATTAGAGACCCGGAATGGGATGGGGGAAAGTGTTCAGCTGTGGGACATTAAAAGATAAAAGCTGAGACCAAGTGAAAACCAGGAAGACTCAGTAACTGAACTGGAGGTGTATGCAAGTGTAGCAGATATAGATCCACTTAGCAGCTTGATGTAAAATCATCTTATAGCTCTGTCTATAGCAAGCACCCTAATTTTGGAGGGTTAGTGCAAGTTATCTTGCAAAACAACATCATAAGACACAAGATAGCTCAGGGCTGTGAGCTTGATACTTGGAAGACCTGGTTTCAGCATCTGCTTTAATATAGATTTTCACTACACCCTTTAAGAAATTACTTCTGAGTACAGCAGCAGGAAGGTTAGATACTCAGGTTTGCTATAGCCATTAAGTGTTATACCAGCTGTATAGAAGCACATCCGTGAATTAGGCACCTACTTTCCTATGCAACTGCTAACCTGATTGTGATTCACTACTCCATGAAGCAGCTGCTAAATTAAAACAGCAAAACAAAACACGTGGACATGTATTCCAGTCCCATGTCCATGCCTTTTAGCTTTGTGGAGTACCTGAGGGTCACAGGATGTTGATATTATCAACAGTTTAATTAGAATGTTAGCAATTATAAGAGTAAACTGATTTCATTAAACAGTCTTTTTTGTTTGTTTGTTTATTTAAATTCTGTTCCACCCAGATGGCCAAGTAAGATATTCTGCATATCTTTTTGAACTGAAAGCATACATACTTTCTTCCAGTAAAAAATGCTGAGGAATGCCACTGTATACAGTGTCAGGAAGAGGTATGAGCTTCAGAAAACACAAAAGTGGGTTCAGTGGGAAGGCACCAAACCCAGTATATTCTGTATACTGACCCGAGTAAGTGCGTGAGCCTGGCCTGAGGAAGATTCTTCTAGTTCTCCTTGTGTGCATCTTGTATTCCTGTAACTCATAGCCATGAAATCACTGTGGTGGTTATGCCTTAAACCAGATCAGTCCATTTTTCACTTTAAATTCAGTGATGGTAGTTTCACAAAATCACAAAATGTTGGAGGTTGGAAGGGACCTCGAAAGACAATCTAGTACAACCACTCTGCCAGAGCAGGATCACCTAGAGTGGAGCAGGAATGCATCCAGGTGAGTTTTGAGTATCTCCAGAGAGGGAGACTCCACAACCCCCCTGGGCAGCCTGTTCCAGTGTTCCAGCACCCTCACAGTGAAAAAATTTCCCTCATGTTTCCATGGAACTTCCTGTGTCTCCACTTCTACCCATTGCCCCTTGTCCTGTCATTGGACATCACTGAGAAGAGCCTGACTCTACCCTCTTGGCACTTACCCTTTATATATTTATAAACATTGATGAGGTCACCTCTCAGTCTTTTCTTCTCCAAGCTGAAGAGCCCCAGCTCCCTCAGTCTCTCCTCATAAGGAAGAGGTTCCACTCCCTTAATCATTTTTGTGGCTCTGCACTGGACTTTTTCAAGCAGTTCCCTGTCCTTGAACTCAGAGGCCCAGAACAGGACACAATATTGCAGATGCAGCCTCACCTCAGGGCAGAGTACAGGGGAAGAACCTCTTGCACCCTACTGACTACACCCCATCTAATACAGCCCAGAATGGCATCAGCCTTCTTGGCCACAAGAGCACATTGCTGGTTCATGGTCAACCTTCCACCCACTAGGACCCCCAGGTCCTTTTTGCCTTCACTGCTCCCCAGCAGGTTGGTCCCCAGCCTGCACTGATACATGGGGTTGCTCCTCCCAAGGTGCAAGATTCTACACTTGCCCTTGTTGAATTTCATTAACTTTCTCCCTGCCCAACTCTCACATCCCAATGGCTAGGGCACTTATACATTATATAGGGTACTTCAGTGCAGATCCTGCCTCATTTGCTACAAGGATTTGAAAGATAAGTAACATGTGCCCCTAACCACTGGTTCAGGGAAGGCTTCTTGGATAGGATTCTTGCCGCTTCTCCTGCTGAAGCCCTTCTGCTTTGTATAAAAAGACAAAATAATCACTGGAGCAAGAACTTAACTCATGTTTCTTAGATATGTGCTCATTACTTACAGTGGTTCTTGTTCTCTCTGTCTGCCTGATAGGTGTTCAGATGTGGTAGGTGAAGTGCAGCAATTTATAGGAGAGTTAAGATATAGAGAATCTAGAAATATTAATCAGAAAATTATTGAAGAAGTAATAAAAGAGCTAGGGCTTGTGGAATATTTGTTTTGTGTGTGCCAACTGAGGATATTGTCCAAGAGGATTTGAGATAAAGGAAATTGCTCCTGAACTTTTGGAACATAAAATTCAGTAGCAGGTTATCCCCACCCTGTTCCCAAGTGAAATACCAAATGAAGTCTGTGCTTACAGAAACAAGATCCGAAAAAAATAAGTTCTGGGCCCCTCAGTTTAAGAAGGACATTGAGACGCTTGAACATGTCCAGAGAAGGGCAACGAGGCTGGGGAGAGGCCTTGTGCACAAGCCCTATGAGGAGAGGCTGAGGGAGCTGGGATTGTTTAGCCTGGAGAGGAGGAGGCTGAGGGGAGACCTCATTGTTCTCTACAACTACCTGAAGGGTGGTTGTAGCCAGGAAGGGGTTGGTCTCTTCTCTCTAGCAACCAGCACCAGAACAAGAGGACACAGTCTCAAGCTGCACCAGGGGAAGTTTAGGCTCGAGGTGAGGAGAAAGTTCTTCACTGAGAGAGTCATTCGTCATTGGAATGAGCTGCCCAGGGAGGTGGTGGAGTCACCATCCCAGGAGGTGTTCAAGAGGGGACTGGATGTGGCACTTGGTGCCATGGTCTAGTCATGAGGTCTGTAGTGATAGGTTGGACTCAATGATCTTTGAGGTCTCTTCTCTTGGTGATACTGTGATCTTTAGAGGAATTAGAGGTAAGGCATGAATTAAAGAGATACTGTGTGTGTTGATAATATGACTAAAATAGCTTAGAATTAATTGAAATTTTTAGAGACATTTAAAATTAAGCCAAGGTAAAATGTAGCCTTGATTTTGGACAGAAATTTATTTGAGGTATTGAATGCATTGTATAATTGTAATGCTGACTAAAATAAATTATAAATGACTATCTTTTCTTCTCTTTATAGTTCTAAAACAGATCCTGTTACTGGAGCTGTGAAAAATACCAAATACCATCAGCTTTAGTAAGCACTGCAAAAGTAACTTTTGGTCACATAATCCTGCAGTAAATTGTGTGAGCGCACACATGCATATATGTGTGTTTGTGTGCATGCACATACCTACTTCTTTCTTTTCCCCCAAAAGCTTTTTCTTTTCATGGAGTTGTCAGGGGAGGAGGATGAATATGGAGAGGCCTTTTTTTTTTTTTTTTCACTTGCATGTTCCCTACTTTTACTACACATTTCTGAACTATTGAAATCTTGGACACTCCTCAGCTTAATTTATTTTTCATGGGAAAGCACTTAATTGCAACATAGGTGCAATACAAGTGGCAGCACTCTTGGCATTTCTGTAATGGTTATCCTTATGTACTGTTCACAGTGACTTGCTGGGTTTGGTTACTTACCTGGACTGGGTCATGATCATTGTTACTATATGCTCCTGCATTTCCATGATGTTCGAATCCCCTTCAGAAGAGTTATGCATGCTCCAACACTACAGGTACTGTCACTGAATCATTTTACAGTTAATGAAGCACAGTCACCTTGTATTTCTCCACTGCCTTTTCCTAAATTATGACTGTTCTCTGCTTTGATTTTCAGATTGCTGAATATGTTTTTGTAATATTCATGAGCATTGAGCTTAATCTGAAGATTATGGCAGATGGCTTGTTCTTTACACCAACAGCTGTTATTAGGGACTTTGGAGGAGTTATGGACATATTTATATATCTTGTAAGTTTTTATATTTATAGGAGGTTTGTGTTGCATTCTTAATTTTTATAAATTTTTGTGTATAAATGTTCGGTAACAGTAAAAAAAAAAAAAAAAAGGCTCTGCAACCTGGTGCAAATGCAATAGTGTAGTATGTATACAAACACAACTGCTTTCACTTGCAGTTCTATCAGTTATATGTACAAATACTTGTTTAGAAATCTAAAAATACACTTACATGATAAGGACCTGGCATTTAAGTGTACTACTGTTGTATGGCCTTTTTTAATTCTTTATTTGTTGATATGTTTTAAGTATAAGACCTGATTTCATTTGAAAGTAAGCTCAAAATCTCTGGCCTTGCTTCAGCATTTTTTTGCAGAATCTTTATTTTATCTGTTGCTTAACCATTCATTGCTTCCTTCCCTCTTGACAATTCTCCTGCGTTTTCAAAAGCCTCTGCTATTTGGCAGAAGAGCACACCCTTGTTGCTGATGCTGCCGTAGCAGAAAAGAAGCAAAGCAGCATAATTTGATATTCTATACCTATCAGTAGTGGTTCTCAGGAAAAAAATTATTCTACTGTCTTCTTTGTCCCTTGGAAATTTCATTCATTCCATTCAAATACCAGAGAATGAGATCCATTTCCTCTTCATGTATGGCAATAAACACCAAAGAATGTATTAAAACCAGTGATCAGTATAATACAATATGAAATGCTTTCTAAGTGAAAAAATTACTAAGATTTGATGGATTTAGATTAAATCCATCAGATTTATCCACCAGGCAGATGTGCTGCATAAAATTTGTCACAATCAATTTGTATCAAAGATTCCATTGTTAGCATAAATAAAAATATGCATACTTAGACACAACAGCTACTGTAACATACTTAGTATGTGAAATCCCTCTGTAGCCCTCTGCTTGTCTGAAGGAAAATTTAGGTGGTATAGCTTGGAAATTTGAATGTGCCTGTGAGAGGTCAGAAGCACTGGCAGATCTTTTTGTTTTGATGAGGAAACTGTCTTTTAGCACTGCTGGTTTTAAGAAATTATATTGTATTTTAAGTCACACGGGTGATATAAGCTTGATCCTCCATTTTTTGTGCATTTACCTCTAACACTCTCACTTCTGTCCTCCTATAATGATGTTAGCTTTATAAATCCTTCTTTAAAAATAAGAAGCAATTAACAGACTTCATAATCAATAACCATCTGTCAGAGCTTGTTCAGGCTACAAGACACAGCTATGCTCTTTGAAAACACTTCTGAATGCATAATATTGACATGATAAAGCCGCACAGTGACAAAGCTACTTATGCCTATAACAAAGTAATAGGAAAAAATGGCAAGAAAAGTGTTAACAGACTTTCCAGGTGAGCATATCTCAGTTTCAGGATAGAATCCCTAAAATGAGAAGGGAGAAGTTAGATGATGTTTCCTGTTCCAAAAATACAGTTCATGTTCCTGCTCTGAATCAGCCAATTTTATTTCTTCTTTTGAAACTGTTCCGTCTACTAAAAAGAGTGAAATAGATTTTTGAGTCAAAGGGGAAGACAGAAGCTGAAGGTGATGCCCATTAGTTAGGACACTCAGCCAGGGCACAGGAGATCCAAATCAGGGCTTTTTTGCCTTAATCTTTCATTCAATTTTACAGAAAATAAGTGCTTATTGATCTGTGCTATGTCTATGTCAAGTGAGATATTGTAAGCCTAAACCTTCTTTGCCTTTTCATGTCCTGTCTCCTCAAGGTGAGTTTGATATTCTTGTGCTGGATGCCTCAGAATGTCCCTGCCAAATCTGGGGCTCAGCTCTTAATGGTGCTTCGCTGCCTCCGACCTCTTCGAATTTTCAAACTGGTCCCTCAGATGAGGAAAGTGGTGCGAGAGCTGTTTAGTGGCTTTAAGGAAATCTTTTTGGTATGTGCCACTTATTTCGTTCCTGTTAAAAAGAAGGTGTGGAGGAGTCATAAGATACCATTATGCTATAATGTGTGTATATATATATATATATTCTAAGCTTCTGTCCATTGTTATCTGTTAACTTTCCATTGTTGCAACCATTGCAGATGACCACGACAGGTTAAAAGTTTGGAATATAAGTAACTCATACACATTTATACTGTATAAAGCTGCTGCAATCATTCTTTTATAAATGGTATTATTTGTCCACCATATATTTGGCCATAACTACATAGGAGGGCTACTGAAATAAAATCTAGCACTTATTTACAGTTCTAGTTGTGAAGGAAGAACTGAAATAGGGTGTGGCAGATCTGCAAGAACAAAAGTAAACCTGGTTTCCAAGCTGAAGGTCTCTATTCCCAAGTTCTTTGAGAAGCAGCCAGAGACAATTGTTCATCACAGATGTGGATCTCATTGTTAAGTTGTTGTTGTTATTATGATCATGATTATATACTCATGCACTCATAGTCATAATAACAGTAATGGAGTCTAATTGCATGATGAGTACCCAATCCATCATCTTGCAACGCTATGTGATATTTGTCAACCTAAATAGACTTTTTTTTTCCTTAATAGAACACTTTATTAGATCAGGTTATTATACAAATCTAAGCTACAAAATATTAGCAGAAAGTAATAGAGGAAGGACCAAAAGCAAAAAGCTAGTTAGCATTTTATCGATACTGTCTTTTATTAAAGATATTTACATCATAATTTGTTCATACATATCTTTATCATAGCTGTCCTGGAATTAAATATCTAACAATGGCTTACTCAGGTTAATTAGTAAAGCCTGATTCAGCAAAACAGAAGCATATATTTAAGTGCTTTAATCTTCAAAGTGAATAGCAGTTGTTATGGGTACAGAATTTAGCAAGGTACAAGAAAACTTTGTTCCTTATCTACAATTCTTAGATGTAATAATAATTATTACTATTATATTGCACCTAGTTACTGCATCAGAACCCATGAGAGCCATATCTCCAGTTTTATGCAAAAAAGCAGTCCTTCCTGCAAGAAGGATCTGACCACCTTTTTTAAGGCTGCAGGAGGAGAGCTTGACAAATCTAACTTCATCCTTACAGGTTTCTATTCTTTTGCTGACATTAATGCTTGTTTTTGCAAGCTTTGGAGTGCAGCTGTTTGCTGGAAAACTGGCTAAATGCAATGATCCACACATCATCTCTAGGGTAAGAACTGTTCTGCTTCAAAACAATAGTATGCTGTGCTGTTTCTGCTTGATGGGCAGTCAGACCTGTAACATGAGACATGGAGATCTTGAGTACTGTCTTGTTCAAAAGAAAGATGATGGAGGGAAAGGTGATAAAGGGTACGAGGTAATAAAATGAATGAGGGTAGGCTGGCGTTTCACACAAAAAGTAAAATCAAGGCCAAATACTGGGTACTGTCTGAAAAAGTTGTCGAATCAGTGTCATATTATCTGGAAAGGACTGGATGTCACATGGAATTAACCATGGAAAATTACACTTTTGCATTCCTAGGTCGGCAGCTACAAAATAGGTTAGGCTGATAGAGCTCAAAAGCACTGGGAATGCTGTGTAGATGCAAGGAGAAGGATAGTTGTGTTTTGTACTCCGTTTGGAGAAATAGCATCACCTGGAGAAAACAATGGTCTTTAAGAAGAGGTAAAAGTCAAGATAGACTTTCAAAAATAAAATCATTCGTAGTTGAAGAAGGGCTTTTTAATTTCTCCCTAAGATGCATTTTTCATTTGGATAAAGGTCCATGACTACTCATCCCAGTCCTGTACACGTCCCTTCATTTCTGTTTACATTGCTTCCCCATCACAGCAAGTATGAAGTCTATACAAACATTTTGGCATCTCTCACAGGCAATTATTTAATCTCAGGCTTTGGTTTATTTCACTGTAGGAAGACTGTCATGGCATCTTCAGAATAAATGTAAGTGTTTCCAAAAATCTCAATTTAAAGTTAAGACCTGGAGAGAAAAAGCCTGGATTTTGGGTGCCAAGAGTCTGGTAAGCTGCTAAACATTGCCCTATGTTCCTTCAAAATCTAAGCTGTTGATGTAGAATATGACTCAGATCTCAGGTGGCATTAAATTACTGATACAGGTTTCCTGGTTTAAGTCAGATGATATTAAGGGTAGAAATCCTGGTATATTAAAAAAAACCAAAAAAACAGATATATGAAACTTTTCCAAACTTAACCTGCTCTTCTGTTCATAAAGCAGAAAGATAAAAAATACCTGTAGGTACTTAACCTGGATGGGAATTAGGTGTGGGAATTACTGTCTTGAACAAATTGTTCTTTACTTCTGTTATGAAGACATCCTGAGAAGCATACATCAACAACAGAACCTAAGAATATTTAGGAAAAGTTGGGAAGAAGAGGGAATCAACCTGCCTAAAAGAAGGCTGAAAAAACCAACCCAGGCAAGTCATGCCTAAAACCAGCCTTTACTTTCTGTGGCCATCAGCCATGCCAGCTAGCAGCTTTTTTTTTGTTTTTCTTCCAGTGCAGGGAATCCATGCAGTCTATCTGATGCAGTAGTGCAGTAAAAATTATTTAAGAGCTAACATTATGATTAGTATCTAATTTTTCCCAACACCTGAACAGGCAAAATCTGTTCTTTTTAATTGTTTACATTTCTAAGTTGGTTTTGCAAAGTCAGCTGAACAGCCACAATTATTTTAATTGACTATGTGCATTGACAAAGAATGTACCAGCAGTGGTAGATTCAATAATCAAATAATACGCTGTGATTTGAACAGTCAGTGAAACTCTGACATCTGCAGGAGTCTTTGTTTCTGTATGCTTCAGACAAATTCTTCCTCAAGTAAGCAAATTCAGTCCTCTTCAGCTTGAACCAGAAATAAAGCCCAAACTATCTTAATCAGCATAACTGTAAACTTTGGGGAATATTTTGCTATTGCAGAAAAATGTTTTACTGCAAAGACATTTATGCCACCTGTTGGATGTGTCAGGCCAGATTTTCAAGAGCCAGATGTTAGTAAAGGAACTGCATATAAAAGAAATCTCTGCATCTGAGAGCTCTCTTTTTCACTGTAAAGACTTAATAATTATTCTGGTATACAACCATTTACCTTACAAATTGTGAAAAAATTATACAGAGAAGGAGCACTGTCCTATCCTAGCCCAAAGACGGCACTATTAATGTTCAGCTGGAAACATCCTCTTGAATCTCAATTGATACAAAAGATCAGAGCAGATGGTATGAAAAAGCCAAGAAGATGGAGACCAGTGACAAGTGGTATCCCTCATGGGTTGGTACTGAGACCGGTGCTGTTTAGCATCTTTGTCAGCAATGTGGACAGTGGAACTGAGTGCAAGTTTGCAGATGACACCAAGCTGTGCGATGACTTGCTGGAGGGAAGGGATGTGATCCCGAGGGACTTGGACGGGCTTGAGAGGTGGGCCCAAGCAAAGTCTTGGTGAGGAGTGGCTCAAGAGCAGTGTCAAAGAGAAGGGCTTGGGGTCTGTCACCTGATGAACATCTCAACGTGAGCCTGTATTTATGGCTGTTGCTGTTGTATTCTTATTCTTGAGACAGAGCCTTGAATAATATGTTTCAGAAGCTTTCACGGCAACTTTGCAAGGTATTTTAAATGTTAGCTAGAATGTGAAAAATCCAGGTAACAGACAGAAATAATTTTATTGCTGAAGTTACAGCTACTTTTATACTGCATTTCAGGGCAAATCCTCGGAATTTCAATTTTGACAATGTGGGGAATGCAATGCTGGCACTATTTGAAGTTCTTTCATTAAAAGGCTGGGTGGAAGTCAGAGATGTTATAATTCATCGTGTTGGGCCGGTAAGCAGTCATATCAGAATCACTGAATTCTACAGCACAAATTTTGATTGGTTTTAACTATTAATGTTATTTTTGTCTACTCAGATCCATGGAATCTATATTCATGTTTTTGTATTTCTTGGCTGCATGATTGGACTGACCCTCTTTGTTGGAGTTGTCATCGCTAATTTCAATGAAAACAAGGTATGGAGTGAATATTTTTTTATCATTGTGTGGAACTGGTTCTGTAAGAAATCTGACACTGATCTTGCACTGTCTACATTACCTGGTACGTCTGCCTTTAAGATTGACTCACCAATCTTACATCCTGCAAGTCTCCAAGTAAGTAGCTGTCTCAGTCCGGAGAGGGAAAGAGACTCAGTTCTTTTGAATATTCCCATGTTGTGAAATTAGAGGCACAAACAAGGCCAAAATATCAACAGCTAGACTATTTAGTACATAAATAAAGTGGATGGATCAGAAGGGGAGAGAGAGAAAATAGAGAGGGAGAGAGAGAAGTGAGAGAGAAGAGGAAAGGAATTATATTACCACACCCCTCACCCCCCCCCAAGACAGTTTGTGGAGGAAAGGTGCTGCAGGAGATGTTGGGTTTGTAGAGAAACGGTGCTGAGGCTTTGGCTGTAGAAGAGATGTGGTCCTCTGGGCAGCCTCTTAGCTCCATGAGTTGCAGCAGGCGGAACTTAGGACACGGAGAGAGGGTTCAGTCTGCTTCTTCCAGGCTCCATGGCCTCTTTTCTTCGGAGCAGCACTGTCTGGGCTTTTCCTTCACTCGTGCTTTCTTTCTCAGCGGCATTGTCCTTCTCCTGTGTTTTTGGTTCTCCGTTTTTCTTCTGCTAAGCCAGTAGTTGCTCAAGTCTTTTATACAGTTTTTAGTCCTTAGCTATGTGTCCCAAGTATTGTCCCTCAGGAATTCAGGGCCAGGAAGTTATCCTTAGGTAAGTATCCAGGTATCGTTTTCCAGGACATCTCTCTGTGTATTCCTGTGTGTTTGGGCAGGGTTCTGGATGGAGTGGGGGGGCCTCCGCCTCCTCCTTCTCCATCTACCTGCCCACGCACTCATCACACATCAGGAAATAGGTGATGAATCCATTGTCTCATCATCCTCCCTTCCTGGGGTATCTGATGGCTGGAAATGATCTTGTCCTGAAGGCGTGATGGCTGGGCCCTTGGGCCATTGCTGTAGGCCAGCTGCAGGCCAGTGAGCAATGTTATCTTTGCACCTTCCAAGAGTCCTTCCAGTGGCTCTGCCCAATACACATCAGCTATTGTCTGGGCAAGCAGCAAGTGATTTTATCTTTGTTGAGTCACACCAGGAGAGACAAGCTTTTAGTCTCTCACAGTAGCCAGATCCATATGTCCTTCAAAACTCGAGTCTAAGGTGCTAGCAATCCATCACACACTCTTTCAGAGCTGTCTGATTTTACTTACAATGCAGCCATGTTGTCAGATGGAGATTGGGCCTAAAGCACAATGTACTTGTAGATGCTGTACTGGATTTTTATAGTTGCTTTTGCCCCTTCCTGTTAAGCTGTGTAGCATTACTTCTTCTTCAAAGGTGTCAGCTTTATACTGATGAATATAAAGTATTTTCCAGCAAATCTTAAAAAAAAAAAGTAATTTTATTCAAATTTCACATCATTAAAATATTACTTGAAATGTTAAAATTATTGTAACATTTTTCTTCTGTAACTATGATGTATTTAGCTCTGTATGTTTCTGTTATATACATTATAGTCTAAGAAACTCTGAGATGCTAGCTGAGCATTTTTATCATATAAATTGTTTCTTCATTCCCTTTAGACTTTCTTCATGGGTCAGTGTCCTCAAAAACCTTTTCATAGGTATGAGTGCAGGCAGGAAGAAGAAATATCACATTACAGAGGTTGCACTTAAATAGCCTTTGGTCACTGCCAATCAAACATCTTTCCTTTACCTTGTTGAGGTATGCTGTATGTGATGTTGAGGAGTGAAGAAATGGTACACTCCTCTTCAGTTTTTCATCTGATATTGAATGTGTCTTTGCCACACCTACAGGCATCTACTTTTGGCCATTGCCACAGAAAAAGGGTACTAGAATATCCAGATCCTTGTCATTGCTAGTATGACTTTTATTATGTTTTTGTGACAATAAACAAAATCCTACCAAGTGCTGTCAATATCCTAGACAGGGCTTTTGCTCTTAGTTCCTACTCTTTCCATAGGAGTCACTCACTAGATCAAGTTCACTGTGACAGCCTGTCTCCTGAAAAGGCATCTTGTGAGATTTCTTTCATAAATTAGGGAGATGTTATAAACTGATAACTTACTATTCATCTGTGTTAGTCAACTCTCAGCTATGGAATAAGGTGATTCTGGTTCAACAAGCATGTTACTTTGGAAGTAACATAAATATACACTGCTATCAGCAGAACCCTTTCACCAGTTTTTTAAGTTTCAAATATGAACAGGAAGAAAATACCCTTAATTATATGTGACTGTAGCAGATTCATATTCCACTCCCTCTTAGACATGGAGCTTTAAAGACAGCTCAAATTCATATGAGAAGTGAAGTTTTGTTTATGTTCACTGTGATTCAAGATGAATGGGAACAGGAAGGTGTGAACATAAGGCTTAGAAGGATTGTGAGCACAGAAGATAACTGAACAGTTCACCTTAACCCAGTTTGCCTCTCATGAGCTACCAATGTAAATGTGGAATTCTGAGGTGCAAGACATGGACTAGGCTTCCTGTTATTTTCAGAAAATTATCTGATTCTTTTGTTTGTCATTCTGGGGTTGTTTTCTCTGCTTGTACATTTTGCTCAAACTATGGCCACCTTTTCAGATGTCCTCCCTCAATTCCATATATGAATACAGGGAAAGCCCTTGTCTGAACATCTGAAAAGCTAATGACTAGTAACATTTTCCTGGAAATTACACTGAACAGACACATCATGAAATATTTCTATAGAATTTACATGACACTAAAAATACATTCGGTATAAATAATTTATGTCCTCTAGTCCAACTTCTTCAGTTGTTTCTTAGTAACTTCAGGTAGCTGCTGAGACATGTGATGTTTACTTTTTCTCTCTTTTTTCATGAATACTTGTTACTTTTTGTGTATTTACTATAGGGGAAACTAAAAATGTCTTCAGATTTGAGTTGAAAAAATGAATATGTTAGTTAATTATACGTTGGGGGGAAGGAAATCTCAGCCTGATCAATATTCAAGTAGAGTGAAGAAGCATCCAGGAGCTAAAAAAAGTGTGAAGTGAGAGTAGCCTAGAGAGAAGAGAGCAAAGTAGTCCACTTCGTGAGATAAGTTGCATCAGCCTAAAACTAGTTACTTGGTCAAGCTATTGATGTTTTAAGTGGATGTTTGCTTTAGAAACTTCATGGCTGATACTCAGGAGTTGTTGAGGAGAGTCAGTTGGACAATTACTGAATAAACTATTTTATGTGAGAACAAACAATTTTCCAAAAAAAAGCCCTAAATATTTTCAGATATGCTCTGGTGTTTGTTGTGAGCTGTTAGAGCTGCAGGCACGGAGATGTTGGACTAGGAATTACCACAGGGGGCTCTGCACTGGGTGCTCAGCTGTCTCAAGTGCCAGGCCAACAGCCAAAAGTGTTCTACCACCCCCTGTTTCACAAACCCTGCCTGTCACTTGTTACAGCTTCCAAGTGGCATGTGTTCAATTGGCAGTGAAGATGTAACTCAAAGTGAAGATTGACTCAAATATTATCTGGCAATTTTGATCTGAATTCCAAATGTAAATGCAACTCTTCCAGCAGTAGTCCCACTTGTGTGGCTCTGCTCTGTGGTCCCTTCGTAAAGATCCCACTGGTGGAAGTGGTAGTTTCTCAGCAACAGAATGACTTGACATCACTATTTCTAAATTTTACATTTCTTTTGCCACGTTGTGTCTTGTTTGCAGTGAAAGCTCTCCAATAATATAAACCAGACATGCTCATTGGGCTCAGTGAGTTTCCTTTTAATTTAAGTATTTCTAAATGGTACAGTACTGTTTCCAGTTCTGGGCCCCTCAATTTAAGAAGAACATTGAGACTCTTGAATGTATCCAGAGAAGGGCAGCAAGGCTGTTGAGAAGCCTCGAGCACAAGCCCTACAAGGAGAGGCTGAGGGAGCTGGGATTGTTTAGCCAGGAGAAGAGGAGGCTCAGGGGAGACCTTATTGCTCTCTACTACTACCTGAAAGGAGGTTGTAGCCAGGAGGGGGTTGGTCTCTTCTCCCAGGCAATCAGTACCAGAACAAGAGGACACAATCTCAAGCTGCACCAGGGGAGATTTAGGCTCGAGGTGAGGAGAAAGTTCTTTACAGAGAGTTGTTAGCCATTAGAATGGGCTGCCCAGGGAGGTGGTGGAGTCATCGTCCCTGGAGGTGTTCAAGAGGGGACTGGATGTGGCACTTGGTGCCATGGTTTAGTAGTCATGAGGTCGTGGGTGACAGGTTGGACTTCATGATCTTTGAGGTCTTTTCCAACCTAATTGATTCTATGATTCTAATTTGGACCTGACACAAAGAGTAGACATCCTTACATCTGTCCTATTGTCTGCATTGTGTTGGAAGGTTCCTCCTCACAGAGACATGGGTCTGTAAAAAGATTATGTCCGTGGAGAGGCAGGAATCCTGACCTTATCAGTTGCACAGCCAGCTGCAGCTCCGGCATCTACGTGAGCCCTAAAGATCACACCAGCCTTCACCCAGCTCAGTGTGGCTCCAAGCTGACTGGGGGACTGCCAAGTGTCTGGGAGATAGGCTTGTGATATTTACCTTGAAAAGGTCTCCCTTGTTTTTATAAATCCAGACTCCCTCCATGAGATTTTACAGTTCTCTGAAGTGTTGAGAACCTCATTTTGGTTTTGAAGGTCATTTTAAATAATGTTGAATTACATTTGGGGTTTGCTTGTTTCTTCCTATGTTATGAAAACACACACATTACCATCAACCATTGCCCATCCTAAAAGTGCTTCCTTTGTGGAGAACTGTTGTACACTCATAGCATACTATTGTTCTATTTCAATTACACTCCAAGCAGAAACACTGTGGAGGGTGGTAGCAGTCTCCTGGAGGGCTCATTCCCTGAGAAACTGTAGTGGCACTGACAAGTTGCAGGATTTTCTACAGCAAAGTCTGGACAAAATCGACCACTCTTTAAAACAGTGCTTCCTGGCAAATGATGTTCAGTCAAATGGAAGACCACCTGCAGTGTTTCACTGTTCACACTGGGCTGCTGCTACAAAGTGCAACAACTGTGCCTGCTGAGTTGAGTCCCAGAAACTCACAGCTAATGCGTCCAGACATCCTCTTGAGTAACAGCTGATACTTTAGAGTCCTTTATCCAGTGTATTACTTAAGGAGAGTTGCATATGTAACTTGATGTCAGGCACCAAAGAAAATGTTGTTTTCATGTTTACAGCATTAAATGTTCTAATGTTTATGTGATAAAAGCTTTATGCACTTCGTTTAATAAGGGCACAGCTTTGCTGACTGTGGATCAGAGACGATGGGAAGATCTGAAAAGTAGACTGAAGATAGCACAACCTCTTCATCTCCCACCTCGCCCCGGTATCAAAGTTATTTTGATTTTGTTCATGTTCAGCCATAGTGTTCATAATTCCCCAGGAGTCTGCAATTCAAATTAAAATTGTAATCATGAGGCCACTAGGAGGTTGTGCATAAGTTAATGTGGAAACAGGCTCCAGCTATAGATCTCTGCATAAGGCTATTAAAATCAACCCAAAAAAGGTTGTGCTTGGATGATTTTAGGATAAGCTTTAATGAAAAAATGAATTTGTAAATGAAAAATATTTTCACTTGTCTGTTAATGATATGAATAGGATGTATTAACCTGATAGCAGTTGAATGATGCACTTGCCCTACAAGTACCAAAGCCTTCATGCAACATTGGTGTCCAGTATTCAAAATTATGTGATCAGAAGCCCTGTTTGATATGGAAAATTGTAGCAGAAATTTAGATATGTATTTTGAAACTCATGAAGGATTATTTGGCCACTAATGAACATAGAAAATATGTCAAGAAATAGGGGGAAAATATCACTGTGTATTTTCACTTTCCTCCTCATACTCTTGCAGATAACGACGGCTTTAGAGCTAAGATGTACGATATAACTCAGCATCCATTTTTCAAGAGAACTATTGCTGTACTTGTTCTGGCCCAGTCTGTGTTGTTATCAGTCAAGGTAATTATGTTTCTTTTCAGCATTTCATTTTAGTAGTACAGCTTGTGTTGCACATTCCCTAATACCAATTAATGATCAGTTGATCCATTACTGTGATGAGAGTAGGAAAACAGGACGTCTAAATACAGCAGCTTCAGTTGGCAGAGATCACTGTAGATTAATTGTATCTTGGGAAGCTGAGTCAATGTCTGCTTTTCTACAGCTGAGTCCACTATTTTTAATTTCCAGATAATCTGTAAATCCATGAGAAAACACAACAAGATGCCATTTGTTTTAGAGTATATTTTTCCATTAACAAAATCTTCAAGAATAGTTAAGGTAACAAAGAGGCATTTAGTTCTGTTTAACAGCTACTCTTCTATGAACAAATTTTGTTTGCATTTCAGTGGGATGCTGCAGATCCGGTGACTGTGCCTTTAGCAACAATGTCTGTTGTTTTCACCTTCATTTTTGTCCTTGAGGTAATCTTTTTTATGACTTCCTGAAATTAAGACTAGTTGTATTTAGGGATGTTGTCTCGTTCTTCACTATAGTTTAATTTCTGAACATGTACTTTTGAAGCTCTCCATGTAATTTATCTTTAAATATGTACTATAGGAATAAACTTCTAATTTTTTATAGTCGTACCTCTCCACCAGATTGAGTTTGTGTCCTTTTATATATATTCATCTCTGAGCATTTCAACATGTGTTTCAGTCAACCCAGTGAGTGCAGGGTGCAGAACATTTAATCAGAGTGCCGAGCATCTCTGATTACATTCACTCTGTACAACACAAGTCCTGTGTAGTATCACAGAAGTTCTGCTCAATCTATGTATATTTTGCCTGGTGTGTTAATCCTCACTATTCTGTAGCCATCACACCATCAAACCTCTCTCAGTTTTGTTTTGTTGGGCTTTTTAAGTATTTCATTTTATTTTAATACTATTTAATAAGCTATGTCAAATTTCTGAATTGTATAATGTTTTGATGCAGTTCTGAATCCTGTGGTAATGGTTCTCCGTGATTTTCTCATCATCAGCAGAACCAACTGTGCAAGGCATAGTCTGTTTTCGTAAGACTGGAATCCAAGGACTTAAACATATTTTTACAAGCACATATTTTTGATGCATAAGGATATCTGTAGTGTAAAACTGCACACATTTATGAGGTTTAAGAAGATGTTTCCTCTGTGGTTAGATTAGTTAGTAATTCTTTTACAACTTGGTGACTGGGTATTTTTCTTTTCAGTTCCCTCTGAATAGCCAATACTGACCACTATCAGAAATATGGTAGTAGAATGCATTTTCTACTGCCCTAATCCAATATGACAGTTCCTGTGTTCCAGTGATAGGTTTTGTCAGCAGTGATGAATAAACAATGAAGTGAATACCTTGTAGGAGCTGCAGCTAGAGTATGTCCGTGTTGTTGCTTCTTTTTTCCCTACCCGGGGAAATCCGTATCTCTTGAGAGAGTGAACAAACACAAAAAAGTTTGATTTGTATCATACACAGGCAGGTTTTAATTTACCTTCTAACCATGTCTTTAGAAATACTTATTTCTCTTATACTGCCAAGGGAAACAAATACACTTCTAGAATTTCAGAGGAACTTTGTCAGAGCCAGAACCAAAAAAAAATTGTTGACAGTCTCAATGGGCAATCTATCACACTGTGAGTTCATGCAGTTTGTGGAGAGAGGGAGCAGCTTTCTGCCCAAGATCTTCCTTGATGCAGTGCACTTTGGTTTCAGAGTCTGCTCTGTACATGGTCTGCTACCACTGGCACCGTCCTTAAGGAAGGGCTCAGCTTTCTGCATAGGTAATGGCCATGTATGCAGTCTAAAGACTTCTGATTCCATTTTAAACCTCTACTACTCACATCAGAGTGTGTGGTACAGAAGAACAGGAACAATTCGGAGATCTCACTTTTGTTACCACACTGATGATCACAGAATAAAGTGAGATATGATTATTTTTCATTTGCACATTGTAGTATTCAGTTCAAGATTATGGACACCTGAACTTAGGGGTCTTAATTCTGCATGTGAGATAGGTGCTTAAGCTCTCACTGTGAGAAATGGAGATATACAGTGAGATTCAGTGGCCTAAATAACTGAAGGCATTAAAAAAAAAATAATAAAAACAACACACAACAAAACCTTTTTTAGGCACCTTAGCTGATCTCCTCTTACCTCTGCGAGCTGCAGCAGAAGGGCAAGGATGTTTGCAGGTCTTTTGTAATCCCTGCCAGCCCCTGTATTTATCTCCAGTATTCTAGGGCATGTCAACTGATCAGATAGAAGAAGGCAGAATGCCTCCAGGTACCTCCAATGATAGGGATTCAGATACCATATTTTTAATTTTATAGTCAGACTTCAGAAAACAATGTAGGGAAAAAATCTATCTGGAAAATCAGCCTTTTACCTCAATGTAATGTCCTCTTCTATATGGTTTAGCTTTCAGAAATGTAAAGAGTAGTGCAAAATGACAGTGTGGCAAGATGGGATGGAAAAAGTCATGTAACGAATGCCTGACGTTTATAGCCTTTATATAGTAGCACATGACTTGCTTTGAGGTTTAATACAAATGGTATATGAGAAACTTCACAGTGTTCCCTCTACATCCATCACCCTATCTCAATACCTGTTAGCTATTGTAACTATTTCTCATCAGTATCTATTCTTAAGCTTCCTGTCTGTGCTGCTATTACCTCTACTGGAAATGTCAAGCACTTTGGCTGCTATCTTTTACTAGATACATTGTTAAATGTGCTGCCTTTTCTGTTCTGTACTGTCTTCTTTTATATGCTGCAGAGTACAGTAGGTGCTGAGTACAGACTATTCCTTAAAGCAAGAGATATTTGCACTATGAGGAAGAGTCTCAATGAATTTGAGCTATAGGTGCTACAGAACACAATGATTTGCTTGAGGTCAAATGTGATGAATTTAGCATGCTTACAGACAGCTAGCTAGTTAGGACACTAATACTTCTTCTAGCTACGTATTATTGAGACAATAATTTTCTCATTTCTTGATTTACATAACTCTTGAGAAATGTTAAGCCAACATTCACCTTGTCAATGTGTATGTTAAACATTTGTTTTGTCATAAACAGTCAGTTTGTCAGCTGCAGTCCTTCCCTCAATACTTGATGGAGAGAGAGACGTTTCCAGAATATGCTTCATTGCCAGGTTTTGATCTTCTGTGGTCTTCCATAAGTACATTTTCCTCCATCTAGGGAAGCTTGTATGATCCCTCTAGTCCAGCAGTCTAACTGGCCCACATGGGAGCAGTTAGTTGAAATGAAACCTGCCCTTGGTTGTATGAAACTATTTCTTAAGAAGAACTCATCAAACGTTTTTGCAGTAAGAAATAACCATTTCTTTAGTACAATTGAGAAATTGCTTTCATCTATAGGTCACGATGAAGATTATTGCCATGTCACCATCTGGCTTCTGGCAAAGCAGAAGAAATCGGTATGATCTCTTGGTGACATCTCTTGGAGTTATATGGGTGATACTTCACTTTGCCTTACTGGTAAGATTTAGAAAACTCAGTGCCAGTGATTAAGCTTAATTTTGTCTGTTAAGCACCAGCAGTACAATCACCGCTATTCATCCAGATGAAGCCTTGGAAGTTTAGTAAGGCTGAAATATGGCTGAAGCAAATGTGGCTTGATGCAGAGAAGAAGGAGTCTTTCTTATGGCAAATGATGAAATACAAAAGTTGCCTTACTGTATAGATAGAGTCTGTAAATGTAGAAAACAGAAGTCTTTAGGAGTGATGTGAGTGAGCTCTTGTCAACAGCAATTTCATGAGCATCAAGGAAAAAGAGAAAACTCACAGAATTCAGGCAGAAGCAGGAGACTGGAAGAAGGCGTAGATTCAAAATTACTAAACATACAATCTGTCCCAAACGCAGCAGCAGTTCTTGACTTCTGGGTTTGGTTAAGAGGTGATGTTTAATATAAAAAGGCATGGAAGAGAGGGAAGGAAATTATCTGTCCCTCTGTCCCACCCTAGTGTTTTTAATTTGCATACATCCCTGGTTCCCCTATTTACAAGGGAAGGAGAAAGAATAGTTGATACTTGTCATCAGTCCCAAGATGTCAGTATCACAACCTTACAATGGCTGCAGGCTTCTCTTTTGTCTGCCCCATGCTCTGAAGGAAAACCTGTCTTCTGTGACTTTGCGCTGACTTTAACAATTTGCTCCATAACACTGAGTAGCTTGGAAGGCCTGAGGAGCTTCCATAAATCCAGCAGTTGTCTTGACAAGTAGACTAGGGCTACTGGACATATTTACAGCCCCACTAATGGATTTGATGGTTTCTTTGTTAGATGTGTGAGGAGGTTGGATTAGTGCTTTTGAAGTGGTAGAGCATCTTCTGTTAGTTTCTTACTGCTCCACCAGTATTGAAATATTGGTGCTACTAGTTTATGATTTATCTTATTACATATGGAGACTGCCCCACATTATTATTAAAAGACCAATTGTCATGATCTTCCATGAGAGCCCTGGGGGAAAATGTATTAAGTCTTACATGTTTCTGTTCCAGAATGCCTACACGTACATGATGGGGGCATGCGTAATTGTCTTCAGGTTTTTCTCAATCTGTGGCAAGCACGTAAGTATAAATTAGGAACTACAACCACTGCAGTGCTCATAAATAGCTTGAAGAAGGAGCTGCCAAAAAAAGGAGACTTCAAGCAGCAGTCTCCAATTTTATGTATGCTGTGTAATAACACAATATTATCGTTACTGGAAAAACTGCATTTTTTGCCAAAAAATGTGCAATTTCAGTAAAACACAGTATTTTACATACGTTTTGTAAAACTCTTAACATAAACTCACTCTTAACATTGTGCTCCTCTCAGTTCTTTCCATTTCACCATGGGGTGATGTGCATGCTATTTTCTTTGCAAGACAAAGTGGTGGTTAATGCACTCACCTTGTTATGACAGTGCTCTCTTAGAGAAGTTTCTTCACCAGGTTGCAGGTCTGAGTCTTGGGTGTCTACAGTGTATGTCTTACCATTGTAAAGGATTTATGTTTAAGTTTAAAATATGTTAGGCCAAGATATTCTTCTGGAAACATTGACACGGTAACAAAGAAAGTCACTTCTAAACTTTAAATTTCTTTTGTGTTTGCGTTTATTCTGGTGTAATTGTGGGTAGGCTGACAGAATAAGCACAGGCAGAGAACAAACACATTCATTTAACAAGTGCTGACACTGCATTCTCTTTCCGTAGAACTTCTTAGACTATCCAAACATTTTCTGTGAAGTCGCACATATTAAAGTAAATGCGATGAGAAGACTGCTGTACTAGGTTGCTGGGGTTAAGAACAGTAAGTCAGAGGGCTTGTTCAGTAAAGATAAAAAGTTTTCTTTCAATCAAACTGCACAGACCCTGTAGAGCCTTGGAAGTCAAAGGGAAAATCCTTGTTTCTCCTGTGCAGCCAGACCAAGTGATTGCCTTCAAAGCTTTCTCATTAATTCCAAAGTTTGGTCACGGTTTTAACCTAGTCGTCTATGCTTTCCCATTCAAGGCTGTACCAGTTTCACCAATTTGTCTGTTGTGATGCAGTGTGGTGACTGAAAGTCAACAGGAGTTATCTGCTCTGCACAATTCCATAGAAAACTGCAACCCTCAGTAGCAATTTTACATAGCATCCAAAGTGGTTAAGGGTGTTAGGACGATCTAGGGCAATATCTTTACCAAGAATAAAATGTACAATATGCACACATGGGAAAGTTGTACTTATTACCTAGGCCTACAGCATATGAAAGTTCCAAAATCATACTTCGTAAGATCTTTGACCAACATGCCTGAGAAATTACTAGTTTAATAAAGCTGTGCTCATCTTAAAGAAATCCACTTCTCTATACATCAAGCCATTCCTTTAGATGGGCTGTAGTTCCTGTGGTTTCAACCTAACACGGTATTCAGATACTACCCCACTGTTCATGCAATGCTAGTTTTGATACTTCTGGAGTGTACTGATCCTCTGATCCTAGAATATTATAATGAAGGTTGTGCTGTATTATTTCTGCATTAATGTACACTGTATAATCCTACATATACTCTTTGAATAGCAACATCTTGCAAATTAGGCAGATATGCTGATCTCTTGAACGAGTGAAAAGCACACTAAATTTCAGAGGAAGGTGCAAAATGTTCAATTCTAATCAGGTTCGTAATGTACCATTTCACTTGGCTCATCCATTAATGTGTATGTATAACGAATTCGTTGTCAAAATGGCAGGGCCAATACCTCTCATTTATCTTTTATCTCTGCTTTCCTGAATGGCATCATGGATTGCTTTTTTCTTTGTCCTTCCAGGTGACACTAAAAATGTTACTCCTGACTGTGGTTGTCAGCATGTACAAGAGTTTTTTCATCATAGTGGGAATGTTCTTATTACTTCTTTGTTATGCTTTTGCTGGAGTGGTTTTATTTGGTACCGTGAAATATGGAGAGAACATCAACAGGTAGAGCATGTACTTATAAATCATAGGGATGTTCTTTAAACAGCCCAAAACAAATCACATTCTTCTAGAGGCAATTTCATCCGTGGTAAAAACCAGACAGGGTCTAGCTGAAGAGCTCTAAATGTATTTTTTGATAGGAGATACTGAGCCATCCTTCTAGTCCTTGTGCATTGGACCAAATGACACCTAATGATCCATCCGAGAGCAGACTGAGAGCTTCTCTTCATTATGTCAACTGGAATATGCTTTGTAGCAGCACCATGCAAGCTGCAAGCTGTTTAAACAGTGTGCCTGCGGCACCTTATTGGCATCACTTGGGAACAGTACCAGGCTGATATAGAAAGGGGACAATTCTGTGAACTGGTCGTTAACTGAATATATCATCAGGAAGAGAATGGAGACAGGAGAGAGCATCTGGCCTTGACTTTGCATTAGCTCTTTGATAAAATGAGCCAAAATTCTCAGGCCTGTGTCAAGCTAAAGTTCAGTTACTGTATCTTGTCATGGAATAAATAATTCAATGAGCTCATTCAAATAATACTTTAAAATAGTAGAACAGAAGAAAATGGAAATTATTTGCATTTTTTCTTGCCAATATTTTAGTTCTGGAACTTGAAATTATTTCTCTCTCTCAATCTTTAAAACAGGCATGCAAATTTTTCATCTGCTGGCAAGGCTATTACTGTACTCTTCAGAATAGTTACAGGAGAAGACTGGAACAAAATTATGCATGACTGCATGGTAAGTGCAATGCTGTTATAGACAGAGAAGGCAAGAAACAGGAGACACTTTTGCATCTCCAAGTATTTCCAGTATCCTAGTCTTATACGAGTAGTGTTATGATTGTCTTTATCACTTCAAGAGATACAAGTGCTCACTAAACCTCAGAACATAACACACACTTTAAATATTCCAACCACACACTCACATTTTAATATTTAATGGGACTGGCCATTACATGATTTAAAAACAAAAATAAAAAGATGGTTTTGAAATCAGAAGTGCAGTAGCTCACTTTGACTGGGGCAGGGTGAGTTTTCAGATTAACTTTGGCTTTAATATCTGTGCTTTGACTTGTTCCATGTGAATGGTAGCCTCAATGACCTCAAAAGTTGTCCCTGAATCATTTAATTTTACCCAGGTAAATTTCTGTCTGTGGTTACCATTGTGATTAAAATCATAATCCCTCTTTAAAAATTAATGAGCGGGGAAGCTTTTTGAAAAAACACCACCTTTCAGAGCACCAAGTTGTTTCTTTGTAGTGGTTTAATGCACAATGTGCCTTTGGTGTGTCACAGTGAAGCCTGCAACTAGGCCTTTTTGTCATACCCCTTGTTTTCTGATTTCTAACTGCTAAAGGAATGACAGAAAACTGCCCATAATAATTCCCATCCGTATTGCTCCCTAATTGGAAAGCCTTACAGAAACTGTATGTATTGCATGGATTGCAGAGAAATTCAGAATATTTTAATTGTTTTATTTAATTACTGTTTTAATTATTGATTGACTTTGTTTTGTTTTGTTTTGAAGGTTCAGCCTCCATTTTGTACACCAGATAACAGCACCTACTGGAAAACAGACTGTGGAAATTATGCTGGTGCTCTTATGTATTTCTGTTCTTTTTATGTCATCATTGCATATATCATGCTAAATTTGCTTGTTGGTAAGTGAAAATATGCAATAATAACATAAAGGTCCATCTTGACAATTAGTATATTAGACGTGAGCCTGTTGCGCTATTAGGTATGTGGTTACCATGTGCCTTTACTGTTACCTTATAATCATGTGACAGTTTTGATACTTCCCTGGCATAGTATATGCTAAAACAGGAATTGCGGATATTAAAGGGATTTTTTGGCAATGAGATGTGTTGTATTTGTAGAGTATAGTTACCCTAAAAAATTAGTATTTTCTGAGCTTTCCCTTCCCCAGTGAATTCCTTAGGAATTCACCTAATTGCTTTAGAAGATGTTAGATTAGTCATCGCACCAGCATTTAAGATACCTCATTTAAAAAAGTGAGCACAGTGAATAGTGACATAGCCTACATATATATATATAAAACCCATTCAATATCTTTGTTTGAATATACAGCTAAAGGCATTTAAACAACTGAACTCATATTCTATTGAAATTCATTGTTGCTCATAGATGTTAACTAGTTAGAATGTGACTAAAGTCTGTCTTTATGGTGCCTTTTGGTTTTGTGGTTTTTCAGCTATCATTGTGGAGAATTTCTCATTGTTTTACTCAACTGAAGAAGACCAACTTTTAAGTTATAATGACCTTAGGCATTTTCAAATTATATGGAACATGGTTGATGACAAAAGAGAGGTAAGAAACTGATGATGAGCACGGAAATCCAGTATATTTACATTACAAATGTAGATGGTCAACACAATAGCATCTTCCCTCCTGGCTCCCTGAGAGTTGTTCCCTTGGAAGTTGACAGACTCACATCCATTTATATGTGATCTTCAGAAAGGCTTTTATGTTGTTTTGTCTCTGTCTCCCATAAGATCCTCACAGAAAAACTGATGGAAGAGTAGCTGATATAGCAGAGGGTCATGCAGCCACTCAGAAGGACCTAAATAGTCTGGAGAAGTGGGATGATAGGAACCTCATGTGGTTCAATGAGGGCAAGTACAAAGTCTTTCACCTAGGGAAGAACAATCCTCTGCACCAATATATGCTGGAGGCTAACCAGCTAGAAAACAGCATGGCATAGAAGGACCTGGGGTCCTGGGAGACAGGAAGTTGAAGATGAGCTAGCAGTGCCCTGGTGACAGAGAGGGCTAATGGTATCCTGAGCTGCATTAAGCCAAGTATTGCCAGCAGGCAAAGAGGAAGGATCCTTCCCCTCTACTGAGCACTGGTGAGGCCACACCTCAAGTCCTGGGTCCATTTCTGGGCTGCTCTGTACAACAGAGTTGTAGATATACTGGAAAGAGTCCAGCAAAGCACTATGAAGGTGATGAAGGGATGTAATAAAATATATACTTATATATTTTATATTTAATATTTTTTTACAAAGTGTATTTACAGGTTCTGTTATTGGGTTGTGGGTATTACATTCCACATAGAGACAGTTAAACAACTTAAGCACAAATCTGAGAATTTCCAACACAGATTCAAATTGGAACTAAAGGTGCTGCAATCTGCAGTTTCCCACAAAGGCAGGGACTCAGGGCTTGCTCCCCTGTCCAGTATCTTCTCAGATGCTGGAACTGGCTCTTGGCTCGGAGAGGGCTATAAAGGGCTTCTGTTCTTCCATGCCCAGCTCACGGTCTGGAGCTTTTCCTTGGCTTGGAGAGGGCTAAATGGACTCATTTGTGTTCTCCGTCACCAGGCTGTAGCCTTTTTGTGGCTCTTCTAGAGATTCAGTTCTCTTGTGGCTTTTCCCCTTTCTGCCTCTGGTGCAGGACTCTCAAAATATTGGTTGTCTTGGTCCAGATGCAAGGCCTAGGTGTGATTTGCCTGCTAGGACTAGCTCTTCAGCTGCAACTCCAGCAGCATTGGGCTCTCGTTGCTTTCTGAGTGAGAACAAGGCAAATTGCCTACCATCTCCGCTGGTTTAAATACTGACTGAAGATTATTTAATGCCTGTTGGTAGCAGAGAGACCTGATAGCTGAACCTATATAATGCATATCCAAACATGGCCAGGGGCACACACAGTACACAGGTGTGTTACAAGGTTAATTACGCTTTCTACACATTTAGCTGGACTATCTGGACTCCAGAAAATGTCCAGGTTTGCACATTCACAGGTGCTTCACCCATTGTCTGGGTTAGGGCATGTTTTGGGGCTTGTTGCTCCAGGACAAGGGATCAAAGCATGTCTCCTAGCAGGCAAGACTGAGGCACCTGGGGCAGTTCAGAAGGCTCAGGGGTATTTCCTGAAGGGTGAGTGTAGAGGCAGGAGCTGGGCTTTTCTCAGTGATGCCCAGTGACAGTATCAGAGACAAAGTGCACATATGGAAACATGGGAGGTTGCCTCTGAGCATCAGGAAAGACTTTCTCACAGTGGGGGTGACTAAGAACTGGCATGTTACCCAGGGAGGGTGTGGAGTCTCCATCATTGGAGACAGTCAAAAGCCACCTGGACACGATACCAGGAAAATGGCTTTGGAAAGTCCTGCTTAATTAAGCAGAGGGGATTGGACAAGGTGACCTTCCAACCTCAAGCACTCTGTGATTCTGGGATGAGAAGAGCATCTGGGAGTCTCAGCTGTTCAGGAGCCCACACAAGCTAAATCATCATCTGAATGACTGAAGACATCACTAGGATTTTAAAATGAACAACATTGCAGTTAAAGAAATTGGTTGCTTGTATTTGGTGTGTGGCTGTGGTGGAGGTGGAAGCTGCAGTCTGTACTGGTAGAGGTGGTGAGTTCTGCATCCATCATGCTCCACACTGACAGCATCTCTCTGATATGGAACAAGACATTACAGCAAAAGTAGTTCCAGTCAGGCTCATTTAGCAGAGCAAAATTTTTAAAGAGTATAGGTACCACCATTTTGGAGAGAAATACTTTCAGTCCTCATTTTTTAACGGCATATCAAAATAATTGTCACAAAACTAGGTTGACTTTTAGAGCAGAAGACCTTTGAAAAGCCAGTAAACTCCCAACACTCTCCTGTCAAAGATGCTGAGAAGTGGGGACAGGTTTACAGCCAGGCATAGGCCTGACTGTAAATGTTTTAAGTGTAGTTTAATTTCAGTTTTCAAAGGCAGTTCTTTGGGCATGCAGTTCTCATTATAAATTAATGCAAATGAAGAAACTAAATCCCCAAGCAATTTTGACAATTTCCGGCAAAATTAAAAGCACAGATTCTCATTGTATCAGTAAAAGAACAGCAAAGACTGCTGTAAATGTGCTGAAGACCTATGTGGCTGCATATCTATATGTGGTGGTGAGAGAAAGTTTTCCCCCCCCACACAAAAGAAACCACGGCTAACTCAGTCGGAGAAGCAGATGGACAAGCTGTATTTACAAGCAGGAATGAAATGCAGATGGGTATATACACAATATACAGTATTTACAATATATACAGAAATATACAGCAAAGAATGTAATACAGAAGACCTTTCCCTCCTCCAGCCAGGAGGGTCCCCCCCCCATGCCGTACCCTCTCTCTCCCCCTACCTTCCTTTTTTCCCAAAAAGGTTTAGAGAGAGGAAAAGGTAATTATTAAGGAGGAAATTCTGTTAGCTCAAAGCGTGTGCAAGAATTAGTTTTCTTATCTGGTTAGTTCAGTTAATTCAAGGTCGACTCTGTCCAACACAGAGGAAAGGAGGAAAGGCAGCAGCTGTTCATGCAGTCAGTGATGGAACAGGGAGAACTGACTGAGTTTCAAACTGAACTAAAGCTAAAATTTAAAGTTGCATTCTACCAATCTACCAATGAAATTCATTTAGAATATCTTGTTTTCGTTATTATTCCCAAAACATTCAGCCAGAGTGTTCCAGCAACTGTCCCTTTCTTAAATGCACAGCCTAGAACGGTCACAATATATTCTTCTGTAATGTATTCACACTGACTTAAATAGGCCAGAGTTTGACACAGCGTCTTCAGAGGAATAGTGTTTCTCTCACTGATCAAGTCAAATGTCTGAGCTGGTTGTTAGGTCACAGTAATAATTTACCATCTATTATGCTATGTTACACAGGGAGTAATCCCTACTTTCCGAGTGAAATTTCTGCTGAGACTTCTGCGGGGCAGGCTGGAGGTGGATCTTGACAAAGACAAGCTGCTGTTCAAGCACATGTGCTACGAAATGGAGCGGCTCCATAATGGTGGTGATGTCACTTTCCATGACGTGCTCAGGTACTCTTGAGATAGTAGAGTAGAGTAGACCAGACCAGACCAGACCAGGTTGGAAGAGACCTTTGAGATCATCACGTCCAACCTATTATCCAACCCACCTAATCAACTAAACCATGCAACCAAGCACCCATATTCTCTAAATCTGTACAAGTGTAATGGCCTGTAGATCTCTCCAGGCTAACAGATGTTCATTAGGCACAGGAAAAGTCAAGACTTGTAGCCGCAGAGGAACTGCTGTTTTAAATGGGATGCAAAAATTAGATTAGCCTTTTTCCTGCAAGAAATACTAGTGATGGAAAGCATAGGTCGCAGGCAATCAGCTGTAAGTAATTTCAATGTTTTCATTGGAAACAGTTTGTCATAAACAGCAGTCTGTCCCCACATGTAGCAACATGGCAGTGAATCTGACTGGAAATAAAACAGAAATGTGTATCTTATCTGAGTATAAAATCTCTGGGGGGAAATAAAAAAAGAATCAACAGAAATGCCCTAGTTGCTTACAGCTCAGTAACTTACCTGTGTTGGATAGCTAAGATAAGGACTTCAGTTTTTTTGAGTGCCACAAGTCTGTTCTGGAATGATAAAATCATTTTTTAGCTTCAAATGAAACTTTATTGAACACACCTGGATTATGTATTGTTTCACTAAGATCTTAAGTGTGAGTTTTGATCTTGCAAATTAAAAAGTAAGGTCACCAGGATCTAAAAAGAAAAAAGAAAAAAAAAAATCAATGTTTCTTCTAGTATGCTTTCATATAGATCTGTTGATATCAGAAAAAGTCTTCAACTGGAAGAGCTGCTTGCTAGGGAGCAACTGGAATATACCATAGAAGAGGAGGTGGCCAAACAGACCATACGCATGTGGCTGAAGAAGTGCTTAAAGCGAATCAGAGCAGTAAGTAAAGCTACACCAGGATCTACGCGTATGTAGAAATTGTATTGATCAACAATGCTGGAATTTTCTGTCACTATGCATCACTGACTCTGGACTCACAATATTTATGTGAAGAAGTACATAGCAGTCTCTAACTCAGGAGAAAAGGAAAAAAAAAGGTGTGTTAGAGCTCACTTGACAGTGCTACAAAAAATAAGCATCTTTCGAAGGCAAAAACTGTCTGCCTGCTAAAACTTTATCTGCCTTTTTAATATAGCAGCAATATGCATGTACACAGACCAAAGTCAAAGGAATAAAATAAAAACAGTGCAGTTTAATGAAACCCCATGTGCCTAGTCTTTGCTCTCAGAATGTAATTGTACAATTTCCTTGCCTACTGGCAGAAGGTACTATGATCAGTCACCAGCAGATGACTCTTCAAATGGAGCCCATATCAAGATAGTTCATTTGACTGAGCCACTACAGTAACTATGAGGGCCAATGAGCAGTCTGTACATGCAAATCAGGTACATGAACTATAGCACACAATAGCTGTGTTTATGCCAGTAAAATAAAGCAGAGCCAAAGCACTCGCTCAGGACTGGGCTGGGGTCACCCATACTCATTAGCATGTTCCTCAGCACAGTTTTGACCCATGCATACTCATGTTCTACCAAACCACTCCTGTAGGAGCATCACTGCCCCCCATACATAGGTCAAGGTGGGAACTACTTCGAGTAGGCAGTGGTTGAAGTTGTCTTCTGTGGTAGAGGGATCATTAGCCCAGTTATGCAAGTGCTTGCCTTGTACTTGGCTTCAACACTGTAGGAAATTCTAATCTGTTTAATTTACTAGTGTTGACCTAGCTAGTGCTTCTGAATTCTGTTTACCCAGTACTGCTAGGTTTTGCAGTTATTCTTTTGTGGTCTTCCAAAGCCAACTCATCTTTTATATATAAAGTTACAATCTTGTTGTCCTGATAACTTATTTTTCGGTTATTGTAGGGCTAAGTCCAGCTTTTGATGGATTTTTTTTTTTTCATGAAAGTTTACTTCTTGTGAGTGGAGGTTTTCCACAGAGATCTGTGATCATGGGATCTGGATTTTTTCTTTCATAAATTTATTTTAAAAACCCATAACTGGACAATTCAAACATTATGCGTAGGCCAGCTGAAACGTCAGCGTTCAAGGCATATTCAGATTAATTTTGTTCTCATCTCTGTAATAATAATGCCAGTAGATTTTGTCTCAGCTCTCAGTTCTGGGTTTGTTCAACTCTGTTGTTCATTTCATTATGATATTGAATTACACTATGTTAAAGTAAATATGCTGTTCATTTCACTCTAGTGATATGGTTTAGATCATTTCACATTATATGAACCTTTTATAAACTGAATGTAATTATGGAAGTTAATATATATTTTCAAATTCCCTTGTTAGTTTCTAAGTCTCCCTGGAGGGAGCATGTGAAAACTACCCAGGAAAGTGAAACCTTTCATCAAGGCTGTTTATTTTAATTTAAAAGCAAATTAGATTGTACAATCATAATGGTAGTGGTTTTGGGTTTTGTGCTGTAAATCTTATATTCAGTCTCAAGGTTTCCACTACTGTTCTGTTCAGTCTTATTGACAGCCTGTTCCTAAATCCGTGAAAGAAATTCAGCTTTTTTCATTGCCTTCATGTGATTCTTAGCAAATCTCTACCAATCTCCTTGTTTCTTTTTCTTTTCAAGAACTTTCAGCTCACAAATTCAGAACTTTTATGTTTTTAACCTTTAGGTTTGAACCTAGGATTTAGCAACTTGCCTTCCACTTAATATAGGTTATAAGTTTCATCCTCTATTCCCTACATAGAGGTTAGACATATGCTGGAAGTCACTTTATGTTAACTAACTGATACATGTAGCTTCATTGATGCCCCTGGTGCCCACATCTGGCTCACAATGTTTGATTAAGTATGTAGAAGGGTTTTTTAAAAAAAATCAAGCACTGTGACACACCAATGAGAATATTTTTGTGTTTATAAATTGTACCTTGATAGAAACAACAGCAGTCATGCAGCATTATCCACAGTCTACGGGAGAGTCAACAGCAGGAGTTGAGCCGATTTCTGAATCCTCCCAGCATTGAGACAACACAGCCAAGCGAAGATATGAATGCTATTAATCAGGATAACAGTGCACAGCCAGAGGTATGTTAACCAAAAGACTATCAGCTACTCAGAACAAACTTAGAAAAACTTCCACATTTCTTGTGTGTTCTTTTTTTGAACGTAATTTTAACTGGAAAAGTTGAAAACAACATACTGTTTCACTTCAATCTTCACCTTCAGATATGAAGGCAAGATGGTCTAAGGCAGTAATTACCCAGCACTATAAAAGGCAAACTCAGCTGTATGACTCTGGCGTCTCCAACTTTCAGCTCTATCATGATTACAGGCTTTGAGATCTGAAGCTTTCCTGTTCAAACATTCTGCAGTAGCATTTACATTGAAAGTGGTAACACTGGGCATGCTGGGTCACCTGAGTAGGAGTCCTGAGCTCTTCCAGGACAGGGAATGAAAAAGGTACAATGTATGGACTCCATGGCAGAAGGCTGAGAACAATTTTGTGTCCTTTAGTAGGGTGCAATAGGGTAGGGTATAATGGAATTGAACCCAAATGGTCTTTCCTTTTTTTCATACTGGTAGTATACTAAAAGCCATTCTGCCTTAACAAATGGCAATATATTTTGTTTGCATTCATGTATAAAGCTTAGAAATAGAAGAGAAAGATAATCCTTCTATGGGATTATCTTATCTATGGGGAACTATGACTGAAACTCATTTTCTTCTGTTCAGACAAGTAGCCAGCAGCAGCTCCTTAGCCCAACACTTTCAGACAGAGGCGGCTACCGACAAGACTCTGCAGATGCTGGGAAGCCTCAGCGGAAAATCGGACAATGGCGTTTGCCATCAGGTAAGTGAAAATTGTTCATCGGTGTAGACCCCACCTGCCAAATGATTATTCTACAACAGCAAGGCCATGTGAGGCTTCATGATTCACAGTTCTGCCTCCCACCTACTACTTGCACCTGCATCACGGTTTCTCTACCCTCACACATGACAAAAAACAGCAATCTCTCCTTCTTCCTAGTTCTGAAAGTATGGAAGATGAGTTCAAGCATTGCCATGTGCAGGTGGCTGGTTTTCTTTAACTTTATCATACATTAATGCAGGATCTTTGGATTGAGAGTCTATAGCATATGTTTGGATAGCATCTTGTGTGTTTAGGGTTCTCTGTTATAAAATAAAGCACAGAGAAAATTAATGAAGTTTTTGCTAACAACAGGAATGACTTCTGAGTGCTTTGTCTTGTCTAAGCATACCAGGCCTGTGACTTTTACCTTACAACATAATAACTCATTTTTATATCTTCAGTTCAGGAAGGAGTTGGCCAGGTGTACAGTCAGTTTCCCATTCATTTTTTTCAGAAACAGGAAACATACTCAAGTTATTCCAGTAACTGCAGTCCACTAGAAAAGAGAGGTTAAACTATGCCCTTATAGGAGGGTGCTTATAGGAGGGTAGAAAGGTGCATAGATACAGTCTGAGGCCTTATTAATTTTTTTTTCTCAAGAGCACTCTCTACCACCTTTTAAAGTTCATGTAGATTTCTGTTGCCTGCCACACTTGTGACCAGCAGGTTATATGTGTGCACATCAGCCTTCTTTCAGCCCTCATTACTCAGTCCTATTTCAAGTCAGAGCACTGCCTTCAAAGGTTTCCATTGTGCAGACCCTAGGTAGAAGAGATGGTCCTGCTGTACAATTAACCCTACTTTTATGACCAGAGTGCTTGTCCAAGAAACAGGACAGTATAATAGAGAGTTTTCAATTCATGTTTTCTACTTAGATGTCACTGAGCAGCAAAGATCAACATTCTGTTGGAACAGAGAGAAAAAGTAAAAGAGGGAACGTGCTAAGGAGGAATCATACCATTGGAGCAAACTCAAGTGAGAATCAGGAGTCAGTTCATGGTCTCCTTCTTAGTACTAATCTTGGCCATGTCAATCTTAAATGTTTCTCAGTGGATGGTCTTAGAAAAGGAGGGTCACCCCCATGCACATTCCAGCCAGGCAGATGGTAAGTAGTCTGCCTTCAATCCAAGAAAGCCATGTTTTAAAAATCATGAATAGCATCATTAAGATTATGGGGTTTGTATACATACACATATATTTTAATGCTTTCTTCAACCCTATCAGCAACAACCTACTGGCTTCCACTCCGAGGCCATAGTTAAATATCATTTCCTAGGTGTATCTGCATCTAAGTGTACTTTTTGTCCCTTTTTGTGGAAGTTACCACTTTTTTCCATTTTGCCAGCTGGTCGACTCATGTAAGTACTGCCTAAACCATTTATGTTGCAATTGGCAAGGTAAGAATTGATCTATTGCATCAGCTATCACAGCAGAAGGAAATGAGGCACTCTTCAGCTAAACTGCCCTAGGGAGTGGTGTGAATAGCTGGAGCCAAAAGAAACACCTTTGAATAGAGCCCTACTCTTTCTTTCTGTGCTAAGTCAGTTTTAAGCTGCCCAGGTCCAGCTAGTTCTGTCTACCTGAATTCTAAGTAGAAATGTTGGGGAAGCAGATCTACTGTAATACAGAGCTTTCTGTTTAATTTCATAGCCCCCAAACCAATAAGCCATTCAGTGTCTTCAGTCAACCTACGCTTTGGTGGACGTTCGACTATGAAAACTGTTGTATGCAAAATGAATCCCATGTCTGATGCTGCTTCTTGTGGATCCGAAGTCAAGAAATGGTGGACAAGACAATTAACTGTGGAGAGTGATGAGAGTGGAGAGGACCTTCTTGATATCTGAGGAAAAATTAAGTTCAACTGCAACAACAACCACTTCAAGTACAATCTAATTTTATATGTTTAGAGCTGAAGACACGGTGTGCTGTATGATTTCTGTGAATTCAATGCCATATTTTTTTCAAACGCTTATCCTTGTGCCATATGAAGCATAGCACATGCTTATTTGTTAGCATTCACCTCTCTAGGTACTGATTGTACTTTAAGAAATCTGCGTACAGCAGCAGTACTAACGAAGCCAGAGAGACTTTATTGCCTTTAGCAGACAGAGCGTTGAAAGATTTCATGTGTTCTGTAGCTATGTAATGAAAAGGTATTTTGATATACACACCTCTGTGCTTTTCTTCGACCTGCACCATACTTTAAAGTGGCAACAGTTTACAATACAGGGGTAATCTATTTCTTCTTTTTGAGTTTTCCCTCAGTTCCTATTTAGTCACATTGCTTTAGAAGGATTTTATTATTCACGAACGACCTGAAGAGGTCAGCACTGACTTCGTGTTCAAGGGAAGTATTTTTACAAAGTACAGATTCTGAATTACAATTCTCAGCTTTTTCTGGACCTTTTTTAAAAATGTACAAGATACAGGATAACTCATTTTAAAATCAGAAGGTGACGTATCAGCTTTTAAGATGTAAATATCTTTGGGATTTGGTTAATTATGCAAAGAGCTTGGGTTTCATAGGGAAAACAGGGAAAGAAAAAACAAAAAAGACATGAAAACTGTGCATTTAAGCATCCAGCAAATTACCTCCATGTGAAAAACATCATTTATGCTTTGTTTTAATATACTGGTTACATATATATGTATGGTGTCCTTATTCTCATGTTACTTGGGTCCCATTTCCTGGTGTAGTAGTAAGATAACTTTCTTCTTGTCTGTGTGTGATACAAACTAGCATGTCGGGGATTCTAATTAGAGAGTAGTATCGTATGGCTTTTAAAATACAGTTCAGTTTTGCCTGTGTGGGTAGAAGTTAATTTTACTGACCCATCTTACTACTCATGCTACAGCCCTCCAAAGCTAAGGCATGACACTGGGCTGTAGTTAAGTACCTTCGTCTTGTTTGTTCTAGTCCATCATATATTGAAGTGTTAACCTCCTTTTATTTTATGAAGCACCAGTAGTGCTGTATTATCTCTGGTGAAAAAGCAACTATCCCTTTCATAAAAGTTTTTCCAGTGAAAGGCCAATGCTATACAGATATGGAGGTGGAGAAGAAAAGCCACAAAATGCAGCGGAGTCTGTTGCTTTCAGAATTTAAGGCTGTCTAAAACTTTGGGGTAAAAGTGTGCCCTTCCCTCAGGGAAGAACTAAGAGGTTGCAGATTTTGTAGCTCAGCCCCCGACTGGGTTTTTTAGTGTAGCTGGGACCTTTCTGTTACCATTGTTTCCTATGGAAATGATAGGTTGCTCTAACATGGCCTGATTTGAGATCTTGTAAGAGGCTCAGTTAGCGTACAACATGACTTTTAAAAATATATCCTTTACAAAGCAGACAAAAGCCAGTGCTTTGCAATGCTTTCTGGCCAAGATATTAATGCAGAGTGGTCAGAATACAGCATTGTTTCCACAGATGCCTTCACCATAAATGCAAAATTAGTTTTGGCCGTATAATAGTTTTCTTGGCATCTATCAATGTTTTGTTCCCTGTGTATGGTTGAACATGGTTTAGATATTTTTTTTGTAAACAGTTATATTGAACACATCTGTATTCTGTGGTTTCTTTGTGTGTTGGGGTATATTTAAGTTTAAATCTAGTCAGCTGTAACTCTGTAGTAACAGAACATGTGCAATTTTGTTTACTTTGTTTATGAACCATCAACAAAACTACGTATGCAAATCCATTACTTTGTGTTCTGTTTTGTGCTTAAGTTGAGCTTTTCTGTATACAACAAAACCATAAATACTAGATTTATAAAAGATAGTTTCTTTGAAAGTTCAATAATATATAGAGCCACAGATCTTTCTGAACCATTCTTGCTGCAAATCTTCTTTTTAAAATATCTGGCAAACATTTTTTCCTTGCCTTACACTACCCTGTCAATAAAGGTGAGTTGCTTTAAGCAATATTTCTCCCTCTGGTTTTCATTCTAGCTGCATTCACAATATCTGGCTCATCTGTGAGAATGCTGCATAGTGGCTGTCTCTGTGGTTTGTATAGGATTATTTAAAGAGATGCTTTCAAGCTCTTCTAATAGGAGGGCCTTAGCTTTTTTTTTTGGTTGATTGGTTGTTTTTTCTTTCTTTCCCCCCTCTCTTTTTTTGTTTTTAATGAGAAGTCTAGCCACTGATGCCATCAGTACTGCCACAAGGGGTCTCTTTCCAAAAAATGGAACTATATAGGACTGTTCTTTCTTTATTTATTTTCATTTAACCCACTTTGTTTGCTTTAGATGGATGTGAATATGCATGTGTGTGTGGCAGGGGGAACTTGTGGTGGAAACACAGTAGTGGTTACACAGACTGCCTTCCAGTATCTTCCAAAACACTGGGGATCCCTTAACCATCTAATTTAACTGGCAAGCTGGCTCTGAGAAAGCAATGCTCACCAGTTTATTCCTCCATTTTATGTTTGCAGATAGAGGAAGTGAAATGGAGTTTTAAAAATAGGAAAATAGCGTATACTCAAGCACCCATGTGAATAGTTTAAGATTAAAACCTCCTTAGTATGGCACCCCTGTGATAACCTCCTACTCTGCAACAGAGAACCAATGCACATTTGCACATGAAGGTGAAGAAGCAGAGAGTAGCAGAGCTGAAGAATGACTGAAGTTCAAACAGCCTGCACAAACAATGAAGAGACACAAATAGGAAGTGCTGCAGCAAGAAATCAGTCAGTCCAGACAGCCTGAAAGAAAAGTTCAAACAACAGACCCAAGACAAAGGTAAACAAAAAATTACCAGTGGAACATTGCTACCTGCAGCACTTTTGGCTCCTGGAATGAAATCCAGAGTTACCCTATACAAATGTGAAGAAGAAAGTATTTTAAATCTTTTCCATCCATCACAGGAACTCCATTCCATAGGAAGTAGTTTAAGTCTTCATGGTTTGGATGGGCAAAAACTGCAGTGCATGTTATCAGTGCTCAAATGGAAAACAGCTTGTGGGAAGTCTGAGAACATGCAGCAAAGATGTGTATCAATATCATTCCACAGTCAATTCTGATTTCAGAAAATCACTTTTGTAATGAAGAAATTAATAACCTGAAATTATTTGCTACTGGAAGATTTCCAACTGAATTAAGAGAGCTAAAAACATGAAGTACATTTTTATCTGACAAGGTAAAAATAACTGTCACTGTTTTAACTCATGAGGATCAATCAGGTTTAAACATCTTCAGAATAACATTACCTTCATTGGTGTCAGCATTCAAAGACTGGTATCACAGCTTCTGAGGAGCCAAAGACTTAGATGCCAAAAGAAGTGAAAGACTTTTGGACAATAATCTTTTTTGTTGTCGTCTTTTATTCACTATATGCTTACAGCCCTTGTTACTATGCTCATAGGACTGTCCATCAATAACTATAGCAGGAGAAGAGTTCATGCTTTTGTAATGGTGCATTTGGAGCCCCAGCAAGTAAGACGTGTGTAAAACCCAAGAATGTGTACTCCTCCTGGAATGTTTCCACAATTAAACACTGGCTTGAGCTGTCAGTCAAAATTACCAATAGGATTATCTCAGTCTCACCGAATTTAGCTCTAAGAGGCTAAATTCATTCCTTCTATTGAAGAGAGTTTAGTCACACCATAGATGAACTTTCTGCAAAGCATGGGATGATGCTGGGAAGTTGGCTGCCCTGGTTTGTTCAACTGCTCTGCAACACAAAGGGAGCTTCACTAGAATTCAATTAACTTTCCTCTTCATCCCAAGGGTGCTAGTGTGGGACCCCATTAGCAGCTCTTGCCCATTGTTCTCAATGAAGAACCTCCAAGCACCAAGTTATTAACCCATCAGTGAGCTAAGTGTACAGGCAGTAACGTTTTATCCCCCTTCCACAAGTTCCTGTACCAGATACTTATTCCAGCACCCTTAGTGCTTTTATACTAGGAAGGAAGGAAGGAAGGAGTAAAAATATAAGGGAAAAAAAAAAAAAAAAATTAGAGAGGGAAAAAAAAAAAAAAAGGAAAGCAATGGAAAAGAAAGAATAAGGAGTTACCTGGGTGTTGAGTTTTGGATTTTTTCTTCGTTGTAGTATCAAGACAAGGATTAATCATTTGAAACTGAAAGAGGGTAGATTTAGATTACACATAAGGAATAAATTCTTTATGATGAGGGTGGTGAGACACTGAGCCAAGTTGCCCAGAGGAGTTGTGGATTACCCATCCCTGGAATTGTTGAAGGCCAGGTCGGATGGGGCTTTTAGCACCCCAGCCTATTTGCAGATGTTCCTGCCCATGACAGGAGACTTGAATTAGATGCTCTTTGAAGATCTCTTTCAACGCAAACCATTCTATGGTTCAGTGATTCCTGTAGATCCTTAGATACCTGGCACAAGAACAATGCCCTGTGTAAAAATGACATGCAAGAAAAAGTGGAACACTGCCTTTTGTTATCAGGACTTTAAAAACTGCAGAACAATGAACATTTTCCTCTACTTGCTGAAACTTCTTCAATCAAAACATTGGTTTGCTGACTTCACTGTGGGTCTTCTTCCCAATCACTTCAAATTTTTCAAAATCTAAATGTCACCTGGAAAAAAACAAGTAATTTCTCCTAGCTTCTTCTCAGCTACATACCAAGTCCTCTAGTGTGACCAGAGACATGGCAGTGAGTTTTGCGGAGCCTCTGTAGGCACTGCTAGCCTCAGCCACTCCACTGTTGGAGATGGCCACCTCACCATCAAAGCTGGTGATGCAGGTAGGCACCTGTGCCTGTGTCCTCCATGGCAAAAAATAGGTTTTCCATTTTACCCACTGCGGAGAGGAGTCAATGCTCTACCAAGGCCAGCAGAGGCTGAGCAGATGCAATGTCTCTTAGGCTGCTCTGCTGGAAGAGGAGTCCTCTGGCACCATGGTGCTTGGGCAGGTGAGAGCAACCAACAGGTGCAAAAAGGCTTGCACAAGTTTTTGTTCCAAAACTTTCAGATTGGTGGTGTCATGCAGTGAACTGGTTTAGAGGCTGTGAGTAACAAGGTCTCAAATGCATAGCCAGAGTCAGCTCTTCCACTGGAAAGTACAATGCCCTGAACTTATCCAGTTTAACTTGTCACCCAACTGCTGCTTCTGAGCTCTGTAAATTACTCCAGATTTGGAAATCCATTGTTAAAGGTATTAAACCCTTCATCTTAATTGGATCAGTGACAGCAAGAGTACTTCTGACCTTGGCCTGACAATGTATTTCAAGGTTAGATGCTTTTGTCAATTCATCATGTATCCATTAGAGCTTATCTACATGAGAAAGTGGCATCAGCTTAAATTTAATCTGTTGTTGTAGATTGCTCTAAATCAGTTTGAATTCCTGTGAAAATGCTTATTTCTGTCTAAAGATTTTTTTCTATTGATCTGTGTTAAAACCCAAATAACTTTGGTTTTATTCTAGTGGCAAGAGTGCTCCCACAGGTCTACACATCAGCTGTCTTAATTGGTTTTAAAACCACACCTTTAATTATATGGTTGTAAGTCCTTTGTGTAGAGGACCAGCTGGAGTGATAAATAAAAGCCATCTGAGTAGGAGCTTGCACCCTTAACCCTGAGGATGGCCTGGTGCTAGTGCAACCCTAGCTCTGCCAAGTGTCACGCCAAGCACTTTGCCCCAAGACACTGCTGGGCATTTTGGGGTAATTTACAGTAGGAACTACCTCCCAGGAGATGTTTTGGATGAGACTGTGCTGGGCATTGCCCCTTTCTCCAGCCCTCAGGTACATGTGCAACTTTGTAGCCTCAAGTACCCTTATAAGCCTCCACTGCGATGCCACGGGTGCATTCCTTGCTTTATTCCAGGTGTCTGAGCTGAACAAAACCACAGAAGAATGTAACAGTTATTTACTAGGCCCAATTAAAACACCAAATGGAGCCCAGAGCATGTGCTGTGGATGTGAAGGGACTTCTGCAGAAGGTCTCATCCCATGTAGTGTGGCTGTACAGCTCTTGCCATGTGACCTTGGATCTGGGGGACCCAGTTTTTTCAATAATTAGGCACAGACAGACAGCTTGGGCTCAGATTGCTTTCACAAAGACTTTTTTCTTTCAAGTAAATTAGTGCTTTTCATTTGGAAAAGGTCTTGGTACAGCTCATATGACCCATTTTCTGGGCCAGTCTAGCTACAGAGTCTTATTTTAGTACATGCTTGGTTATCCACAGTTGTAATAAAACATTATATTCACCCTAAGCCAGCCAGCCAGAAATCACAACAGCAGGCCATCTCAACAGTTTTCAATAGCTGAGCCTTCTACTAATGTATCTCAGAACTATGACAAGTTTAAATTCTCTTTTAACACTAGAGGGCTGGCGTTGCTTTATGTTGGCTGTCTGCACACACGTGCACACAGAAACAAGTTTAGTAGGTTGCTCATCTTTGTGGCAGAAACTGCAAATTTTTTTCTGTGTTTCTTTTCCTTTCTGGAGAATTCAGATACCACAATGACAAGAAATTTCCAGAATCATTACATGGCGAGAGACCTTTCATTAACTTCAGAGTATTTACCCAAAAATTGCTTTGTTTTGTTTGTGGAGGTGTGACTTTTGGGAAACTAATGGCATTTGCATTCCCACTTGTGTATGATGTGCACAGAAGTTGAAATAGAAGATTGAGTTAGTAGCAACATTTAATTTTCTCTGTCTCCCATGGTTGTGCTATATGCACGTCAGATGGACCGCAGCTTGTATTTGTGTTTCAATTCCAAGGAAAATCCAGAAGTGACAACAGTTTCAAAATCTAGCTCCTAAAGTTAGAAAACATATAGCTAAGAATGTCATAAATCTTATGCCATAAAATAAATGTGCACATTTCATTTCTTGGACACAGAAATTACACTCAATAATTTAAACTGTGACACTTGCTTTATATGCTGCCTGCTTTTTGGTGTTTTATTTTCTTTGCCTGACTGTAAGCATCTACATATGTTCAATTACAAGCTCTGATTAAACGAGAAATACCATTACAGATTGTGTTTGTTGGTGGATAGTTAATAATTTCAAGAAATATTTGGAAGTGCAGCTGATGAATAATTTATAATTACAATAAATACTTGAAAGTGCAGCTTTCTGTGCTTTAGCATGAAAAGTAGGGAGTGGTTTGGGTTGTTTTTCCATGACAGTTTTTGCAGTTACAAGGCAAGGGGTCAAAAAAAGAGTTCATGATGTTGTCCCTGGAAATCAGCATGAAAACACCAAGCTGGGGGCAGGAGTTGATCTGCTGGAGGGAAGAGAGGCTTTGCAGAGGGACCTCAACAGGCTGGACAGATGGGCAGAATCCAACAGCATGAGATTTAACACATCCAAGTGCCGGGTTCTGCACATTGGCCACAGCAACCCCATGCAGTGCTACAGGCTGGGGTCAGAGTGGCTGGAGAGCGGCCAGGCAGAGAGTGACCTGGGGGTACTGGTTGACACTAGGCTGAACATGAGCCTGCAGTGTGCCCAGGCAGCCAAGAAGGCCAATGGCATCCTGGCCTGCATCAGGAACAGTGTGGCCAGCAGGAGCAGGGAGGTCATTCTGCCCCTGTACACTGCACTGGTTAGGCCGCACCTCGAGTCCTGTGTCCAGTTCTGGGCCCCTCAGTTTAGGAAGGATGTTGTCTTGCTGGAACGTGTCCAGAGAAAGGCAACAAATTTGGTGAGGGGTTTGGAACACAAGCCCTATGAGGAAAGGTTGAGGGAATTGGGGTTGCTTAGTCTGGAGAAGAGGAGACTGAGGGGAGACCTTATTGCTCTCTACAACTACCTGAAGGAAGGTTGTGGACAGGCAGAGGTTGGTCTCTTCTCCCAGGCAGCCAGTACCAGAACAAGAGGACACAGTCTCAGGCTGCGCCAGGGCAGGTTTAGGTTGGATGTTAGGAAGAAGTTCTATACAGAGAGAGTGATTGCCCATTGGAATGGGCTGCCTGTGGAGGTGGTGGAGTCACCTTCATTGGAGGTGTTCAGGAGGAGACTTGATAGGGTGCTTGGTGCCATGGTTTAGTTGTTAAGGTGGATTGGATTGGTTGATGGGTTGGACACGATGATCTTGAAGGTCTCTTTCAACCTGATGTATTGTATTATTGTATTGTATTATTGTATTGTATTATTGTAAAAGCTGCAGTGAGCCCATGGTGTCCCTCCTGAATGGGCACTTTAAGCTAATGTGGTTTATTTCCATTGCACATTCCCACACGTGTGTCATATCCAGCTGTGTGCAGTGACTTGTCCAGTTGTGGTTCACCCACACTCACTTACATGCCTGCATCTTTGATTAACATTACTGGTTACACCAGGGATTTTGGGCTTCCCGTCAAGCCTTCATCTAACACAAACCACAAGACTTTATGCCATATCAAAGCTTTTGCCAGGTCATCTGTCTCACCAAGGGGTTAGTTGACTTGAAGTACACTTGAATCTAGTGGATTCTAGATCATCTGGTTCCAATCCCCCTGCCATGGGCAGGGGCATCCTCAAGCTAGATCAGGTTGCTCAGAGCCACATCCAACCTGGCCTTAGAAACCTCCAGGGATTGGGCTTTTACCACCTCCCTGGGCAACCTGTTCCACTGTCTCACCACCCTCATGGTGAAGAACTTCTTCCTAACATCCAATCTGCTTTTGAGATTTGCTGCAGTGCAATGCTGCTATGTGGTATCTGGGAGCCGTCACACAATCTGTGAGCACACACGGTACTCCTCCTTGCAGCAAGGCCACATTTGCTGCTGTGACTGCCTGTTGCATTTAACATTGCAGCTTATCACCACTTGCACTGCTCAGCTTCTGTGTGCTAAGAGAAGGGGCAAGAGAGAGAGACTTTCCTGTGTGCAGTGAGATTCCAACCAGCAGAACATGTAATCTGGAGCACAAATTGGTAAAAACCTTCCATCGTTCTTTCCCATTTTCCCCAACGTTTTGCTCTTGGGAGGAGTTATTAAGGGTCAGCCGATGTGGAAGAAATTCCTGGAAACTTCTGTGATTATCACACAGAATCACAGAATGTTGGAGATTGGAAGGTACCTCAAAAGATCATCTAGTCTAACCCTCCTGCCAGAGCAGGATCACCTAGAGTAGATTCACACAAGAATATATCCAGGCAGGTTTTGAGTATCTCCAGAGAGGGAGACTCCACAACCCCCTGGGCAGCCTGTTCCAGTGTTCCAGCACCCTCACAGTGAAAATTTTTTCCTCATGTTTCCATGGAACTTCCTATGCCTCAACTTCCACCCATTGCCCCTTGTCCTGTCATTGGTCATCACTGAGAAGAGCCTGGCTCCATCCTCTCAGTACTCTCCCTTTACATATTTATAAACACATTAATGAGGTTACCCTTTAGTCTCCTCTTCTCCAAGCTGAAGAGCCCCAGCTCCCTCAGTCTCTCCTCATAAGGAAGAGGTTCCACTCCCTTAATCATTTTTGTGGCTCTGCACTGGACTTTTTCAAGCAGTTCCCTGTCCTTCTTGAACTCAGAGGCCCAGAACTGGACACAATATTGCAGATGCAGCCTCACCTCAGGGCAGAGTAGAGGGGAAGGAGAACCTCTTTCAACCTACTGACCACACCCCTTCTAATACAGCCCAGAATGGCATCAGCCTTCTTGGCCACAAGAGCACATTGCTGGTTCATGGTCAACCTTCCATCTACTAAGACCCCCAGGTCCTTTTTGCCTTCACTGCTCCCCAGCAGGTCGGTCCCCAGCCTGCACTGATACATGGGGTTGTTCCTCCCAAGGTGCAAGATTCTACACTTGCCCTTGTTGAATTTCATTAAATTTCTCCCTGCCCAACTCTCCAGCCTGTCTGAGTCTCACTGAATATGAAAACAATTTGGGTAAACCAGATATTTGAGGGAAAATGTTATAAGTAACCATGGCTGAAATAGAGCCCCAAATTTGGGTAACATCTGCAATCCTGAAATACAGCCTGTTGATAAATATAAGCAGGCCACTGCAGGATTAGTCATGCAGTGGGTAGAGGATTAGGGACACTGAAGAAGGAGGAAGGAGAGAAAGCTGCAGCTCAGGAGAGTCTGGGTGTATGTCCCTAAGTATCATCCTCTGGGAGAGCCCTGCAGTGTATCCAAGTCCTGCTAAAGCTGTGCAGTGGCCAGCAGTGGAAGCATAAGTTTCAGGCAATCTTTACAGGTTTTCCCTTCAGATACAGTTTTTCACTTAATCTCCCTGAGTGAGTAGGCAAGGACTTGCAGGAGCCTGCTGTCTGGCTGTGACCCCTGACTGCTAGCTAGCTGGCACGGGGCTAGTTCACAAGGTGCCAAGGGTGTCGTGGTAGTGGTCAGTGCAGCCTTGAAGAGGGTACTCAACACAAGGGGCGTTATGGCAGCCAGAGGGGCTTTAGGGGTTGTGGGACCATACTGGGGGCCACTGTCACAGGCAGTAGAAAAGGTGAATTCACCACATCAGGAGTGCAAGGTTAGGTAATCAGGGACAACGGTTCTCAGCTGTATTTCCAGTTGCTTCTGTTTAAAATGATATGGAGCAGCTCAGGAAGACAGGTCATGCCACTGTTTAGCACAGTGCTGTCCCCAAAGCTGAGGTGCAGAAATTAGATGGAAACATATGTTTTCCAGGCAGGAGAAAAGCAACTTGCAAAGCTGTATGATCTCTGTGCCAAGTCAGAGCTTTAATTGTCACAGAAATTATCTTTGCTAACACCTTCAGGCAAATGTATAGTGCACTGGAAAATTAATGAGGGAGAATAGGATGAATCCATTAGAGCACAAAGGAAGAGTGTTTCCACTTGCCGATGATGGTGTATCAGGTATCTCAGGCTGCTTCAGAGCCAAGGGCATTAGCAAAACCATGAGCCATAACCATGACAACCTGCTTTATTGCACATGTCAGCCTCTTCAATAAAAGTGCTCTCCCTCAAACCAAGAAGCCTGGCTGAAACTATGTGAGCATGTCAGCATGAAGTTACTCAGGTGAGATGGAGAGATTTACAAGCACTGGTAGAAAGAAACCTTGGATATGTTGAGATAGTGGAAAGGAAAGTGAGGTTGGTCTCTGGGGAGGCTTTTCTGTTACTGAGCAATGAGTGGAAGGAGATGTTAAAAGCGTAAGCAGAAGTTCTCTGGCATGACAGAGCCATATGTGTTTCCTCACATGCTTTTTCCTGTTTAGTTAGCTCTCACCATGAGGCCAAAAAGGATCTTCCAAATCCTTCATTTTTCCATGATCTGTCTTTTTGCCAGGGTTCATGGATGACCAGAGTACATGCCTGCAGGTGAATCATGGCTCTGAATGCTCTGCTCTTCAGCTGCTGGATAAGCCTCAGGGCTTCTTTGCTTCTGTGGCAAACCAGTATCCAGCAGAGTAACTCACATAGGGTGGTTGAGACACCTCATACATTGCCCAACCCCTCACCAAAGCAATCCCTGTTGCAGTTTGAAAGCTACAGGCTTCTCCTTTAGGCTGACCCAGTCACTTATTGAAGACCTGGGATACAAGGGACCACTGGAGTCTCAATAGCTGTGTCTGCCTTGAATCAGAGAATCACAGAAAGATGGGCACTGGAGGGGAACTCTGTGGATCATCTAGTGCAATCTCCCTCCTAAAGTAGGTTTGTCTGGATCAGGTTGCACAGGAATGTATTCAAGTGGGTGCAACCTCTTTTGGCAGCCTGTTCCAGTGCTCCACCGCCCTCCAAGTAAAGTTCTTCCTTATGTTTAGGTGGAGTTTTCTGTCTTCTAGTTTGTGCCCATTGCCCCTTATCCTATCACTGGGCACCCCGAAGAGACTGGCCCCATTTTCTTGATACCCACCCTTTGAATGTTTGTAAGTATTGAAGTGAACAAGTTGTTTAGTTCTTGCATCAATTAGATATTCATAAAGAATGTGTAAGGACTGGGCCCATCAGCAGGTACATGAATGTATCTTTCGCGGTAGTGCAGCACCCTGAGGCCTCTAACTCTCTAGTAGCTAAATTTGGGTTGCTAACTGACTGCAGCACTGGCCACCATTTCAGTTGTATCCCCAGTCCTGATGTGGTCAAGTTCACAAATCCTGCATGGTATGAAGTAGAATTACAGAGCTGTTTTGTCCCAGATGGAACAAAAAAACTCAGCATAGAAATGCCCATTTTGGTAGTAAAGCAGCCTTGGGTAAGCCCTGGTGCAGAATCTGGGAAGAAACAAAGCCTAGCAGTGCTTTCTTAGGATTTGACCACAGGCTGTTTAGATGAAGTACAGCTTGTTTAGAATAAAAAGGTGTGCACTTTTTTTTTTTTTTTTTTTTTTTTTTTTTGGGGCTCTTATTTTGGCCCTTTTTGCCCAGATCAGAGGGCAGATCAGAGCTGCCTCACTCCCCAGGCAGATACCTGGTGTCTAGATAATTACATGGACGCATGACATCCCCAAATATAGAGTGAAGCTTCTCATACAGGGGCTGCAGGGAGGGTGTTAGTATGTCTGAGCACAAAGGGAAAAACTAATGGGAGGGGAAACCCCACAAACTTATCTAAATTTGATTTATCTAATATGTTATAGAAAGTTATGCCTTAGACTTAACAGAAGAAGCAGTGATTCAGCCATTTAACACATTCATAAAGAAGGAGGTTCAGTTCCTGGGGAACTGTATCAGTAAACCATGGGGAACTGGCTTTACCTCTTTTTCCTGAAACACACAAAATTACAGCTTTCATGCAGTAAAAGCTACCAGGAAGGCTCCTGGAAATCTTGTATTTCACATTCCTTTCTTTTCTTTCTTTCTTTTTTTTTTTTTCCTCCCTTAATTGTCACTGCACCTCGAGGAACACCACAGACCAGAGCACCTGTGCCAGGGTGGGTATGAGGGCAGCCATGGCAGTGGCCAGAGACTACACACACACAAGCAGCCACCCACCACCCGGGGAGTGGATGAGTGGCAGGCCCGCCTTTCACAGGAGGGCACCAGGCGGGAGGTCTACACCAGGTCTGTGCCTTAGAGACCTTTTCAGGAGCCGTCTGGACTCTGCCCAGCTCCAGCTGGTGCAGAATTGCTCGGTACCTAATTACAACAACCTGCTGACAGCCCAGTGAGAGGAGTCCCTCATTAAACATGATGGTCTGGATGCCACGGCTGGCACGGGAAAGTCTTAAATGGTTACTGCTGGAAATGGTGAGTGCATACCAGGGGAAAGATCACCCTATAAATGTGCTTTTTCTTACTTTCTTTCTCTGAGCATCTGTTATTGCTCTCTGCCAAAGACAGGATATTCGATCCTTAGCTTGGCTCAGTGCAGCCAATCTTCTGTTTTTGTGGCTAGGTCTGTAACAGCAGCTACAAGAAAAACTTTACAATACTTGAGTGGAAAAAAATCCTCTAACAGTATTCGTGTCTCTTAGCTCTGGAGAGCTAAGCAATACCAGGAACATGCATTAATATTAATCAGCACAGTCCCACTAGCAGTATTTGCTTTCTAATTCTATTACATTATAATGATGTTTCGTATAAGTAATATACAGATATAGATAAATATATGGTAAGGTAGAAAACAAGCCTTTCCTGATGCAGCCAGCTGTACTGTGATGAACAATAGCTCCCGTGTTGTGTGGTACATAATGGGAAAGCATTTGCCGCCTTCATACTTTGATGTGATGCAATAAAATACAGGTTGACAGGAGAAATTTCTCTGGTCTAAAAATAAAACAAAAGGCCTGAAAAAACTGCACCGTGTCCAGGACCTTTGACAAGGTCTCTTCAGGGACAGAATGTGTGGCTTCCTGATTTCAGAAACATGCTTTTCCATGCCTTGCTTTGCCTTGCTTTACAGATGGTTTGTTGATTGGGAGTGCCAATGACTCATTATCGGCCAAACTGAGCATTTGCTGGAACTGCAAAGGTCTCATGCCCATTAGATACAACTCCTTACATGCTACCACCAACACAAACGGACCTTCATTTATCCTTCCCAAACATCTTCATACCTTCTATGTCCTAGGGCTTATATAAACACATGCAGTTGGTTCCCTCTATTCCCAAGCATTCCTCTAGCTTTACTGTTCCAATCCTGATCTCCTTTGACACGTGCTCATCTGAGGTACCTCTGCACTGATGATGTCCCCTTAGATGTGATTTTTCCCAAAAGCAACAAAGTATGTCATCTGAGGAGCTTCTCTGGCAGGAGTCCCTGCAGTCATAGTAAGCCTTTGCTACACCAACTTGCAATTAGCATTTAATTCCTAGTGTCACAAATAATTAAAAATTACCTGAAGTCACTTCAGCAGGTTTTTAATTGCTGCTCTTTGCCTGTGAATCTCTGTCAGTAGCAACAGAAAAACAATAATAGAGCATAAAAGCATATTTTAATTTCTTTTTTATTATTTTACAGTGCTGTTTCCTACTGGTGTGGGACACTGCAGGACGTGTAAGCATAAATGCTGTATGTGCCACCAAACATGAAAGCCCTGGCCACCTGTTCTTTTGCTGAGATAAATGATGAAAAAAAATACAATTAAAACAAACTTTAAAGCAGGTTTACTTTAAAGTTACTTTGACTTTGCAAAGCCAAGCTTTTCAGGCTCCAAATAATAACTATCATCTCCTTGTTTTCAGGCAAAGCTCTCCTCACCAAAAGTGGTCTTACTTTCTGTATTTACCTGGGAACCACACAAAAGCCATGCTTTCTGCTTGACAGCTCTTGCTAAGTGCAGGTCTCCTTGATGCTATAAAATATGCAGAAAGAGACAGTCTTTGCTAAACAGGACTTTAAAGCCCAGAATCTTTAAGGTCCTATGGAGAAAAGACTTGGGTCATATCATTGTGGATATGGAGAGCCTTGATTCCATCAGGAAATTACTGTTTTTCAGGATGCCATTGTAGGGCCATACTTGGCCTATGACACATAGCCATCATGAATCCCAGCATTGGAAAGAGTGCTTGCCAAGGCCACCTACATAAGGCAGTGATGCAGAGCTCATGCCTGTAACCCAGCAACACCCATGCTCTGCTCTTGTGTGCCAGACACTAAGACTTCTACTGCTGCCTCTAAGCAGCCCAAGACCTGGTGCCTTTCCAGGAACTGGGGTTTATTATATTGCAGGAGAACTTGCCTTTTTTTCACAAATCTCCAAGGATAAGTGCTCCAGCCCTGTCTAAACATTAGAAGACAATCCCAGCCCCACAAGTGCCTTGCTCCTGCCCTCTCCAGCAAAAGACTCGCTGTTCCTACTTTCAACTGAAGTGGTATTTTGCTGAAATTGTCTTCTTCTGAAGCACTGGAAGACATCTCAACACTGGCTCCTGAATTGTGGAAAGTGGGAAGACTGAGGAAAGTTCTCACTTGCAGTAGTCTGGAGTTATCTGGCTATGGTTCTCTAGTGTCTGAAGATCATCCCTTTGTAGGCTGTAGTTTATGGAAATAAACATGACACAACCCAGTGTGTGTGGGGAGTGTCTCTCCTTACCAGATGATGCCACTGGCAAGTGAGAGACTTACTCAAGTGCTTCCTATTCACACACCCCTGCCACTAATGCTCTGCCTCCTTCTGTGTCATCACCCACACAGAAATGTCTTGGGTCTTTGATGCAGCCCCAAGTTCAAATAAAGCTTAGCTTGGACAACAGCCAAATGCCATGTTGTCTTCCCTGTTAAGCAACAGCCAAGGGCAAACGCTCATCATGGAATTCCATATGCAAGTACGTGTGAGTCCATCCATGGGCTCCAGCTGAACATCCAAAATATACATAAACAACATGAGTCATCCTATAAGATGTCCATCAGTGATCAGTTTGCTGTTCATTCTCTTTATGCTGACATATAAGTTCATTCAAAGACTTCTAATAAACTGAAGACTCATTGCATTCTGAAACTCATCAGTGAACTTTGAGAAGACAATATTTAAAACCAAAGCTATCAGTGACCATTTGCACTTCATACAAATAGAGTTTAAAAGAAAATCAATTAAGAAATCTGACAACAGATAAACATGCTAAGAAAAGAAAGCTAGTGACTTGTCTGCAGGGGGGTTTGCTGACCATCCTCAGATTCTTGAACTTGAAAGCCTCTCAAGTGCCCCTGGTCAGATGAAGGGGACGCAGCAATGGGGTGCAGGTTGTGTTTTGCTGTAGAGGCTGGCTGACATCAAAACTGCCAGCTTCTCAGTGCCTCCCAAGAGCACCGTAAATGATCACAAACAGTTCACAAATACAAAGCCACAAATGATTTCTTCACTTTTTGCTGTTTCAGGAGCTGTCATAGGGGATCTCTTGGGACAAGCCACTGACACCAACAGTGTGTTACATGCTGAGTTAAGCGTTGCTGCATGCAAGCTAAAGCAATACTGTTATTTTCTTTTTGTTTAATTAAATATAAGTTAGTGTAGCTGAATCTCCAGTTGAAGATTGACCTTTTTTCTAGAGAATTTCTTTCTTTCCCTGGAAGCCATGTTGCATCAGGTGTGGGAAATAGGATAACAGCCAAGGAAAACTTGGCTTCCACTCTCAAGTGAAGCTGTGTCCCACTGCATGTATAATCCTGTATAATAATGCATTTATTTATTTTCACCCAGAAATCTTTCCTACTGTTCCCCCCATCTGAGAATCTGGCTTCCACACAGATCTCTCACCAAGCTGTTAACCCAGCCTTGAAAAATTCCTTGAAAAATGGATTTAGGATGCTTGCAAGTATGCCTGGCTGTTGGGACCAGTGCCTCCAGTGCTGCAGCCTGTGAAATAGTTGTTATTCAGACTAACTCACATTGTTTATTCAAGCACTGGTGGGTAGAAAGTGGCCATGAATGTAGTTAGGATGGAAATTAGACCAATATTTCCAAGCCTCAGAAGAGCATATTTCTGGAAAAGCCTTTTGTTGCAGCAGTGGTTAGCTAAATCCTGAGATACTTCAATTAAAAATAAAAAGTTCAAGTAGTTTCTGTTCTGCCTGCAAAACAAAAGACCAAGCCACGCTTGCTGACAGGCCCAAGGATCATCACAGGCACATCAGCAGCTCCACACTGCTCGGTGAGGACTGCAGGCACACGGCAAATAACACACATTTTATGCCTCGCTGCTGCAAGGCATGCGGACACAAGCATGACAAGCACAACCTGATGTTTTAAGTAAGGGACAGGGGTTAAGCTAGGTTAAACCTGTCAAACAGGAGACAGTGGAGACAGCTCTCTGGAAATTGCAGGACCCACAGGGGGTCTTTCTCTGGTTCAGTAGGTTGGAGGTGGGAGCAGCAATGCTACTGCATCCATATGTCACATTGACGGACACACACCTGGGGGATTCCCAATGCCAAGGGGACTGTGTGGTGGCATAAGATTAAAATATTCCAGGTTCCATCAGAGAATGGTCCTCAACAGTTCGTAGATGGTTTTTCATTGTCTAGAGCTGTGATTTGCCCATTGCTCTCATCTTGAATGCATGCTTCAGCAGTTGCTGGCTACTTTACAAGATAATAATAAGTGAATAAACCTCTATGATCTAGATCAGGTTTAAACAGTATGAACAGTGTGATACTTCCTGTGGCACAGCAGTTGAAAAGATGGTCCCTACCTAGAAGAGTTTATGAGGGATGGGTAAATTGGAAGGAGATGCACAAGAGAACAGCAAATTGAAGTGATGCTGCAGCTGCAGCATCAGGCATAGGTCTCTGCACAGCTGCAGCCTGACCACTTGTGACCAGTTTAGGCTGTGCCTTTAAGAAAGAGACACTTTCTGAACACTCTGGGCGAATATTTTGATATTAGAATGAAAACAAGAGATATGCTAATTCAATTTCATTGGTGGGACCCGGTTGTAGTTTTTTTGTTTAGTCTTTCAGTCGGGGGAGTCAGTCAGTAGTCGTCTTCTTCTCCCTGTGCTGTGAGCTGGCTCGTTTCTCTCTACGATTCTTGCTAACCAGATAAGAAGACTAACTTTTTGCATTCGCTTTGAGCTTTAACAAAGTTTTCCCCTTTTAATTACCTTCCTTTCTCTCTCTCTCTCTAACCCTTTTGGGAAAAAGGGGAGGTAGGGAGGGAGAAGGGGGGAAAAGGCCGAACGCCCCTGGCCACAGGGGGGTTGGGGAAAGGTTTCCTGTATTACATACTTTGCTGTATATTTCTGTATATATTGTAAATATTGTATATTTTTGTACATATTCATTGCATTCCATATCTGCTTGTAAAATACAGCTTTCATCTGCTTCTCCGGCTGAGTTAGCTGTGGAATTCTTTTGTGTGTGGGGGGAACCTTCCTACTCCACCACACCACTGTCAAGTTTTACTACTGATGCTGCAGTAGAGGAGGGTTTAAAGAAAAATTAACACCAGAGCATCTTCTTTCTGCTTCCTTTTGTGCTTTTGTGTTTTGGTTTTGTGTTTGTTTTTTTTCCTGCTGTCTCAAAGCAGCAGGTAAGTAGCCTGCATTATTGTCAGTTTTTCTTGCTGTTATTGATGATCTGCAGCAGTATGAGAGCAAGTGGAGCCTCAGAGAGTAAAGCTCCAAAGATATAAAACTAAGAAAATCAATGTTTGCTAATGGGGAAAAGAAAATCATCTGCACCAAAATGAACTGTCTGAAGGAATGGGAACTATGAGTCCCTGCCTCAGCTCCCATAGGCAATCTCCTCTGTTTGTTTAAAGTGAGAGAAAGAAAGAGAAAGAGAGGAGAATGGCAAAATGCTGCTCTATAAATTAGGGCAAGTCCTTCTCCCATTCTGGATGTTTTCGATTTGCCTGCAGAGTCTGCCGAAGTCAACGCAGTTTGTGGCGTGTATTTGCATTTTATGTCCTAATAACTGTATGTTACCTTCTGTGTCCCTCTCAGGTATGCAGTGGTCATGAGCTAACCTGTATTTAAAGAGGACAAAGAGGATAAACACTGTTCCAAATTTGTGACAAGGGGGCGGGGGTGGGGGGCAAGTATCCTTTCTTTCTTTTTTTATTAGCTACACACAGACCTCATGTGAATGGGTCACTCAGAATGGGGTGGTTAGTTCTTATTCAGAAGTGTGCACTATATGGGATTATCGATTTATTCTCTGCTTGGAGATAAAAAAAAAAAAAAAACCAGGAAACAGTTTTCACACTTGACCTCATGCATGTTCATCCCTGAATTGTTTCCTAGCAGGCTGACATGCATCCTTTTTTAACCTTTAGAAACTGCTGTCTTTATACACTCAGCAAGGACACTCCACACACTGTTACCTCCTCCTAGCCACCAGCTAATTGGTCTTTCCAAAATACACTTCATTCAGTCTCAAATTATGAAATCAATGGTGGGTTTTGAACAAATCATTAACCATTCTATCTTTGCTTGTCTGCTTGATTTTGTCTGGTTTTCTACAGCCCCAACCGTGTCATACTAAGCACCACTTTTAAATTACACCTGTTTTTCTATCTTCTGTTATTGAAATAGCAGCAATGATGGTGCTTACACAGATTTGGAAAAAAAGAGGAAAGTGATTAATTAAAGTACACACCAATAATTACTTGGCTTTCTCTTATTTCAGTGTAGTAGTAAAGGATTTAGCAACTCTAGAAATAAGAGCCTACTAAATATCAGTCTCTTTTTATTGAGAACACTTAAATTGCAAATTTCTTTTGAAACATGAAGTACAGTTACCTGTTTTGCTGCTTCAAAATCAGTCACTTTATAAAACAGCAATTTTCCTTGCTTGAATTGTTGATATATAACTGTGAATTATACAGTGTAGAAAAGGATACAGAATGATTCTTGTGATTTCACATACCTCTTCCTGGTTTGTGTGGGTTATTTTGTAGGATCCTATTGTTAGTCATTTGCAGTATCAAATGGACACAAAGGACTTAAGGGAAATCAAAGCGTGTATTTCTTGAATTATATACAAACCTGGGTTCAGCCTTGCACATGCACATGTTCATGTTTTGCCACCCACTCTTGCTCACCCTCCTGCTTAGAAGCTCTAGGTCAACCCATCCTGGTTGAGGTGCAGTACTACTCAGCCTTACGCTGCCAGCAAGAGATATCCAATTCAGCAGCAGTTCTGAAGTATTTTGCCATCATCCTTTCCACCTGCATCAAGAGTATTTAAAAGGCTGAGAAGGAAATGCGAACATCTTCAGTTGTGACAAAAGAGCAAAATATGTAACCAAAACACAAAATATGAAGACACAGGCTGTTAGTATTAGTGTATGTCATTTAATGTCAAACCTCAGTTTGTGTCCTAAGATATAACAAGAAGTTAAGGAACGGTAACAACATATTTTTATGTCTTCCTCTCAGTCTTGCACTGCTTCTAATGAACTTTTCTCCTGAGTTGCTACTTTAACTCGCCAATTATTTCAGTCCAGCTGGCCTCATCACTAGCAGGTATATACAAAGGAAACATGGATTTGCTGCAGATATAAAGCTGGTGTTTAAGGCAAGTAAATAATTCCAGCTAGTTCCTATTGGGTCTCTGGTGGTGTCATATTTCCATGAACAACAGGACATTTTTAAAATATAAACCAACAATTGAATTGTCACAGTATGGGTGGCATTTCAGTTCTGCACCACTTCCTTACCAGACCAGAAGATAAAAGGTTGAAATATTAAGGGACACGGAGCCAGACATGCTTCATCTGTTAGCATCCCAGCATGGCACCAGAAATGAGCTTCTGAGAAAGAAACATTAAAATGAAGTCCCCAGGAAAGTTAACCCTTGTGCCACTGTTCTTTACCTTCAGCCACACATTCCTCCGCTCAAAAGTGGGGGTAACACCACCGTGAAGGCAAAGACCACGGTGTCGTTTAAATTATGTTGGTGAAATCATACAGAAAAGAATGAGCTGGCTGCTGGGGACCTCCACTTCTCACCAAGGGCTAATTTAGTGAGATAGGTCCTGGAATATTAACATTGCTACTGATTCTTCCCTTCTCCAGAGTTTTTGGAGTTCATAACTGACATTTACAAAACTATGGGGCCTCTCTGTGGTCCTTCTTCATCTCTCTCCCCATGGGCTTTCATCTAGCTGTTGCAGGGTATCCCCTCATTTAGATCTGTGCTTTCACTTTACCATAGCAAAGGCAAAACTGTTTCCAGTTTTACACGTGTTTCTTCTGAACAGCTTTCTTGGCCAAAGTGCCTGGACTCTGAATTTATCCCAGATGTATTTGACCTTTGCTTAAGATACATAATTGAGAGGAAAGTTAATATTTGTTAGGTTGTTAGAAGAATGTGAAGCATGAAGCCAGCCTGTGCAGCTGAAACCAGTACCTTCAAGTGGTCTGGCATTGTCCAAAGGCAAGCCAAACATTATTGTAACAGCTCCCCAGAATCACAGGTACATCCAAATGCCTAGGCTCAAGCTCTGACACATTTGTGTTTTCCCAGTGGAGAGGCAACCCAGATTTGTTATTTAGTCACTGATCTCCAGTATCTTCATCTGCATAAGGGCAGAATGTTGTTTCTGAGCAGGTCATATTCACATTCCATTAAAAGGTAGTTTCTCCTTCAAAGCTAGAGTAAAGCCTGTCAGGTTTCTAATTATTTCAAGACAGAAGAGGTGTGAGGGGATTAAATAAGACAGAAATGTAATGTGAGTAGTAGGCTTTCAGCTGCTTGGGAATCCTAAGTAAAATGTAAAATGCTTTTTGTAAAGGTCATGTAGCAGAAACCATCCATTTTAATAAGACATTCCTCTCTGCTGTTAAGGCAGAAGTGTCAATATGCAACAACCTCCTCCAAAAAGGGCATGAAGCAAAAACCTCTGGTGTATTTAAATACTACTGGAAATTATGAGAAAATATACTCCTACAGAGTATTTAATTTATCGCTTAAATGAATCTATGTATATGGAACGTCACAGTCTCAGTAAGGCTGAATGGTGAGAATGAAAAAGAAGTTGACTTCTGTGGACCGAATTTTCAGAGCAGCGCCTGAGCAACTTCTTTTATAGAACTCCATAGCTTGCATGCAGAGAGAAAATACACCTCAGCAGCTCCTGCAACCTGAATTTCTGGGCTTTTGTTTACAGTGGTGATCAGGTATCTGCAGAAAATGCATCATCCATTCAGTGGTCCCTGGAGAGTCATGTTAATTAGAAAAACCTGGTCTCAGTAACAGCCGAGGTCACAGCTCACAGGCAGACCGCCCCAGACTATCCAAGGTGTAATTGATGAGTTTACATAGGCTCAACTGATATTTGTCCATACCATTTAACTTGGTTTTCCTTCTCTCAGTCTATTTAGTAACAGACATCTAAGTAGTAAACACAGTTATCTCTTTTCTTTGAAATTTGCCTTTCCTTACTACATACACTTGTGTAACTAACTAGAGAAAATATGGATTTTTGTGGCTAGCTCTTGCTGATTTGCACAAAGATGCTTTATATAAATAAAATGGTGCTCTGGCAACATATTGAATGAATGGTTTATTCAATGTGTTTCTAGTATTTTTTGTCAAATCTAAAAAAACCCGAATAAATATGAAAAAGGAAGTGAATGCATGGATTGAAAAAGTAATTTTTCTCTGCTTGCAGAGAACATGGTCATTTAGCTCCATCATAATCCAAAGTACACATAAACCAAATAACAAAGCTAATAATATTTGTTACCAAAGCTATTGTGCTTGTTGAACATCTGCTCATGCCTACTGCCAGAGGCATCTCTGAAGAAGGCATTGTTTTCATCAAGACAGCAAGGAAAGAGAAAGCGTGAGGTGATGAGAAATCAGCTTGGATGTACGAGAAAGTGTAGATGTTGGAGCTGCCGAGGTGAACTAAATGTGACTTCTTGCCAACAGATAAATACAGACAAGACTTCTGCAGATTTCAGTGGGTCCAGAGTTTCACTTCAGTAATGGAAGCAAAGTAAAAAGTGCAGATTGTGAGAGGACCTTAAAATGTGGATGGCATATAGAATGCAACTCGTAACATCAGACACCACAATGCAACTGTGTCTCAGTATTATTTAGACACAACTTCTCTTACTCTCATATATTTAGTCCAGAACTTCTCAATGACAATCATTTCTGAAAGGAACTCCATGTCTTTGGGTTCCTGTCACACAGAGACACAAGTCACATTGCAGAGCCATAGTTCATGTTTTTAAGCGACTGCTTCATCGTTTACAAAACAAAGTATTACAGACATTTTAGTCTTTATCTGCAGTTTTTAAAGACCTTGCTTTACAGGAGCTGAGTGCAGGATCCCTGCAGGCTTAATGAACAAAATTCATTGTCAAGATTGCATATTATTGCCATCATCCAGCTGTCATCTTGCTGTCTATTTGTATGTTCAGTCACTATTTTCCTTCTCTAATTCCTTGGATGTGGTGTTTTCCAATGTACCAGACAAGCAAAAATAATAAAATTTAAAAATCATCTGGTTTCTCCCTGGCTAATGGGCAGCAAAACTAGCAGGGCACAGCAAGCCTTTGATTTTCAAGGAGCAGGAAATATCCTATATACTGTCAATTGTGCTGTTACAGTCTTCTGCTAAAATTTGGACAGAAAAGTAGCAACAAGGCTGAGAAAGGGCTGGCAGTTTCTTACAGCACCTGTCTTCTTCCAGTGCTTTACAAATTTTAACGGAAGAACTGAAGAAAACAATGACTCCTTTGCTTTGTGCTTAATAGTTCTCACTTCCAGCTTTTGCAGTGTCAGTGTTGGCTGCACCATAAGAGCTTTCTGCAGCCATGGTACAAGTGCCAGACACCAAAAGGCTTGCTTTCAAAAGCTGCATGGCAGGAGCAGGGCTCAGACTCACACAGATTCATCCAAGACATCACCTGTCTAGAAAAGTTGATTACTTAGTGTGAAAAAACCCTGCAGTGGAAATACAGCTCTTCTCTGTAAAAGTATAATTTAAAAAAAATAATTATTCCTGCTTGTTAAAAGGTTTGTGGTTCCCTACGACTGTTCCTGACTTTTCTATGTTATTGTACAATTAATCCAATTAACTAGTTTTTTGCACAATAGACTTACTGTGGGCAGCTGTTACACAACCTGCTGGGGCAAGTCTCAGAATTACAGCAGAAAGAATGAGTTAACTTCATGCATCATTTACTTCTCACCTGGGACATAAAAAATAAGAGTTCTTGTGATAACCAGTTGTCTGTCTCTTCTCGGTTAGCAAGGATCTATAACAACTCAATCCTCAGTATTAAATTTTCCCCGACCTTTACAATACTTCTTCATGAGAATCTTTGTGCTAAGAGTATCCCTTCAGTCTTTTGCTTTCTTTTCACAGGCATACATCTGGGATTTCAGTTTAGTCATGGGAGATCTCTGTTCTCTCCTTACAAGGTGAACAACCACTGTACGTATGCTGAGAAAACTAAACTAGGACACTTCTTACATGAGTTACAGTGTGCTTCAGAGCCACACTTGGGATCCCATAATGGCTCTGCTTTCAGTGGTAATAGAAAGACTTAAACTCACTGAAATGTAGTACCCCCAGGACTCCCTCGAGCAGAGGAATCCTTCCGTAGTGGGAGGGGATGTTCAAGCATCACAAGGGAGACACCACACATCTGTTGCTGGGGGGAAAGCAGCACAGCCAGGCTTAATGTTCTCAGCAAAGAGCAAAACCACAAGGCTTCACCTGCTCTCTTCAGTTGCCACACCACAAGATTCTGCCACTGTTTCTGACACCAGCCCATGACAGAGGTGGCCCCATGGAGCTTGCAGAATCACAGGACTGATGGAAATGTGAGCTCTTGGGAAGAGCAGGGAAGATCTGGATAAGGATCCACAGTGACAAAACACAATCTGCAGTGCTTTAAAATTCACCCTTTCTTCAATGAGTTTTCCATTTTCCCTTTTAATCTGTGATCTTTGAACTTAGTGGTTTAGCCATATCTTGCCTACCTGAGACTAATCTATTGATTCTTATACTTGAGTCTGATATCACTATATGGTACTTTAGAAAATGTCATTAGCATTTATTAGCATGTATTAGCCTTAATAAAAAGCAACACTATGTTTGCTGGTTTGCTTCTTCAGATATGACCCACTGGTCTGAAACAAATTTTGAAACTCTTGTAGCAAAGCCATAATACAAAGGTCACACAGTAGTGAGCAAATTAGAAGCAAGCTCGTCTTTTTACATAAAATGCATATGCAAAGAGGTAGATGCACATCTTGCCACTGAAAACCTATAATTTGGTGTGCCTTTCTAATAACACATTTGGGAATTTTGAAAGTGTGCTATACAAATTTCAAAACACTTTGGTGAACTAATAAAGCAGTAGACATACAAAGGCAAGAAGTAAACATCTCAAAACTGAGCAAAAAAAAATCCCATTGTATATGTAGTCATTGCCTTTGACTTTTCTTCTTAATTGGAAGAAAACATCTCACCGTGGTGCTAATACTGGCAGAAGAAATATCTATTTGAGTTTTAAATTGTAAATGTTGGCACCTTATAACAAACCAAAGCTGGATTCTGTTCACAGATTAAGACTGTTCAAGATGTCTTGTTAAGAGCTGTGTGTCTTAGTTCCTAAAATACTCCATGGAAATCTAGACAATACATCAGAAATCGGTTCACTTGCTCATGCTCTCATCTGTAGTCCCATGTGAGATGCCCTGGGGCATCCCATCCTACCTCCAGCCTGCTCCACATCACGCCCTCAAGGCATGAGCATTACATCAGCTCTGTCAGCCATGTGCAGATGTCTCATGCTGTCAGGCATCAGAAATATACAAGATGCCTTTATTTGGAGTAACTGAACAGACTGCTCCTTATACTATGTGTGGAGAAGGATCCCTCCAGAGCAGACGCCTACACTTTAGCTGAGCAACTTCAGATGGCCAGGCAGGAACTCCCACAGGGGTCTGGTACTACTGGAAATGTTCAGTAGTGCTCCAGATACCTACACAGAGTGGGAAGACACAACACAAACTTATGAGAGGCTGCTCTTTATGAATTGTGGTAGTTTTAGGCTATGCCTTTAAAATTTTTTCACAGATCTTGAACAGAAAAGTGGTAAGGTGATAAAAGCAGTAAAGAGATCACTATTGGGCATAAAAAGGAAAAGAATGATAATTCTAAACAATCCCATTGGAAAGATAATGGACTTAAGATAGTAATGTAAACAATTTCTCTCTCTTCTTGCTTCCTCGGTCCGGGAGATACTAATTTGCTTCTGCTTGACCTTGGCTGCACTGCTTTTGTTGTGACTGGTATTAACTTCTCTGCTTCTGTCTCTTGTCCCTTTTGTACAGGGGGGTAAGGAAGAGGCAGAGGAGAAGCTGGTAGCTTCCCCTGGTCTTTGGCCAGGGGGCGTCCTTGTCCTGTTTATTAATTATAAATATCTGTAAATATTGTATATTTATACATATTCATTGCATTCCATTGTAGATTGCAGTTTTGCTTGTAAATACAGCTTTCATTTGGTTCCAACTGAGCTGGTCTGGCAAATTTAATGTTGGGAGGTGTTGACGACGGAGAATGGAATCAATACGGATGACCAATATGATCTAGCATTGTTCGTTTATTAAGGGAACCTCTACAGCTTATAGAGACTGGCAGAGCATTGTTGCATAGCTTCATTGGTTCCCCAAGAGTGACCCCACATCGTACTGTTATAGATTATTGGTTAAACTACCAATATCATGTGAGGTTGTTGATTGATGTATGCGCCCTGTTATTCCAAGATAACTCTCTGTGTTTATAGCTACCAGTACCTTGCTTTAGTTACATGCTGCAGGCACAGCACTGTTTTGCTAAACTGCTAGCTACTTCTACATTTATGCTAAGCATGGCCTACCACCATGTCAAGCTCTAAGCTTATACTGCCAGATTGCTCATCCTGCTTATTGCTACCATTGCTACAGGGAGGGGGTGGAATTTCAACCCACCACATGAATACTGACTGCCCTAAAAAGACTCTGTAGCCCTCCTCCAGGAGTTCCTCCAGCAATCTCCACCACTTGTAACAGAAGCTTGACTTCTAGTTCATAAATAGGCACCTCCATGCTCAGCCCTCCAAAATTAGTAAAATAACTTTTTTACAGGTCATGTTAAGTGGTCAAGTGTATTTTTTGTTATAATTTTTTTTATATATATATATATATATATAACAGATTTAATCATATTTTCAAGTCATTATCCACAAGAAGCCAGAAAATTATCTCACAGGCTTGCCATGCCTTACATAGAAAATCATCCTCTCTCCTTAAAAGTGCTAAAGCCAGATGTTAGAAAAACTGATAAACTTTCTCTTCAATGTAATACAAATCTGAGACAGAAAAAATGGAGCCAGGCACATTCCTTTCCAGAAAGAGAAAAGCAGCATCTTTCCTCCAAAAACATGTTCAAAAAGGCAACTAGAAAGCAGCCTGAGAATCCTGCCCCCAAGGAAGTGTTTCAACATTGTAAATGCTTCAGCTGTTGTTAGCAGGCTTGTGATATGGAGAGCTTTTTAAGAGTTCAGGATCATTTTATTCCTCAGCATCGATTTAAAGAGGAAAAAAAAAAAAAAGATAAAGAGAAAAGGAGAAGAGGAGAAGATAAGGGAAGGGAAGGTGAAAGGCAAGGAGAAACATCTAGACCTCACTTTCACAAAAGAATCCTTATGATAGTGAGTCATCCCAACTAACAACTTATAAAAGAGGAGTAAAAGAGGAGGAAATAAAAAAAGTTTTTTACTATTTATGTTGTTGGGTTTTTGTTTTTTCTTTTTTTTTTCTTTTCTAATTCAGTATCACTTACCAGAGTGTGATTTGTGGATTTTGAACATTTGGGGTCAGCTCTACTAAAACACATATGGATCAACACATAATGGAGGATTATCAGAAGAGTAAAATGTGTCTTCAAGCCTTACATCTGATTAATTTCCCTCAAAGGAAAAGAAAACATTAGAGGGAACTCTCTGGTAGTAAAAAGCTAAGCACTTGGATGCCTGCCATGCCCAATTCCCCAATGACAATGAAGTGCTTGAGATAATGCAGAGCAGTACCTTGCAAGACTTGCTTTAGTTCTCCTTCACTGCATGTAAATGTTTCTCTTTCCTCCTATGGCAACCACTTAAAAAGCCAAGTGGTTATGTTACCCGAGTGTTTCAAATATAAAAACTTACTGCAAGGTTAGGAACTTACTATAAATATCTTCTGACTATTTGCTCTGTATAATGCTGGGAAAGGGTGCATAATTTCAACCCATTAACATGCAAGGTGCCACCTTGCTCTCTCAAAGACAAATAAATGGCAATAAAATCTGAACTTATGCCTTCTTTCTGACCAAAGGGAGGTTGAGGAAGATTTTCCAGTCTCTGGGAGCAAAAGATCAGAAGGGAACTCTGCCACTCTGGACAACATTAATGTTCCTCCAAGGGCTTCACAGTCTGTGACTCTGTGACTATAGGAGCAGTTGTGGGGGCATCAGCTCAGACAGTAAAGTGCAAGAAAGGGATTAGCAGCAGGGAAAGAGCCTCAGCTCCTTACAGAAGCATCTGTAATGCCAGATGTCTATAGAATGAGAAGCCATAACTCTTGTTCATGTCATCCTTTCTTAGCAACAGAAGAATTTCCAGGCAGGACCAGAACAATTCCATGGAATCTAAACATTACTGCTTCCAAACAGATTGCTCCAGAGTCCCAAGCTCATCTCCTAGTCTCACCTGGCAATGCTGCACTTTTCACAGAAGAGGGATCAGAAGGGCCTGCTTTGAAGTTGCTAGTCTAGGCATGACAGAGTGTTCCTGAAACTGCGCACCCCTTAGGGTGTATGTAGATCATATAGATCATATAGATCAAATGAGGTCATTCTTTCCTGCTCTGGAGAGCTTATCACCTGCTTCTGAAGTTATGACCCCTTCTTGGATGAGCAACTTGTTCATGTAATTGAATAATCCATGTCATCAAATTTTAAGCTTAAAGGCATTCCATATTTTTAAATTACTTCATAGTGATTGTTCAAAAAAGACATTACACACTTGATAGTAAATAGCTGCTGTTTCCAGGAGATGCAGTATTATGCAAGCCAGTCAACAGTACAAGATGACCTAAAAACTAACTGTTGCCTAGGTAGCAATGATTATGATTTGATTACATTTGTGTTGTACAAACAGGCATGATCTCCCATAGTTGGTGTATAAACTTACACCTTTAAAAATACCAGTTTTCTAAAAATTAACCCAACTGTTAGTATATCTAACCAGCTTTAAATCTGGTTCATGAATGCTCTAGAGCCGAAGTTTTCATAAACCTGATGGGTAAAAAGTCCACAGACTTAAAAGAAGGATTAAGCATTACTGTTAAATAAAAACCTGAAACAGTTCAATGTTGTGAGAGACTCAATCTTGTCTCTCTTGATGTGACTCAACAAAGATAAAATCACCTTTGCTGCTTGCCCAGACTATAGCTGATGTGCATTGGGCAGACACCACTGGATAACGACTCTCTGGAAGGGGCATAGATAAAGATTGCTCACCAGACTGCAGCTGCCCTGGAAATAATGAGCAAAGGCCACTGCCATCAATACTCTCTGGACTATACATACATAAAAACTGTATAAAAGATCTGAGCAACTACTGGCTCAGGAGAAGGAAAACACAGGGGAAGGAAAAGACCTGGACAAAGCTGCTCGGAAGAAACACGAAGAGAATACCAGGAGAGAAAAATGACAGAGACATCACCATGTAGCCTGGAAGAAGCAGACCAAGAGGAACCCTCTCTCCGTATCCTAAGTTCTGCCTGCTACAACTCATGGAGAAGAAGAGGCTGCTCAGAGGACAGCACAGCCAACAAGGACAACATCTCCTCCATGCCAAAGGGGCAGTAGCCTTTCTCCACAGACCCACTGTCTTTTCCCTTCCAAAGCTGCAGCAGCCTTCCTCCGCAGAATCAAACTGTCTTGAGGGGTGAGGGGTGTGGTAATATAATTCCTATCCTCTTCTCTCTCCCTCTTCTCTCTCTCACTCTCTATTTTCTCTCTCTCCCCTTCTGATCCACCCACTTTATTCTGTTAATAAATAGCCTCACCATTGATATTTTGGCCTCGTTTGTGCCTCTAATTTCACAACACAGGAATATTCAAAAGAACTGAGTCTCTTTCCCTCTCTGGACCGAGACAAATGTATAAGGATTGTGTGCATGAAGATTGGATGAAAGGGAATGCTGAAAAATATGGACAAAGAAAGCAAATAATCAATACTACAAAGACACTAAAAGCCACTCAAAACATAGAAGAAAACAAACCTCCCTATAAATAAATTAGATGTAGTTGGCAAAATGGAAAATAGTGGTATAAAAATATGCAATCTATATATCTAGCCTATATTTTAACTCATGCAAGAGGACGTATTCACTCTATTTGAATCTGACAGAGAATGTTTCTACTGAAATCAGAAAGAGTGGTGGGGAAGTACATGTTAAAATTCACATTTTTTAGTTGCATGCACAGAGACCTGAAAAGGATGCATACGAGAAGCTTTATGAAACCTGTTTCATTTTGAACAGATAATGGAAAATAATGACCTCTTGCAGTGACCATACAGAATATCAAAATGCAAGTGCAAAAAAGTATAATGCTATCCTGGAAAATATTAATAGTACTTCAAGGACCTGGTACAAACTACTGAAACTTCTGAGCACAACCAGTGTTGCTGTTGTATAGCTGGTCTAATTACCTCAAGCATGCTTTCAGGACAAGATGTAAGCAGGCAAAGAAGTTTATTACGTTATACGGTAAAGTTATCTAGTCTATCAGAAGGCACGTGTCACATCTCAATTGGTCATTTCCTACTGGCATGCGTGTAATTAAGGCATACAATAGGTCAAAATAACAAAACAATATTTTAACACATCCAAAAAATTCTGCCTAGTTTCTCTCCTTCAGTTACAAGGTGTTTACATTACCCTTAATGTCAAAGACAAAACATAGCTTTCTCTAATTCGAGCAAAGGCAAATCTTCCCTATAGTCTTCCAAAGCTATCCGAAAATAACCTCTTCCCACATCTCCCCCTTTCTGTTTTCCAATGGAACAACACTTTTGATTGACCTTCCCAAAATTCTTTCCATACATAGAAGCAAGCAAATTTAAACTAACTACATAGCAAAAGCAGAAGTTCTGTAACGCAGCATGTCTAACAGACTGATGTAACCCATACAAGACAGAATGCTCAGGTTGAGCTAATTAGAACATTCTAACAGAACTGGCATAACATACGGTTAAAGATAACAAAACTCCCAGCTACATCTCAGTAATAAGTTCATATTCCTTTCCACATATCTTACAAGGTCAGAACACAAACAGAACAGTGGCTTCTTTCAGGCAGAAAGTTTCATCCCACAGCTTTGAACTTATTCTTTGGTACCTGCCTGATCTCTCAAAAAAGAACTTAGATCTTACTACTTCCAATTTGTAAATTTCCCACTTATTAACAAAGAAGACTTGATTAAGCTTGAACACATTGTACACAAGGATTAAGACATGAAGATCCACAAACACAGCAAACCTAATCCCCAGCATTGTCTTTTACAATCTGCTCTAAAGATTATCATAACAGTTATTATGATTGGTTTTAGGTACGTCTGCTGATTTTCAGCTCCATGGGACATGCTGTTTGTCCTGTCCTCTTGATTCTTGTGCTGTTGTTTGTTGAGATGATTGCAAATTTGTCATTTCCAGGTGTTGACATGGGTTAGCTATTTCTTGCTGGTATCACTAAAGCCCAAGTTATAAAATATGCATCCCTCTTATATATATATATGTATATGTATATGTATATGTATATGTATATGTATATGTATATGTATATGTATATATATATGTATATATATATTTTTTATATATATGTATGTATATATATATATGTATGTATATATATATGTATGTATGCATATAATCCTTATCTTAAAGCTATTATGAATAAAAAAATGTATTACAAAGTACTACATGAGCACAAGGGGATTACAAGGGGATTACAAGTCTTTGCCTGGCATGAATAATGAAGAAAATAAACTACAAATTCAAGATAAACTATGGCTAACCGTGGACTCTGCCAATAAGAAGCTGAAGGCTGAGGTGGAGTTGCAAAAATTATTCAAGACATGAAAAAAATTTGAGAAATACTTTAGGTATCCCTACACACATCAAAGGGGTGAGGTTTTTTTGATTGACAAGTGATTTCCACATTGCCCAGGTGTGCTGCAGTTTTGGTTGAACTGATCTTTAGTTTAGACTAAACCCATGGTTTAATAACCTGTAAAACCTGCTCCAACAATGGAGACAGAGAGACTAGGGACAGAAACTGGAGATGTAGAAAATTATGGTATTGAGATCAGGCCTCCACATACTTAAATGGATGGAAACATGGTAGCAAAAGATGAGGAAAAGGCAGAAGTACTTAATATCTTCTTTGCCTCAAATTTTAACAGCAGGACAGATTGTCTTCCAGACAACTGGTCTCCTGAGCTGGCAGATGGAGGCAGGGAGCAGTATAGTTCCCCTGTGTTCCAGGAAGAGATAGTTAGAGAGCTCCTCAGCTGCTTGGATCCCCACAAGTCCATGGGACTAGATGGGATCCATCCTAGGGTGCTGAGAGAGATGGCAGATGAGCTGGCCAAGCCGCTCTCCATCATTTTTCATCAGTCCTGGCTCACTGGAGAGATCCCAGAAGACTGGAAGCTGGCCAGCGTGGTGCCTATCCACAAGAAGGGCCAGTTAGAAGAGCCAGGGAATTATAGGCCTGTGAGCTTGACCTCAGTGCCAGGCAAGATTATGGAACAGGTCATCTTGAGTGCAATCACACAGCACTTCCCGGATGGCCAAGGGCTCAGGCCCAGCCAGCATGGATTTAGGAAGAGCAGGTCCTGCCTGACCAACCTGATCTCCTTCTATGATCAGGTGACTGCCTGGTGGATGTGGGGAGGCCTGTGGATGTGGTCTACCTGGACTTCAGCAAGGCTTTTGAAACCATCCCCCACAGTAAACTCCTGGCCAAGTTGTCAGCCCATGGCTTAGACAGCAGCACTCTGCATTGGGTCAGGAACTGGCTGAAGGGCTGAGCCCAGAGAGTGATGGTGAACGGTGCCACATCCAGCTGGCGGCCAGTCACTAGTGGTGTCCCCCAGGGGTCAGTGCTGGGCCCCATGATCTTTAATATCTTCACTGATGATCTGGATGAGGGCATTGAGTCCATCATCAGTAAGTTTGCAGACAACACCAAGCTGAGGACAGATGTTGATCTGTTAGAGGGTAGGAGAGCTCTGCAGAGGGACCTTGACAGGCTGGACAGGTGGGCAGAGTCCAGCAGCATGAGATTTATCACATCCAAGTGCCAGGTTCTACACATTGGCCACAACAACCCCAGGCAGTGCTACAGGCTGGGGTCAGAGTGGCTGGAGAGCAGCCAGGCAGAGAGTGACCTTGGGGTACTGGTTGATGGTAGGCTGAACATGAGACTGCAGTGTGCCCAGGTGGCTAAGAAGGCTAATGGCATCCTAGCCTGCATCAGGAACAGTGTGGCCAGCAGGAGCAGGGAGGTCATTCTGCCCTGTACGCTGCACTGGTTAGGCCGCACCTCGAGTACTGTGTCCAGTTCTGGGCCCCTCAGTTTAGGAAGGATGTTGACTTGCTGGAACGTGTCCAGAGAAGGGCAACAAAGTTGGTGAGGGGTTTGGAACACAAGCCCTATGAGGAGAGACTGGGGGAGCTGGGGTTGCTTAGCCTGGAGAAGAGGAGGCTCGGAGGAGATCTTACTGCTCTCTACAACTACCCGAAGGGAGGTTGTCACCAGGCGGGGGCTGATCTCTTGTGTGACCGGTTTAGGCTGCGCCTTTAAGAAAGGGACAATTGCTGAAGACTCTGGCTGAATGTTTTGAGAAACAAATATAATCTAAACTAATTTCATTGGTAGATTGGTATAAGGCAATTTTGAGTTTTGGGTTCAGTCTGTTTGGAGTCAGTCTGTTCCTCTCTGTCCTGTGGGCTGGTCTGTCTTCTCTCTCGCTGAAGTAACCGCTGCGGAATAGAGCGACCTTGGATTAACAGAGCTAACCAGATAAGAAAACTAACTCTTGCATTCGCTTTGAGCTAACAGAATTTTCTCCTTAATTGCCTTATTCTCTCTCTCTCTAACCCTTTTTGGGAAAAAAAGGGAGGTAGGGAGGGAGGAGGGAGATAGCGGCCGGGGGGGCACACCCTCCTCCGGCTGTGGGTCTCCTGTATTACATACATTGCTGCATATTTCTGTATATATTGTAAATATTGTTGGTTTTTTTCTGTGTACATATTCATTGCGTTCCATTTCTGCTTTTAAATATAGCTTTCATCTGCTTCTCCGGCTGAGCTAGCTGTGGAATCTTTTGTGTGTGGGGGGAAACAAAGTTGGTGAGGGGTTTGGAGCACAAGCCCTATGAGGAAAGACTGAGGGAGCTGGGGGTGCTTAGCCTGGAGAAGAGGAGGCTCAGAGGAGATCTTGTTGCTCTCTACAACTACCCGAAGGGAGGTTGTCACCCGGCGGGGGCTGGTCTCTTGTCCCAGACAACCAGCACCAAAACAAGAGGACACAGTCTCAAGCTGCACCAGGGGAGGTTTAGACTGGATGTTAGGAAGAAATTCTTCATAGAGAGAGTGATTGCCCACTGGAATGGGCTGCCCAGGGAGGTGGTGGAGTCACTATCACTGGAGGTGTTTAGGAGGAGACTTGATGGGGTGCTTGGTGCCATGGCTTAGTTGATTAGATGCTGATGGATGATCGGTTGGACGTAATGATCTTGAAGGTCTCTTCCAACCTGGTTTATTCCATAAGATTCTATCAGATTCTATAAATCAGAAACAAGAGGCTCTTGCAAGGTATTCTTGGAGCTGTCTTTACAAACTCAGATCAGGTAGAGACAGTAGAGATCTCAGCTCAGGTCAAACCATGACTCTTTTCTGATTGCCAAGTGGTTAGGACACTTCTGCAGGAATTGGAAGACAGGAGATCCTCTTGAGTTTGCAGGTCTTGGTCATCCAGGTCACCCTCCTGGATTCCAGACTGTTAGGAATAGGTCCTGAAATATTGAGCTGCTTGTTCATTTTAGCATATAACAATGAATGAAAACCAACTTCCAAGTGGAAGTACATACAGAATTTGTAAGAAATTCAACAATTTGAGGGTCTGAAAACCAACACACGGAACTTTGGTGAGAAAATGCTAATGTGCTGAAGAGGGGCCCTAATGATTTTTCTGTGAGGTCTTGCTTTCAGTTGCTCCATAATGGGTCTTGACCACAACACACTAATTCTGACTGACTTCTCACTCGAGTTATCCAAAGTAGGTGGTTTGCCTCAGCTCTGCTCTCGATGAGCATTCAATCACTCTCTGAGCACTCCTGCTCCTACCACCACAAACTGCAGACTGCATCAGGAGATCAGCAATTTATCTGTCACAGAAAACTGACATCTTACTGCTAAAGGAGGACTTGTCAAATCAGCACTGAAAAAAACCTGTCCTGCTGCCTCCTGTGCTGCACCTGTTCTGAGGATAATGAGAGGACTTCAGGCTACAGGACTGCCACACTGACACCTTTGACAAGCTGTAAATCCTAGTGCAGGGGGGCTGATTTTTTCTTTATTTATTTTATTTTTATAATAAGCAAAGACTTAAGGCTACCATTGACGGCCTAGCCCCAGTGACAATACATTGTTGTTGTATATAACCCAGCTTCCTGCTCCTTGGAGTTGACACAGACTACCTGGGGTGCACCTGTACATGTCATGGCTGTTTCAGGGACTTGCCCTCAGCACTGAAATCCCATGCATTACCCAGAGCAACAGCTTTTATTACGGTAATGACAAATGTCACCTTGTGCTATTGACATGCAGCCAGAACAGCACTGCAAGGATTTTCTCCCTCAACCCATGACTTTGGTCTCTCAACCCATTCACACGTCCTTTTAGTGGATCTGCTGTGTCAGCCAAAGGTTTTGTGTGCCTTCCTCCTCTGCAGCTCCTCTTCCTCCTCCCACACAGCACAGGCAGGTCCTGCAGTGATGCTTGGCTTGCTACCACTTCTGCATCTCATCATTTTCATTGTTTCTTTAAGGTCTCTTGTCTGTGGATATTAAGATTGCAGATTGTGAGGAGAGGGACTGCCTCTTTGTTCTGTGTTTGTGCAATACACAGTGACACAGAAATGTCTTCTGTTTCTAGCTGCTTTGGTAATACAAATTAAACAAGAGTAGTGACATGGCTGCCTAATTACCCCGTTTTCTTCCCTGTGTTGGCAGCAATTTCAATCAGTTGAATTTTGTAATGACAGAGCAAAAAGTGGGCACCATATCAAGTCTCTTTTTTCTTCTGATGGCTGAGTTTCTGGGCATGGATTCTAAAACAAATAATGGCAGGATGAAATGTCAAAAGCCAGTCATCTGCTCTTTCTCCAGATCCTTAGGGTGACCTAGGGATGTTTTCCTTTTTCAACTTGCTTTCCTCTGCTCAGTCCCAGTCTCCTTTTTTTTTCGCTCCAGCCCTCTGAAAGGAGGTTTTGAGGCTCTCCCCTTCATTCTCCCACTGGGGTAACCAGTTCCTGCTGATGCCACCAGCCGTGTCCCAGTCAAAGGCCACTCATGTGTGGCACTCCTAACTCTGGCTGCGTTGCTGCACTACAGATATTAGATGTTCTGCCACATTACACTTTTAAAAATGTTCAACTTCTGCTTTGATCTTGGCGGCCTGACACAGTGATTTAAATGCCTCCTACCTCCTTTCCTGAGTGAACGCTTCAGCATCACTGCTAAGAAGCACAGCTGCCTGACAGCTCTTTGGGAATCAGCCTCCTGAAACAGGTCCCAGTGAGAGGGAAATACAGCATGATGCCCTGCTTGCTGTGCAGATCTGAAAGACACAGGGGTTCAAATGACTAATTCTTCAAAATGTTCCTTTTTAAATTAGCAGCTTTCTAAATACAGTAGAAGCCCTTTTTGCTGATTCTTACTTCAACAGGTACCTTTCTGTAGGAGAAAGGTTGTTTTTGGATGGCTTTGGAACAGCTATGGTCTCTGACTTAGAAAAGAACGTAAACATCTTGCAACTGAAGGGAGAAACTTGGCAGAATTTGGTTGGATGTGTTAGAATATTGTTTTGTTATTTGAGCCTATTGTATGCCTAAATTACACACATGCCAGTAGAAAACAACCCATTAAGATGTGACACATGTGCCTTCTGATAGACTAGATAACTTTGCTGTGTAATGTAATAAACATCTTCACATGCTAACATCTTGGCCTGGGAGCTGTGCTCTAGGGTGATCAAACACCTACACCCTTACTACAACACCTTTCAACCAGGGTCAACTCTCCTGTGCTGGTTTTTGATTATTTTTTTTTTCCCTGGTAGATGTTTGGGTTCAAGCAAACCTGACTATAGTTCTTGCACAATACCATGGGGTGCGGTGTGCCTGCAGGGCTTCCTGGGGCATCCCTCCTTAATGGGCTTCAAGAAGTCTATGCAAGAAACTCAACAGCTCCCCAGATGAGAAGCTTACACCAGTATTGAACTAAGCATTTAATCATCAATAGCCATCCATGACTCAAAGCTTTCTTGTAAACCAGACTGCCTTTTCAAAGGCACATTTAACCTCTTTTTTTATTGCTCCAGGCTGAAGTTTAAGAAAAAGAGTCCATATATCTGGAAACCAATTGTCTTTTGTATTAACTGGGGATGTTTAGTTTAAGTGCACAACTGAGTAAATATTGAGGTTAGTGCTCTCAGGAGTATGAATTTTCTGCAGATGTTTTACCTGGAACTTGAACATATCTGATGTCAAGCAAGTAATATTGAAGAGAAAGTACATGTAATACTAAGTACACTGTACTTAGTGAGATATTTTAAGTAAAAAACAAGAACAAAAGAGCTAAGTGGTCACAAAAATAATCAATACAAAGCTTTGTCTTTATTTTTCTGCATACAAAATCTGCAGGAATTTGTGATATTAAGATACAATTTCATTTGGAACTGATCTCTCAAATACCTTTGATGACAAGATTCCTGTTCCTACAGAGAATTCTTACAGAGCTTTGGGTGCTTTTAATCTGTAGACTGTTATCCTTTTTAAACAAAAGTTGTTCATACTTAATGAATATAATCCAGTCTGTTGATTCTGATGAGAAATGTCAAAACCATTACAAAACTCATGTAGAAGTTTATACACAGCACTAGATAGCACTCAGCAATACTGAGTAGCTGTATGGGCAGCTTCTTACATAAATAAAAGAGCACAAAAGGGCATCCTGGAACCTTCAGCTGGGAATTTGGCCTGCAAAGGAAAATCTCCTTTTGTACTGGGGGATATAAAAATTAATGGTAGTCTTGGCCCACTGGCTTTATTACGGCATGCACAATGCTCATAGTTTAATCTAATGAAACCAGATTCACCAAGTGTGTTTTGCATTTATAATGCAATGAACTTTGCATAGGGAAACCCAGGTCCAGATACCAGCTTTTCAGTTTGGGGTAAAATTTAGATACTTATAAATATAGGAATTTCCATGCAGACCTGGACCAAAATCCTGTTTCATCCACTGTTTTGTCCCTGACAATGACCAGCGAGCAATGCACCCCTGGGAGTTATAACTGCTGCATTAATGTCTCTTACTAAGTCAGCAGGAACCTGGGTATTTTTGCACAAGCAGTCATTTAGTGGCTGACAAGCCTTGCTAGATACCTTTTTCAAGCAGCTTTCTCTAAATTGCAGCAATTTACCTGACTTGATTTTTCATTTTGTAGCTAACTTTGCCATGCATATGGGTGCAGTGTACATGTTAAAAGCTGCATATTTTACAGCTACAGCTCATAATCTGACAAGGCTTATAGCTTGGTCGAATGAAAACAATTCCCCACACAACAAGCATAGATGTTTCTTTTCAGCAAATGCTGTTTCCTTGACAAATTCCACTTACAAAACCAAGCGTTTTCACACATTTCACATCATTTCATATACAGTTGCTAAGAACAGGGGCCCTTTTAAGCACTCCAAACTCAAAAACACCTCATCTTTTTTTTTTTTTTTTCTTTCTTTCTTTCCCTCCTCCCCAGAAAAGAAAATATTTGACTATTTTTTACTTTTAACCTATCTGATTCCATAGAACAATAGTGGCATAAACCTGTTGTGATGTTCCACTAGGTCCTCAAATGGGATTTCTAGAAATTTAAGCATCTGAAAATTGTCAGCAACTAGATAAATAGGACAAAATGAAAAGTCTTCAGCAACTTTAACAAAAGGAGCTAACACTTCTCTTTTAATTGATGAAAGGACCCAGAGATGTAAATGAGAAGCTAGACGAGTAATGTTTGAGTTTGATCTGTTGTGGTTGGTTTCAATCCCTTAAAGAAGATAAATCAATGTACCTTTTGTGAGATGACTACTTGCCCTGGGAGATTCAGCTGCTATTGTGCCTGCTAGCCTATGACTCTGCTTGTTCTTATTACAAGCTCAATTTGCTCCAAATACAGGTCCATTGAAAGACAAGAAAATCTTAGTTACTTTTGTTATGATGTTGAACCAAAGTGACTAACAAAACTACAAGTACTTTGAAATGGACTGTACATTGTTATCCTAATGTACATAAATCTTACTGTAAATCTTCATTGCATTAGATTTTTTTCTTTTAAAATCAGAGAAACAAGTAATCCATGTCCCATCACATAACAAAAGGATTTTGTCCAATTCTTTGTCAAAGAGCAGTACTACAGACAAATCAAGACAGCACTGTCTGTGCTGTAGCCTTTTACACCTTATCTAGGCTGCAATTAAACACAACAGTTACTCATTATTTTTAAGGCACAACAGCAAGTCGAGTAGTCTTCATTTGAGCAAAACTTTCAGCCACTTCAACCTGAAATTGCTTAAATGAAACCTGCCAAATTAGATTAAATTAGATTAACTGATAAGTTCTATATTTCTCCTGAATGTGAATTTGGGATGCTTGTGTAACACAATACTACACATCTAGATGAAACTGAAAGTGCCCTTCTCCAAATCCTGTGGCCATTAAGCCTCTGAGCCATCAATGGCTGTGGATCTGAAGGACTGTCTCTATATCTTTCTTGCCCCACAGTTCAAATGAATTTAACTTGAGTGGACAGGTACCTAGCTATTTAACTTGAGGAGACAGGTACCTAGCTTGAATAAAAATCTACTTTTAAATACTGAGCATTGTAATTTCTACTGCAGTAGAAATGACAAGGTTTTAGTAGCAGGCAGCTACAAAGACAGCTTCTGTGAGAAGCTGCTAGAAGTTTTCCCTGTGCTAAATAGAGCTCATGCCAGCCCAAGCTGGACTTGGTACTACCCATGGCTGAGCCCATCAGCAACAGTGATATCATCTTTGTGACAATATATTTAGGAAGGAGAAAAAAACTTTACACCATGTCAACTGTGAGAGAAACAACTATGCAGACACCAAGATAAGTGAAGAAGGAGTGGGAGGAGATGCTTTAGGCATTGGATCAGAGATTCTCCTGTAGCCCAGGAGAAGACCGTGGTGAGGCAGGCTGTTCCCCTGCAGGCCATGGAGGTCATTAGCAGAGTAGATATACACCTGCAGCTCAGGGAGGACACAACGCTGAAGAAGGTAGCTATGCCCAAAGGAGGCTGTGACCCCATGCAAAGCCCACACTGGAGCAGGTCTCTGGCGGCACCTGTATACCCATGGAGAGAGAAGCTCAGACTGGAGGAGGGAAAGAGTGTGAGGAGTTCTTTCTCTGCAGAGGGAAGAGTGTCAGAAACAATGTGTGATGAACTGACCACAAGTCCCATTCCCCTGCATTGCTCAGGCAGAGAGGGCAGAGAAATAAGTAGTGAATTTGAGCCCAGGAATAAGACTGGGAGAAAGGTCTTTCAAGATATTGTTTCTGTTTTCTCATTATCCTACTCTGATTTTGATTGGTAATCAATTTAATCATCCCAAGTCAAGTCTGTTTTGCCCATGTCAGTAATTAGCAAGCAATCTCTCCTTGTCTTTATATCAACCCATGAGCCTTCTGTTCTGTTTTTCTTTCCCCTGTCCACCTGAGGAGGGGAGTGATAGGGTAATGTCGGTGGGCACCTGGCATCCAGCCATGGTCAGTACACCACACCACATGGGGAAAAAAGGACACCTCTTCCTTAGAGAAAGAAATAGTCCTTCCCTTACATGACTTTTCTAATCACACACTTTATCTAAAAGAAAAAAGTGCTGACATTGCATTTGTCATGGTGAGGGAATCCTCTCAAATATGTAAATCACCTTGTGGTCATGATGATTACATTAAGAACTAAGAAGTGTCTCAACAAAGATAAGATCATCCTGAACAACCCATCTGATGTGTTACCTCTGCCCACTGAGACAGCAGCTGCCCAGGGGATGTGGCAGACAGTGGACAGCAAAGAGCAGTGGCAGATGCTCAGTGCTGACCCCTGCAGGAAAACCCCGTGGAAGTCCATGTATGCATTGTTAATGTGAGCCAAGTGGAACTAACAGTATATATGCCTTGGGCTATGCCAACTTAGTTGGGGGAGTATCACTGGGGACATCTTGGGCTGGAGGCAGCAGCCCAGAGCATCTCTCCCCACCCCTCCACCAAAGAAGCACCATGGGGTGGTAATTATCTCTCCTGGTCTCTCTTTTTCCATTCTCTCTCTCCCTTTTCTTTCTTTCTCTGTTTCGTTTGCTTTATCCTCTCTCTCTCTTTAATAGTCTCATCTTGCTATATGACCTCATTCGTGTCTTAATTTTTACTCATGGAATGTTCAAAAGAGCCATGTCTCTTTCCCAAGAATGGAAAAGATAAGGACTCTCCAACTTGTAGATAACAAAAATGCCTATGTGAAGGTAAGCTGTTGCACATGTCTTGTTTCCCATTCTCAGTACAAAGGACTGCTCCACCCACCTCAACATCCTTGGTAACACAGAAGCTAGATGAAAAACAAGTAGAAGTTTGCTACTAAAGTTGTTTCGAAGGTGCTGAGGAATTTTGGAGATTAAAATTAGATAGTGTGAGGTACTTGGTGTGTTCTTTGTAGCAGGCTTTATTGTCAGGTATACCTGTCTAGTCAGAGAATTAAAGTAATGGGGACCTTCAATCAGAGAAGATGGATGTGTAAGTTGTATATGATCTCCACTGCTGTGTTGGGTATCCAGCAGCACAAATTAAACTAACTGTCCCCTAAAGACCACAGACTTCTGATCTTTTTTTTTTTTTATTAGCTAATGAAAGTATCCCATATCTACTGGGTTTCTTATCACAACAAATTCTTTGCTAGCAGCTGTCAGAAGACCATCTGAATCACAGCATCAAACAAGAAAATACAAAGGCATTGAAGAGATGTAACTCACAACATCTTCCATACTTACTTATCATGAGTAAATGGGAAAAAATATGCTCCCTTTAAAACCAGAAGGAATGAAAACCAGGGCTGGCCTAAAACAAAAAGCAAAGTTATATCAAGCTCCTGTGGGTTTGCCTTTTATCTTGTTTTTTTATTTCCTTGAACTTATGTGATCTTTAATTGCCTGGTGTTGAGCTGAGGTTAGACATTCCTTATTTGACTATAAACACAGAGTTAATGAATGTTCTACAAAAACCATATTTCTAAACAATTTGTCAGAATCTGTATCACTTTCTTGATCCAGTTTGGAGCATAAATATAGATATATCTGAGCTATCTAAGTGAGATTCAGAAGGAAGGTCTGGCTTGCCTCCAGAGGATAGGCAAGCGTACCTGGATTTGACAGGAGGTAGGAACTTTAGTCAGCTTTATCATGGGAAAAATCATAGCATTCAACTTCTCCTTAGTGTTAAAGCTGATAGTTAACATAACCAGACTGCCTTAACCCCCAAGTGAACTTGTCATCAGGACAGAATAAAGACAATGCAGAAATACAATGGAGATAATTTTGTTTAAACTGTTGTTCTATTCTCAAGAAGAATTGAAAAATGGATGTGTATTAATAACTATGCTGGAAGGACTGAACAAAAGACAACTTCCCTTTTTAGTTATAAAGCGGTTTTACCAGCCACAGTTTTTTGTTAGTTGCAGATAAATTTGGCTGCATCTTGTCAGAAGCAAGACATATGCAGCCTGTTCTATGTGAGTTCAAAGAGGTGAGTTGACATTCTTGATCATTTGACATCACTCAAACTGGAGAAATGGGAGCTAAGGTTATTTTTTATGTCACGTTTATTAAAGCATGAATGAGTGCCACAAAGGTACTTTAACCTGAGTTTCAATGCAGTTTTGGAGAAACCACACAGTCTGGTTTAGAGATGAGCGTGTACTGCAAATGCAGTGAGCCTTGGTTTGAGCAGACAGAGAGCTATTTTATACACACATGCCCCTAAAAGACTAAAATAAAATTACTCCATAGAATTGTAAATTTAAATGGAAATTCTATTCACAAATACATACCAAATTGTAAGGAATATGTTGTTTGATTTATAAACAGCATGGCAAATGTGAATATTAATAAAAATATTGATATTTTTATTAATACGTAAATTGCCAAAAACATATTAAATAGGTTTGATGTACAGTGAGAATATATATTTACAATGGGAGTGTACAGTATTTAGGCAACTTTAACAGTTTATAACAATTTTATGCAAACCAGTGGGAACATTAGAAAAAGAAGTTCCCCGGGAGCGAAATGATGCTTGACCACAGTGGGAGGGGGAGATTCAACAAGAACCATTAAGCCAAAAAGGCAATGCATTAATTACTCACAGCTGGTTTCACCCAAGCAGGCAGTGTTGCTGCTATTAGCTGTTGAAGCTTTGGGGTGCTCTCATGTGCCAGGCATGGCAGGTTGCCATCAGGCATGCCACGCAGTCATCAATGGCTGGTCTGGCTTCAGTGGATGGCGGGCTGTTTATGATGCTTTTCTCGAAGGGCTCTTGCTTTGTCCTGGGGAAACTGAGGCACAGCAAAATCCTGGTTGCAAGGGGAAGCAGGCTTGGCTCTGGCTCCTAAGCTTATGGCTTCTCTAGCTTGCGGTGTAAGCTCATGGCTTTATCCCAGGCTCTGGACTGGGCACTCAAGGTGATACAACTTGAGGCAACTTCAAGCCAGACAGGTCCAAATAGGTTTAAGCACACAAGGCTTGAGCAAGGCTAAGCAAGGCTTGAGCAAGGCACAAGCAAGGCACAGGCAACTGGAAATCAGCCTGTATATAATTCCCCAACACAAGAGGGATGCGGACATGCTGGTGCAGGTCCAGAGGAAGGCCACAAAGATGATCAGAGGGCTGGAGACACGCTGAAAGAATTTGGGTTGTTCAGTCTGCAGAAGAGAAGGCTCTGTGGAGACCTTACTGTCATGGAGGATTTTTCAGGGACTCCAGTGTGGTAACTGAAGACATTGAAGACATTTTATTAATGTATCTAAGTGCCTTATGTATCCTCTAACCCATTTTAGATGTCTAAATCTGAGAATTGCACTTTTAATGTATCCCTGCCCGTAGATAATACAGGTTTTTAGGATAACAAGTTTAGATATTCATTTGGCATGATGAATTCCTTCTTAGTCTCTTTAAAACTAATGCCTACCTACCCTATATTAGTGAAGAGTGTAAGACAGCTCCAAATTATTAAAGAGGAGAACACCATTCACCTAAATAAGCTGTCATTGATTATGTGGTGACCTGAAGCATTTACCTCAAACACACTGTCCCATTCCTTGCCTAAATTTGAAGAACCCACTTGATCACTAATTTAGGCAGATTAGATGCTACCACTAGCTTTGTTAGTTCTCCTTAGAAAAGAAATTTCTTGGGTTTTGCTTCCTTAGGAAAAGGTTAAGTAAAGCATGATTCAGCTGCTGGACTCTCAGGTTACCAGAGAGTCTTAAGACAACACTGTTAGTCAAAATCTTACAAAGTATGTGCTAGAGACTATGAAAGTAAAGAATAAGAAGTGAATGAAGCAATGAAGACTATGAGAGAGAGAGAGAGAAAGCTCATGTTAAAGAATAAATATTTGCTTCAATTGACTTCCAGAAAAGTATTTTTCCTATTTATGTTTAGAAACAAATATTGGATCAATTCCCAGCAAATGTATTGCAGCTAGTTATATCTCCCCCAAACTCCTCTATCATTGTTAACTGATTTTGGCAGCAGATATGACTGTACTTTATATGCTTTTCTGTACAAAAGCTAAACTAAGTATTGCAGTACTCCCATAGCAAGTAGTTTTTACTTTCCCAGTCAAAATAGCAGATTTATCTTACCCAGCTTCAACTATCAAAGCATTTCCTGTAATTACAGGAAAGAAATAAGAAAATCCAAAATAATATTCATCCTGGCTAAGAGAAGTTGAAGTTTCACAATTGTCTTTTATGAGTCCACATCTGTTTTGCTGTTGTAATCCCGCCTAAGTCACATTCAGCCCCAGCCAAGACTCTAGTGGTGGTAAGGCCGAACACAAATTGAGTCAAATCTTGGTGAAGACTAGGTGTCTTCTTTTGTAGGAGCAGAATCAAAGAAGAGAGATCCACCTCAATGAATGTTGCCATATTGCTAGGCCTACCACAAGGAAGGCAGCACAAAAGTTCACCTGGGAACAGGAGGGAACTTGAGGCCAGTTATTTCCACAGCATCGCATGTCATACAGACTTAGAACTGATGATAACACTGCTCTCTCAAGCCACTGTACAAAGAGGGGATGAGTTGCCTCCTTCAGAGTCTCTTTCCCTCTAAAGGAAGTTTATATGTATGCATTTAACCCATAGATGGAAAAGATTAGTTGAAGAAATTGCATCCAGACTTAATCAGAATGAAGATACCATGAGAGAGACAGTCAGTGCTCAGTATGTTTCATTAGGGAAGTTATCCTCTACACAGGGATGGACCAAATGAATGTCCCATGGAATATTTCTTTACCTATTATACAGGTTTAGTGGTTTTTCCACTCTTCTGTGATGGAAATTTGCAGTGTTTTGCTCAGCAGCAGCATTTTGGGAGGGTATGCAGTCATATTCAGCTCTTTTGATCAACTGGGAATTGCCACTCAACTGTCTAATCATTTACACATGGATTGTCTACACACTAAATTCTTGCTAGTAAAATCATCCCATTCACTAGAGAATTTTTTCCCTAATTATACCCCAATTATATTAAAAAAAAATCCTTCAGCTACCCCTAGTTATAGCTATAGAAGGCATTTTGTAGCATTAGGCTTGTGTATGCAGGCTACAGAAATAATGTGTTGCAGTTCCATAAGCTTTAGCTAGTCTTCTCTCATGGAAGGAAATCAGATGTGTATTTAGGCTCTTCATAAGACCTCTGACAACAATGACATAATACTACATGCACATAAAAAAAACCTCTGAAGCACCTTGCTCAAGAGCTTCAGATGAATTTTCATCTCACTCATGCCCCATTCTCAGTTCCACCAATGTGAATTGTTTTTTCTCTTGGTCACACCAGGGTAAGGAAATGAGATCCAGAGGGTAATAAAATCTTAAAAAAAACCCGACATTAAATACTAGTTCATTTGTGGGGAAAAAATCTTAGAATCACAGAATGGTCTGGGTTGGTAGAGACCTCTGAAGGTCATCTAGTTCAAGTACCCTGCAGTGAGCAGAGACATCTGTACACAGCATTGGTTAGGCAGTTCTGGGCCCCTCAGTTTAGGAAAGATGTTGAGTTGCTGGAACGTGTCCAGAGAAGGGCAACGAAGCTGGTGAGGGGTTTGGAGCACAAGCCCTGTGAGGAGAGGCTGAGGGAGCTGGGATTGTTTAGCCTGGAGAGGAGGAGGCTGAGGGGAGACCTCATTGTTCTCTACAACTACCTGAAGGGTGGTTGTAGCCAGGAAGGGGTTGGTCTCTTCTCTCTAGCAACCAGCACCAGAACAAGAGGACACAGTCTCAATCCGTGCCAGGGGAGGTTTAGGCTGGATGTTAAGAAGAAATTATTCACAGAAAGAATGATTGGACATTGGAATGAGCTGCCCAGGGAGGTGGTGGAGTCACCATCACTGGAAGTGTTTAAGAAGAGACTGGAAGGGGCACTTAGTGCCATGGTTTAGTTGATTAGGTGGTGTTGGGTGACAGGTTGGACTCAATGATCTCGAAGGTCTTTTCCAACCTGGTTAATTCTGTATTCTGTATCTTTAGTTCAATCAGGTAGCTCAAAGCCCCATCCAACCTGACTTTAAATGCTTCCAGGGATGGGAGGGAACTTCCCATCTCTCTGTGCAACCTGTTCCAGTGTTTCAGCACCCTTCTTGTAAAAACTTTCTCCTTGATATCTTGTCTAAACCCCTCCTCCTTTAGCTTTAAACCATTACCCCCATCCTGTCACAACAAGCCCCACTAAACACGGTCCCCATCTTTCTTATACTCTCTGCCTTGTGAGGATCCTTCTTATCTAGACTGTCCTACCATTCATAGACTAAACTACAATATCACAAACAACACTGACTGATAAATGCAATCTCCTTATACTGAGGGAAAACATAAAAAATAAATCAAGGAACTCAACAAAAAAAAGTCAGAAGACAAAGCAGTTTGGTTAGAGGCATGAATGTTCAAATGTTGAGAAGACTATATGAGCCTTAGCTAAAACATCTAAATCTCTTAACTAGGCTCCCTCTCATACGACCTTACTTGGTGGTCATGTAGATCAAAGCTGCTGAAATTTTGCCAGACCAGAGGTTTGCAGTACCTGCTGTCAGCCTCACTCAAAATGTGGATGAGGGAGAAAGGAAAGTAAGAGAGAAAAGCTCAATTTGTGTTTGATCTGATTTTCTGCTAAAGATGTTTATCTTTATAGACAAATTCAACTACTAGTTGCATAAATACTGGCACCAAAGTAGCAAAGCCCTAAAAAACCAGAGAATAAAATAAGGAAACTGCTTTCAATTTTCTCCTTGCAGATAAAAGAAAAGCAAACAGAGATCTGAAGCAAAAGAGAAAAGAGTAAACACTTCCCTGTAAGGCTGAATACATAGACCTGTGAAATGCCTTTGATAACTTTAATGATTACTGGCTCTCTCCCACCATTTCTGAAGACTGAGGTATTAGTCATCAAATGATCAATTTCCACTAATAATTCTTTTGGCTGCATTACAAATAATGGTGAGTCATGTGACAGTTATGATATTTTATATGCGAGAAGGTGATGTTACTGTAGGGGTCTGCTACAGGCCACCTGACAGGCAGAACCATGCAGATGAGGCACTCCATAGGCAAATAGAAGTGGCTTCACATTCACAGGCCATTGTGGCTGCAGAGCTGATCAGGAACCTGAAAGTGTCAAGTCCATGGGACCTGATGGGATACACCCACGGGTGCTGAGGGAACTGGTGGATGAGGTTTCTAGGCCACTCTCCATCATATTCCAAAAGTCATGGCAGTCTGGGGAGGTCCCCACTGACTGGAAAAGGGGAAATATAATTCCCGTTTTTAAAAAGGGAAAGAGGGATGACCCAGGGAACTATAGGCCAGTCAGTCTCCCCTCTGTGCATGGTAAGATCATGGAGCAGATCCTTCTGGAGACACTGCTGAGGCAAAAGAATAACAAAGAGGTGATTTGGCACAGCTTCACCAAGGGCAAATCCTGCCTGACAAACCTGGTGGCCTTCTATGACAAGGTCACAATATTGATAGATGAAGGCCGAGCAACTGATGTCGTTTACCTGGACCTGAGCAAAGCCTTCGACACTGTCCCACATGACATCCTGGTCTCCGAGCTGGTGCAGTATGGGTTTGATGGATGGACCATTCAGTGGATAAAGAACTGGCTTGATGGCTGCATCCAAAGGGTGGCTGTCAATGGGTCCATGTCCAAGTGGAGGCCAGTGACAAATGGAGTCCCTCAGGGATCAGTCCTGGGACCAGTCTTATTTAACATCTTTGTTGGCAACATGGACAGTGGCATTGAGGGCACCCTCATTGGGTGTGCTGATGACACCAAGCTGTGTGATGCAGCAGACATACTGGAGGGAAGGGAGGCCATCCAGAGGGACCTTGACAGGCTGGAGAGGTGGGCCCATGACAACCTCATGAGGTTCAAAAAGTGCAAGGTCTTGCATCTGGGTCGGGGAAATCCCAGGCACCGATATAGGCTGGGCAGTGACTGGCTTCAGAACAGCCCTGAAGAAAAGGACTTGGGGGTGCTGGTGGATGAGAAGCTCAACATAAGCCACCACTGTGCACTTGCAGCCCAGAAAGACAAACACATCCTGGGCTGCATCAAGGGAAGCATAGCCAGCAGGTCAAGGGAAGTGATTCTCCCCCTCTACTCTGCTCTGGTGAGACCCCACCCAGAGTACTGTGTCCACTTCTAGAGCCCCTATTACAGGAAGGATCTGGATGTGCTGGAATGTGTCCAGAGAAGGGCCACAAGGATGATCAGCGGGCTGGAGCACCTCTCCTATGAGGACAGACTGAGAGAGTTGGGGTTGTTCAGTTTGGAGTAGAGAAGGCTTAGAGGAGACCTAATTGTGGCTTTGCAGTATTAAAAGGGGCTACAAGAAAGCTGGTGAGAGACTTTTTAGGATGTTAGGTAGTGATAGGACTAAGGGGAATGGAACAAAACTAGAAATGGGTAGATTCTGATTGGATGTTAGGAAGAAGTTCTTCACCATGAGGGTGGTGAGACACTGGAACAGGTTGCCCAGGGAGGTGGTAGAATCCCCATCCCTGGAGGTTTTTAAGGCCAGGCTGGATGTGGCTCTGAGCAACCTGATGTAGTGTGAGGTGTCCCTGCCCATAGCAGGGGGTTTGGAACTAGATGAGCCTTGAGGTCCCTTCCAACTCTAACAATTCTATGATTCTATGATCATAGGAATGATCCTAGTTACTGAACACTTCTGAAAATCCTTAAAGACTCATAGAGAGAGGGAAAGAAAGAGAGAGAGGAAGGAAGGAAGGAAGGAAGGAAGGAAGGAAGGAAGGAAGGAAGGAAGGAAGGAAGGAAGGAAGGAAGGAAGGAAGGAAGGAAGGAAGGAAGGAAGGAAGGAAGGAAGGAAGGAAGGAAGGAAGGAAGGAAGGAAGGAAGGAAGGAAGGGAGGAAGGGAGGAAGGGAGGAAGGGAGGAAGGAGGAAGGGAGGAAGGGAGGAAGGGAGGAAGGGAGGAAGGGAGGAAGGGAGGAAGGGAGGAAGGGAGGAAGGGAGGGAGGGAGGAAGGGAGGGAGGGAGAAAGGGAGGGAGGGAGGGAGGGAGGGAGGGAGGGAGGGAGGGAGGGAGGGAGGAGGGAGGGAGGGAGGGAGGGAGGGAGGGAGAGAATCTGCAAAATAAAACCAGAGGATGAATGCATGCAACAAAAATTTGCTGAAGAAAGACTTTTCCCAAACACAAGTCAATACCACTATTTACAATAAAGCATGAACAAGTTTCAATGTGATATTAAATGAGAAATCTCCCAAAGTACGTGATATCTCAGGCCAATACTTTCAAATCTGACTAACTTTGATCAAACTTCTGAAATAAGTGCCATCCTCTTAGTTCTGAAACATTCCAGTTTAGCCTACATACAGATCCAGAGATTAATAGCTGGATTGAAGTCAGCATGAGAAACATAAAACAGACTATGAAATGAAATACTTTCAGTTTATGGCATACCAGGATGCAACGTAAATGATTTCATATGAAGATTCAAGTAAAATATGATCTGAGTCTATACTGTTTTTACAGTCAGGAATTTCTCAATGGAGAAAACCCAGTTTAGAAATGTATTTAAAACATGGTGAAGTCCCTAAAAACTCAAATACTGTTCACATAAGGTAGAATCCTAAGCATTCTCATGCCAGTGGGAGAGCTGCTTCTCCGAACAAGGTAGTTTATTGTCTCAGTGAAGCTATTTCTAACTCTTGTGAGATGCATGCCTATGGAGTTCTTTCACTAGTTGCCCAGGCTCAGGGAAGTAAGTGCCTGAACTTTAAAAATGCAAAAAGTGGGTAAAATAAATCAAGACAAATAATAGTTCTATCAAGAGTTCAAGTAACAAAAGCCATGTGTTTTATAAATTCATATACAAAGCCTACATGGTACCTTTGACTGAAGTAATAAGCCACTAAACTCTTTGAATGTGGGGGCATTTTGACAGTTAAGTGGCAGCTCAGAACAAGCAAACTAAGACTTCAGGCATCTCTGTACCACCAAGTAATTAGCTTGACTCTACATGAGTTCACCAGCAGTTAAGAACAAGCTGCGCTGTTTTATATAGCCTGTAGAACATTGTCCTTTCAGCACTGTGCAAATGAGCTTTGTTTGCAGCTTTGCACAAGTCCATTGTAAATTAAGGCCAGATTCTGTCTCAGAGGAATTCAGAGAGATCTAGGGAGGGAATTTAGCCTATAGTTATTAATCACCTGCAAAATTTAAAAATGTTATCTCTTCAAGGCACAATTGTTTCATCTCCTTTCAAATTGAGCATCTACAATAAGCTGCATGGCACTAAATTATAATGAGCATCACTAAACTTAGCATTAATTAAACACATGTAAATTCCCTTATAGCAGAAGTACAGAGGGGCTCAGAACTAAGCAGCCAATAGGTGTGGAAGCTAATGCAAGTTCAACCATCCCCGTCAGTCTTTTAACAATGCATGAATAGTTTAACAAAATGACAGGACAATAAACTGTAGCATTTTACTTCACAACTAAGCTGGTGTTTTAGGAAGTCTAATAGACTGTAATGTTCCAAGCACATGGGGTTAAAAAAGCATGATGATACAAGTTTTACTTCAGCCTTTGACCTTTGAGGACAAACAATTTTGTTGTTTAGTCACTGAATCTCTGGACTGCATCCAGGTCATTCTTGTCAATTAAAACATTGTAAACCCTTAAAGGGACTTAACTGAGAAATACAGACTTATGTCATTTTGAAGATGCATTAAGAGAAGTGACATGCACGAAGTCTTCCCAGTGGTTGAGTCACAGAGACAGTGTTTTGGTCTATAAAATGATAAATTAATGTTCAATAAGCGGAGCTATTAATAAAAATATTAATAATTTTATTAATCACACAAAAAATGCCACAAAAAGTACTAAAGAAAACTTACTTACAGGTTCGAGGAGTTTCGGTCGTGGAACAGATACCTCACCAGCAGGAACAAATAACAATTTAAATAACATGTACAAAAATCCAGAAACAACAAACAGCACTTTAAACTGTAAAGAAAAGAAACCTCGGCAATGAAGCCGGCAGTTGCCCACAACGGGGCGGGGGGGAACCCCAGAATTCCCCAGGGCAACAGACCTGCAATAGATGCTTATAAAAAATCAGGTATTGTTATTACTCACTGATCCTGATTCCTCGTTACACACGTTAAGATCTAGGCAAACCAAAATGGCGCTGACCACGTGGAAGCTACAGGAGCAGAGTTTCACTTTCTGTTGGGGTCTGCAGCTTATTGCTGAGGCAGGATTTGCTCCCGAAGGGTTTGTAGCTAAAAGCTTTGTAGAGAGGAGGTGTCTCGGCTGTGATCCTTTTGCAGCAGCTCTCGCTCCTTGCTCCGATCAAACAAAACTGTCCCGGGGACTCAGCTCCCCTGCGGTTTCGCCTCTCGACCCGGCAAGACAAGTATCTGTCCTCTGGGCTTTATAACGCTGAGAATAGTGAGGGGTCTTTGCTGTCTTGTCTGGGTAAACTGAAACACAGTTTAGCTTCCAAGCAAAGCTTGTGGTTCCTTCCAGAGCATGGACAATGGCAAGACAATGCTCTGGCCCTTTGGGCTGATATTTATAGGTTTCCCAAGACAATAATGGCCAGTAGCAACACAAGTCTAGGGGTAAACCCTGGTATTGCAACCTATAGAAAGCCTTCTTTCCAAACGTGGCCAAAAGCACACCCACCTGGCTCATTCTGGCTCTGAAACATGTCCAGACAAGCCTAAAGAAGCAGATCTACTAGCTTCTGCCTCACTGTCTGGTTCAGAGCCATTTTGAGGCTTTTTTGTCCATTCAGGACAGACAGGACTAGAAAATAGTCCTAATTCCTACTTCCCACCCACACCCCACACACCCCACCCCATCCCCGCCCTTGGATCTTACTGCTTTAGTATAATGGAATTCCTGTAGGACAAACTTCCGAGCTGCAAATGTTAGCACAGTAACTGCTTTCCTTGAATGCAGCACTTTCAAACAAAGTGAAAGAGCTAGTGCAATTTCTACAGCAACATAGTTAGCAACTATAATCATAAATTTGTATGAAATGACAGTCACTTGATGCCATGCCAATGCAATAAAGAAATAATTAGGTGATTGCACTTTCCAATTTCTGACACAAAAACATTGACTAAAGGAAGATTTGCTTCCATCAAATACACTGCTGCTAATTTCACTATGAAGACATTCTCTGGTATTTCAGCTTCAGTGTCATTCCCTCTGCTCTCCTAGTCCTGCAGCCCCAAATTGTCAGTCCTGCTTTACTGCAGCCCCATTTCTGTTTCTCATTTTCTCTAATGTCTTTCAGTAGAATAGAGTATTCCAGCAGTATTTTCTGAGAAATTTCATTCATAGGCTATGGACATGAAAAGAGAGATTGTGGTCAATTTTTAAAGATCTCATTTACTTTTACTCCAACTTCACAAGAGAGTATGGTACAGCTGCTTAAAAGACAGAGACTATGAACCTGTGTATATAGAATTTGCCTTTGAGAAGCACATCCAAACATTGGTGCCTGCATTTGGTTACAGGCCCAGCTTTAGGCTGTGTGATGGGTTATGCCCATCCTGAAAGCAGGGGGGAAAGCTTGTGAGAGCTTTTCCCTCCCTGGAGGGGGTTTTCCCCCTGAGAAACTGAGTGAGTCTGTTCCACTCCCCTCCCTCTCCAGCAAGCCTATAAAAAGGAAGACACTGCAGCCATTAGCTCTCTTTTGGCTTCTGCCTTGCCTGGATGAGGACTGCTGCTGGCTTCCTGCTTCTCTGCCATGTGGACAGGCCTGCTCCTTCTCCCTGCTACATCCACACCTCTTCAAAGGACTGGTTTTGTATACATATTTTTCCCCATCCATCCTTGGTCTTTACCCTTGTGGACCCTTCCTGTTATATATATATTAAAGAAATTTTTTACCTCTCTACTTCCAAACCAATTCCAACTTACTTCTCAGTGTATTTGCCCCCTTCTCTTTTTTTTTCTCTCTATTGGGAAAGAGGAGGGGGAACGGGGGAGGAATTCTCAGTCTTGCCCCTATCTGAGCTCTTAAATCCCAGTTAAGGCTCAAACCACCACAGGCTGGCTTGCAAATTTCAAAATATTGGTGGAAACACATGGAGATAAAATACATTTTTCCTTTTTGAGAGATTTCATCTCTTTATACATTTGCATGTTTTTACAGTTTGCAGCATAAAGCACTTTTAAGTACACCCATGTAAAGTAGGATCTAGGTGATTTCCTATCAAATCTTGCTTCTATCAAGAAGACAAAATATCATAGAATTGTTAGGGTTGGAAGGGACTTCAAGGATCATCTAGTTCCAACCCCCTGCCATGGGCAGGGACACCTCACACTACATCAGGTTGCTCAGAGCCACATCCAGTCTGGCCTTAAAAACCTCCAGGGGTGGGGCTTCTACCACCTCCCTGGGCAACCTGTTCCAGTGTCTCACCACCCTCATGGTGAAGAACTTCTTCCTAACATCCAATCAGAATCTACCCATTTCTAGTTTTGTTCCATTCCCCCTAGTCCTATCATTACCTGACACCCTAAAAAGTCTCTCACCAGCTTTCTTGTAGGCCCCCTTCAGATACTGGAAGGCCACAATTAGGTCTTCTTTGAGCCTTCTCTTCTCCAGACTGAACAACCCCAACTCTCTCAGTCTGTCCTCATAGGAGAGGTGCCTTCTGATCATCCTTGTGGCCCTTCTCCAGACACACTCCAGCACAGCCAGATCCTTGCTGTAACAGGGGGTCCAGAAGTGGATGCAGTACTCAGTGGGGTCTCACCAGAGCTGAGTAGATGAGGAGAATCACTTCCCTTGACCTGCTGGCTATGCTTCTCTTGATGCAGCCCAGGATGCAATTGGCTTTCTGGGCTGCAAGTGCATACTGGAGGCTCAGGTTGAGCTTCTCATCCACCAGCATCCCTAAGTCTTTTTCTTCAGGGCTACTTTCACAATCACATATTTTTGTTCTTTTTATCCAATATGTAAGAAATGTTTTGGGGGTTACAGAGAGCCCTCTGGTAATGACCTGACAATATTCCACACCTGGCAAATAGAGAAACTTTTCATGAAAATATGTCTGAGAAAAGTTAGTTACAGATTTATATGGAATTCACAGAAAGGGACTATGATGAAATTTCCATACGCCTAAATAAACATGGTGCACTCTGCAGAAAGATGAATGCCTTACGATATAGCCTCTCTTGCTGCACATTGTAGTCTCTCTTACTGTTAATGGGATTAAATACTCTTACTGAAATGCAAAAAACACATTTGTCTGCTGTTGTCTAAACAAGGGAATAAAAGTTTATTACACAAAGAGAGCTAGTACAGACAAGGCATGGTACTGACATTTCTAAGGTTGCTCTTACAACAGTTGTATTATGTTGATGGACAATCAGTGCTGTCAGGATCTTGAAAGAGTGATTGCATTCCTTATTAGTATTAATGTTCTAAAGGATGCCTGCACTATAATTAACAGCTGATTAGGACTTTATTTTGCAAATAGCAGGGGACATCTGTACAAAGCTATGGTGTCAGCTCTCACAGAGTCATTACAAATTTGAAAATATTTGGTATTTCTCTGAAGTGTCCGGCCTTGTGTGTGCATAAAGGAATCAGAAATCAATGAGGATATCACCTTCCACTTAAAAAAACCCCACAAGATATATTAACTTCTCACAGTGGAAGGTTCACTGTTTTAAGGTGGTTTGGATTGAATAGTAACTTGCTTGCCCATTTGTTTTTAAATTTCCAGCTAGATTAAGGATTTGTAAATACTATGGCACTGTTACACTATTAAAGGAATCAAGAGTGGGATTCAGCTCACAGATTGGTGGATGAGAAGCTCAACATGAGCTCTCAATTTGCACTTGCAGCCCAGAAAGCCAATCAGATCCTGGGCTGCATCAAGCGTGGCCAGCAGGTCAAGGGAGGTGATTCTCCCCCTCTACTCTGCTCTGGTGAGACCCCACCTGGAGTACTGCATCCACTTCTGGAGCCCCTATTACAAGAAGGATATGGACGTGCTGGAACGAGGATGATCAGAGGACTGGAGCACCTCTCCTGTGAGGACAGACTGAAGGAGTTGGGGCTGTTCAGTCTGGAGAAAAGAAGGCTTAGAGGAGACCTAATTGTGGCCTTCCAGTATCTGAAGGGGGCCTACAAGAAGGCTGGGGAGGGACTTCTTAGCATGTCAGGAAGTGATAGGACTAGGGGGAATGGAATGAAGCTGGAGGTGGGCAGATTCAGGCTAGATGTGAGGAGGAAGTTCTTCAGCATGAGAGTGGTGAAGCCCTGGACTGGGTTGTCCAGGGAGGTGGTTGGGGCCCCATCCCTGGAGGTGTTTAAGACCAGGCTGGATGAGGCTCTGGCCAGCCTGATGTAGTGTGAGGTGTCCCTGCCCATGGCAGGGGGATTGGAACTAGATGATCCTTGTGGTCCCTTCCAACCCTGACTGATTCTATGATTCTATGACTAAATGTCGTTGTCTCCTTATATGAGTTCAAATGGATGCATCCGAACTCCTGTTCAAATGGACTCGATGGAGAATTTGTTAATTCTGTCAGAGGAGTCAAGAGATGTATTCAACTGGAGGAAAGCAAACTGAATCACTCTTTACACCCCATTCACAGTGATGATTAGGGAGTAAATTTTGACTAAGTAGAGGTATTCTTTGAATTTGAGATGCCATATGGCATCCTGCCTTGCCTTGTAGCATGTGAGTCAACCCAGGTATTGTGTTTGTCAACCCTATAGAATCACTGAAGCACAGAATGGCTTGGGTTTGAAAAGACCTTCAGAGATCATCTAGTCCACATCTCCTGCCATGGGCAGCCCTCTAAACACTTTCTTGGCCCTCCTCTGGCCCCACTCAAGTAAGTTCATGTCATTCTTGCACTGGGCTGGACACAACTAGATGGGGTTTCATGAGAGCAAAATAAAGGGGTGGAATCACCTCCCTTGACTTGCTGGCCATATTTCTTTTTATGCATCCCAGGACATCACAGGCCCATGTAAATTTTATGTCCATCAGTATCCTCATATCATTCTCTGCAGGACTACTTTCAATCCATTCATCCTCTACATCAAAATTGAGCACTGCCCTGACCCATATGTAGGCCCTTACATTTGGCCTTGTTGAACCTCATACAAATGTCTTGCAAAACTTGCACATGTCCAAAACTGCCTTTCTGCTGGCAACTGAATCCAGTCTCATGCCGGCAAATGACCTTCGGAAAGGAGGTTTCTAAATGATGATGACACAATGGGAGCTGTTTTTTCAGTGTCCAGGTGACTGGAGAGCAATGTGGACCAATATAAGTACTGGAACAAAACTAATTTCTGAAATCTTTAAGACTGAAATCCTAAACGTTGGTTCCTTAATCCATAAGTGAATCACTCTCTTCCCATACCATACTGAGGATGGCAGAGCAGGTGAGAAAGCAAGGAGTACAGGCAATGCACAGCACACACATCTTTGATCTGGGAAAAGTCTGTCAGACCTACTAGCTGGTGTTGGCAGATATAGATATTTTAAACAAGAAATATTATAAATTCCAAGATCAGCACTGACTAGCTGCTCCCTTGGGGATGGTGAGAAGGGTGCTGTGGGGGCTTCAGGGGTCAGTGTTGCAGGCAGACTCAGGGCTGGTAACAGGGCAACCAACAGAAGCTGACTCTTTTGAGAAGAAACCAGCTGGGGTCTCAGCCCAACCAGCAGCAACACACACAGAGGACTTAGCATAGGCACTCCTGTGGATGGAGTGTGGCTAAGCCAAGATGGCTCACAGGGTCCTGAATAGAGGGTTCTATTGGGGCCCACTGAGGACAATAAGGTCTCGTGGTGCCCTCAGGGCCATGTGTCTCGGTCCAGAGAGGGAAAGAGACTCAGTTCTTTTGAATGTTCCCATGTTAGAGGCACAAATGAGGCCAAAATATCAACAACTAGACTATTTATTACACAAATAAAGTGGATGGATCAGAAGGAGAGAGAGAGAGAATAGAGAGGGAGAGAGAGAATACATGAAGCTGCATAATGGTTTTGTGCCCCATAAAGTTATCTCAACACTGCTACAACCCTTACCTAATTATCCTGGAGTACTAAGATGGGTCCAATTATATCAGCTGAATTCTTGACCATTGCCAGGTCATTTCTGTATTTTTGGTCTCCCAGGTAGAGTTTTCAAATAATCTCCAAGCTGCACCTAAAGAGACCACAGCTTGCCTGCAGTTAGGTGACTGTGAGCCTGCTTTGATGACTGTTAGGACTAATTGAGAGGTATATAATTTTCACAGCTAATAGGGTCACTGGGACTACTAGATCATGTCCTCCTAAGCTACATCTATATCAAAGGCTGTTAAATTTTACAATGTTACCTTTGCATTCAGCCCAGCCAATACTTTTAACCTGATTAAGTATATGTTCCTGGCCCAAGAGAAACAGCTTACCTGTTTTGTGGGCCCCAAGAGAAAGAGTGTGGCAGGGTGAGAAAGTCCACACACGCACACAAAAAATAAAACCACAGCTAACTCAGCCAGAGAAGCATATGAAAGCTGTATTTACGAGCAGAAACGGAATGCAATGAATATGTACAAAAATATACAACATTTACAATATATATAGAAATATACAGCAATGTATGTAATACAGGAGACCCACAGCCGGAGGAGGGTGTGCCCCCCCCGACCACTATCCCCCTTCTCCCTCCTTACCTCCCCTTTTTTCCCAAAAAAGGGTTACAAAGAGAGAGAAAGGCAATTAAGGAGAAAATTCTGTTAGCTCAAAGCGTGTGCAAGAGTTAGTTTTCTTATCTGGTTAGCTCTGTTAATCCAAGGTCGCTCTGTTGCTTCGGTGAGAGAGAAGCCGACAGACCCACAGGAACAGAGAAGAACAGACTGACTCCAAACAGACTGAACCCAAAGCTCAAAGTTGCATTATACCTATCTACCAATGAAATTAGTTTAGCATATCTTTGTTTTCAATACATTCAGCCAGAGTGTTCAGAAAGTGTCCATTTCTTAAAGGCACAGCCTAAACCAGTCACAAAGAGCAATGACCCATGGATGCTCACAAGGCCACACAAGTATCACTGTGACATCAGTAAACACATGGGAGCCTTTACTGTTGTGGAGGCCACCCATCATTTAGGTTAGTGGTCAAACGTACATTGCTGTGTAATTTAGGAGCAGAGACATTGCACTGGGCTCATCAACAAAACAAATGTCCTGACTGTGGTTTTTCTAGAACGGTTTTTGGATACTTTAAACTAAACAATCTAATTTAAACATCCTCAAGGGACTGGCCAATTGTCTTGGTTTTGCTGGGACAAAATCATAGGCCAGCCATAGTCTGCAAGCCATTAGCAGTTTTGAGTCAGCCAAGAAATAGTTCATGTCTATCCTTCCCTGATGGTGAATTTTAAGGGTGTTCAGCACCACTGGTGGGAACAAGGCAACTTTATCCAGGAGGCTTTGAGGAGAACTAGATGCCTTTGTAGCTCGTCACCTGTTCCAACAATAACTTTTTGCCATCTTATGGCTGTGATTCAGTGGAAGAAATGGTAGTGTGCAACGCAAGGTTCATTGGTACCGCCAGATCCACCACTCACAAGGGATAATCATGACCAATATTTGTGTCTCCACCTGGACCCAAGATTCTGGATTGACCTTCTCATTCTTGGATACCTTTCTTTTTATATTGTTTTCTCTCCCATCCATATTTACCCTGGAAGGTCAACCATGTGTTGGAACAGCTTCCCCTCCTCAGAGTGCTCTCTGTCCTCCTCCCAGTAAGAAAGAAGCTATATTTCCTAACACAGCCAGCAAGAGAAAATCATCACACCTGATCATTCCTGATTTATGCTTAAGCTCATGAGGACAAATCTCCTCTAATGTTTCTTGATATTCTCACATCACTCCCACAATGTACAGGCCAGATCCAAAACCAAGTCAGCTTTTACCAGTGCTACTCCCTCAGGTAGCGTTTGGGACTGTTCCATATAGTTGCCATTAGCCCAAGCAAGGTGGTACCCTGGAGTTACAGTAGACCTCAACACTTGTTTGGAGATTCTTGGACTCCACCACATATGTTGCACCCACTGGCTTATTTTCTTTGTCTCCCTGAGATGTCCACTAAGGTCTGTCATACAAACTCTTTCCTGAGTGGAGCAACAGCCCAATCTCAAAATGGCCAGTGTTCATAACAGGTGGGTACAGGACCCACAGAAAGGAGTTTCTGTCCTGTGCACCAAGGAAACAAAGCAATGAAAAGAGCAATTAAGAGAAGAGATAGACCTAAGGACCTTCATAAAGCTACTATCAAGAGCAGCAAGATTTGAAGGGGAGGTATCTTACAAAGAAGAGGATTTTGGCACGAAGTGAATTCTAACAGATGAACTAGAAATGACACAGATTTTTATTTTCCTCCTTGGAGATCAAGGTGCCATGCAGAGCACACACACACAATTGTCCTTTTTGAGACATCCAGGTTTACTTAGAATTCATTTATATAAAAAGCAGTTCCTCTCTGAGGCACCGGGCAGAATATTCAAAAGATGGGAAACATAAAAATAGGCTACCTCCTGGCTTGGCTTATTAGAAAATCAATCACTCTGGTGTGAATGGGATCTGTTTGACTTAGTTGATGCTAGTAGAAGGGAATACAAGCTCTACTCCTGCCTTCACAGCCATTTTCTTCATTTAGCTTTTAATTAACTTTTCAGAGCATAACAAGAACAAAAAAACAATCCATCTTTCCCTCTCTCTTAAGAAACTATTCTTTAATATTGCCCAGGAGAGGCTCAACACTTGTTTAGCATTCTGCAGTTGTGAGGAAGAGCAAGCCAGTTTTCAGGGTGAGTTAAAGAGATTTGAACTGTATCATAATCCTATAAAGCATACAACTTGAAATATGTTGTCATATAAGAAGTGAAAAAGTGAGGGAAACTCTCAGACTTCATAATGTTGCTCAGTCCTCAAGATACTTTATGCATTGCTGGGGGCCTTGCAGTAACAACTCCACAGTTCAACACTGAATATCAGCCCTGCACCCTCTCACTCATGCTGTCAAGGCAGAATTTTCCTGAGCCTCCAGGGCTGTATTTTTCTCATGTTCTCATACTGCTGCTCTCATAGCTTGCACATACAAACCCTGCTAGTGCCATTATAGCAGATTCTTCCTTTTGACACTGGTGTAAGACTCCCACCTTCCTTTCCCCGTTTCTCCTATCCTTGGTTACAGCTTTTCATTTAAATTACAGGAGCCCTCCTCTGAGACTAACAGCCAAGAGCAGCATCAAACCATGCTCCTATCAGCACTAATAGATGCATATGCAAGAACAGCAAGAAATGGTTTGAGCAGGTCCTCACAAGGGGTATGTAGTTACCACAGAAAACATCTAGGGAGGCTGGGCAGCACCCCACACACCCTGCTGCACTGCATGGGGCACATGGCAGAATGTTCAGCTGGGCAACTTCTTCACTTCTTCTCCTGGTTGGCCCTGGAGAAAGTCTTTTAGCTTTCTTTTTCACTTGATTGCTCTTCTCTTTCTATTTTCTCCCCAGAGTGACTTTGATAATTAGAGCTAATGCATCTTAGCACCTATAGACTCTGCTAAGATAACCTTAAACATATGAACTTGGCTCAACATCCTTTATGAAGCAAAACCAAAGCTAAATCTCCAGTGTTAGAGACATCATCTTCATTGCCTAGTGGGGTTCCCAAGTAAAGTATAATAGGGACTATAGACAATGGCAATTGGAAGAGCCAGACCAGAGAAGACAGCCTTAGATCAGGATTCAAGGCTGGGGAGTAAAATCAAGATGATACAGAAGTTCACTGAACCATTAAGATGATACAGAGCTAGGACAAAACCTCAGTCAAAAGCCTAAAAGATGGAGTCAGAGTGAGTTTGCAAAAAACAGCATGAAAATTGTACAAATAGTAGAAGCACAGGCATTAGAAATGTTCAGTCTTCAGACAGCTTTTGTGTTTTTAGGAAGCAAAATCATTTTATGAAACTCTGCAGATTTGAGCTAACAGTACTGAAAAAGAAAGCGAAAGTACTGTAATCATCTGTATCACTGTTAGCAAGGCATCACCAATAGTCACGACTTTTGCGAGCAGGGAATCAAAAGGATTTGTTCTGCCAAGTGTTTAAGATACTGTTACATCCAGGGAGTACAATCATAATTATTAACATATTAACTTATAATTACTAACATTATTAGCATATTGTTAAAAAAATGTATTATTAATGAAAGTGTTTATAGGATTTAGTTTTTTTTTTTTCTACTGAAAATTAACAGTTGTAATCAGTGCTTCCTGTTGTTCATTAAATTTGGCGTTCTAGACAGCAGACTAGTCTTACTATTCAGAGGTTGAATGATCTGAAGAAATGAATAATTTCAAACACATTTGTTCACATGCTACATAGCAATAGTCTTTCTTGTGAAAGTGGTGTGAAAACCATTGCAAAGTTTTTTTAAGAGGTAAATGAATCTGATTCAAACTGCTTCGACTTTGGCACCACTCAGTTATAGGGCAGTCCCTGCTTCCAAAGGATGTCTTTAATATAAAGCTTGGAATTTCATCTGATTGCTAGCTACAGAAGTGAAAAGCAGGGGGAAAGATGTAACTTCCTATAACCACCACATAAAAGCAGAGTGGATTATGGTCCAGAATTACATCACTTATCACCTTGGCAGGTCCTGTGAGGTAATCACGAAGAAATGGAGACCACTACACTTCATAAGAGGCAATGGAGCTCTGAGTCCATGTGGCCCTTGTACAAGGTGACTTGTTTCAACTTGAAACTAATTTTTTGGAGTAAGTTGCCACTATGAGGCCTATGAGGCCAATAGGTCTCTCAATAGATATTTTCCATGTATTAGCAAACTGGCAGACACCTGACTGCTCTCACAACAAAACTAACTTGGTTTTAGACAGTGACAGCTCAATGTGAATTACTAAGATGCTACCCATCCCTCCAGCAAGGCTCTAACCATAGCTTTGGTCATTATAGCCAGTACGTGATGTTGCAAAATCACCAGGCAATGACCATCCCATAACATATCACCTCACCCAGCTCATTCTTCTTCTTCTGCTGTTTTTAGTTTATAAACCCACTGCAGTAATTACTAGAGCACTTAAATTTCTGAAGTTTCACTTTGTGCTATTAAATTTCTAACCCCTAACCTGCAGGGTCATCTCCTTCACACAAAATATTCATTATCTCTTTGATGTTGATAGTGCCAACCAGATTTATGGCATCAGCACTAGAAAATTAATCTGTGAAATGCTAACCTTTTTTTGCCGAGGTCACTAATGATAATTGCATAGTAGATTATTTAAAGATTAATGCTTAAGGAGAAATAAAAACAAACGAAACTCTTTTTTTCCCCCATAACATTATCCCATTCCTATAAAGAAATTTGGTACCTGAAACAATGGCTCCTTGCTTGGAGCTGTTGACCATTTCAAAACTGACCATTTCAAAACTTGCCCTATGTGTATCATAAATTATTTCTTGCTGTGGTATAAAATGAAATGTTGTATGTATGAATAATTTTCCTCAGGTTAAAAAGGTTTTGCATAGATAAAGAATTTGAAAAATCTTATGGCCATGTTACATCTGGAAAGAGTCTTCACTTGCTGTTGTAAGCTGTACGTTTATGTCTTTCACATATGAGGCCTTTGAATTCTAGAAATAAAATATTTGTGGTTTTAAACCACATGACATCAAAAACATCAAAATTAGATATGCTAGAAGTCTGGCAGCTTATTTACTAATATTTTTACTTCCCTGTTTAGTTCTTTAGTTGATTTCTAGTAGAAGGCTGTTATTGTTATTTTAAATTTGCAAAGAGTAATCAATCTAATTGAGACACTAACAAAATCAAACCTGTGACATTTTAATGTTGAAACTTATGACATTTTAAAGTTCTGTTTCAATTTAACACATTCTGAGTAAACAAGGGAACATAAAAGGTTTTGTCTGTATCTGTTTGCTTCATGAAAGACTATGCAGAAGCAACATACAAAAAAAAAAAAAATCCTTCACCCTGTACCAGATAGAACAGGACAAAAACACTTCCTTGCCCTGCTATTTCCATTCCACCAATATCACAGCAAAGAGGAAAAGCAGTGACAAAGAGAAGTGCCAGACCTTTGCTCTCAGCTCTGGAACATCCCAAACCTGGGAGCTGCCTTGGCTAGTGGTGCAAATTCTGTGTTACATCCCATCTCTCCCAAGCGCTAAATATAGTACCTTATGTCTTAACACGTGTTAGATAATTAGGAAGCAGCACTGCTCAATGAAACTTGTAATTCCCTTTTGCTTTTCTCTTTTAATTAAAACAAGACCCTATCATATTTTCTTGATTTTTCTGAGGTGATAGCCATACTTCTGCCTGTCAGCAAAGAGCCATAATGCCCCAGCTATCTCTGAGAACCAAATGACACAAGGAAAGGAATAAATCCCCTATGCCATGGGCTGTTGTTGATTTGTTCTACAGAGACTGGCAATCAATCTGATATAATTTCTGAGGTCAGAGTACATAAATAGTGGCTTATGCTGGTTTTCCCCTCCGGAGCCCATATCTTGTATGGATTCATTTCCTGCAAATGGGTTCATAAAATGCCTTCAGAGAATGTTTAGAGATGAACATCATAATGGGATTAGTGCTTTTCTGGTTCCAAGTTGTTTTTCTTTTACCATAGCATCTGGTCTCTTTGGCAGCATGGGAACATGCCATTAGTAAATAATATTACTGCTCTTAGAAGACTCTCACATTTCTGGCTGGCTGTCCCTTATGGTCCTCAATATAAACAATATGGGCAAAAATTTTCCTAAAGGCTGAGGTTGTTTTGGAAAGCATTGGTGAGGGGATCAACTCTGAAAATATTTAAGTGCTGAAGCATATTTTTTACAGCTCACACTTCATCAACATCTTTACTGAAAAATGAACAGGAGGTCATAGCTGCAGTCATAGAAAGCGTAGGAATCATAGAACGGTAAGGGTTGGAACAGACCTCCAGGAATTGTTGAGTCCACACCCCCTTGCCAATGTGGGATCACCTATGGCAGGTCACAGGAACACATCCAGACAGGTATTGAAAGCCTCTGGAGAAGGAGACTCCACAACCTCTGTGGGCATTCTGCTCCATCACGCTTATTGTGAAGTTTTCCCCATGTTGATGCGGAATTTGCTGTGTTCCAGTTTGTATCTATTACCCCTTTTCCCACCACAGGACAGCACTGAAAAGAGACTAGCCCCTTCTTCCTGACACCCACCTGTCATGGACTGAATTGAACGTGCTGCTGTTATTTATACCATGCTGCAGTCATGCCATCTTCAAAGCCAGAAGTGCTAACTGGAGCAAGGTACTATGAGGCTTGAAGTTCAGATTGCAACTCGGAAGGCTTCCTGTTCCAGCTGCTGCTTCTGAGTTCCAGCTGCTTGGGTGTTGTCTCTTTTCTGCAGACATGGCAGTGAAAAGAGTGAGAGTCAGGTAGCTGCTGAGTTTGGCTTTCTGTTTTATGCTGTTTTTTTCCTGTGTATTCACCATGTTTCTTCTGCAGAGAAAAGATAAGGCTAAGATAAGGTAATCATGAGTTGTATTTTTAGATTAATTAGATTATTAGCTGAGGTAATTATGCATTGTGCTTATGATATCTCATGTATATTAACTCTTATCTCTTAGCCCTGAGTTGTGTATGTCACTCTTCCCATCACTTTTGTTTTGGGGGAGCAGACAGGTTAACCCTCGCACTAAAGGATTACACCATCCTTCAGGTATTTAGAAACATTAATAAGCTCTCCTCTCAGTCTTCTCTTTTCCAGACTAAACACCTCCCAGGTCTCATAAGACTGATTTTATGGTTCCTTAATCATCCTCATAACCCTCCATTGGACAATCTCTAGTATATTCCTGTCCCTCTTGAACAGGGGAGCCAAGAACTAGACATAATACTCCAGATGTGGTCTTACATCTGGAGTATTGTATCACATGTCTTTCCACATGTTCCAGAGCACTGTAACTCAAGGCAAAAGTCTTGGCCACCAACAAATTATCCAGTGGGTTTTCTGCATATGTTCAACACCTCTGGACCCCGGAGAAGTCCTCACTTTACTGTTAGTTTATTCAAAGGTGTCAAAAAACGCAGGCAAGCATGGAATGAAACTTTAGATTTTGATTCCTCTGAGGAAAACAAGATTTTGATCTGCAAGCCTATTCGTAGGAGCTGATCAATAGGAAGCATAAAATTGCTCCATTTATTTTTCAACAGAGAACTTTACTTATTTGGATGATACTGCATGCTATTTTTCTTTCCAGATCAAAAATGTATGAGAAATATAACCAAGACATATTATAAGAGGAATTATTCATGTAACATCACAGACAAAATAATATGTTTTGGTCAAAATATTTTGTAAAGGAAAACAAGTGAACAAAGACTCACCTTGAGGTTAAAGCCATACATAAGGAGTCGGGAGATAAAGATTCATTTCCTGGACCTGATACTTTATAGCTCTGTGACCTTGAGTAATTCATACACGGCTCAGTACAACTCCCATTGAAGGCAAATCTCTCATAACTTTCAGTGGTAAAATAGCTAATGTGATAAAATGTGAGGCCATGAAGCACTGTAAGGTTTTCCTCTGGCACAGATGTGTGAAGGGGCCTCATAAAGCCAGTTGTGGTCCTTGACTCCTTCTTGGACAAAACTGCACATCGTCTATCTGGGAATCCATAAGCTTTACTCTTTTCCATTTAGCTTTTTAGGTTATAAATCCCCCAAACACACAATGCAATATATTATGACACAACAACATTATATAATAATATGAGGCAATAAAATATAATTACAATATCGTTAGGATGGTTTATATGTATATATAATATCCTTATATAACTTCTAAAAGTTAGAAAACAACTTAAATATCTTTACATTACAGAAAATATGATGAGCAGTGGTAATGCAGTGTGGGTACAAAAGAGAAGTCCTAACTGAATTGTGAGACTCAGTAAACCAGGACATCACACTTACTGAATGTTTAGAAAGATATTGTTCAAGCTCCTGGAAGAGAAATCCACTGACAGTTACTAAATTCATAATAACCACAACCCACACAAATTCCTCCCCATGATGCTAAAGGTTAGAGGCTGGTAGAGCATTCGGGAGAAACACCATGTCCTATTATTTTACTCTATGTGGCAATACAGTTTCAGCCACAGAGACAGGACAGCCGCACAGAAGCATGTGAGAGTATCATAGTATCAGTCAGGGTTGGAAGGGACCACAAGGATCATCTAGTTCCAAACCCCCTGCCATGTGCAGGGACACTCCACACTACATCAGGCTGGCCAGAGCCTCATCCAGCCTGGTCTTAAACACCTCCAGGGATGGGGCCTCAACCACCTCCCTGGACAACCCATTCCAGGGCTTCACCACTCTCAAGCTGAAGAACTTCTTCCTCACATCTAGCCTGAATCTGCCCACCTCCAGCTTCATTCCATTCCCCCTAGTCCTATCACTACCTGACATCCTGAGAAGTCCCTCCCCAGCCTTCTTGTAGGCCCCCTTCAGATACTGGAAGGCCACAATTAGGTCTCCTCGAAGCCTTCTCTTCTCCAGACTGAACAGCCCCAACTCCTTCAGTCTGTCCTCATAGGAGAGGTGCTCCAGCCCTCTGATCATCCTCGTGGCCCTTCTCTGGACATGTTCCAGCACGTCCACATCCCTCTTGTAATAGGGGCTCCAGAAGTGGATGCAGTACTCCAGGTGGGGTCTCACCAGAGCAGAGTAGAGGGGGAGAATCACCTCCCTTGACCTGCTGGCCACGCTTCTCTTGATGCAGCCCAGGATCTGATTGGCTTTCCGGGCTGCAAGTGCACACTGAGAGCTCATGTTGAGCTTCTCATCCACCAGCACCCCCAAGTCTCTCTCCTCCCGGCTGCTTTGCAGCCAGTCCCTGCCCAGCCTGTATTTGTGCCTGGGATTGCCTCAACCCACATGCAGGACCCTGCACTTGGTCTTGTTGAAGTTCATGAGGTTGGCTTGTGCCCACCTCTCCAGCCTGTCAAGGTCCCTCTGGATGGCATCCCTTCCCTCCAGCGTGTCTACTGCACCACACAGCTTGGTGTCATCAGCAGTCGTGTAGAGTAGTGACAGACCAGCATGGTATATATGGAACAACAGATTCCATGTGGGGGAGTTCATGCTGTAGACAATTCAGCACATGGTAATTTTATTAATGTGAATGATCCCTCTGAAATAATGTCCTAAATCAATAGCATATTTACTGCCATACACAAAGCTCTGAGAGTAAGCTTGGAAAGAGGAAGCAATCCCTGAGCTGTAAACAAAGCCTAAGAAACGGCTGCACAAACAGGCTGCTAGGGGATGAGGAAGGAGGTCTTAAGGAGTTTTGTCTGGGGAGTACCTGTGAGCAAAGTGTAAAATGACTGTGAATTAGAATCATAGAATTGTTAGGGTTGGAAGGGACTTCAAGGATCATCTGATTCCAACCCACCTACCACAGGCAGGGACACCTCACACTACATCAGGTTGCTCAGATCAACATCCAGCCTGGCCTTAAAAACCTCTAGGGATGGGGCTTCTACCACCTCCCTGGGCAACCTGTTCCAGTGTCTCACCACCCTCATGGTGAAGAACTTCTTCCTAACATCCAATCTGAATCTACCCATTTCTAGTTTTGTTTCATTCCCTCTAGTCCTATCATTACCTGACACCCTAAAAGTCCCTCACCAGCTTTCTTGTAGGCCCCCTTCAGATACTGGAAGGCCACAATAAGGTCTCCTCGGAGCCTTCTCTTCTCCAGACTGAATAGCCCCAACTCACTCCAGAGGGGGTCTCACCAGATTGGAGCAGAGGGAGAGAATCACCTCCCTTGTCTTTCTGGCTGTGCTTCTCTTGATGCAGCCCAGGATGTGATTGGCTTTCTGGGCTGCAAGTGCACCCTGGTGGTTCATGTTGAGCTTCTCATCCACTAGCACCCCCAAGTCCTTTTCTTCAAGGCTGCTCTCAAGCCAGTTGCTGCTCAGTCTGTATCAGTGCTTGGGATTGCCCTGAATTCATGGTTACTATTCTGAATAAGAAGCTACTGAAAGCTAGCTCATGAAGCACTTCCTCCATGGCCTACATTGGCCATATGGCCCCTTTGCCAATGGACAATGATTACTTCTGTGGCAGTTTAAGGCTGATGCCCAGGAAATTTTTCCACATATTGAGTAGAAAAGTGGTTGAATGTAAATAAATTACCATTGGATGCAAAAGGAAAAATAAAGATAAGGTCTAAATAATCCCATTGGTCTTACAACTAACATAAAGTTAGTTGTGTAAACTAACTCTCTTTTCAATTTCTTCACTCTAGCAGATACTAGCTGGTGCTTTTGCTTGGCTGTTGTTGACCTTGTCTGCATTCTTGTTGTGGCTAAGTAGTTACAAGTTACTCTCTGCTTTTATCCCCTTTCTTTTTCCCTTGTCCAGGGGAGGTGAGAGGGGGAAGCTCTTGGTAACCCCCTGCTTTTGTCTGGGGGGGTTCTTGTGTTGTCTATAAATTGCAAATACGTGGTAAATATTGTGTATTTTCTATATATTCATTGCATTTCATATTTCTAGATTTTAGTCTGCTTGTAAATATAGCTTCATTTGCTTCCATCTGAACTGGTCTGGCAATTTTATTTTGGGGGTGTTTTCAACCCACCACAACCTCCATGTATGCATGGCTGGGGTGAAATGTACCTCTAGGAATGCAGTACTCCAATATATACAAAGGAAAATCTTTTAAAGCTGATATGCTTTACTGAGACTGGCATAACTTATAAAACAGTGCTGACTCCTAACTGGGCATAGTTTTCCTGATTGACAGATATATTTATTTTTGTTTAATGCTTTTGCCTGAAAATTTTCACTTTATTCATATTTCCTTTAGAATGCAGTCACAGAAAACTGAAGAAAGCTGTGGTGTCAGTTGTTTCCATAGTGCAAAGTCTGGTGCAAAGGGGTGCCCTGTTTAATAGATACCCTATTTGTTAAAAGTATGTTTGGAATACTGAAGCTTCATAAAAGCTCAGTTCAGGAGCCAAGGTCCAAAAGCCTGATAGTGTTACATTGCACTTCCTGGGAGAAATAATGTTCACATTTGCCTTGAAAGTAATAATGTAGAGTGGAATTATACAGCTGGTGTGCTGGCCAAATTCAGCTGTAAAACAATAATCTGCTCAGTCTGCCCACATGCCTGTTCTTCCCATTTGGTGTCAACTGGCCATAGATGAGAACTATCACTATGAATCGTCAGATGACATTAGAGGGCTTAATCACCTAATATTTTAGAGAACAGAAATTTTACGGTGATTTTTCTCCACAGATAAAATAACTTGTAATAAAGCAAACGCAATAACTGAGATGTAAGATATGATTTTCTCTCTCATGTAACAATTGGATAATTAAAGGTTTGCACTTCATAGATCTGTAATGATAGCCTAATCTCCATATAGATGCTAGCCTATTGCAGGCTGAAGGAGGAATAATGTTTTGCACTCGCTGAAAAAAAAATATTTGCTCTTTCATTCAGTAAGTTAAGATTTAATTTCAAAGGTTAACTTACTTTCAAGATTAAATGCTGATCATTTATTGAAAATGTAACCCCAAAATTGGATCTGTTACATGCAAGATTAACACACCTGTGTCACTTGTGTCTGAATGAAAGACTCCAGGAGAAGGCATCATAGTATCATAATATCAGTCAGGGTTGGAAGGGACCACAAGGATCATCTAGTTCCAACACCCTGCACTAGATCAGGCCATCCAGAGCCTCATCCAGCCTGGTCTTAAACACCTCCAGGGATGGGGCCTCAACCACCTCCCTGGACAACCCATTCCAGGGCTTCACCACTTTCATGGGGAAGAACTTCCTCCTCACGTCCAGCCTGGATCTCCCCACCTCCAGCTTCATTCCATTCCCCCTAGTCCTATCACTATCTAGTCCTATCACCAGCACCCCCAAGTCTCTCTCCTCCCGGCTGCTTTGCAGCCAGTCCCTGCCCAGCCTGTATTTGTGCCTGGGATTGCCTCGACCCACATGCAGGACCCTGCACTTGGTCTTGTTGAAGCTCATGAGCTTGGCTTGTGCCCACCTCTCCAGCCTGTCAAGGTCCCTCTGGATGGCATCCCTTCCCTCCAGGGTGTCCACTGCACCACACAGCTTGGTGTCATCAGCAAACTTGCTGAGGGTGCACTCGATGCCACTGTCCATGGCACCCACAAAGATGTTGAACAAGACAGGTCCCAGGACTGATCCCTGATGGACTTCGCTTGTCACTGGCCTCCACTGGGACATGATCCCATTGACAGCCACTCTTTGGGTGCGGCCATCAAGCCAGTTCTTCATCCATCTAGTGGTCCACCCATCAAACCCATGTGTCACCAGCTTGGAGACCAGGAGGTGGTGCGGGACAGTGTCGAAGGCTTTGCTCAAGTCCAGGTAAATGACATCAGTTGCTCGCCCATCAGAATTCTACATCTGCATAAATTTGCATGAATTTATCTTTAGTGTACAAGATCAATATCTAAAACTATTATTGACTTATATGTGAGTGAAGATATATGCTGGTATTGGGTCACCCAACTGAGTAGAAAAAGTTCACTGTCTCTCTGTAATGAAAAAAAAAAAAAAAAAGTAGATTTTTAAATCTCCTTTTCTGCATAGCTTTCTCACTGACATTTCCTTCAATACCAATCCTTCTCTATGCAAAAGATATGTGTTTTAGAACTGGCACATGTAAGCTGAACTCTTATCTCAAGTTTACTGTTCAGAGTACTGGAATAAACAATGTGTATGCTCATGACTGTGGGCATCTCTTGAAGACAGCCTACGCAGTACTTTTCTGCAAGTCTGTAAAGTATTCAGTGAATAAATCATAGAACAAATTGTGCCTCTAAATACAAAAATGAATAAAAATATTCATTTGGAACCTGTGACTGGTGCTCTCTGCGTTTCGGCAGCAATTTCAGTGAAGGCAAGGCTAATGAACTTAAAGGCCCACAGGGCACTTGTAGTAACTATCAAATACAGGAAGTGACTATTTCACATTCATCCTGTCTCAGAGGACTGTAGTTCCTTTAAAACCAGTTGTCCTCTGTAAAATACAACCAATATTAGAACAAGTTCTGTAGAGTTGCATTTTTTATTGAGCAGGATATTAATCCACAGATGCCTTCAAGACTCAAATTGAAGCATCTTTTTATCACTTGCAGTGGCACAGGGGACTGGCAGGAGAAAGAGATGTGAATAGTCTTGGAAATAAAGCCCTCAGATACTCCAGTGATGGAGGACATCAGTGGGTGAGTAATAAACACATATTAACAGGAGGGAAGATAGATTTTTGTTAGTATTATTATTATTACTACTATTTTGACATTTTTACTACATGATCAAGCAATTCTTTCTAAATCTCCGGGAACCTTTCTGACTCTTTACTAGTCCCTTAAATGGGAGCTAAAATCTTTACAAAAATTGATTAAAACTGATGTCATGATCAATAGGCTAGTGGCTGTTACAAAATACAGTCTTGAAGCCTGCATTGATTTCACAGAAATAACAACCTGGTTTTGGCACCTAAGAATACAGGATAACCACCTGGAAATACACTGCATTTGCAGCAGTCAAGGAAGATCTGGACTTAGTGGCATTGGTTTGAATAACAGTTTGCAAAGTAGTCATAGATCTCTTCTGGTTTCATAAAAAATAATGGGCATGCATCAGAGCACTGCTATTTTAGTCCATGTCTCCCAAAGCAAAGGCAAAGTAATCTCATTTATATTGCTGGAAACCTCATTTTTGACACCTGTGCTCTCTTTGACTTCTGGATCTCACACTTGGAGTAATCATCTAAATGACTGATAAATAATATGCAAATATTTACAGTGTTTGTGTTGTTTCTTCTTTTCTTTTCTTTTCTTTTCTTTTCTTTTCTTTTCTTTTCTTTTCTTTTCTTTTCTTTTCTTTTTCTTTTCTTTTCTTTTCTTTTCTTTTCTTTTCTTTTCTTTTCTTTTCTTTTCTTTTCTTTTTCTTTTCTTTTCTTTTCTTTTCTTTTCTTTTCTTTTCTTTTCCTTTCCTTTCTTTTCTTTTCCTTTCTTTTCTTTTCTTTTTTTCAACTTGTTCTCTAATGTTGATCTAACCTGACTGCATCAGACCTTTTCCAGGGGAATTTCCTGTGTCAAAATCTACATCTGGTGGTTTTTTTCCAGAAAGATCCCAAAGATGGTACAAACTCATCAGGCAAAGGACAAGGCAACACATCCTACTTGACACCTACCTGAGAAAAAGAAAAACCACCTGCTGGAGCTGCCTCTTTCCCTTTACAGATTCAGTGGGCTTCCAGAGAACTAATTTTAATCAGATGCGTCATTTTCAGAAGAGAGCTGAAGAGAGGCAACAAGAAACCCTTCTAGACTTCTTCAGTTCAGCTTCTCACCTGAGGAGAAGATTTTAAAATCAAACCAGTATTAAGATTTTGTGTCTGTATGTTAGAAACTCACATCCTCACTGTGTTTGATGTTACCAAAAAGTTTACAAGATACCTTATACAGAGGTTGTTGGTTTATTTAATTCAATCAAGAAGCACAAAGTGACAACCAACAGACAAAACACCATTGGCATTGTATTGATTTACCATGTCCTTAACAGAGTTAGAGTAGGTTTCCCTCTGAAATAGTCTGTTAAGAGCTACTCAGAATACACCACTGTAAACATTCCTTCTGGAATATAGAATGAAGGAGTCATTTGCTCTGAAATGCCCAGAAATTAACTTCAAAGGTAAGATCATGGAGTTTGATTTCTGTGTGCTAAATATTCAAATCTCAAAGCATTCTCTTCATGTGTGAGTTGCTTGTGAGTTTTTTTGGTGTGCCTTTTTTTTTTTTCTTTTTCAAAGACAGAAATGTAAAACAAACAAACAAACAAACAAACAAAAACCCTCCAAAGTTCAAAAGTTCTCTACATTTTCATGGAAGGATAGGCAGTGCTGGGTCAATAAAGAAAAATTTAAATACAAGACCCTGATGTGTTTCTGTTGACTTCCATTGGAGGCACAGTTCAGATGTCTGTTCAGCCCAATAGGAAAGATAGTCTTTCCAAGCTGTCTTCATGATATAATGAATGCTGATAATCATCATTTATCATGATGTATTTTGATTTTTTGTTTGTTTTCAAACACCAACTTCTAGAATGGAGAAGGACATGAAGGGCCACGAGGATGATCAGAGGGCTGGAGCATCTCTCTTGTGAGGACAGACTGAAGGAGTTGGGGCTCTTCAGTCTGGAGAAGAGAAAGCTCTGAGGTGACCTAATTGTGGCCTTCCAGTATCTGAAGGTGGCCTACAAGAAGGCTGGGGAGGGACTTCTCAGGATATCAGGTAGTGATAGGACTAGGGGGAATGGAATGAAGCTGGAGGTGGGCAGATTCAGGCTGGACGTGAGGAGGAAGTTCTTCAGCATGAGAGTGGTGAAGCCCTGGACTGGGTTGTCCAGGGAGGTGGTTGAGGCCCCATCCCTTGGAGGTGTTTAAGACCAGGCTGGATGAGGCTCCTGGCCAGCCTGATGTAGTGTGGAGTGTCCCTGCCCATGGCAGGGGGTTGGAACTAGCTGATCCTTGTGGTCCCTTCCAACCCTGACTGATACTATGATACTATGACATAGAATCACAGGATCATAGAATCATACAATGGCTTGGATTGGAAGGGACCTTAGAGATCATCTACTCCAACCTTCCCGCCATGGGCAAGGACATCTCTCAACCAGACTCAGTTGCTCAAGGCCTCATCAAACCTAGCCTTGAACACCCCCAGGGAGGAGGTATCTACAACCTCCTTGAGCAGCCTATTCCAGAGTCTCACCACCCTCATATGGAAAACCTTCTTCCTAAGATCCTACTCTCCCTCAGCTTCAAAACATTCCCCCTTGTCCTATTGCTAGACATCCTTATGGAAAGTCCCTCTCCAGCCTTCCTGTAGGATCCCCTCAGGTATCAGAAGGATATGGTTTGGGTTTTAAGAAAAGGTAATTTTCTCATCTGTGTTTCCTTTATTAAGGAAAATAGGTAAGAAGCAATCTCTGATAAACCAGTGAAATGTCACCCTTTGCCCACTATTAATATGAAAACATTTTGCAAAGATAAACTATAAAGACATTTTAGCTAGTGCAGAAGATAGGCTGACACAGGTTATGTAAAACAGTAACCAAATAAGACAACAGAAAGTGAGTTTGAACTTCCAAACTGGGATATAGGACAGGACAGGAGACCCAGATCTCATGTTCTTACCAAGCAGTCAATTTTTATAAAAGTCTGACATCTGGGTGTGGTGGTTGTTCCTTTTTCAGTATTAACAGCAATCAATTATGACAGATGGTTACTGTCAAGGCACAGAAAACCTTTGTTAAGAAAAGACTTTTTTTTCCCCTCTCCTATTTTTTAAGTCCTGTGACTTTGAATGAAGAATTTGATGGAGACAGAGGAAGCAATTTGTTTCCTTTGGAAAATAAGACACTTTCCTGATGCTTCAAATAGGTGTTTATTTTTTCAGCATAGGAGCACTGTAAATATTCAAGCTCATTCTTGTTCCAGATTTAATTAAAATATTTATGATTTACTTGTTTAATTTGCCTGTATCTTTATCACAGTTTTGGGAGCTTTACGTCACCTATTAAAAACTATTCTTTTTCTTCATCATTAGAAAAATACACAAGGACAACTTGCTTATTTCTCCTACCGTTAATGCAGCTTTCCATTTGATAAATATGAGTTCCAGTCTGAAAACACCTACTCAGCCTCAATATATGCAAGTAATCTCAGTGGAATTGACAAATAGAATTTGCATGATACTCAGTGGCATCATGAAACAACCCCAGGCTGAGACAGAAGCCTCACTGAACACCCCTGGCTGCTGGAAGAGAGCCACAACCAGCCCGTGTCATCTCAGACTGAAGCACTCATTCTGGAGAGAAGCTTTGTCATCTTCTCTGACACACCCAATTGTCTGCTGATCCTTGAAGGAATTGGTATTGATTCAACATGCTGTAAGCCCAGCATCCAGCTTCTCAGTCCTAAGCAAGCAGAAACAGAACTGTGGCAAAGGCTAACTATACACTCTCTGTAAGTTATAACCTGAAAACAGTCAGTTGTGGATGTAGGCTACAAGGCATAATGGGAACAGCTATAGCACTGCCTATGAATGATCAGCTGCTGCCAATACTCTCGCCATCTGCTGAAATCTCTCTGCATTTAACAGTCTCAGGTATGATCTACAGTGGTGCCGGCTAAAAGTACAGATCATGAAGTCTGCTAAACCAGTTTCAGTCTGTCCTGAAGAACAGCAAAAGGAAAATCTAAGTCTCTTTATGATGTCTCCCAATATTTACTTTTATTCTTTTCAGATATGATATTTACAACTATTGACTAGACTGACAAAAAAGCAAAGAACATTCGGGAGGGTTTGTAGAGAGGGAAATTAGCATCCACATTGAATATGTCAAATTCAAGTTGCCATCCTGTTTTCTTAGCCAGCCTTAGGCTCTCCCACAGTAGCATTCCTAAGCAACCCAGCAGTTCTGTGAGGTTAGAAGACTGAATTCTATCTTCTGCTTTTTTTTTCTTTCCTACAAATGTCTTAAGCACTTTCACATGAACAGAAGCAAAGAAATAACCTAGACTTTAACTAGTACAGAATATTAATCAAAACAGCATCCTAGGATCATGTAAAAGCATTTTTCTGTTTTCTGCATTGGCTTTTCAGAAAATATTAGATAAAGCTCCAAGTCATGCACTTTGTCCTTAATTTTTCCCTCCCTTAAGCCTGCTGCAGGCTGACTACATAGTTGATGATTCTGTTCTGTGGGCATAATGTGGTTTGCTATTACAAATGTATAGTCTCCCTGTTACAGACAAGCATCTTTTCAAGGGAGTGGATGCTGCAAAGACTATATAGACTGAATTCACATGGAAACTCAGGAGTGACACAAAACTCAACACCTTCTGCTGCTTGGATATCTCTTTCTTTAATGCAAATAGAGGCTGACTTACAGCAGAAGGAAGTCTCCAAATAGATGTGCTACCCAACATAAACATACCCTTGATAATATTATTCTTTTACTATGGAGAAAATACAAGGAAAAAATAAAATCTCAGTGTGAAAGGTGTTAAGTATGCTGCTTAGTATACTGTGTGTATACTGAAAATATGCTGGACACTTTTGGTAGTGAGGCTCATATAAAGAAAAGGACAGGAGAATAGAATAGAATAGAATAGAATAGAATAGAATAGAATAGAATAGAATAGAATAGAATAGAATAGAATAGAATAGAATAGAATAGAACAGAACACAACACAGTATGATACGATAAAATACGATGCAATAGATTAGACCGTCCTTTAGCCAAGAAACTTGGCAGTTAAAGCAGTTCAGGATGTCACTTCAACAGCTTTGTTTTAATATCATTGCAGACATTGATCTTTACCTCCTTGATCTTCAGCATGAAAATGAGAGTACCTGTACTCACCAAAAGAATCCTAATTCTGTACTGATTTACAGTCATGAATGCAAAGTGAGTAAGAATGTCATGGTGACACTGGGTTTTTTCACATCATTGGAACTCTTTGCTAAAGTGGAACTGATTGCACAAAGGGAAAGGCAATGAAGATCCAGATCTCAGCAGTGCAGGAAAAATGACTTTGTCATCTTAGTTACATAACACAGTTGTAACTTTGCCTTTGCCTGTTAGTTCAAATAGATTTCATGACTCAGCTGTTTTACCAGAATAGCAAAAAGTATGTGGGCTGGTAAACCATTTGCACAAGTGAAGAAAATTCCCATTAATGAAGCATAACCAAACAGCTGTATGGCAACACTTTGTTATCTAAAAGGAAAATAATGAACGTGGTGCTGGTTTCAGTCTCTGTCTCTGTAGCTGTTGTGAAGACTACACAACAGAGTCATTATGGGCAGTTCAAACTCTATAGGATTGGAAGTCTGTGACAGATTAGGCTTTTCTAAATATTTTTTTTTAGCTGAATTTCAGCTTCAAACAGTAATGAGTTTTATTCATTGAATAAAAAAAACAAACATTTGAAACATTATATTTCTTTGGTCTTTTCTTCCAATTCTTTACAGAATTAGAGTGTGTGCTTTCCACAGAACTTGAATTTTACTGGAAGTAGTAAAAAAAAATTAAAACATGTGAAGCTTTTTTTTTAAAGCATAACAATATGTTCTAAATTCTTCTGTTTGCTCATTTCATTAGTTGATCATGACTTACCTGAAATATGGAAGGTCAATATGGAGTTTGACAGGCTGTGTTGCATCATCACCACTAATAGCAGACATTCTAGTGTAGAAATACTACACATGATTATATGGTGAGTTAAAGTACCGTTTCTGTACAAATGTATAAGAAACAAGTGTGTAGCTGTTGCATTAAGCATCACAGGATTCCAGCAAGAAGGTGGGATATGGGACCACTTTCACATCTGATGAAACTCCAGTTGGGTCTCAGCCATGCAATAATGTTAAATCTGGATCCATGTCACACTTCACTATTTTCAATGGAAGGGGAATTTAGTGGTCAAGCAGGGATAGAACTGTAATGCACCTTGATAGACCTCCCAGTCTGACAAATGGGGCAGAGGATGCCAGGGAACATTATGAAGTACAGATATCTGCATCTCACATAGCTATAATGACCGATGAGTATTATTAAAAGCTCAATTCATTTCTAAAGATCATTATCATTAACAGCCACTGACATTTTTAAGCAGTACAAGAAAAGTCAGCCTCATTGCCTCTGAGAGTCTGGCCCTATCCTCTTAAACAGCCAAATTGTTAATGCATGCTGTAACACACCATGTTGCCTTGCTTCTAAGGACTATGCAGGCATTATGCTAGATATATTTCAACTAGCTGATGTTAAATTTGTCATTAGACAAAGTGAGTAACACAGTTTTGAGATATTAAAGCTCTTGTAAGTGAGCAATTTTGGAGAATGATTTTGCTTCTTACCAAAGTGTGTTGAAATGCTAATCAACATACTACAATTAGAGACTGGCATTGCTGATAGGATTCGGAGAACTATAAAAAGTAGAGTTAAACTATTCTTTATTTATTGAGCTATTTAATCCTTTGGCAGTCCAATATGTGCCAAAATGCATGAGTTTGTTTTTTAAATTGCAATTACATGTATCAGAGGAATTATTGTAAGGAAAATACCATTTATATTTAGTTCTCAGGTACATAGGTTCCCCATTGAGCACACAGTTTACTGGACATCGTATTTTAGAGTTCAGATATTCACATTATGAAATGTTTCCCAACCCAACCCTAGCCCCAGCTGAATGTTCTGGTTTTTATCATTTCCTTTTCATTTATGATTCACCACATTTATTAAGATGAAAGCTTGCACTGCAGAAACAGTCTAAAGTATACCCCCTACATACAAACTGATCTCCAGATTACTAGCAAAATTGCTGTCTTTGTATACTTATGGGCTGACGTGATAACTGAAAATAACTTCCATTAGCACTATAAAAACTCCAGCTGATACCAAATGAATTTCATTTGATACCAGCAGAGAAAAATATTGGCTACTGAGATATTCTTTGTTCATGGTTATTTACAGGTAGCTAGAATCCATGTACCGTTCAGGAATCAGAAGTCTCCAGATGTGTTTCTTTACAGCAGGTTCTTAAATACCAGCTTTTCCCTCTATGGCTACCTAACATTCATACATTTATATGAAACTCTTCTCTCTTGGCTTCCATGTCTTTGATTCATTGCAAAACCCATTTCTTGTAAAGCGGCTATAGGAGTTTGACTACCATCTAGCTTGATTTTATCTTACTTCTGCAGAATTTGCTGAAAAGATTGCTCTTTAGATTCATGGAAGGCAGAGGTACCCCCTGTTACAGGCTATAGTGATATTTTTTTCTTAGTATCTCGGGCACTTTTATATCAACACAAGACCAATAGGCCACATCCCTAAGTGAATGATCATGTACATCATCTGCTGAAGGGCAGGCACGGAGGTTATGTTAGAGCATTTTAAATGATCAGCAAAACCGAGCATCTTAATGAGTAGTTTAAATGCTCTGGTGGTGTTGTATAGTACCAGACGTTTTCTTCAAAGCACAGAGAAGCTTTTTTGTTGTCATGAAAGAACTACTGTGAAACAATGTTGCTTAGATCCAGCTGCAGATTCCTTTCAATCTTTGCTGTGGATTTACTGACTCAGGGACAAAAAAAAACAAAACCCAAAAAAACCCCACCCAAACAAAACCAACAAACCAGAAACATAATCCAAACCCATAGTTAAAATTTGTCATAAAAGAGGAGGTCAGTGTATTACTTAATGGTAAGGTTTTTCTTTGTTGAATGCATATTGTAAAATAATTATTTTTTAGTAGTTATCACAGTATCACAGTATCGCCAAGGTTGGAAGAGACCTCGAAGATCATCAAGTCCAACCTGTCACCACAGACCTCATGACTAGACCATGGCACCAAGTGTCACATCCAGTCCCCTCTTGAACACCTCCAGGGATGGTGACTCCACCACCTCCCCAGGCAGCCCATTCCAATGATGAATGACTCTCTCAGTGAAGAACTTTCTCCTCACCTCGAGCCTAAACTTCCCTTGGTGCAGCTTGAGACTGTGTCCTCTTGTTCTGGTGCTGGTTGCTAGAGAGAAGAGACCAACCCCTTCCTGGCTACAACCACCCTTCAGGTAGTTGTAGAGAGCAATGAGGTCTCCCCTGAGCCTCCTCTTCTCCAGGCTAAACAATCCCAGCTCCCTCAGCCTCTCCTCATAGGGCTTGTGCTCAAGGCCTCTCCCCAGCCTTGTTGCCCTTCTCTGGACACATTCAAGCATCTCAATGTCCTTCCTAAACTGAGGGGCCCAGAACTGGACACAGGACTCAAGGTGTGGCCTAACTAATGCAGAGTACAGTGACTTCCCTGCTCCTGCTGGCCACACCATTCCTAATGCAGGCCAGGATGCTGTTGGCCTTCTTGGCCACCTGCGCACACTGTTGGCTCATGTTTAGGCAGCTGTCGATCAGCACCCCCAGGTCCCTCTCTGTTTGGCAGCTCTCCAGCCACTTTCAGGCAACAGCTTATCACATGTAGGTACCTAAAACATGAAGGATACAGAGTCCTCTGGAAGGTATGTCTCTGCTGGCAGTGCTATGAGCCTAAAGGATTAATGAGTTATCTCACTTTTGTATGACTCCTGGTGAATGAGGTAAATTCCACAGGTGACAGTTTGTTTCATGTTTTTTACCAACAGCCTTCAGTGATATTTAAAATTACATCCTTATAAGCTTCACTGCCCAATTGTAAACATATCATGGGCTGGTATTTACAGAAGTCTGCTGCTTCCTTATGAATTAGCTTTCCCATTTACAGGTGCAGCAGATACTAAACTGTGGATCTTTTTATGGTCTTCTACTCTTCTTTTATAGTTTTCTTGAAAAGCATGCTAGGTACATTTAGGTCACAGTTAATCTCAACTATGTGAAGCCCTCTTTCCATAGTGTGCTCTCAGCTGAAATCAGTGAAAATTAAAAGTATTCTAATCAAGCCAGCAAATATGGCCGCAGACTTCTGTCCAGGCTTTTGGACTGTTATGCTCACATTTAGATATCCAGTTCTGAATAAGATTGGTTCTGCTTTTAGAGAATGCTGAGGACACAGCAGAAAATTTGTAGCATGGTAAGTGCTTTCCTACTGGAGAGGACAAGGGACTGTCTACTACAGCATGGAATACAGAGATCTTCAGTCAAGCTCTGGGCAAACTGTTACATCCATATGACAACCCAGCACAGGTATCACTATGTCGTTGAAAGGATGTAAAGCCAGACCCAGCTTGCACAGTGCCTCTTGTCCATTGCAGTGCTGGGATATGGAACTATTTCAACTGGAAGATTTGTTCACCACAGTGAGCTGTGTAACTATGCTCTTCAATGTTCAAATGTGCTTCTGGTTCCAAGCCAATTTCTACTATTTCCAACTTAGATGTACCAGGTGTTACTAGATACCACCCAGCACAAGTAAGGACAGGAGGATTGTGTTCCCTGGTAGGTTTCAATAAGAAGAATGGAAGGGGAAACCTCAATCACTAGAAAAGGTCACTTTGCTGGAAAAGTATACTGAAACATCATCATTTCATATGTGCACGCCCAAGACTCCATAGTATTTTAGGAAAAACATCTGAGATAAAATTGTAGCCTTGTACAACTATAATCAACATTTTTACCTCAGCATTTTAAAATGTTACTTTGAGTGCATTAGATGGTAGTTAATTTCCCATTGTCTTTGTTTAAACTCTTTCTGAAGGAATTTCCAAAATTTTATTATCTGTCTCGTTCATTGGGATCCTTTTTCACCAAGAGTTTTTTTCCAGTGACCCTTACTATAAAAATCTTCATAGCTGTTTAAATATTTGTGGTTTGGCTTGGTTTTGGGGTTATAGGATAATCTTTCCAGTATAAACTTCTTGACCACCCAGAAATAACAGATGGTGGCTTATATCCAACTCAGAAAACAAATAAATTCTACCATTTGTTTACTTTTAGGAATATTGCTAAAATATTTATTTCTCCAGGCTTCCCACTTAGATCTACCAGAACAAATACTTGCTGTGGGCCTTTCTGCTGAAACATCTTCTGCATGTAGTTCCAATCTTCAAAAAGGAGTTGGATATTTTTATTATTTGTCTGTTTCCTGAACAAACAAACAAACAAGACTAACACAGTGGAACGAATTAAAGAAGGCATCTGGAGTATTTGCAAGTTTTCTGGTTTGGTTCAACTGGAATGACTTAAGAAATTAGATCTTGTTTTGGTCAGTAAGGAACTCAGTAGAGTCTGCCGCCTTGTACAGGTCTACCTGCTGGGCGTTGTCTATAATGCATTTCTAATAATGACATCTTAAGACCTTGCAACCTGTATCACTGTCATTGATTTCACCTCCATAGGGTTCGGGAAACTAGAGGCAGTGAATTTTTCCTCTTAGAGGCTTGTTATAGAAAACTGTAGTTGCAAAAAGAGAATGAACTAGCATTGGTGAAATAAAGTAGGTAACATTGGTAACATAAAGAACTGACATTGAAAGCAATGTGATGAAGTCTAAAAAGTAGAAGAGGGCAGAGCTGTCTAAGCCTTGAAAATAATCTGAGGAAGTTTAAATCTACTGATCCCTGAAAAGGGATGTTGTAAAGAAGAGATGAGGCATAACTCATAATTAAGGTTATATAATCTTTGGTTTACACACAAACAGAAATGTGAGATGATTTTCATGATCACAAAGGTGGAATAAGATTCATCCCTGACACATATTTTCTCCAGAGTCTGTCAGTGTTTGTGCTGGCAAATCCTCTGTATGGAACCACTCGATGACCTTCAGTGTGCCTGGTATTAAGGTCCATTTAGCTGACAACTGTCCAATTTTCAAAGGTAATGACAATGGAGAAGCAGGGATGCATATTTTCTGTAAGGCAGCTTAAACTATGCTTGCTGTTGAATAAGTGGGGTTTTTTTCCTATGGAAAAAAAGTAGAATGTGAGTCCTTTTAGCTCAGATCAGATTGACAAATTGGAAACATAATGCTGAAAGATTGCTTATCCTGCAGCTGAGCTTGTAGGTTTTAAATGAGGTAATACACCAAATAGTGACTGAATAAATGGCCCAATTTTTATTTTATTTATTTGTATCTGTGAGTATATAAAAATTGGGTAAACTGTATTTTGACATCTTAAAGCCCCCGCAAATTGAACTACCAAGAGAAAAGCAGCAGCAAATAGCATTATGTACCGGAGAGTGGTAAGGAGGCAGTCCTCATAAAAGATTATAGAGTATCTTACTTTCTTTCTAGCTTCTCCAGCCTGAATCACTCCTGAAAGGGAAAATCATTACTCCTGTAGCACACTATTGGAGTATGACTAGTTTCTCATGGACCTAGAGTACAGTCACAGTTGATCCCATTCCCTGCCTTTGCTACTGCCTTTGCTGAGAGCAGCTGTACCATTGATTTATACATTTCTCTGTCAATAGAGAAAAAAATAATGCTGATTTTCTTCACTATTAGAATTCCATTCAGATCTTGCCAGACAAGCCAGCCCCTTGCTAACTTGTGCAACCACAGCAAAGCAAACATTACCAAGCACAGTAAGTGATGGTGGAAGTTAATCATTCTATTGAAGATGGACATGCCCCGGGGGGACATGAGCTCCTGCTCACATCCTTTCCTTGGTTTCCCAGTGCTAACAGTATAAGATATTCTCAGTTAACATGAAAAGGAAGTAGTTACGAACAGCCTGAAAAACCTCATTGCTTACCACCACTGCTCTCCATAGAATTATCTTCTCTGCCACAAAACCCAATTAACATTCAGAAATAACTACACAGGTGTCTAAGAGATAATTCAAGTTGATCAGAATTTTCTGGATTAGCAACTTCACTTATGGACATTCCTCATTTACCAGGAAAACAGGGGTCACCTTTCTAGGTTCTTCGTCAGTTCAGGTGTATCGGGATAAACACAGAGTATCACTGGGATGACCAGGAGGCGTGTCACTCACAGAACAAAAATATTTTGTCATCTGAAAACTGTTGTTTCATGAATATCTAGGAACTATTTTCATACTGCTTGTTATAGATGCCCAAATGAATCATCCTGACAACTGGCAACAATACCTAGAATCATAGAATTGTTAGGGTTGGAAGGGACTTCAAGGATCATCTAGTTCCAACCCACCTGCCATGGGCAGGGACACCTCACACAAGATCAGGTTGCTCAGAGCCACATCCAGCCTGGACTTAAAAACCTCCAGGGATGGGGATTCTACCATCTCCCTGGGCAACCTTTTCCAGTGTCTCACCACCCTCATGGTGAAGAACATGTTGCTAACATCCAATCTGAATCTACCCATTTCTAGTTTTGCTCCATTCCCCTTACTCCTATCACTACCTGACATCCTTAAAAGTCCCTCCCCAGCCTTCTTGTAGGCCCCCTTCAGATACTGGAAGGCCACAATAAGGTCTCCTTGAAGCCTTCTCTTCTTCAGACTGAACAGCCCCAGCTCTCTCAGTTTGTCCTCATAGGAGAGGTGCTCCAGACCTCTGATCATCCTCGTGGTCCTTCTCTGGACACATTCCAGCACATCCAGATCCTCCCTGTAACAGGGGCTCCAGAACTGGACACAGTACTCCAGGTGGGGTCTCACCAGAGCAGAGGGGGAGAATCACCTCCCTTGACTTGATGGCTATGCTTCTCTTGATGCAGCCCAGGATGTGATTGGCTTTCTAGGCTGCAAGTGCACACTGGTGGCTCATGCTGAGTTTCTCATCCAAGTCCTTTTCTTCAGGGCTGCTCTCAAGCCAGTCGCTACCCAGCCTATATCAGCACTCGAGAGTATGTCTGGAGCCCTTGCCAGTGAAGACTGAGGTAAAGAAGTCATTGAGAACCTCACTTTTTTCCATGTCACTTGTCACCAGTTCACCCATCTCCTTTCTGAAGAGGCCCACCCCTTCCCTAGTCTTGTTTTTACCATTAATATACTTACAGAAATTTTACTGTTCCCCTTGATCTCCCTGGCTAGATTTAATTCTAACTGAGCTTTGGCTTTTCTAACCAGGTCTCTTGCTGCTCAGGCAGCTTCCTTACATGCCCCCCATTCCAGTTGTCCTCTCTTCCACTCCTTGTAGAGTTTCTTTTTGTGTGTCAGCGTTTCCAGGAGCTCCTCGATCATCCAGCCAGGTCTCCCAGCATTCTTTCCTCTTTGTGGGTATACTTTGCTCCTGGCATGGAGAAAGTGATCTTTGAACACTGACCAGCTGTCCTGGGCCCCTCTTCCCTCCAGGGCTTTGTCCCACAATACTTTGGCCATCAGATCCCTGAAGCAATCAAAGTCTGCATACCTAAAATCCAGGGCTGTAAGCTTGGGATACATCCTTCTAGTTGTCCCGTGGATCTTAAATTCTATTGCTTCATGGTCACTGCAGCCAAGGTTGTCACTGAGCCTCACATCTAAGATCAAGAAGCCAATAATTGATTCAGAGAGAAAAGTACCCAGCGCTGCCAAGGTCTGTTCCTCAGGAAGCAAATGAAAGCAAGTAGTTTTGATGCCTGTTGGACATTTGAAGTCATCAATTCATAGAAGTTCATCATTGTTTCTCTCTGCTGCCCCTATAAGCAGGAGCTAAAGTCTCCCAGTCATGGGTGATGTGCCTCTTCACCTCTTGAACTTTCTGTAACAGCAGTGGTGAAGATCATTGTTTGGTTTTGACTGTCTACTATTAAGATATCTAGAATAGGATGACAACTCAATCAATAGAGAGGACAGGCACCTTCAAAGGCCAGATCTTCTCACTTATCTCAGGCATTTTCAATATCTATGTTACCCACGACTAATGAAATTCTGGAAATGTTCATATCTCTTTCTGGCCAGACACTGTGAAGAGAGAAAACTGGTTTAGCCCACACCTTATCCTTGAACTGATAAGGTGATTTTAGCATGACCTCAGCCCTGCTGAGCTAACAAAAATTTTACCAAGTTTATTTCCTCAGACAGTTGGTGGAGATATTTGTTCTCATGCCAGGATTAAATTGTTATAATGTCAATACACTGGAACAGGCTTCTCTAGTATTTGCTTCTTGAGACCTCTTGTTTTAATCTATTCAGTTCTCGGTTGATGGATGTTCACAAGGGGCCACTGAAGTCAATAAAAAGTCAAATCAGGCGGCTTGCAGTAAGTCTTGCACAGCTGTGCCTTACACTATGCACATAAAGTAAAACCTCAATCTTATGTATGGTCTCAGTTTTACCATATCTAATTATAGTGTTAATGAATGCAGAAAATATTACTTAGCTGATCAAAAAGATGCTAATGTCTAGTCTTGTTTCTGGGAGCCTTACATTCAAGGTAAGTTCTATAGAATGGCAAGTTCTGATTGCCTTAATCTCGTGTTCTTGGCAGTGGAAAAAAGAGAGAAAGAACATGAAGAAATGTCCACATAGTAAGTCATACCACAGGTCTATAGAATGTTCAGGTACTATATTTGGGCATGAAAATTCCAGAACTATTTACTGGACTTCAAAAACAGTTTAAAAATAAATTGACTATGTATGTGACTTGGCTTTCCTGCTTGGGAAATGTCCATTACTTTTGCATATGTCATGAAATATGGACTTCCTCAGGGTCCAAGAGCATTCCTCAGGATGGCAGTCCCACAAAGATTAGCAAACTCCACTGCCTTTGCTGGAGCCTGTAAGACAATTTGTAGGGTAACTGAATTTCCTAAAATTTTTATTACTGTTGGTTTAGATTTAATTTCATTTAATATATGTATCCATGTTTCCTCCTTGTCTTGCTGCGTGCACTTTATTGTTTGTCTGGAGTTTTCTTTTGAGGAAATCTTTTAGTCTCTTTTCTTTTTCACAACTGTCACCTTCTGCTGTTGGGGTTCAGCTCTACAGCCTTCTTTGAAGTGTAGCCAGCATTTGCCATTTTCTGTATCCTACTTACTAGTCCCATTCCCCTCCCTCATTTTTACTCCTTCCAAGCTATCAACTCTACTCTCTCTTTGCTCAGAGCACAGTGTACTCCTGAAACCAGAAGGCAGCTTGGTAATAATGACTGTAAAATCATCTAATTTAGATCGGAGTCAATTCACCACCTCTCTCCACCACTTTCTCTATATGCAGGCTATTTCCCCCTGAATACAAAAGAAAAAGGGGAAAAAATATGTATTCTTATGGAACACTATGGACTGCATGTATTACTCACAAAGTCCCTGACTTTAGTCCCACAACAACGTTGCTGCACTCACACAGACAGGCAACATCATACCTGTGCTCCTTGTTGATACAATAAAGAACAAGATTTGCCACAGTCCTCTTATTTGGTGTATCACTTAGGTATGCCCCTGAAGTAGCTGAGGGCTCAGTGAGAGAGGATGCTCTTTCTACTCAACATAGCTGTCAGAGAAACTTGGAAAACATCTCTTGTGTATTTCTTATGTAAGGAAATAAAGCACTTGAAATCCATTTCTAGTAAATATTTAATGCTTCCATTGCGAGTGCAGTAAAACAACAGGAATATTGAGCTTCTCTGTCAGGTCATGACTGTGTCTGCCTGTGTCCCTCCTGAGAAGAAGAACCTACTGATGCTGTCCTAGGATGATGTGAACAACGGTTGGGCATTGTGCAGCCATGGATACAGGGGGGACAGAGCTAGACAAGGAATCAGGACAATGTTTGCAGCAAGCCACCTTCTCACCAGCCTTCTCTCTTTGCCCCTGCAACATATATAAAATGGCATGCCTTCAGCTAATCTTACCTAGAGTCTTTTGATCATTCTTTCTAAGTTTCTCCCACTCTGGATGAGTGCTCCAGCTGCTAGACCCCTGTGCATGAGGTGAGAGATGCTCTGACACAGGTCAAGTCAGGCCTGAATGTATCCAGCTTCTGTGATTCTCCAGGAATTTAAGCAAGTACCTGTCCAAAAACTAGAAGCTATGTACCTCTGGAAAGAAGTAGACACCCACCTCCCAGAAAAATAGTCCTTTCAGGGTGTCTGTTCACAGGCAATTAACAATAAGCACCAGAGGGGCTTTCAAATTAAGTAGGGAGGTATCTAGAGAGGTGAGGTACATTTTAAAAGTGTCATGCAATTCTGCAAAGTGAGGGGACCAGGTTGGTATCTCATCTTATGATAGAATCACTGCTAGTGAGTCTTGTTTCCTGCAAGGTCAAAAATGCAAGAATAGAATTTTATTCACGCTCTCCTCTCACATCAAACATGAACAGATCTGCGTATCATTTTCAAACAAACAGCAGGTCCTGGACCCTTGAATATTTGCAGATTGCTGTGACTTTTGTGAAATACAGTGGACTCGGGTACTAAGAGGGAAATATGCTTTTTGGAGGAAGAAGAATTTTGTTGCTAGTAGAAAATGTCATTTTTTTCTAAATATTCTTTGTCGCAGACCCAAGGATTGTCAACAGACACATTTCCTTGACCCTAGCAAGAGGTTCCTAGCTATTCTCTTGAATAGATGAAAAATATGTTTGCTTTGTAATGTCAGGACATTAAACTGACAGAAACACAGTCTGTGAGCTACTAACAGCATATTTATTAGCTAGATATCGTAGCAAACAACAGTTCCTTTTTTGTTTGCATGCGAGTTGCTCGTTGCTTTTGTTTCTAAGTTGTAAAAAGGCTAATCTTCTCTAATAAAGCACTGCAAGGTGTAAAACAGTGCAGCATCCCCTCTCTTCTGCACTACAATACCAAATGAAGCCATGATGGAATTAAATTTTTCCATATGGAGAGAAGCATACATACTTTGTTCACTGTCCTACACCCAAAATTCACATAGGGAGAGGAGGCACTTCTCACTGTGTAGAAACTGTTAAAAGGATGGGAAAACAAATGTTTTTAATTGAAATTGCCATTGCTGAGCCAAAGTGCTGTCTGGGGTATCTCGCTGAAAAGTGACAGCAGCAGCAGGGAAAGAATGTAAGAGACTGTAAAACTGGTTTCCATTCTGCACTAATTCAGGGACCACATATGGGATGCTATCATATTGTTTATCTTAAGACCCAACACTAAGAGCAGAAAGCCTCTTGGTGGTGTAAGGATGAAAGTTGAGACAGAAACACAAACTGGGTCAGACACTGGAGATCTGAGCTCCCCCACTGTTGAACTGCTGTGTAGCCTTGTGCCACTCACATCATCCTCCCTGCCTGTGTCTCCTCTCAAACTCTATGATTATTCTGCCTCTTGATATCCCCAATTCACTGGAGATGGTGAAATGCATCCTTAAGTACCAATGCAATAACACTGTGAATAATAACAAAACATAGCTTGTGTCAGTACATTGGCTGTGGAAGGTATTGTTCCCTTTTAGTCCAGCTCTCCAAATCCATAGAGAGTCCAACCAAGATTTGTCAGTCCTGGCACAATTCTTTGTAGAGATTAATATTTGTATCTGTATTTAGGAAATTAATATATCTTTTTTTTTTACTCGGTCAAATCTTTGATTATGTGAGTTTTGCTCACACAGGCCTGGGTGCTGCACACATGTATTATCACTGAGCACACACGTCAGCAAATTGTGTCTCCAGCAGCTCAGTGTCCAGGCACTGGGTCAAGCTGCCCCCTTTAGCCCACCTAGTGAAGATCAAATCTATGACACATCAGCTCTACTTCTGTTTCTCACAGGAATATTTATGAACAAGGCATGTTCTGTAAGAACATGTATCTAAACCTGATTCTCATATCTAGATGATGAGCACAAAGCAAAGTCTAGTCTCCTGTTTTCACACAAATTTACCTAGCAAAGTGTGAAGGGGAGTAAATGGCAGAACAAGAATCATTTTGATTTCCTGCTTGTATGAAAGAGACAGAAAGGCTTTTCCTTTATCATGGGAGGCAGAGAAAGAAACTCTTGTTAAGACAGACTGATTTTTCTGAGTTCAGCAGACAGAGTATTGCCAGTTCTGTCAAAATGGTGTCAGTTACATCAATAAACCTTGTAATATATTCAGGCAGGCCAAAGCTACCTGCAAAAAACTTCCACATTTCACAGAATGAACAAACTACAAGCAAGCCTTTTCAGTTTCAGACAAAGTGGAACAGAAATCAAAGAATTAGTGCAATTTTATATTCCAACTTAGAGAATTATGTAATGCTTGCACTACTGCTGAATCCATAAATAGCCTTACTCCTCCTGTGTGCTCCTGCCTCCCTAGCTCTTGAAATATTAAACCCTTTCTGATAGCATCCTTTGGATTCATGGGTTAAATACTGCATGAGCAAATTAAGTTTGTACATATGTGTAGTGCACGTGAAGCACCTCTTCATTTTGTGGATATGCATCTTTGGTACAGAAATGGGAATGCTTTGGACATGTAGCATTCTGCAGACCATCCTAGACTCGTGGATGTACAGAAAGGAGATGATGGATTCATCTTCTTTCTAGGATCCAGAAGCATAGTTCAATGCACCACTCAAGGTGTGCACTCTGGCCGTGCTCTGTGTTGCAGGTGGCAGTCAAAACACAGATAAACACCATCTCTCTTTATGCCAGTGCCTGGTTTCTACAGGAAGGGGAGATGATCCTCCAGAAAAAAAGAAAGGGTCACAGGCAGCCTTCCCAGTGTGTGTGACTGAGGAAGCAGGACATAGACTAGACTAGACTAGAATAGAATAGACTAGAATAGACTAGAATGGAATAGACCAGGTTGGAAGAGACCTTTGAGATCGTTGTGTCCAGCCTATCATCCAACACCACCTAATCAACTAAACCATGCAATCAAGCACCCTATCAAGTCTCCTCCTAAACACCTTTAATGATGGTGACTCCACCACCTTCCTGGGCAGCCCTTTCCAATGGGCAATCACTCTCTCTGTGTAGAATTTCTTCCTAACCTCCAGCCTAAACCTCTCCTGGTGCAACATGGTGCAGCTTACCCTTGCGCTGCTGTTTAAACATATCAAAAATCTCTTCAGCGTTGTTCCCCTGCATAAGGGACTAGACTTGATCCCCCAAGCAGTCTTTTCTATTTCTGTCCCACAAGACACATTTTAGGCACATATTGCCCCACCTTCTGAGGCTGCTTCCAATTCTAATTCAAAAGCCATCTCCCTTTGTCACAGATATGTGTCTCCACATTTTTGTGATGGAAAATTATGAGCTGAAATAAATAATCATGAGTCTGTGGTAGCAGAAAGAGTGACATCCCCTAAAGGAAGGAATCCTCAGCAATTTCAGCTGTCTGCATAATTAATTTTTTTTTGCCCCTCATTTGAAGCCTCTGTCACACTTTACAGATCCACACCTGGGCACTGCAGTTATTGCTTTAGAGCACAAGACATTTATATTACCCAAGTTCCATTTTGGAAGCCTCAATCCCACTGAGTCGATATCACACATTCAAGGAATCTCACTGATACCAAAATGACTAACCATGTGAGTACAAGTCACAGTATCAATAACCTACAAGGCCTACTAGATAAGTTAGCAGTGTTTTGCAAATGCATTGCACAGCCTGTGTATTACACACCTGAAAGAATGGTTTACAATACAATACAATACAATACAATACAATACAATACAATACAATACACCAGATTGGAAGAGACCTTCAAGATCATCGCGTCCAACCCATCAAACAGTCCAACCCACCCAACAACTAGACCATACAGCCAAGCACCCCATCAAGTCTTCTCCTGAACACCTCCAGTGAAGGTGACTCCACCACCTCCACGGGTAGCCGATTCCAATGGGCAATCACTCTCTCCGTGTAGAACTTCTTCCTAACATCCAGCCTAAACCTGCCCTGGCGCAGCCTGAGACTGTGTCCTCTTGTTCTGGTGGTGGCTGCCTGGGAGAAGAGGCCAACCTCTGCCTGGCTACAACCTTCCTTCAGGTAGTTGTAGAGAGAAATAAGGTCACCCCTCAGTCTCCTCTTCTCCAGGCTAAGCAACCCTAGCTCCCTCAGCCTTTCCTCATAGGGCTTGTGTTCCAAACCCCTCACCAGCTTTGTTGCCCTTCTCTGGACACGTTCCAGCAAGTCAACATCCTTCCTAAACTGAGGGGCCCAGAACTGGACACAGTACTCAAGGTGTGGCCTAACCAGTGCAGTGTACAGGGGCACAATGACCTCCCTGCTCCTGCTGGCCACACTGTTCCTGATGCAAGCCAGGATGCCATTGGCCTTCTTGGCTGCCTGGGCACACTGCAGGCTCATGTTCAGCCTACAATCAACAAGTACCCCCAGGTTCCTCTCTGCCTGGCCACTCTCCAGCCACTCTGACCCCAGCCTGTAGCACTGCATGGGGTTGTTGTGGCCAATGTGCAGAACCCGGCACTTGGATGTGTTAAATCTCATGCTGTTGGACTCTGCCCATCTGTCCAGCCTGTCGAGGTCCCTCTGCAAAGCCTCTCTGCCCTCCAGCAAATCAACTCCTGCCCCCAGCTTGGTGTCATCTGCAAATTTACTGATGATGGACTCAATGCCCTCATCCAGATCATCAATAAAGATGTTGAAGAGCATGGGGCCCAGTACTGATCCCTGGGGCACACCACTAGTGACAGGCTGCCAGCTGGATGTGGCACCATTCACCACCACTCTCTGGGCTCGGCCCTCCAGCCAGTTCCTAACCCAACACAGTGTGCTCCTGTCCAAGCCATGGGCTGCCAGCTTGGCCAGGAGTTTGCTGTGGGGACTGTGTCAAAGGCCTTGCTGAGGTCCAGGTAGACCACATCCACAGGCCTCCCCACATCCACCAGGCGGGTCACCTGATCATAGAAGGAGATCAGGTTGGTCAGGCAGGACCTGCCCCTCCTAAATCCATGCTGGCTAGGCCTGAGCCCCTGGTCATCCTGTAAGTGCTGTGTGATCGCACTCGAGATGACCCGTTCCATAATCTTGCCTGGCACTGAGGTCAGGCTGACAGGCCTAGAATTCCCTGGCTCTTCCAACCGGCCCTTCTTGTGGATGGGCACCACGTTGGCCAGCTTCCAGTCTTCTGGGACCTCTCCAGTGAGCCAGGACTGCTGAAAAATGATGGAAAGTGGCTTGGACAGCTCATCTGTCAGCAATCTCAGCACCCTAGGATGGATCCCATCCGGTCCCATGGCCTTGTGGGGGTCCAAGCGGCTCAGTAGATCTCTAACTTCCTCTTGGAGCAGCGGGAAACTATGCAGCTCTCTGGCTCCTTCTGCCAGCTCTGCAGGCCAGCTGTCTAGAAGACGTTCTGCCCTGCTAGTGAAAACTGAGGCAAAGAAGGTGTTAAGTACCTCTGCCTTTTCCTCATCCTTTGTTACAATGTTCCCCTCCGTGTCAACCAAGGAGTGGAGGTTGTCCTTGCCCTTCTTCTTGCTATTGATGTATTTATAGAAGGACTTTTTGTTGTCCTTCACAGCAGAGGCCAGTCTAAGTTCTAAATGGGCTTTTGCCTCCCTAATTTTCTTCCTGCATGTCCTAGCAACATCCCTAAACATTCTGTAGGTTGCCTCCCCTTTCTTCCAAAGATGATACACCCTCTTTTTGTTTGAATCACCCAAGAGCCTTGCCTTACAGCTGGCTGAGATAGGGGAGGACAAGTTGGTTTGGTTTGTTATTTTTTCCTAAAATATGTGTGTAGTTCTAAGAGACTAAATCTTGTCTCTCTTGATGTGAATCAACCAAGATAGAATCACCTTTGCTCCTGACCCAGACAACAACTGCCCAGGGAGGTGGATGGTGAAAAGATGCTCTGGCAACAAAAACGTGTAATGGACTGACGTCACTGGTACCGACTCTGTGGAATGTGGACAGACAAGATCATCTCTACTTATCAGTTACCCTGGAAAGGAAGGATGGTGAAAAGGCTTCTGGACTATACAATGGATTCACCACCTGGCTTGAAGAAAGTCTGATGTGTATTGCGTGTATGAGCAGGTAAAAGGTGAAGGAGGAGGGCCCCGACTCCATCTGACCCCTGTAAGCACACAAGGAATACACAGGAAGATTCCCTGGGGACAATACCTGGACACATACCTATAAAAACCTGTGCTTTAAAAAATGTATAAAAGACCTGAGAGATGCCTGCTCAGGAGGAGAGAAAAAGAGAGAAAAAATACAGAGGAGAAAAAGACATCACCATGCAGCCTGGCAACAGCAGACCAGGAGCCCTCTCTCTGTGCCCTAAGTTTTGCCTGCTGTAAGAAAAACTCGTGGAGAAGAGAAAAGATATATTTAATGAATACACAACATGCTGAAGGCTGCTCAGAGAAGGTCTTGGACGTGGACTTTGGGATCTCTCCCTCCCCTCCTCCAGGTAAGACAGCACAAGCCAACAAGGATGACATCTCATCCAAGCCAAAGTGGCAGCACCCTTCCTTGGACCCAAATTGTCTTGGGGTGGGGGTGCATGTGGTAATATAACTTCTTTCCTGCTCTCTCTCTCTTTCTCCATTTTCCCTCCTTCTCTCTCTCCCTCCGTCTGTTCTGTCCACTTTATTTTGTTAATATATAGCCTCGCTTTTGATATTTGACCTCATTTGTGCCTTTAATTTCACAACATGGGAATGTTCAAAAAGAACCCAGACAATGGTTCTAACAGAAAGCATGAACTTGTTGGGGAGTGGTGAACAAGGGTCTGAGTCAAGGAAGCTGGTTTAAGTAATCACAGCACAAGTAAATGCCAAATAGATATGATCTTCATACAGTTTGTCTCATTCCTCCAGGTCATATAAATATTGCTAATATTAATCTCAGTGTAAAACTCAGCACCAGATATGAAGTGATCAGCATGCCGTGAAAATGGTAGGTTTTCTGCATGCTTTTAACAAGTCGGTCAAAGTTAGGCTCACATCTACAGGCATCTTCTCCGTCTGCTTCCACATGTGTCCGTCATACCTTATTTATTCACATATTCACATTATGCCATTCCATACTCTCTAACTGCAAATACAATACAATATAATACACCAGATTGGAAGAGACCTTCAAGATCATTGCGTCCAACCCATCAACCAATCCAACCCACCCAACAACTAAACCATGCAGCCAAGCACCCCATCAAGTCTCTTCCTGAACACCTCCAATGAAGGTGACTCCACCACCTCCACGGGTAGCCGATTCCAATGGGCAATCACTCTCTCCGTGTAGAACTTCTTCCTAACATCCAGCCTAAACCTCCCCTGGCACAGTCTGAGACTGTGTCCTCTTGTTCTGGTACTGGCTGCCTGGCAGAAGAGACCCACCTCTGCCTGGCTACAACCTTCCTTCAGGTAGTTGTAGAGAGAAATAAGGTCACCCCTCAGTCTCCTCCTCTCCAGGCTAAGCAACCCCAGCTCCCTCAGCCTTTCCTCATAGGGCTTGTGTTCCAAACCCCTCACCAACCTTGTTGCCTTTCTCTGGACACGTTCCAGCAAGACAACATCCTTCCTAAACTGAGGGGCCCAGAACTGGACACAGGACTCAAGGTGCGGCCTAACCAGTGCAGTGTACAGGGGCAGAATGACCTCCCTGCTCCTCCTGGCCACACTGTTCCTGATGCAGGCCAGGATGCCATTGGCCTTCTTGGCTGCCTGGGCACACTGCAGGCTCATGTTCAGTCTCCCATCAACCAGTACCCCCAGGTCCCTCTCTGCCTGGCCACTCTCCAGCCACTCTGACCCTAGCCTGTAGCACTGCCTGGGGTTGTTGTGGCCAATGTGCAGAACCCGGCACTTGGATGTGTTGAATCTCATGCCATTGGACTCTGCCCATCTGCCCAGCCTGTCGAGGTCCCTCTGCAAAGCCTCTCTACCTTCCAGCAGATCAACTCCTGCCCCCAGCTTGGTGTCATCTGCAAATTTACTGATGATGGACTCAATGCCCTCATCCAGATCATCAATAAAGATGTTGATGAGCATGGGGCCCAGCACTGATCCTTGGGGCACACCACTAGTGACTGGCTGCCAGCTGGATGTGGCGCCATTCACCACCACTCTCTGGGCTCGGCCCTCCAGCCACTTCCTAACCCAACACTGTGTGATCCTGTCCAAGCCATGGGCTGATAGCTTGGCCAGGAGTTTGCTGTGGGGGACAGTGTCAAAGGCCTTGCTGAGGTCCAGGTATACCACATGCAGAGTTCATAGGCTGACTTTTTTTTTTTTTCATTACCTACAGTGAATTCAGAAATAGATCACATTATTTTGAACTATATTTCCTATGACCTAAATGACTTTGTGTGTTCATATCTATAAAGTGTGTAATTTTTGCCATGACTGCCACATAATATCTCTCAACTTTTTCCATAGCATATGTTCTACATGAAGCATGAAGAAATCATTCTTGTTTTGTTTTGGCTAGGCTTGTTTTGTATTGCTGCTTTCCTTTTATTGTTGTTGTTTTTTTAAGAGTCAGAACACACAATGTGCATTTTGTCCAGGGTGATAAGTGCTCTTGATATTCTTCCTCTGAAACAAACCTAGAGTCTCCTCTGGATTTCATTTTAGTTTCCCTAAAACTGTTGCTATTCCATGCCTCTTTTTAGACTGACCTCACTGAATACAGCTGCCATTTCTTATGCATTATCGTCTACTAGAGCTCAGACTTATTTAAACAATGGAAAGAAAGCACTGCCTCTCACTTTCTTCCCTTGAGATGATACTCTGCTCCATAATTATGAGTAATAATAATAAGATGGCTGATGTGATTAGGTTAGCAACCAAACTATTTAAGGGAAGATAACAGGGGTTGATTTTAAAACCTAATAGTTTAATAGATTTTAAGGCCATAGGGGCTGGTGTGATTATATGGGTTAAATTCCTACAAAACAGAAGGTTAATTTCCGGGCTGAGTTAAATAATATGTATCAGTTCTCAATTAAAGATACATCCCTTGGCAAATCACTCCAATGATTAATTACCTTTGCTGTTTAAAACTGTGAACCCCCTTGAAATGTCAGGAGTCTGTTGGTAGTCCAAACACATCCACAAACTCATGCTTCTTCCACAGGTTAATGACTTCTCTAGTGTCAGATACTCCCACCCCATCTAGGGGTGTTCAAAGGCTACTCTCAGCTCAGCTTAGGATCTTCTTTTTCTTTTTAACAGGCTATAAGGTCTGCTTCCACAAGACCCTTATGTCAGAGTGTATTTTCCATACTTGTAGTCATTGCTGTTCCTTTCTAAAATATCTTTAGATTTCTACAATTTTCCTTAAAATCTCTCCATTTTTCATCATCTTTTTTTTTTTTTCCTTCCTTTTTAAGCCTGACACTACCATGGGGCATAGTATTCTGCAAATCATCTTGCTGGTGCTGTAAGGGGAGAAGAGGGGCAATACAGCCTGACACCCTGCTGTTTACACCTCCTTGGGTTCTCATCCATGCTCTCAGGCAGCACATCTCAGTGAGAGCTCATGTTCAGTTTGTTAACCACTGAGGTTGACCCCAAAAAAACCCCAAACTAAACCAAACCAAACCAAACAAACAAAAAACCCTTTAAACTATAACTGCTTTTTGATAGACAATTTTAAGACTACTTTGCCTGCATTCTGTCATGCTCCAACACACATATAAAAGACTCAGAAAATAAAATGTTTCAATCAAGACTTTTTGCTGTAATACCACTTGGGTGCAACACCTCCATAGGTGAGGCTTCCCAATCAGGCTAAGAGTTGAAGAGAGGAGTTCAAGTGGTAGCAGGAACCAGAACAGTGAGGAGCAGAACCTTCTCCTCAGCAAGGTGCCAGTGCTGTGCTTCTGCCATGTGCATATCTTGGTGCCAAAACAAAGAGCAGTGGTACACATGGCAATGACAGACTTGATATACTGAGCAGCTTAGCAGCAGAAGTCTTCCAAAACCTGAATGCCATGCTATTCCACAGCCTGGTCTGAGCAGGGGACTTTTCCATTTTAAATCACAGCAGTTTGTGCTGTCCAGCTCCTCGGTTCAAGAACATGTCTACCATCGTGCTTTTGGTCCTCTTCAAAGTTTCCGTTGCCCGAAGTGTGATACTCTTCTCCATCCATCAGTCATGCATGACCCTTCTGAGATGTGGTTACAGATTTGGAAACTGGTATTTTAACCAGGCACACAAAAGAGTGAGTAGAAAATTCCTTCAGACTAGCAGTCACCTCACCTGACCTTCCAGGCGCCTCTGGACTGGGAAGGGATACAAAGGGACGCCAACAATCCCTCCTCATCCATCCCTTTGGGCTGCACACCATGCCCTTCTTATAGAGGATTACTGCAACTTGGATGGCCTTGAGAGTGATACAGACAATTACTACTCTCCTTTGACATGATTTCATGCCCATACTTCAAAGGCACTTTACTTTGTCATCCCTCTGACAGAAATACTGCTACGGGGGCATTTGAAGGCTCACAGGCTCAACTCGCTGCTCAAAGAAAGGGTTGTATTCCACTGACAGGGTTTGTCAGGCACTGGAGGTGGTTGAGTCACCACCTGGATGTGTTTAAAAGAAATCTTGTCGCATTTCAAAATTGACCAGTCGTTTGTTCTTTCCTTCTCTCACTTTTATTCATATGATTTCTTCACAGTTCTCATGTTTCAGCAAAGCTCCCAATCACACATTTAAGTGTAAGACCAAAAATAGACTCATTGACTTCATTTAGCCCTACATCCAAGTGTAACTGAATAGAGCCCTCTAACAGATGTACAAGTTTCATTAAATGCAAATTTGAGGAATTTGCTTTCTGAATAGCCTGAAAATCAGGCAGGAACATTAAAAACATTACTCACATTTGTAAGGTTTAGTGTGGAGACAAAAGGAAAAGATACATTAGTTTTTTCTTCCCAAGCATTCCTGACCCAGGTTTTGCTATCTCAGATAAATGCAAGCCAAGTTGCATACTATTCTGGCTTGATCTTGCAAAAGCTGTGTCGAAAGGTTTTGAAAAAGCCAAACTACAGACTGCATAGTCTGGCTGCTGCAGTGTGTCTAAGACTGAAAAAGAGTGGTGGAAAGAAACTTGGAATCTGCAACTTTGATGCGTTCGATCCTCATTCCCTTCCACTAGTTTTCACTCACATCCTGTCTCAGGTCACCCAACACTTTTCACAATTTTATCTCCAAAACATTGTTTTCAGTAGAGGACTCGCATCTTATTGTTGCTTCCGTATTCACCCCTTTGATAAAATGGGAAATGTCCTCTTCCGCTAGAACCACATTTTTCTCCACTTCCTAGAAGGAATGCTACAAGGACAGGCTGAGGGAGCTGGGGTTGCTCAGCTTGGACAAGAGGAGGCTCCAGGGAGACCTAATAGTGGCCTTCCAGTACCTGAAGGGGACCTACAAGAAGGATGGAGAGAGGCTGTTTACAAAGGCCTGTGATACAAGGACAAGGAGCAATGGCTTCAAACTAGAAAAGGGGAGATTTAGATTGGGTGCTAAGAACAGGTTCTTTACTATGACAGTGGTGGAACACTGGAATAGGTTGCTCAGGGATGCGGTTGGGGGTCCATCCCTGGAGATACCCAAAGTGAGGCTCGACAGGGCTCCGGGCAGCCTGACCTAGTTGAGGATGCCCCTGCTAACTGCGGAGGCGGTTGGACTAGATGACCTTCAGAGGTCCTTTCCAGCCCAGACCATTCTATGATTCTATGATATGACATATGGACTTACAGAGTCTGGGAAAAGGCAGGGGAATGGGGATCTTCACTGAAGAGCCATCTTTTAAAAAGGTAGATAAATTTTCTTGTATCGAGGCTATGGTCCATAATATGTTACAAGGAAGAATGAAGGCCTAAAATAATAAAGCAAGATTTGTTAAATCAGAGCATCGAGTTTTGTACTGCCTTATACCCATTTTTCATCTGGCCTGACCTGACCTGACAATGGTTGGGAAGTCAGCTCAAAAAGGGAAGGTCAGGGAGCATTTCATCATTTAAATCTGAAGCAGCGGGCTGTCTGGCTGCAGCACTTTGAACAATCTCTAATTTCATAATTAAAGTTCAAAAGTGGCCAAAATAAAGAGAATTACATTAATCAGCAGCTGCTAATGTGCACCAGTGAGTCTTCCATTTCAGTGAAACTATAACTTGATAAAGATTAATTGTGTTGTATGGCAAAGAGTTACAGCTCCATAATTATGGGAAATATTGCCTCACAATCCTGAGAGCAGTAAGACCTGGAAATTATTCTGTACCCAGAACTTGGATAGTCACCAGAGTAGGAAAAGGCATGAGACAATCTGCTGAGCACCACCAATAATCTCAGGATAGATACCCCAGAGTACTAGAGATGCTTATGTTCATATAGTGGATTGAGTTCCTCTTCAACTGAGCCAGTGACGTCCAGACAGCCATTCAGCATCATTTGCAAGTGTTAGACTCTCTTGACCAGAAAGCACTGATCACCTACACATAGGCAACTAACCTCCTCATAGACATCCACTGACTATGTCTTGAGCTTGTGCTCACAGCTCACATGTACAGACTGACATACAGACACCTCAATTTGGATACCTTTTATCATTGAACTGAATCTCATTCCTATTAGCAGAGTAGCACTCATCTGTCATTCCCAAAACACACATCCAGTAAAGGATCAGTGCTCACTGGCTTTTTCTCACTTCTGCTAAGGCTCTTCAGATTCAGCATACTCATGAAGTTGCATGTTGCTCCTTTCACTTTCCTTTTATTTAATCTGCACTCCAGTTAACCAGCCTCCATTGGTTCCCTCACCTCTTTCCTTCTACCTTTTCCACATTGTTTAACTACTGCTCTCTGTACACAGGATGGCCGTCTTCCTTCAGTGGCTGTGTTCTGAATCTTGTCACAGTCTTCAGAAATTATCAAGGCTGCCTGGTTTCTGTGACAGAGCAATGCAACCCATGAAGGGCCACTAAGGAGAACATCTACCAGTGCTGAGGTCCTTGTTTTGTCAGCTGGCGTGTTTGAGAAACACCCTCAACCTCAGTCTAGGTTAAACAATGGTCAAGTGCTCTTGCATTAAACAAGGTGCCATACCAAAAAAAAAAAAAAAAAAAAAAAAAAAAAAGCAGCTAAGAATTTGAAGAATGATGAGAGACAGAGACTCTGTTTTAGCACTTACTGTCAGCTAACTCTAGGCACTTGTCATGGGCTCAGTTGAATCTCATGATATTCAATACCATGCTGCCATCACACCAGCTTCAAAATGAAAGTGCTGGCTGGAGCAAAGTATTATGGGGCTGAAAATTGGATTGTAACATGAAAGGCTTCCTGTTCAGGTTCTTGCTTTCAGTTTCTGGATTTGGGGTGTTGGTCTTTTCTGCTGGCCTGGCTTCTCTGTGTGCTTGGGTGGGGAGAGCTGTTCTGTGGCTGGCTTCTGCTGCTGCTTCTGCATTTCACTGCACTTTCCTGCAAGTAAGCTAATGTAATTGTGCATTGTACCATTTCCAGTAAAACTCTTTATCTCAAACCAGAGGGTTTTTTGTATGTTACTTTCCCTCCTGTCTGTGTGGGGAGAGAGGGGAGCTTGTCAGAACAGGCTGTGTTAAGCCAGGACAGCACTTCCTGTTCTCAGTGACAGCTGGTTTTGATGTTTGGAGACACTGAGCTTGGATGTGTTCAAATTGCATGATACCATGTCATTAAGGTCCCTGAGTAATCTTTGAGCCAGGTATTTTAAGTGTACATCACTGTAATTCTCTCCACTGGTAACTAGACCTGCTGGAGAAAAAATATGCAGAAGCACTAGAATGTGTGTTTTAAAAGTTATATGCAATTGCTGAATGACAGATTCAGTTCTTCCAGGTGTCATGGCAGAGCCAAAGGAGCCCCAGCACAAACTCAGACAGACCCTCATGTCTCTAGACATGGTCCCCCTCTCCTCTGTCTTTCCCGCAGAAAGTCAGGTTAATGAAGGAAAAGGAACAAAGGGGACAGGACCATGCATGTCTGGTAAACAACTCTCCTTCTGGGGTAAGGGCACATGTCCTGGCCACTGCTTCTGCCTGACCAGGCCTATGTTTCCACCTTTTATGGCCACAGCCTGGCAGAACCCTTTCTCATTGGGTAACTATGTGCTGGCTTCAGTTGCCCTATTAGCCCAATCAAATCTCAGGCAAGATTTATATATAGGCTGATTTCTAGTCACCTTAGCCTTGCCTTGATTAAGCCTTGCTTGAACCTGCATTTGGCCTACATTAGGAACAGTGTGGGCAGCAGGAGCAGGGAGGTCATTGTGCCCCTGTACTCTGCATTGGTTAGGCCACACCTTGAGTCCTGTGTCCAGTTCTGGGCCCCTCAGTTTAAGAAGGACATTGAGACACTTGAACGTGTCCAGAGAAGGGCAACAAGGCTGGTGAGAGGCCTTGAGCACAAGCCCTATGAGGAGAGGCTGAGGGAGCTGGGGTTGTTTAGCCTGGAGGAGGCTCAGGGGCGACCTCATTGCTCTCTACAGCTACCTGAAAGGTGGTTGTAGCCAGGAAGGGGTTGGCCTCTTCTCTCTAGCAACCAGCACCAGAACAAGAGGACACAGTCTCAAGCTGCACCCAGGGAAGTTTAGGCTCGAGGTGAGGAGAAAGTTCTTCACTGAGAGAGTCATTCGCCATTGGAATGGGCTGTCCAGGGAGGTGGTGGAGTCACCATCCCTGGAGGTGTTCAAGAGGGGACTGGATGTGGCACTTGGTGCCATGGTCTAGTCATGAGGTCTGTGGTGACAGGTTGGACTCGATGATCTTCGAGGTCTCTTCCAACCTTAGTGATACTGTGATACTGTGAACCTACTTGGACTTGTCTGGCTTGAAGTTGCCTCAAGTTTCATTGCCTTGAGTGCCCAGTCCAGAGCCTGGGATAAAGCCATGAGCCTACACCACAAGCTAGAGAAGCCACAAGCTTAGGAGCCAGAGCCAAGCCTGCTTCCCCTTGAAACCAGGATTTTGCAGTGCCTCAGTTTCCCCAGGACAAAGCGTGAGAAGCCTTGTCAACAGCCCCGTGCCTGCTGAAGCCAGACCAGCTATTGAACACCGCGTGGAATTCCTGCCAGCAGCCAGCCATGCCTGGCACATGAGAGCACCCGAAAGCCTCAACAGACAATACACAGCAGCAGCACTCCTCACTTGGGTGGAACCAGCTGTGAGTAACTAGTGCATTGCCTCTTTGGCTCAACGGTTCTTATTGAGTCTCCCCCCATGTGGTCAAGCACCATTTCGCTCCCAGGGATTGAATCTCTTTCTAGTATTCCTAACAGTTTGCATAAAATAGTTTAAGTTGCCTAAATACTGTACATTCCCATTGTAAATATATATTCTAACTGTACATCAAACCTATTCAATACATTTTAGCATTAAAAATGTTCAAGCAACTCTGCTCCATATCCCTTGGGAATATGTACTTGAGAAAGCAAGCCAGCTTTCTAGGAAGAAAAAGCATGCCACAAGATAACATTTCTACTTGTCTCTCCATGGAAAACGTGTCAATGACCTGAAAAAGTCATGAAGATGAGTGCTTGCAAGAGAACAGAAAAGCCAAGGTCCAGGTACATCCCACACATTTCTCACTACTATGTTTTTCTTTTGTAGATCTTAACTCTTTCCATTCATTCCATATTTAGAAGAGTCCCCTGAATTTGGAGTAACTGTGAGGATGGTTCCATGCGTCAGTCAATAGTCCTATAGAGAATCTCATCATTCACACCAAGCCAGGTTTCTCTGTCTGAAGCCCCGGGGGACCACTTCCTCCGCTTCTCCCACTGTTAAGGTTTATGTGATGCCTGTCTTTTGCAGAGAGCTGTGAAATGAGCAGGTGTTTCCTTGCACCCTCTCCATCTGCACACAAATCAGTAGGAACCTTTGCAGGCTTTAGCATGTGATTAGCATAGAGAACTATTGCTGCAGGATGAACTCTCCTGCTGCAGGTTTTAACCTTGTATTTTACAACAGAGAGAGAATATATATATATGTATGGATTTAATGTTCATCATAAGGGCACAGCAGCCAAAGATACCCCCACCAAGAAAAATATTTTTGACCTGTTTTAGAATGTTCTTTTTCATGGGATGCCACAGTTATGATAAAAAATAGGAAGCTGATAAAATTATGTCACTCTAGACATTTCAACCTACATTATGTTTTCATCATTCACGTTCTGATTTCAAAGTTACCCTTACAATGCTCATTAGTGGCTGCCCATCTATCAATAGGTTTATTTTGCATGGTTACCTGGCAGCCCTTAGGTTTGTGTTTCACTTCTTTTGCAATTATTTTTTTTCCCTTGGATTTTTGGTGTGCTTTTCTTTTCCAAGCAGGTACAGTGCAACTGCCAGCTGGGGGAAAAAAAAAAAAAAAAAAAGACCCATTTACACATAGGTGCTAAAAATTCATAGTAAAGCCACAGATGTAGGAGAGTGAGAATTACTGAAGCAGCAGGAACAGAAGATAAAAGAGGATTACATATGAGGAAATGTAGTAATTGACTAGAAGTCACTGAAAAATACCAGATGGATGTCACCATTCCACACAGCTCTAATATGCCTGTAGACTTTATTGAGCTTCACTTGAGCTCTGCTTTCAGTATTTTCCTGAGTGTAATTGAGGTTTATTGATACACTCTTATGGGGCAGTTTATATGTGACCATAAAAAAATACAGTTTGAGGTCCGTGTATAACCAGGAACACTGTACTACTCTGCTTGGATGAAAAGAGTCACGTTAATGACTGCAATAAGATAAATTTCTGTTTCCTCCCCTAGACCTTTGCATAGAGTATGAACAGTAAATGTTTCACACAGCCTTTAAATTATGGGAACATTTTCAGTGAGAAATTGCTGCATAAAAAGATCAGGCATTCAGTTTCAGATACTGCCAAAAGAAGCTTATACAGGATTTTGATTCTGGTTTTGTGCATAAGGAAAACAGATCTACATACTATAATGACTTGCCAGACCTAGTTTGGAGGTCTGCTGAGTTATCAAGATTTTATGTTTCTATTTATTGTAACACTAAGGGCAGGGAGGAACAAAATATTTTAATTTTGTTTTTTTCTTTACCTCCTTCCACCTGGCGTGAAGGAGGAGTTGAAACAAAAGAAGTGAGGAAAAGCTAGTTTTCTTTCTCTTCTGACTGTTAAAAAGTCCTGCTACTTTTCAAATTTGGCTGGAGAGATGGTGCTTCAGTGGCCAGGAATTTGCTATTAGCAGGATTAGCTGATACCCAATTCAAAAGCTTCTGCCTTTGTGGCAAAAGATGAGAGCATCATGCACAAAAAGAAAAGATGCCTCACCCAAAAGACTCACTGTGGCTGGATTTTCAAAACGAACAGTAGCATGGCTTTTAGGGGGGATATAACCAGCTCTCAGGTACCCATTTGCCCTTCTTCAGTCCTCCACTGCAGAGAGGGATACAATATTTTGCCTTATCTCTCCCAATAAAAGCATTTGAGAGAGTGGAGAACTTAAAGAAGGGAGGTGGCCAAGCCAGCTGGGAAATAGAACAGACCCCAAAAGAGCACCTTCAAAATATCAAAGGTCCCAGACACTCAGTCCAAGCTCAGGTCAGAGGAAACATAGTTCCTTCGAATACACACATGTCACCTTGAGGACAGAAGGAAATTGGCCCAAAAAAACTTATCTGCCAGACTGGGTAGGCCTAGCTGACCAGCCAGAGATGAGTCTCTTCATCAGTTTGGGAGGGTCAGATGTGAGCCCAGCTTCCCTGGGAACAATATCTCTTCATCTTCATCTGTTGTAATATGGGTGTAGGTGTTCAATCACCCTAGAGCACAGCTTCCAGGCCAAGATGTTAGCAGGCCAAGACATTTATTATGTTATACAGCAAAGTTATATAGTCTATCCAAAGGCACGTGTCACACCTGGATTGGTTATTTTCTACTGGCATGCATGTAATTAAGGCATACAATAGGTTCAAATAACAAAACAATATTCTAACACATCCAACCAAATTTCTCCCTTCAGTTACAAGATGTTTACATTCTTTTCTAAGTCAGAGACCAAACATAACTGTTTCAAAGCTATCCAAAAACAACCCTTCTCTTACATTCTTCCTCATTGTCCATTTGTCTATTACATGTTGTGTTTCCAGCTTCTATACTTGTGGTATAGAACACATTGTAATGCCATAATCAGAGGCACACAAGTTTAAAAAGTGAACTCTTGGGATGCCAGCACAACAAACCCACTCTGCAGCCAGCTAGGAACCTGGGGCACGGGCAGGAGGCGGCACCAGCAGGCTTGCACAGGAGCCAGCAGGCAGCTTAAGGCATCTCCTGTTGATGGTCTGGGGAACAGTACTGCAGCATCAGTGCTGCCAGACATGCCAGCAAACAGAGTTACAGATGACTATCTCCTCCTGTCCATAATTAATTATTCTAAAGCACCAAATCAGCACTGCTTGCTAGCTCTCCCTTCCTGACTCAGAGCACGTGTACTCTGTGTCCAGCAAAAGAGAGATGTTTCCCTCACTCTTGTAACATATTTCAAGTATTTCCTCTTAACACATTAATTTAGACTATGCTTTGGCTGCATGACATTAGGTTTGCCATTTCACTCATACAGGAAAGAAAGCACAATTGCTTCCATTTAATATTGATTTTCTGTTATCCTTATGAAAACTTCCTCTATTAGAATCCTGGTAGGGAAGGTGAGAGCGCCAAGCAGCATAGCCCTGCTCTGCAGTGCACACTGCATGTTCAAAACCTACGTGCCCTTCTCTTCCTTCCCCTCTGCCAGGCCACCTGCGCTTCTGGCAAGTACCACTCAGTTTGGTTTATCTTTCCTCTTTTCTACACCCAGTCAGCAGGGTCACTTTGAAATGCATTGCAACTAGTGTCAGTAATTGACTCAACTACTCTGATGAGCTCCTAACACCCAACATCACAGTATCACAGTATCACAATATATTAGAGATTGGAAGGGACCTCAAGAGATCATCAGGTCCAACGCCCCTGCCAAAGCAGGATCACTTAGCGTAGTCCACACAGGAATGCATCCAGGAGGGTTTTGAAAGTCTCCAGAGAAGGAGGCTCCACAACCTTCCTGGGCAGCCTGTTCCTCACTGTAAAGAAGTTTCTTCTCATGTTGAGGTGAAATCTTCTATGTTCAAGCTTGAACCTGTTGTTTCTCATCTTATTACTGTGCACCATCAAAAAGAGGTTGGCCCCCTCTACTTGACATCCACCCCTCAGATATGTACACACTTTGATGAGATCCCCTCTCAGTCTTCTCAAGACTCAACAGCCCCAGGGAAAAGCAAGCTCACTCAGGTACAGCACTAGGACCAAAAGCCTCGGAGGCCACTTTACTCTGTTTTCCTTTTCAGGCTATGGGAGCGGCAGGACACCAGAGGTCTCCGTGCAGGCAGTGAGGTCCAACATAGCCACCTTCTCACGTGCCTGCCTGCTCGTGATCGTGGTGTCAGCCGCGGCAAATTTAAAACCCAGCGGGGGCTGGTGCGGGCTGGCATTGAGCAGCGGGAAGCTGCTGTGCCCTCACTCGGCCGCAGCCGCACACACCGCCCCACTGGATTTTAATTTTCCCCAGTAGGTCACATGGCCAGGGGTAGGCATGGTTGTGACTCATAGCAAAGCTATCTTCAAAAGGTCAGTGTCAACCCAGACTGGGGTTGAACGTAAGCAGGTAGGTGTCCAGGTATCTGGCTGCAGAGAGTGCTGGAGCCTGGCACTTGAAATGGAGGGTAGTAGAGACATCACCTGCATTAGGCGTGAGCAGATTGACTAATCTGCTTAACCTAGTGGCTGAACTGAGGGAGGAGGTTACTAGACTTAGAACTGTAAGGGAATGTAAAAGGGAGCCAAACTTGAGCAACCGGGCTCTGCACCTTCCCTGCTGCCCTTGGAAAACAAGTATGGGGCACTGGAAGTTGAGGGTGAGGTGATTCTGATGCCAGAGGACACACCATCTGAGGTGTTGCCTAAGGCAAACCAGCCTAAGTTAAAACAGCCTTCCCCCAGCATCAGGACTTGTTCCCTCAAAAAAAAAAAAAAAAAGGAGGGTAATTGTTATTGGCGATTCCCTCCTGAAGGGAAAAGAGGGCCTTCTCACAGGGAAGTTTGCTGCCTCCCTAGAAACCAAGTCATGGATGTTACCAGTAGGCTGCCTAGTCTGGTGCAGCCCTCTGATTACTATCCCTTAGTAGTTATGCAGTTAGAGAAAGATGATGTTGCAACCAGAACTCCCAGGGCTATCAAAAATGACTTCAAGGCCCTGGGAGAACTGGTTGAGGGGTCAAGGGCACAAATAATATTCCCATCAATACCCTTAGTTCCAGGAGGGAATACCAGAAGGAACAGCTCTTCTCCCAGGCAACCAGCACCAGAACAAGAGGGCACAGTCTCAAGCTGCGCCACGGGAAGTTTAGGCTGGAGGTTAGGAGGAAGTTCTACACAGAGAGAGTGATTGGCCATTGGAATGGGCTGCCCAGGGAGGTGGTGGAGTCACCATCATTGGGGGTGCTTAGGAGGAGACTTGATGGGGTGCTTGGTTGCATGGTTTAGTTGATTAGGTGGGTTGGACGATAGGTTGGACATGATGATCTTGACGGTCTCTTCCAACATGGTCTGGTCTGGTCTATTCTATTCTATTCTATTCTATTCTATTCTATTCTATTCTATTCTATTCTATTCTATTTATTCTATTTCAGTCTCTCTACATAGGGGAGGTGCTCAAGTCCCATAATCGTCTTTGTGGCTCTCCACTGGATTCTCTCCAGCAGTTCTCTGTCTTTCTTGAACTGGGGAACCCAAAACTGGATGCAGTATTCCAGGTGTGGTCTCACCATGGCAGAGTAGAGAGGTAGAAGAATTTCCCTAAACTTGCTGACATGTCACTGACCAAATCAGGGTGTACTGTGCTTGTGGCCACCGACAATGAGTTGCTAATTAGAATTTTGTGCTTATTGTGGAGAAAAAGATGTGCCCTGTGTGATGTGTGTTTTAATCATCCATCAGCAAAACCCAGAATCTTTTTGTTGTTTCTCCCCTTTTAAACCATCTTTAATGAGTGTTAGATTACAGGCAGTAAGAATATGGTAATTCAGCACTTAGTTGGTTTTCAGAATTAAATTGTGGGAGGCTGTCACACATACTTGCCCTTCCACCTATTTGAATAGTTTTACTTACATAATATAAAACAATAATACTGTACTGGGGAAAGGTAATTTTCATTTATGTAAATGGGATCTTTATAGGACAAATATGTTGTTCTAGCTGTGACATTGTCCAAACTCTGCGTGTTGCCCATGGTACTCTTTGTGCTACAAGTGCATTATAGCATACAGACTTTGTTTCCACAACAGATACTTCTGTAGAGAATATGATCAGAAATGCCATTATACAAAACAGTGAAGAGAGGCAGTCACATGTGTCCCCTCGCCTGGTGGGAAGGAGATGGTGCTGAGAGAAGCAGGAGTAGAGCACAGGTCCTGGACATGATGCCCAATGACGAGACAAGGGGCAATGGGTGGAAGTTGAGACATAGGAAGTTCCATGGAAACAGAACACTGGAACAGGCTGCCCAGGGGAGCTGTGGAGTCTTCCTCTCTGGAGACATTCAAGACCCTCCTGGATGAGTTCCTGTGTGACCTGGTATAGGTGATCCTGCTCTGGCAGGGGGGTTGGACTGGATGATCTCTCGAGATCCCTTCCAGCCCCTAACATTCTGTGAAGCACGCAAGTACATCTTTTCAAACAACTATTTTCAAAGTATTTTTAACTAATTAAAAACACATTTTGATGAAAAGAAATAAAATGTCTTTTTAAAAGTTCGGCTGACTGAAGTGAGAAATAGCATTTCTGCTTGGAGATCTCGCTGCACTTCCAGAAAAACAAAATCAGGACTATTTTTCTAAATAAATTGCATTTAAAATGCATAAAGCCAAATGCTCAGCTTAGCAAATAAGGAAAACAAGAGCCCCCCACAGCATCCTGCTTGTCAAGTTGGAGAGCTACAGATTTGATATTTAGACTGTTTAGTGGATGAGGAGTTGGCTGGATGGTCACATCCAGAGTGTGGTGCTCAATGGCTTGAAGTCTGCCGCGATTAAGAGACGGGACTCGGCCTGATGCAGGCTAGGTGTCCAGTTTATTGCACAAAATCCTTCTTTATAAAAGCTTATACAATACAAAAAAGCAGCCTACTGCTGGAGCAGGGACCCCGTTACAACAATCTGGTATGTCTCAAGTCTTACACACTCCAGTCATAACAACCATTCGTCATCAAATGTATGCCCTCCTCCAACCACACTGCTGGACCTTAATTCACAAGCCATCAAGGCCAACACTATCCCCTCTTATCAGGCCAGCAGTGCTTGGAGCTGAGCTCTCCAAGATTTAACCCTTCAGAAGTCCAGATGGAGAACAGTGGTATCTCTCAGAGGTCCATACTGGGACCTTTATTGTTTAATATTTTAATCAATGATATAGATAGTGGGATCAAACGCACCATCAGCAAGTTTGCAAATGATAACAAGCTGTGTGGTGCTGTCAACACAACAGAGGGACAGGATGTCACCAGAGGGACCTGGACAAGTTGGAGAGGTGGGGCCAGGTGAACCTCATGAATGCAGGGTTCTGCTCCTGGGCAAGAACAATCCTCACAATCAATCCATATTAAAGAATGAGGTGATAGAAAGCAGCCCTGTGGAAAGGGGCTTGGAGGTGCTGATGGATGAGAAGCTGGACATGAGCAGACAGTGTGTGTTTGCAGCCCAGAAGGCAAATCACATCCTGGGCTGCATCAAAAGATGCATTGCCAGCAGATCCAGAGGGATGATTCTGCCACTTTGCTCTCGTGAGACCTCACTTGGAGTACTGTTTACAGGTCTGGAGCCCTCAATACAGGAAGGACATGGACCTGATGGAGGGGGTCCAGAGGAGGGCCACAAAAATGATCAGGGGGTTGGAGCACCTCTGCTATGAGGACAGGCTGAGGGAGCTGGGGTTGTTCAGCCTGGAGAAGAGGAGGCTCCAGGGAAACCTAATAGTGGCCATTCAGTACCTGAAGGGAGCCTACAAGAAGGATGGAGAGAGGCTGTTTACAAAGGTCTGAGATACAAGGACAAGGAGCAATGGCTTCAAACTGGAGAAGAGCAGATTTAGGTTGGATGTTAGGAACAGGTTCTTTACTATGAGGGTGGTGGAACACTGGAACAGGTTGCCCAGGGATGTGATTGGGGGCCCAACTCTGGAGATATCTAAAGTGAGGCTTGACAGGGCTCTGGGCAGCCTGACCTGCTAACTGCAGAGGGGGTTGGACTAGATGACTTTCAGAGTTCCTTTCCAACCCAGACTATTCTATAATTCTATATTATTCATATTCTAATTTGTGAGACTTTTTAAAGAAATTTTTCTGGTGACAATGAAGCAACACAGTAAAGTAGTTTAATGGTGTAGAACACACAATACAGCTTTAGAGGAGACATTCCCACTTACAGAAAACTGTGGTGTAAATTACTTCTGCTCCCCAAAATCTTCACATTCAATAAAAACAGCAAGTTTTTACCCTGAACAAACATCAGTCTTGTCTTTTGGTTTCTAGCATCTACTTCTTATAAAAACAAGCTATTTTCTTATTGTTCTAACTTCTGTTTGCTCTTCACAGGACACATATTGCCTATGCATTTGAGAAAGCACTATTTGCATTGCTGGTAGTAAATTAGAAGCTCTCACAGGAACACATAATAAATAAATGCATAGTTCAACATTTGAAGATGAAACTGTAAGCACCAACAAGCTGTCACCGTGACATTTCCCTGCATTTATCTAGAAGCCAACTTAAATATCTTTGACTATCTGCTTCCATATAATGCCACTGTCTTCATCCAAAAGGATAAATTAAAAAAACACTTTGAGAAGAGCAGACAAAAAAAATTAATTAATATGCAGCCCCATTGCATATATGAAATTATATTCAATAGAAATCCATGCAAAGCAGTGCAAAGAACCCTGGGTTGGAGAGCTCAGCTGGAGAAGAGGAGATGACTTAGAGGGGACCTTATCACTCTCTACAAGTACTTAAAAGGCAGTTATAGTCAGGTGGAGGTCAGGCTCTTCTCCCAGGCAACTAGTGACAGTACAAGAACACATGGTATGAAGCTGCACCAGGGGAAGTTTAGGTTAGATATCAAGTTGCACTTCCTCGCAGAAAGGGTCATTAGGCACTGGAATGGACTGCCCAGGGAGGTGGTGGAGTCACCATCACTGGAGGTAGAATAGAATAGAATAGAATAGAATAGAATAGAATAGAATAGAATAGAATAGAATAGAATAGAATAGAATAGAATAGAATAGAATAGAATAGACCAGGTTGGAAGAGACCTTCAAGATCGTCGCGTCCAACCCATCATCCAACACCAGCTAATCAACTAAACCATGGCACCAAGCACCCTATCAAGTCTCCTCCTAAACACCTCCAATGATGGTGACTTCACCACCTGCCCAGGCAGCCCATTCCAATGGTCTTTAAGAAAAGATTAGATGTGGCATTTGGTGGCATGGTTTAGCTGATGTTAGGTGTTAGGTCATGGTGTTAGGTCATAGGCTTGGCTTGATGATCTCAGAGGCCTTTTCCAGCCTCAATAGTTCTGTGGAACACTGCAAATGTCAGATGCTTACTGTCTCATTACAGAACATGGGAAATAAAAGTATCTTCAGTCACTTTTCTCAGTCCTCATAAATACGTAAGTTCCTATGTACTCACACACAACCACATGGCATCTGATAATCTGCAGAACAGGCATTTGGCACCAGCATTAATTATTCCCCATTGAAAGTCCCAGCCCCACCAGGTATTCACTCATTAGCATGCCACCCTACTGCCAAAGGACAGATGAGATAAAAACAGACACAAGAGAAGAGATAAAAGGAGGTGAATGGGGGGAAAGGCCTTTCAAGTGTCTGTCTCTCTTCTCTCTGAGGATCTCCCTCCCAAGTTACCTTAAGTCAAGCAGCTGACATACAGGTTACAGTGCTGGTAGAGACACAGTACATCTGTCTGAAGTGCAATTATTTGGTACTTTTCAATTTCTCTTTGCCTTCCACAATGGCTACAAGAAGCCAGATAATTTAAAGTATCCCCATAATTACAGCAGAGAGAATGCTCTTTGTTGCTGATTATAGAAATAATCATTTTTCCAAGTTCTGTATTTTATTCAGAGTTCTTTCTTTATATTTCAATAACACCACATTTTCAGAAACTAATATAATTTGGACTTTTTTTCTTGGCTCAAGGAAAATAACCAAAATTGTCCTCTCATTGATCTGTGAAAAGAAGGCTGATTATAATGAGCATGTGGTAACATCTAATCTAATATTCCACTTTATGAGGGAGAAAAGAATCAGACATGAAGTTTATATCACAATCAAATCAAACAAATACTTTCCTACTGTCTTGTCTGTAGTGCTGCAGCTGAACTGGTATGACTGATCCAGTATTTATGCAGCCTGACAGAGGCGTGCAGCTCAAGGGTTTTTATTTATGCTGGCACAAATATGTCCTTTTTATTTTGTTTTGCTGGTTGGATCAGACAGAAATGTATCGCTCTGATTAGTAGGTATTTATGTTAGCAAATTCATAATGCTGTAAAGAATTTTTCCTCCAGTTTTCTGGGTTTCACAGCTTTGGAGATTTTTAAGGAAGCAGGGGAAAGCCAGAAGGATACCTGCTTTCCATAAGCAGACATGATTTTCAACAAGAACTATCCAGGGAAAAAAAAATAGAAAGAGAAAAAACTTGCAAGCTGGTAACCACCATTTAAACAGGTTTGGAGCTCATTTAGGGAAGCTAAGGGATCTTTCTTTCTAATTGTAATCATAAATAGCTCACCACACAGCAACACAATTTTGCCTATATGTTTCACTGTGGGGATAATAGAAGGGCTGGTTCTTTATGGAATTCTCCCTAAGCAATTTTGGGTCTCTGTGTAGAAAAAGATAGCTTCAAAACATTCATTGCTCATAGAAATGCCCACTCCTCATTCTGAGCACAATCAAATCCTCTAATAAGCACCAGCAGAATGTTGCTGCTCAGGAGATAGTTACAGAGAGATCACTTCATTCTTTTGATGTATGGTGTCACAAACAACCCATCAGTATAATACATCATTAGAAAATCAGTCCTTGTAATTACATGCAGCAGATGTAGGAACAATGTAATTGTGACACTTCCCAGTTCAGGACATACCAGTTCACCCTTGGTTTTAAATCTACTGTTAGCAATTCAGAGGCCCCTTATTTTATGCCTCACTGCCATTTTGGCCTGCCCAGTATTTCAGCACTGATCAGACAATGCTACTGGTATAAGTGCTTCTCCTAAATAATCTTTCCCTTGGCCTACAAGCTGACTAACAGCTTCACAGACTAGAGATGAACTGTAATGCTGGCTGAAAAATGGTCTTTCACTCATGCAGAATAAGTAATTCCATGAGCATCAGATGTGACAAAGCCATCCTTTCTTGCCATCCATGTCCTCTGATATTATTTTTGTTTGCCAAATTACACAGCAACTTTCTATTAACACCACAAATACATGCAAAGTCTTCACACACAATGTATTTGGCAGTGATCCCTAGCCTGTCACTATCAGATATGCCAATAAGCCAGAGGGATCAGACATAAGCCAGGGGTGAATTTGCAAGTGTTCATACTCCCATTTCTCATCTACCCAACTGTCTGTTTTTATAAAACTAGTAAAACCATAATTACTTTTGAGACCTCTGTCTCTCTGTCAAAACTGGCTGGAAACAGCTACTGAGATCAAGAGTTAAGCAAGGAGAGAGACCAATGGGCTGAATAAGGAATCATCCCAGGCTTGTTTCTATGGGAAAACAAGATACAAATGTTCAGAAAAAAATAAAATGGGTTCAGCATAGTTCACAGCCTGCATGAGAAGAGCTGGGAGCAAGCCAGCCTCAGTCCAAAGAGGAAAGCTGTCAAGGCTGCTAAGGAAGGGAAAGGCATGGGGGAAGTGCTTAGGGTCAGCCAGGAGAGCTGCTGGAGTTCCCAAAACAGTATCAGCTATTTGCAGCTGAATTCTGCTATGCTGCCTGAACTAATAAAACCTTTCACAGTAGTTGTTGGTGAGGCAGAGAAGGACTCCAAAACCTTCTGGTTCAGCTTGGCTGCCAGCAACAGAAGCTCTGGAAACCTGCTGATCCCAGTAACACACTCTCCATCACAAAAGGGAAAAAGTAAAAGGTCTCCTGCACCATCCTCCTCTTGCTCAGTCCCCAATAGCAGATAGTCACTGATCTTCAGAATTACTTCTCCCTGTGTGGCTTTGCAGATACTATTCACAGGGTACAGACAGAATGGATGCCTAGTTATAGGCAGGGTTTCTCCTTGTGTGCGGTTTGTAACCTTCAAGAAAGCATAAGCTCCAAACAAAGCGTATCCTTTTCATAGGAGTCTTAACAGACGTGTCTTCTGGGTGGTGTCTCAGGTTTTCAGTAAGATGAGAAATTCATAGTATCAGTACCAGTCAGGGTTGGAAGGGACCACAAGGATCAGCTAGTTCCAACTCCCCTGCCATGGGCAGGGACACCCCACACTAGATCACGCTGGCCAGAGCCTCATCCAGTCTGGTCTTAAACACCTCCAGGGATGGGGCCCCAACCACCTCCCTCGACAACCCATTCCAGGGCTTCACCACTCTCATGCTGAAGAACTTCCTCCTCACGTCCAGCCTGAATCTCCCTATTTCCAGCTTCATTCCGTTCCCCCTAGTCCTATCACTACCTGACATCCTGAGAAGTCCCTCCCCAGCCTTCCTGTAGGCCCCCTTCAGATACTGGAAAGCAACAATGAGGTCTCCTCTAAGCCTTCTCTTCTCCAGACTGAACAGCCCCAGCTCTCTCAGTCTGTCCTCATATAGGAGAGGTGCTCCAGACCTCTGATCATCCTCGTGGCCCTTCTCTGGACACGTTCCAGCACATCCATATCCTTCCTGTAATAGGGGCTCCAGAACTGGACACAGTACTCCAGGTGGGGTCTCACCAGAGCTGAGTAGAGGGGGAGAATCACCTCCCTTGACCCACTGGCCACACTTCTCTTGATGCAGCCCAGGATCTGATTGGCCTTCTGGACTGCAAGTGCACATTGAGAGCTCATGTTGAGCTTCTCATCCACCAGCACCCCCAAGTCTCCTCAGGGCTGCTTTCCAGCATTTTTTATGTTAAAGCTTCCTTGTAAGAGAAAACTGAGGAAGTATTTTTGAGGTTTCCAGGCTTCATACTGGAGACATTTTACATAGACCTTTCTTTTCAGAAAGTAAAGCTAAAAATAGAGAAACCTCCTCTGATTTAGATAGTTTTATAGTGACTCTCTTCATACTTCCTACTAAAAGCCTGACAAACTATGATTTCAGGCTTACTCTGTATAACTCAGAATGCATAATCTGCCTGAGGTTTTTTGTTTATAATGGCCTGGTTTTTCACCTGGAAAAACTATTTCTTTCCAAATAACACCTGTTGTCAACAAAGAGTGTGGGATATATTTATAGAATTATTCAAGATTGAATCTTCTATTTTTCTGCTAAATAAAACCATTAATCCAAAAATATTATTGACAGTAAATATTTCCTACATAGATATTTTTGTTTGATAATGAATTGCCCATTACCTGAAGACTTGTCCTGTGCTGTTTTGTTTGTCAGTTTAGTGTAGCAACCTGAACACTACATCCACTTTTTCTAATTAATTGCCTGTACAGAATGCATTTCCCTCTGGTCTTTTAGAAGAGCTGCTGGCAACTTTGGCCCTTCTGTCTAGATCAAGCCTTTGTAGAGGTTGTGCATTGCCCTCCAAGGGTGTTCATTACACTGTGAAGGGAATTGCAGGCAAAGTAAGTCCAAGTTGGAAACAGCTTGTTTTTGAATTATATGTCACAACACCAGTCAGAAATAAAGTAGGGGAAAAGTAGTGCAGCCTGCAGGTTGACAGTGTTTATGTTTGTTCTACTGATGGAAAACTTCTTGGCTGTCTGCTGTTGAATACACTTTCATCTTTGTCTCTCCTGCCTAGTGATGTGTTCTAAGAGACTTAATCAGTTTTGTCCAGATGGATGCTAATGAAGGAGACATTATACAAAACACTATTATAAATTCTTATTCACATCTCATTTTCTTTTTTTTCACTCTATATTTAGAGCTGATTTCTGGAGGTGCAATTGCAATCCCTGTATTTATTAAGCAGGCAACATCTGAAGGTGCTATTTCATGTCCACCCACTCTGATTTTTATCTGCCAAGAGCTGATGAGCAAGCCCTGCACATATTAGTAATCTATCCCATAATAATATTGACTTCATGTGACATCTGTACAACAGGTAATACCATGTTATGTTTTTAGATATATGATAAAGATGGGGGTTTATCTACTTTTCAGGGCAGACATTTTTTTACATATATTATTTGGGCTCATACACAGACAGCAATAGAACACAAATATTCAGGACAGGGGCTGGAAAATATTTCCATTTCCAACTTCAGGAGATGTTAGGAGGGAAGAAGTGATTCTGTGAGATGTTAATGAAGCCTGATTACTATCAGACTTGAATACTGTAGCTGACTGACTGGTCACATAAGAAGCTGTAAACACCAGTGAAAATATGGTCAGAACTGGGGCATTTATAGTTCAGCTTTCCTGTAGAATTTTTATGCTGTCAGAAAAGGACAATGTCACACTGTCACAGGGCCTCAACAGAACTTCTCTCACCAGCACCTACCCTGATGAAGTTCAAAGAAATGCAACAATCTTTGAGAAGTCTACCCTTTTGTGAGGCGACTAAAGCGGTCAAAGGTGTCCAGAAATAATTAATAGGGAAAAGAGGCAATGGAACGGGCTCAGAGAGAATGATTTGACAGCCTTGCATGAAACTGTGAAACTGAGGCAATGTGTAACTAGTGACACCAGGTCACTCTGAGCATAGTTCCAAACACTGTACTTGTGCTTCTTTACCAAGCACAACTGCTTTAACTCCTGGGATAGAGGGAGAGGAAGGAATAAGCCTGGATCTGATGACTGGTGTGTTCCTGTAACTATAAGAAAAAAGACATGCTTGATTTTGAGAAAAATTATCTCTGATATTCCAAAGAAAGAGAAATGGGACTACAGACAATGCTGGTAGTGAAGCCTTGAGTTAAGATTTCCTGATAAATATTTTCTTTTCCCACTGCTTGGTTGCTTAAAACTTTCCCAGGCGCAAACCTTTTGGGCCAGCGTTTTTGCACCTACTTCTGTTGATGCACCATCATGCCACATGCAATGTCCACCACATCCACCTGTCCCCAGAGCCAGGTGTACAGAAAGGATGAAGCGAACTCAAACTTCCTACTTCAAGGAATCTGTGTGGTTGAGGCACTGAGGGTGTATTGTGCACCATGCCTTGGATGAGGGCTTGGTATTATTCGGGAAATTGTCATGTGGGGAGTGATGTGACATTTGAGCTTTCTGAAAACTGCCCTAGAGTTGGGTATGTAATAAGTGAAGAAATATTGTCTTGCCTTGATGATTTCCTTCAAACAAGCTTACACTAATCTGAATTGCCAAGAAATAACTCTTTTTCTGTTTTGGGGTTGCTATTTGTTATCTACCTTTTATTTTTTTTAATTCATTGTTATTATTTATTCCACCCAACATCTGTGATTCACTGGGTGCTGAACATGCGCAGACAACAGCCAAACTCACTCCCTAGAAGAGCTACCAACCTGAAGAGTACAAGAAGGCAACCAGACTATCTAATTTCAGACCAGGGAATGGCTCTCTTGCAACCTTTAAATTATTCACGAGCTCTCTTTGTAAATTATTAAGTTCCCAGGTCTCATATTAAGCTCTTTGAGTTTACAGGGTACTTTTTCAGATGCTCACAACTGTAGGTGGCTGTTATTCACCTCACTCGGAGGATAGAAGTGCAGCCCTTCAGAGCTAAGCAACTGTGCTGGTTTGAGCTTTAACTGGAGTTTAAAAGCCCAAATGGAAACAGATTGAGATTTGTTCCCCCTCCCTTTTGTGGTAAGGTAAAAAAAACACAAACCCAAGCAAACAAACAAACAAACAAAAAGAACAACCAGGCAGGGGAAAGGAGAAGTAAAATTCATGAAAAAAATGGTCTGGAATCAATGTGGATGTAAAAGAGGCAATTTTAATATATATATCTCAGTAACAGGGACAGTTTACAAAGGTAAGGGATAAGGATAGATAGGAAAATATACAAAACCAAGCCCAGGTGCCCTTGTATTCCCTGGATGCAAGTGGATCCAGTTCTTTATAAGGCGTGGAAGCAGCTTGGAAAGTAGGCCCTGACCACGTGGTCAGTGCAGGAAGCAGCAGCAGCAGATGCTCTCAGCAGGCAAGGAGAAAGCAGTAAAAGATGTCTGCCTTTTTTATACGTTGCTGGACAAGAAGGGGGAGTGGAATAGATGACCTTTGACTCAAGGGACCCCTCTTCCTGGGAGAGGGAAAACCAAGTCTCTCTCTGCCCACCTGGATCAAGTTTCTTTTGTCCACCTGTGGGGCTGAGTTCTTTCTTCAGCCCCCATCAAGGATGGGTGTTACCCAGCACAGCATCCTAGTTTTCCTTTCTTGTTATAATTTTCTTTTGCCTTCTCTCCTCTTTAAAAGGACAATTAATAAAGGCAGGTAAGGAAAGGGGATGTAAAACACATGTGTTGACACTTGCCTCAGACCACTTTGATTCTTCCATTCATTCCAAGGGTCTGTTTAATGCTTTACTACCCCAGTGAAAATAAAACGAAAACCAGATTTGGCCAATATGCAAGCCTCAGTCCTGTGCTGGAATTTTTTCACCATCTCAAACCTGATTATCTGCAAGCCCAGGGCCAGAAACACCAATTTATATTCCCACAGTTATCCAGGTAAGAACAGCATCTGTGACCTGTTCATATCCCGTATCCTCTTCTCTTCAGCCGCTAGTGGTGTCTGTCCTCAGCCCCATACTAGTGACTGCTGTCCTAAATGCAGATGTTAATCTGTAAACAGTTTGATCTACCGCTTGTCTATATTGCTGAATCAGTATCACAATTGACCTGAAAGGTTACTGAGGATTATTGTCCCCATTGGCAGGCACCAAGAGATTTGTGCCAGCATTTACAATGCAGATGTTACAAGTCACATTGTATTTCATGGGAGTGATATGTAGAAAGCCCTTAATGCTGGTAAAGGAAGGACCACAATATTTTGAAGGTGAGATCACCCACTGCCTATCACAGATTTGCATCTCAAGTCTACTTTTGAAACATCCAGTACTGACAGTGGAGAAATGTACCACAGTGAGTTGAGGCAGATTGCAGGTCCAATATCCTGTTCTAATTATTTCACAGAATCATCAAATCAGTAAGGTTGGAAAAGACCTCAAAGATCATCAAGTCCAGCCTGCCACCCAAGACCTCATGACTACTAAACCATGGCACCAAGTGCCACGTCCAATCCCCTCTTGACCACCTCCAGGGATGATGACTCCACCACCTTCCTGGGCAGCCCATTCCAATAGCTAACAACTCTCCCTGTGAAGAACTTTCTCCTCACCTCAAGCCTAAATTTGTTGGATACTGGCTTTCCTTGGCACATTTATGCTCTCCTTCCCTCTGTATGCTGTGGATTTACTCCTGATGTACCTGAAAGTTTTTCCTTGATATAGACTTACCTCTCCCTGCTTCTTGATGTACATAACTTTCCTTGGTGTCCTGGCTTTGTCTCCTTATAGTTATTCTTACAGATGTTTACTAGTCTTTGCCAGGTCTTTTGAGCTTAGTCTCCCACCCAAACTTATCCTGCATGTCCTTCGCATTCCTTTTGCACATGTCATGTTGTTCAACTTACTTTATAAACTGTGATAAGAAAGATTTGGAGATCTACTGTAAAAAGTTAGTAACCTAGCCACAGAGCTTCCAAATGGAAATTTTGGCTACACTGCTGTGTTACCTTCTTTATCTTTTCAGTGCCTTCGTATCACAAACAAGTTCTTTCCTACTTGTTTCGAATCCCTGAAAAATCCACTCCACTACCCGCAACTATAAGCTGGATCCCTGTAGCTGTGGCTGGCCTAAGAGAGACAAAGAGATTTCATGCCCAAGCACCTTCAGAAATGCTGACTTTGATCCTGAAGGAGCTAAGAAGCAACATGAAGGAAACAGCAAAATTATAGAGCAGACAGAGTTTATTATTTCTGGGACTTCCTTCTCCACTATTTCCAAATATTTTTTGTGAGTTGTTATTTTTTGGCCCCAGGGAGAGAAATCTTCATTCTGGAACACTAGAAATATTTCCTCTGCACCACCAGATGAGTCTGCATTTGCCTCTGGACACATCCTCAGCAGGTCCCAGCTGTGCCAAGCAAAGAGCTCACTCTCCCTTGTTCACACTCAGTTGCTTGTTGTTACTCTTTGATGGAGAATGACATGCTGATCAGGTAGCCAGCTGAGCCAATCTGCCCCCTGTGAAAATATGAGATGGGCTGGCAAAGACCTAGCAGTTAATTTCCTTAAGATGCCTGTTTTATTGTGTCTACAATGAATTACAGACTGACTACATGAGTGCAGCAGGCAGATCCAAGAAGGATCCCGAGGACCCTCCACTTGGCAGGAAGGTGGTGACAAGGAGCTCTCCACCTTCTGAGAATGACAATCTCTCAGGTAACATTGCTGAAACAAGATATGTGTCCCCAGCCTCAGCAGTGCCACATAAGAGAGAGAAAATCTACTGTTCCAGTCTTCTTAATAAAGCTGCAGCCAGCTAAAGAGCATCGGGCAGTAGCACACATTTGCAAGGAGGATGCAGTCCTCCCACTCTTCCAGTGAATGGAGTCAATTAGTAGTTCTTCCCCCAGGGCTGCCAGGAGAATTTCTGATCTGTTTGTACAACAGTAATCAGTCTGAAAACCAGAAAACAACATTTTCACATCAGTCAAAAGCTGGTATCAACAAACTTGTTGCCCACATCTAAACAAAGCCTTTTTAGGGCCTAACAATATTTTATTTATCTTTTGTTGGATTTCATTTATTTCCCACAGCTTTCCATTTGTTTAGGTGCTGATGGACGAAAGGCAGAAGGACACACTACAAAAAGAAAAACCATATACATACCATTTGCTTATTTTCAGTCTTAGAATGTAGAAGAAAACAGGAAGGAGGTGCTTCTAAATGACTCGTTTCAGGTTTTCACACAGAAGTATTTAAAATATAAATTAGTTCCCCTGTTGGACCATAATCTGAAGTACTTCTTATTACATATATAGTCAGAACAGACCAAGAACAATCAGAAGCCCAGTACAATACCTGGATTACCAGTAAAATACATGGATTAGTGAATCATCTCATGTCCACCCATTTTGTGGGTTGTGTCATGATTTCATTCTGTGAAATCCTCATCTCCCTTGGCTTCTATTGCGATTGATAAGCACTGCAGCAGGTGCATGTATCATCTTGAAGAGCAAAGTCTTTGGCTTTTTTCACTTCTAAAGCAGCAGTTTGTTATTTGGCACAGAAGGCTTTTGCAGAGCTGTGAATCAATCCCACCCAGATGTTGACCTTCATTTTACTTGGATGTAAACATGGAAGAGGAATGAATCTACCGGAGAAATACAAACTAAAATAGTTTTATATTCTTCTAGGTGACATAGTTCATAGATATCATTTACCTCCACCTGCAGAATACTGAGAAGGTCATTTCTAGGCATGCAGCTACAGAAGTTGTGTGCTTACTAGCTGAAAAGCACACAGGAGAAATGCTCTCACCTCTCCTCTGACATTCTCTTCTTTATGATAGGTAAGTGGTTGTATACCCAGAATAAGAACATAAACTAATTTGCTGATCATTAGCCAGACTAAGCATCTCCAGACTGATCAGACAGGAGAACCATGGTTCACCATGCAATGGCAAGTATGCCAGAGACCAGTTTATGTGCAAGACAGCGTGCTAAGAAAAGAACAAAGCAAACATGCACAGGAGGTTGAGATACTCCTGCTGACTTTACAGTGATTCTCAACCAGGACTCATTTTGTGGGGCAAAACTGAGAAGTAGCAGATAGTGAAATTCCAGTCCCTCCTCACTTTCACATAGCTACCCTTGGCCTCACTTCCTCAGAAGAACAGGGAAGAGGTTTGGTAACACTTCACAGTATCAGAACATTTTCTTTTATTTACAGCCTGTGAGAGACTGAATCTTGTCTCTCTTGATGTGACTCAACAAAGATAAAATCACCCTTGCTGCTTGCCCAGACAATAGCTGATGTGTATTGGGCCCATGCCACTGGAAAGACTCTCTGGAAGGTGCATAGATAAGGATTGCTCACCAGACTGCAGCTGCCCTGGAAATAATGGGCAGAGGCCACTACTGTCAATACTCTCTGGAATATACATACCTAAAAACTGCATAAAATATCTGAGCAACTACTGGCTCAATAGAAGGAAAACACGGAGAAGGAAAACACAGAAGGAAAAGACCTGGACAATGGCACTGAGAAGGAAAACCCAGGAGAAGGAAAAGACCGGGGCAATGCTGCTCTGAAGAAAAACAGAGAGAATACCAGGAGAGAAAAATGACAGAGATGTCACCACGTAGCCTGGAAGAAGCAGACCAAGAGGAACCCTCTCTCTGTGTCCTAAGTTCTGCCTGCTACAACTACACGGTAATATTCAAAAGAACTAGAGTCTCTTTCCCTCTCTGGACTGAGATACAGCCATTCAACTCAACAGGAAGAGCCAAAAAAAATTAAAGAATTAAGAAAACCCTGCAAGCATCTATGTTCTTGCAAAGCTCCTTGAAGTAGCAGGGGGAAAAAAATAAAGAAATACCTTACTTGAACAAGTTTGAAAGTTGTGAATGGAGCCACAGCTTTGAGGATCATGCCTCTCTAGTATCTGTCACTGTAAAAACATGCAGATAAGCTTAGAACACAGTGCTGCCTCCTTTTATAACTGAAGGCTTTTGATACGTGTCTGAGGGTTTATCCGTGGATTACACATGGCCACTGTAAATCAAACTAGGAGGCAATATCAATTCAGAGCTATGAGGAAAGGGAAAAAGCATAAGTGAGCTTATGAAGAACTCACAAGAGGGTTTGAGATGGGGAGCTCCACAGAAAGCTGGAAATGTGAAATCTCTACAAGAAAGCCTTCTTTGGGCTTTTGATGTTGGCTTCTAGTAACATAAAAAAGTTTAAGACAAAGTGACCCTTAAACAAAGAAACTTTGAAAGAATATCTGCTGGCGTTTACATGCCCAAGTAACAAAGGTTGTGTACAATCTTCTCATTTCTCTACTAGCAAATGAAAATCAGGAATTCATTAGAAATACCAGCTCAGTCTGGAGTGGCTGCAGACTGACAGTTGTTTGGACTTTTTTTGCCCCCCATTATTACTGAATTTAGACATTACTTTAAAGAGGAAACAAACAAACAAAACCAGAAATAAGCAGGAGCTATCTGTTTGGTCTTTTCTTTCAAGGTCTGATAATCTTACTGTTTCAGGCTTCTATTTACCTTAAAAGAGAGGGGTGTTGAGGATTTTTAGCTAAAACCAACCAAACAAAAAAAACCACCAAAAAAACAGTGTACTAAGAAAAATGAGGAAGGGATCATGCTGCTACGGTAAACACAGCTTTGTGTGCCTGAGCTTGTAGAGATATATGCTTCATGGCAGTTTGCTTTTTTCTTACCAGGTCTACCAGAGCTTCTGCATCTTTTGCTGCTTGACCTCTCTACTGGGGCTACATAATTTCCTTTTGGCCTCATGGCATTCTCTTCTTTGCACGCACACGCACACACACACACACACACAAAATCTTTATGTAGGTTGCATTATGTCCTTCCTACAGAAATTTTTTTAAAATAATAATTTTTAAAAATCAATCACCATCATTATCCTAAAGCCTGAAATTTCATCAAGAAAACTTCAAGCCATCCATCCTCACACAGTTATACAGTGGAGAGTAATAGCTGTACCATTGCTACCCGGCCAGTGGCAACTGTGATTACTGGTGACAGCATCTTTCTGCTAACTGTCAGCTTGACTGACAATAATGTATCATTTGCTGTAGCTTGGGAGAATAGCAGAGTATTTATTGCAAAGACAGCACTACAGATTATTTTCAAGTTTGGGTTTTTTTTCCCTTTTTTTCCTTTTCTCAGGCAGCAGAAGTCTTGTACGTAATATTGCACAAGGAAAGCAAAGTGCCTAAGGGTGTTTTTTTATGCTTCTCTATTAATCTTCCTGGTCATTCAGCTGCATTATTAGTGAGTCTTTCAGATGTTGCATGTGGCCCAGAGGAAAGATTCAAAGCATCCAGTTTTGCAAGGTAATTAAATGTTAATGTAATGGATAATCTTATTTTTACAAGCTGGAGAGGAAGACTGCTGGTAGATGATAGTTTGAAATCAACCCCAAAAATAAGATGAGTGACTAAGTCCATAAGAGAGGCTTTTAGGACAGCTGGTTTACAAAATTTTCAGACAGATGAATCCTCTAGAAGTATTTTTGTGAAGGTAAGTGATCTGCAATAATAATACCCCAGGCTGAATAAAAATATATGTTTTAAGTAACACTAATGAATGCAAAAGAAAACTTATTAGCAGAGAGTTGCATGACAAATAGGATGAGAAATAGCTCCTTTCCTAATTTTTCCAAATGCAAACAAAAACTCTATCCATGGAAAAAACATCTCTCCTGTTACCTACTTCCCACTATTTTCAGAGGTTTATTTTGCTGTTTTGTCTAACTGTATATCTTGCAGAAGACTCTGTGTCCATAAAGTTCAATATGTTATGGACAAACAATATGTAAAAGGCAGAAGATGTTCAGTTTGGAGAAGAGAAGGCTCCAAGGAAACCTTATTGTGGCCTACCAGTATCTAAAGGGGCTACAAGAAAGCTGGTGAGGGACTTTTTAGGGTGTCAGGTGATGATAGGACTAAGGGGAATGGAACAAAAAATAGAAATGGGTAGATTCAGATTGGATGTTAGGAAGAAGTTCTTCCCCATGAGGGTGGTGTGATGCTGGAACAGTTTGCCCAGGGAGGTGGTAGAATCCCCAATCCGTGTAGGTTTTTAAGGCCAGGCTGGATGTGGCTCTGAGCAACCTGATTGTGGTGGGTTGAAAGGCTGATCCTCCCACACTGGCAAAAGAAAAGACTCAGACAAATGGATTGCAAAAGTGGTGGAAAGTTTAAATGGAAGAATAATGAAAGTTTTACAGAGAACCACAAGCACCGTGACAAAAGACAGATCCCAAAGCATACCCAAAAGCATCCCACCCCCACCTGGGGGTACACTCAAAACCCCCAGGGCTCTTTCTCCTCCCCTCAGCCTTGGGCCTAGCCAGGCCCAAGAGGGGCCTCGAGGCAGCTTACCCCATTACCAGGTAGTGGTGAGGGAAGAGGAAGTACAGGACCCCCCCGCTGATGTCTTATAGGGCAGCAGGGCATTATGGGATGAAATACCTGGCTTCCTGTGCCCACCCACTGGGCTGGACCCTTTTGGGACATCACAGGTGTGACTTGTGTGGTGGCATCAGGAGTGGGCACCCAGCCTGAACCATTACACTGATCTAGTGTGGGGTGTCCCTGCCCATGGCAGGGGGGTTGGAACTAGATGATCCTTGAGGTCCCTGCCAACCCTAATAATTCTGTGATTCTGTAATTTTGTTTTAGTTAGTTTGCTCTGAATCTGCATACAAAGAATTGAAAGATAAGTACATCTTGGGCCACTTGAAGAAATAGCTAGTTGACCTGAATCCTACTATTAACTGAGCTGGTCTTCTGAGAGTTAGAAATACTGCTTTGCACCTTCAGCAGGAAAATGAGGAGTTGTCGTATATGGCTTTGGATCCTTGAAGATGATCAATTAATTCAGTGAATATACCTGAAACAGAAAGCTGGTTCTTATCACAGGAAAACATATTTCACTCAGAAAAGGCACAATAAGAAAGGCTACAACAGAATCGTAATACTGTGCACTAGCACTATGGAAAGCCACATATGTGAAGGAAAGTAGAAAATAAGCTTCATTTCTTACCTCCAGCACTTACTGTCCCTGTAGCAGATGGCTGAGTGCATGCACCACTGGACTGTCCCTTTCTAATAATTTTCTTCTCCACCCACTTTATAGCAAATGGTAGTTATTTCATCCCTCTAAACATGTCAGGTTTTGCAGAAGACCTCCAAGCCATATTTACAGAAATCCTTGAGAGTATTAATAATCCAAGTGAAAAAGTGTTTTCAAGAGCTTTTGGAGCCATTGCCAGAATTGTCACAGACTGTAGGAGCAAGGACAAACACGGTGTGGAATTTGAAAATTGTCAGAGTTTCAACCCTTCTCAACTGATATAAAGTACAAAGCAGAGTGATGGGTTTAGTAAGCGTTAGGGCTTTAAGGGAGCAAAGTGCATGTATGTCTATGCAAGCAGAGTAAAAATAGAAACAAAATCTGATTCTATAGAAAAGTGAAAGCAAGCTTTAGAAGAGCAACTAATACAGTCATTTTATCCTTCCAGAGCTTGGCTTTTTCCATTTGCATTTGTGCCAGATACTGCTGCAACTTTAATAATTGGAACTGCCATCCACCATAGCGACATTAACAACCAAACACACCTATGCATGCCAACCCTGAACAGAATAAATGAAAACAGAAAAGACTTGCTCTCACAAAGACAAAAATAAATCCTGTAAGTCTGAATATAAACCATATACTAACTTAGTACAGCCTCTACACTTTTTGCTATAAATGAAATGCAGCTGGAATTGATGGAATTACAGTAACATGAAATCAGCACAGAAGTACATCAAGACTTAGGTGTGCAATGCACAATACAACAAGGATGGGATTACTATATGGGATAACAGACTTCCTAACTATATGGCATCATATGCAAACTTCACAGATGTGCCTGGTGCAGCATGACATACTGGTATCTAAGCCAAAAGCAGAACACCTTTTGTCACACTTCTCATGCCAGACATATCACCCACACCTTAATTTGTTAAAACTCACTGATTGAAGGTCTTTCAGCATTTTCAGAATGTTTCAGACATTTTCTCTAACTAAGCCTTACAGAGCCCCAGTGCAGTAGGTAAATGTTATCATCACCATTTGTAATGATGGGAAAAGTAAGATACAGATGTTTAATGAGTTACATAGACATGGACTCTTGCCACTACATCTTCCATTCTTTCTACACCTGTTTTTAATCAATATGGCTTACTACTCTTTAAAATTGCCAAAGACATCTTTTTTTCTTCTTCTTATGTTTATTCTTAGAAACAAGAAACAGGTATGCATCAACTGTTCTACACTCCATATCTTGGCTGTCATTTTATAAAAAGTCTTCCATTCTTTGAGCCTAATAGTCATGGTTCCCCATATCAGGTATTTAACTGGTATTTACTGGTATTAATTGGTATTAACAGGTATTTCATTTCAGGCAAGCATGTAACCTCTTCCCTCTGTCATACATTAATCATACAAAGTCAATGAATAGCTCAGTCATAAACATAAAAAAAAGCAGGAGGTAAATCTACCAAGAAATAATTTGGAGTCAGTTTGGAAGTAGAGAGGTAATGTTTTCTTTTAAATAAATAAATAAATAAATAAATGTGTAAAACAATGACAGGAAGGGCTCACAAGGGCAAGGAACAAGGATGGACAGGGAGAATATACAAAACCAACAGTCCTTTGAAGATGCAGCAGGGAGAAAAGAGCAGGCCCAACCACGTGGCAGAGAACCAGGAAGCCAGCAGCAACTCTCTTAGTCCTTTCATCCCAGCAAGGCAGAATTAAAAACAGAGCAAATGGCTGCAGTGTCTTCCTTTTTATATGCTTGCTGGACAGGGAGCAGGAGTGGAACAGACTCAGTTTCCCGGGGAAACCCCTCCTCTGGGGAGAGCAAGGCTCTCACAACCCCTCCTCCCCTTCCCCCCTTCATTCAGGATGGATGTAACCCATCACAGGAACAATCATCCCTACCCTCCTCTTTCTTTGTATCTGGAATGTCCTTCAAGACAAGGCTGCCAGCCATCACTCCAGGCCAGTCTTTCTCAGCCAGGTCCTTAGATTGAGCCTACTCATGAAACTTGAGCCTTGGTGGTAAGCAGCAACCAGTATTACAATTTTTTTTAATCCACACACAGCAGTCTCAACTGGGCCTGAAGGTATATAAGGAATTAGGGAGATAAATCCTTCTAGCCTATGAAATAAAGTTTTACATACATGTAGCACAGCAAATACACTTTTAAAGGCCTATATCTTTAGAATACAACATAGGCTTAGAAGTAATTATCTGTTTATCACAGCAACAGGGGTTATTATAGAGCACCAGCTTTACCATAAGCATTCATACAGGCTTTCTGAAATCTCAGCACACGTAGAAAAGAAACAGGCCTTGAGGTCAGAAGCAAATCACTATTATACATCACCAAGGACATCATGTCAAGTACATATTTATGTGTGAAGTGGAAAGGAATTAATGAACACAAGTAGAATTCAGACAATGCATGCTCTCTGGAGCAATACAAATGAATGATGTCTTGCCACAACTACTGAGCCATATCTGTTCATGTAGGAATTACTAACACATTAACATGTCAAGTGATTTGTTAACCAGCATGATTATGAAGAGCATAACAAAAAGTTCACATAACATTTTCTGAGTTTTGTTTTTCAAGCTTTTAATTTTCTGAACAAACACTCAATAGTAAAGAGGTTTTTCAGCTATAATGAGCATTACACACAGTGTTTAAACCTTGGACCAGAAATATAATATTTAATTTTACACAACGTGTACCTGAGTATCATGCAAGGTGCTGAGAAAAATAATTAAATCCTGAATGTTCAATTGTCAATAGTCATGGCACCCGGTCATTAGTGTCCAGTTGGTTCAACCACCTGATTATTTTTTTCCTCCCAAACAGACAGGTTTTTCACTGAAGGCCAGATTTCATCACCCTTCCGTTCTGGTGGAGTACAGATAAGGCTAATCAGTATACTTTGTTATCAGGGAAAACTCTGCAGAAGACAAATTAAAGAAGACATAACCTTAACAGGAATAAACACTGAAAGAAATGTCCTGCTAAATTCTGACACTGAATTATCTTAGAATTTGAAAAATAATCTTTTACATATTTAAGAAACTACTTTCAAAATGCATAGTACAGGATCTTCTCTCTAGTGTTGTCTCAAGGAGAAGAGGATTCATTTTAACAACAGGAAGAAAGATACTATCTAGTCCTGTAGAGGTATCAAATTTATTTCTTTTTCCACTGGGAAGTGGGAACTTTTAGCCAAAGCTAATGTGACCGGTTTAGGCTGTGCCTTTAAGAAAGGGACAATTGCTGAAGACTCTGGCTGAATATTTTGAGAAACAAAGATAATCTAAACTAATTTCATTGGTAGGTTGGTATAATGCAATTTTGAGTTTTGGGTTCAGTCTGTTTGGAGTCAGTCTGTTCTTCTCTGTCCTGTGGGCTGGTCTGTCTTCTCTCTCGCTGAAGCAACTGCTGCAGAACAGAGTGATCTTGGATTAACAGAGCTAACCAGATAAGAAAACTAACTCTTGCATTCGCTTTGAGCTAACAGAATTTTCTCCTTAATTGCCTTTCTCTCTCTCTAACCCTTTTTGGTAAAAAAGGGGAGGGAGGGAGGGAGGGAGGAGGGGGGTACAGAGGGAACCCCCCTGACTTCAGGGGGAAAAAGGTCTCCTGTATTACATAGATTGCTGTATATTTCTGTATATATTGTAAATATTGTATATTTTTTTATATATTCATTGTATTCCATTTCTGCTTGTAAATATAGCTTTCATCTCCTTCTCCGGCTGAGTCTAGCTGTGGAATCTTTGGGGGGGGGGGGGGGGACTTTCTCACCCTACCACAGCTAAATTGCAAGTCATTCTCAGAGCTAGCTACCAGCAGAAGCAAAAGCTGTATGTTAAAACTGCGGTGATAGGTACCACACAGTATCAAGCCAATTGTGCAGGTACTGTGTCTGTCTGTTTATCTTTCTTCTTTAGCTGTAACTGCTCATTTAGCTGTAACTGCTCATTTAAACATAAACATGCGCATTGATGTTTATGTTGTGGATGTTCATGGTGATACAAGTAAAAATCTATGCTGTACTTTTGTGAAATCATGTGTGAAAACTCAAAAGACCAAGTTTGTAAAGTAGTTTCACAGGAAGCAAACACAGTATTTGTTTCAAGGATCCTTGGCTCAGGGGCCATTTGCGATGAATGATAAGGCACAAACCATGTTGCTGCTGCACAACAGATTCCAGAAATGCAGACAGCAGAGAATCTCAGAAATTGTCTCAGAAGTCCTTTATTACAGCATTGCAGGATCCATATATACATATATATATATATATATCTCACAGTATCACCAAGGTTGGAAGAGACCTCAGAGATCATCGAATCCAACCTGTCACCACAGAACTCATGACTAGACCATGGCACCAAGTGCCACGTCCAGTCCCCTCTTGAACACCTCCAGGGACGGTGACTCCACCACCTCTCTGGGCAGCACATTCCAATGACAAATGACTCTCTCAGTGAAGAACTTTCTCCTCACCTCGAGCCTAAACTTCCCCTGGTGCAGCTTGAGACTGTGTCCTCTTGATCTGGTGCTGGTTGCTAGAGAGAAAAGGCCAACCCCTTTCCTGGCCACAACCACCTTTCAGGTAGTTGTAGAGAGCAATGAGGTCTCCCCTGAGCCTCCTCTTCTCCAGGCTAAACAATCCCAGCTCCCTCAGCCTCTCCTTATAGGGCTTGTGCTCAAGGCCTCATATATATATATATATATATATATATATATATATATCCCCATAACAGAATCTCCAAGAGTGTCAGAAATCCCTTTTTGCCTGAAGTAGCTGATTTTTATACTATTTCTTATTTTGCACAGTAACTCACATAACCAATAGAAATATTGCTATAGAATGCCATCAGGAAGCCAGGCATAAAAAAGACAGACATAGTAGAACGACTTTCCTCAAGAACAATGGAGCAGTAGATGTTTTAGAAGTAAAGAATACAATATATTTTTGAGATTGGGGTGAACAGAAGTTGAGACTGGAGTCATCCACACATGAGGAAACATAATCAAATACTGTGTTGACACCTTCCATCTTTCAAAACAGTGTCTGAAACAAACTGCTCCAGCTGATCTGAACCTTTTGTGCATTGTGTAAAAATTTATGAGAAAGAGAGAGATTCTAGAATCAACTGGTGCCTGTCTCACCTTCCAGACATGTGCCTTCTTGCACCTCCAAGGTAATGAAGTGTGAGTTCAAAAGGTTAGATTCATACCAGTCAGCACTGAAGTCAATACTGAAACCATATCTGAAGCTGTATTTTTTAGAGCTGTTTTTGTATGAACGGTTTCAAGGACAGTAAGCAAAAAAAACAGTTTAATATTGTCCTGAAGATTATCAATAATTGCTGCAGCTAAAGACATATCAAACAAAGTTTACCTGCATACATTGCCAAGTACAAACTGTGCTTCTGTTTGATACCCATATGTCATCCCCAGGATATGTATAAATACGATTTTTGGTGAAAAATTCTTCCTGAGGCAGAGAAAAGTGAGAATCAGTTCTTCAAGAGACTGTAAAAAAAAAAAAAAAAAAAGTCAATAATCCTCAACAAATCTGACATTTATGGAGCTGCAAAAGGATTAAATAAACTGTAATATTTTTCTTGACTTCTTTGTGACTGCCATGAGTCTTAAAGCATAGTGCTGCTACATCCATGGCTCCAAGTATTCTGCCAACAATAACTCTCTTCATAATGAAGAACCTTTCCAAATATTCAAATTACTTTTGTGCTCTCAGGGATTATTTTATTTGCTAGGAAATGTTTCCTCCCTGCCTTCATGAAATGTTCTCCTCTTCTGTAATATTAATAGGATCCTTCTGTGTCTTCTTTGTAAAAATTGGAAAGAAAAAAAAACAACTGCCCTGACCTTTTGGCACTTGAACATTTAATTAAAAGCCTTTCATGTCCCTCAAAAAAACATTAGCTTTGGCAAGAACCACAGCACTGTGAGGAAATCATAAAGAAAATTTCCTATTGCAGAACTGTTTACTAAAACTACAGGGGCATACCTCAAAATCTTGTTTATTCTTGGTTTTCAAAATATAAGGCTCCACAATATAAGGATATAGAAATATTAGATTGTTCAAGGGAGGGCAAGGAAGAAGGTGAAAAGTAGCAGAGGGCAAGACTTATGAGAAGACACTGAGAATATTTAGTTTATTCAGCTTAGAAATGAGGAGACTGAGGGGTGACCTCATTGCTATTCACATCTTCCTCATGAGGAAGAGTGAAGTGGGAGATGCTGAACTCTCTTGTGTGCAGAGATAGAATGTTCAGGAATGACTTAAAACTGAGAAACAGGAAGTTCATATTGTATATTAGGGAGAAGTTCTTCACTGAGAGGGTGGTCAAGTGCTTGACCAAGAAAGTGTCCATGGCCCCAGGCTGTGACAGTTTAGGCTGTGCCTTTGTAATGGGTTGAGGCAGACCTCCTCCCCACCATGAGCAAAAATAACGACTCAGACAAACAGATTGCAAAAGTGGGGGAAAGTTTAAATGGAAAAGCAGTGAATGTTTACAGAGAGCCAGAAGCACAGTGACAAAAGAAATCCCAAAGCAGACCCAGAAACATCCCATCCCCACCTGAGGGTACACCCAAGACCCCCAGGGCTCCTTCTTCCCCCTGCTGCTAGGCTAGACTCAGCTGGCCAGATCTGAGACTGCCCATCCCCCTGGCCTTGGGCCTAGCCAGGCCCATGCCTGGGAGACATCTCCCCAGTTAGCAGATGACAGCAAGGAAGAAAGAGGAAGTGCCTGACCCCACACTGGATCTTATAGTGGTGCAGAGAATTATGGTAGGAAATACCTGGTTTCCTGTGTCCACCCACTGGGCTGGACTTCTGGACACAGGAAACACCCCCCAGCAGCAGAGGCACCCAGCCCAAACTACTACAGCCTTTAAGAAAAGGATAGCTGCAGAATTCCCCATCTGAATGTTTGGGTTTAAAAAGGAAAACAAAAGGAATATCATTCTAAATTGATTTCATTGGTAGATGAGTGGGATGTAGTTTTATGGTCTTACATTCTGTCTCAGTCTGTCTTCTGTTTCTTGGCCAGACTGCATGCATGCTGCCCCTGGACTGAAACTCATCAGATAAGCAGCTAACTTCTAACAACTTCTTAACAACTGCTTTGAACGAACAGAAATTCCCCTAACATCCTTTTTTCTACTCTTTTCTTCTAATTACCTAGTGAGAAAGGGGTGGGGAAGAGAGAGGTTGGGGGAACCTGAGGTGGGATCCTCCTTCTGAGGATTTCTGTGTTTCCTTTCTGTAAATTCTTGTATAATATTGTAAATACCGTATATTTTGTATATATTCATTGCATTCCATTATTGCTTGTAAAATACAGCTTTCGTTCACTTCTTCAGCTGAGTTCAGCTGTGCTTTTTGTTGGTGTGGTTGGGCTAAACCATCACACCACTTCACAGGCTTGTCACTGCTCAGGAAGTGTTTGAACCATCAACTTCTAGATTGCCCTGTCCTGAGTCAGGAACTGAATTTGATGATCCCCATGAGTCCCTTCCAACTCAAGTTATTCTATGATATTGTAACTTTATTACAGCAAAATCCTCTTTGTTTTGATCATGTAGTGATGGTAAGTTCTCAGAAAAAATTGTTTGTCCGCCTGAACTAATCGCAAATTTATTTCCCTTTCAATTACAAAGTCAGTAATAATAAGTGAAACCATGAAAGTGTCTTCAAATTATCTTTCCATGCAATCTGTTCTGTCAGCCTAGTTGAACTTGTGAACCATTATAAATCATCAGTGGAAGCTACATTGGTGTAAATAAGCTACCAGGACTAGTGGCATAGCTTCTGCCCCAAAACTACATTAATGAGGGTCAGACCCTATCCCGTTGTAATAAGAATAGGTCTAAACTCAGTAGAGAAATTACTCTGAAGAAGTCTAACTCCTCTCTGTGCATTTCCACTGACAGCAAATGGGAATGAATATCATCACTCTATAACAGCCTGTGAGAATGTCCCATTTTCAGATGAAAGAATTCAGGTGGTAAGTTGGTGGCAAGACTCTTAAAGGTGGATAGGCACATTCAGAGAGACATAGCACCCTTAGCAGAAATCAGCAGATGTTTCTTTAGAACATTTTTTTCCTTAGGTTTACTTTCTGGTACAAGGACGTGTCGCATGTAAGAAGTGAGTTAAATTATTTTTGCCCCTCACTTCTCATCTAACTTTTTTTTAAGCTTTTGAACTGCAAGTATGAAATTCCCATTATGCTGAGTCTTTCCTACAGTCAAGACTTACACTAATAACAAAAGAAGACTCAAGAGAGAATGGTACCTATAGCCTAATCACAATCTCAGGGAACTGGCATATCTATGCATTTTGCTGTGCCGCACAGATGCAATTATCTCACTCCAGCTGTACAATTTATTGTGACAGTTAATGAAGGACTAATACACCTGCAGAATTACACAGTTAAATTCAGAGGCAAAATCACACACAATAAAAGACCAATAACATTTACAGAAAATTATTGAACTATTCAAATGACACTATTCTGTAGACCCGGAGACCTCGCACATGCAATGGACAATTATGCCTTTACAATATTACTTGTGTAATAAGGTTACAGAATCAGGTCCTGACCAACTAACTTGAAACACAAACTCTAGCATTATGCAGAAGTTGCAGTTTAATGAAGTGTAAGTACGCTGCCAATCTTAAACAGATTAGATAGTCAGATTCACAACAAAAATTCCCTCTGGGGAGAATCTGGTCTATTTAATTCACAGGCATGTTGACAATTTCATTGTAAAATAACTTTACATGGAGAATTCATTGGATAAAATATTTCTGAGATATTTTCCTCAAAATAATAAAAGTTTAATCTTTTTAAAAAATGTTAGACATTTACAAAACTTGAAAAAGCCCCAAAGTATGACAGCAGTATACATTAAAAACAGTTTAAGGTGTCAGTACATAGCTTTTTGAACTGAATGAAAGTATGCAAAGTTACCATATACATTACTACCACTGCCTGGTCTACCTCAAACCCTTCCCTTAGGTATCAAATTTCCTTATGTTACCATCTCTATTCTCCTCCTCCTTTCCACCCTTCCAATGGTGGCCTGCATGCTTCCCTGTGACATCCACATCTTTGCTACTATAATGAAGTAAATTATGTAAGTATGTTTTTTTCCCAGCTATTGGTAAGAAGAGGAAAAATAACCCAAATAGATGAAATGTACTAACTCTAGTCTGCAGGAACTGGCACACATATATATACATGCACAAGTATACATATATGAACTGAGATCTCCAAAGCCAGGAAACTGATCAAACACTGGGGGATCTGAAATGTCAGTTTCATAAACTTGGACTTCAAAAGCACATAAATAGGAATACCAACATGGAATCACCAGGGGTAAATTTTCCTTGACAAACAGATCACATTCTATGACAATGTAACTCACTCGGTCAATGGAGATGATGGTGTCTACCCGGGCTTCTCCAAGGCTTTTGACACAGTCCTCCTCCTAGAGACACTGACATATTATGGCCTAGACAAGTGGTCTGTGCAGTGGGTGGGGAACTGGGTGATAGGCTGTAACCAGAGTGTGGTAGTAAATAGTTCTTTCTACCACCAGTCACAAGTGGGTACCCCAGGGACCAATGTTGGGCCAAACACTGTTTAATGTCTTCATAAGCAATCTGGATGTTGAGATCAAGGGCACCCTGATGAAGTTTGCAGCTGACACCAAAATGCACAAGGAGGTTGACACTCCAGAAGGGAGAGACCCCCTCAAGGAAGACATGGACAGGCTGAGTGAGTGAGCTAGCAATAATCATATGAAATTCAGCAAGGACAGATGTAGGGCCTTGCACCTGGGAATTCATAACCCAGGAGTGCAGCTCAGACTGGGACCACCTGGCTGGAGAGCAGCCCTGTGTAAAGGGACCTGGGGGTCTTGGTGGACAACAAGCTCAGCATGAGTGAACAGTGCACTGCAGCAGCACAGACAGCCAACAGGATACTGGGTTGCATCAACAAGGGCATCACCAGCAGAGATTAAGAAGTCATTGTCCCACTCTTACTCAGCACTTGTCAGACCACACCTGGAGTGCTGCTTGCAGTTTTGTTCTCCACTGTACAAAAATGTTGCAGACAGGCTATAAAGCATCCAAAGAAGGGCCACAAGAATGACCAGAGGCCTGGAAGCCCTGCCAGATGAGGAACGGATGAGACAGGCAGGTTTGTTCACCCTTGAGAAGACAAGGCTTAGGGAGACCTTATTGCCATGTACCAGTACAAAAGGGGTGGCTACCAGGAGACTGCCTTTTTTACAAGGAGTCCAATGGAAAAGACATGGGGTAATGGGTACAAGTTACTCTTGGGGAGATTCTGACTGGACTCTAGAAGAAAATTTTTCACAATGAGAACCTAGAGTGGATCCAGACGAGGGCCACAAAAGTGTTCAGACAACTGGGACATTTCTCCTATGAAGAAAGGCTGAGAGAGTTGGAATCGGTTAGCCTGGAAAAGAGAAGGCTCCAGGGAGACCTCACTGAAGCAATTTCGGTACATAAAGTGGGCCTGTAAGAGAGATGGGGAGTGTCTTATTAGCAGGGCCTGTTACAACAGGGTAAAGGGTAATGGTTTTAAACTAACATAAGGTAGCTTCAGACTAGATATAAGAGCAATATTTTTTACTATGAGGTTGTTGAAACACTGGCACAGGTTTCCCAGAAAGGTGTATATGCCCCATGATTGGAAACAATCAATGTCAGGTTGGACAAGACTCTAAGCAACCTGATCTTGTGAAAGATGCCCACACTCATTGCAGAGAGGCTGGTTAGACCAGACGACCTTTAAAGGTCCCTTCCAACCAGAAATATCCAATGACCCTATGATTCAGCTTCTCTTTCACATACTGTTTTATTTGTCAGATTCAATGGTTTCCTCATGTAAACTACAGAACTGGATCACTAGCTTAGCTTTGTTAGCACAGCATTGGTGAGCTTACATTGTTTTATTGTAGGCATATTTGGCCTCATTACACCCTCATTATTCACACTGGCAAATGACTAAAGTTCACTTTGTGTTAAAAGTATGTCTGCTCACCCAGCTGTAACAAAACAAAGGGCCAAAGCTATACCAAAAGATATTACAGAAATTAATACAAGAAAAGCAATATAATGAAGTATCATTTCAGACTGTCTCCAACTAACCAAAAAGAAAATTACATTTGAATCGACATTTGAAGTGTCAGTGCTTTACCTGCAAAACCTGCATGACTTACCAGAAGTTAGAAATTCCATGAACATTGACAGCTCCTGACCCTAATAATGTAAAAACTAATTGCAAAAAATGATGAAAAATTCCTCTGAAAACCAGGACAATGTCTCACAACCAGTTGCACATCTTCACAAGGTGAGGCAGAAAATTTTGTTAAGCAAGAAAGAAGCTGTATCTTCCAAATGGAAGGTAATAACGCTTATAGAATGGAAAGAACAATGCCTATCCATGCATGTAAATTCCTAAGGTCTGCAACATTTTCAACCTCTACCCTTTTGCCATCCTGTTCTAGTTTTGAGCCATGAGCTGCCCGGGGCAAAACAACAGAAAAGATATTTTCACCCCTTCCAAGGTGTAAAATAAGAATGTTCCACACTCGATTCAAAGTTTAAATGTAAATTCTATTTACAAATATATACAAAAAGTACTCAGGTTAAAAGGAATACATTCACAAATTAGGCTTAGTTCCTCACCTGGTCCTACCAGCCCAAAGCCTTCCAGAAACCTCCACCCCACTCAGCCTCAGCAGACCCAGGAGAAGCCAAACTGCCCCTGCCCTCTCCTAGACCCAGGTCTATTGCAGGCTTCAACAGGGCCAGTGGCATAGCTGGAAATTCACTGCCAGTCAAGGCTGGGAGAAAGACTCTCCCCCACAAAAGATAACAGAGACCAGAGAGGAGAGAGAGGAGATTTGGCTGTACACTCCCTTAAGTAGAGAAATACAGGAAAACAGAATAGAATAACAGATTACAATATCCTGGGACGAACTGCCCATCCCTCTGGGACTCTCTAGCCTCTGGAGGACTTTTCTTTATGGTTATACCAATTAACTCTTGATTTCCCTTAATCTACAACACAGTGCTTTCTGCAGTAGTGTTCATGCATAATATTCTCTAGTTTATAAGATGCTGAAGAAACAGGGTGGAGGAAAAAACACAGACCAAAAACAAACTCGAAAAAATGTGGAAGTTAATATCTTACATAAACCTTTCTAAAACAAAGAATTTCTAGAATAAAATCCTACATCTTTGGAATTCTAGATTTTCACATCTTTGAAAATCAGGCAGCTTAGGGGAAGTTCCCTTTCACAGTACTTAGTGTTTGAACACTAGCATCACAGAAATCCATGAACATGCACACCATGGCCACTGTCAGGCTGACAGATAGCTTATCAATCCAAACTGGCCAAACATGAGATGACACCAGGCTGGCAGAGATGGTTTCAGGCAATGTGAGAAGTCTGTCTTGTGCAACAGGATCTGATACATTAATAAATAAATGGGTTCACAGAGCATGATTCATGACATAGGATAGCACAGGACAAATTACAGGCAATGCATCTACACAGTGAAACAGAGCATGGTGAACAGATCCCTGAACTATCAAAGACCTGTAACAGCAAGCAACAACACTGCAACTCAGCTCCTTGCAGACTTTAATGGACCGAACCTAGACACACATTCAGCTGCATGTGGTGCTGCAGTAGACAGATTCATTGCTTCAGATCTCCATCAGCTCAGATCTTCTCATCTCAAGCATCTCCATTTCTTGTGTAGGCACAGGTGGAAAGATTAAATAAGTATCAATTTAGACTTGCCTTCTGACACAAAACTCTTGTTTCTTTTATAAAACTGTGAGAAGAATAGTAAAACAAACAAATTCAGAGGCAAGAAAACTACTCAGAGGAATAATGATAGCAACTTTCACCTCAACAGCTAGGTCACTGGTTCAAAAATCATTCAAATCACTTGTGACTGAAAATCATTAGTAGTTGACTCCACTCAATGAGCTGGTGCTCCAGGTCAGAGTAATTGCTGCAGGACTAGAACCATCATTAGTGGTTCCATTAGTAAAGAGAGAGAGAAAGGGAGAGAAAGAGAAAAGAATTAGCAGCCTTGGTTTCATTAGTGCTGCTTCCCAGTACTTTGAGGAATCCTGTACTGCTGAGGCCTGATTTAGCTGCCCAAACAAAGCATCATTTGATTAATGCCACCTGTTCAGCATCTGCATCTGCATCTCTAAAAAGACACAGTTCTCCCTTGGGTCTTAACTGTCACATCTACCAGCACCATGTAGATAAGACAAATAACCTTCGTCATCTTGGCTCCAGCAATGTATGTCCATCTGGGGACAGCTGAGTCAAGTCCTTTCCATTTCAGCCTCCCTTCAATGCTTCCAAATAGGAATTCCAACCTCAAAGGCTTTTGAGTTACTGGTAAGCTCCCTTTTCCTTGTTTCTCTCATTGTCAAGGGTTAGGGCTGGGCAACAGACATTCTGTATTAACCCCTCTCCCTTCACAAAGGAGAAGAGAAAGGGAATAAGGAGAGATACTTATAAACTGGAAAAGAAAAATAAAATAGCCTTTATTGGGAAAAAAATATTAGATCATAGATCCACAATATCAAACATAATTCCCCCTGATAGCAATTATGTCACTGCCACCACTGATGCTGTGGACGGGCATTGGAGTGGACTCAGCAGCAAATGGGAATTGGATTCAGGTGCTGAATTCTGGAACTGGATTCAGGAACCCTGGATTGGGATCAAAGGCAAGACAACAGACAATCCTCCTCAGTTACACAGAAGAGACTGAGCTGAAAAGTAAAATCAATGAACAGAATTAGTTCTGTTCTAACTCAAACCAGGACAATCATGTAAACCACCATAAACCATGCAGGTATGGGGAAATATAGTAAGAAAATTCATGTATATTAATGATGAAAACTAGATACATAGCAAATATCTACCTGGAGATCTGTTTCTTTGGAGATATTTTATAGCCTGAAATCTGCCACACTTTGGCATAAAGAATTTACCTACTTTTAGGGTGGTATTTGTCCTATAGAAAGGTTGTATCTGAACATTTCAATATCAGAGAAATAAACTGAAGAAGCTGAGCTGGGAAGTTGCACCAGGATCAACAGCCAGGTGTAAGATTTACAATAGTTCTGTGTGGCTGGGCATGCTGATGGCTTTCTGGTACATGAACTACAGCATAACATGGCTGAGCTAGGATTTTAAATTCAGTGATCTGTCAAGTGAATGATAGATGCAGACAAGGCAAGGTGAAAATTGTATGAATTTACCTGCATCCAGTGAAAAAAATAATCTCATGGTGGAAAACACAACCGTTAAGAGAAGATGTTTCACACGTTTTCCAAGGGAACGCTGTGAAAATGCCAGATATTAATGACCATGAATCTGCTGTGAAGCAAGAGCAATGTTTCTAAAATGGCTATAAACACAGGAATCCTGTGTTAAAGATTTATTACAAAGCATCTTTCTTCCTAGTAGTTTCTGGTAGCTCTTAAAATACATTTGCTTATGTGACTGGATTCTTTATACCAAAATACCCTTATGTACATGTATTCATGATAATAGCATGGAAAGATCACCTGACATGTTCCATTGGGTCTTTTAACATTGCAATGATTTTCCTAATGTCTGCTAGTTTAGTTTGTCTGTCTCTTTTAAAATCTCTCTTTCTTAAATATTTCTCTCGCTCTTTAAGCAGAATGTTTTAATCCAACTCCAATTCTTTAGATTTTACAAGAAGGTTATTATAGCACATAAAACATATGGTCTTACTTCAGCTCCAAGTATACATAAAATTAGTCAAAACAAAACACTACCTAATCACTACCAAAACATGTGGTTCTGTCAGTAATTTTTGCTCAGAGGCATCTTGTGACTAATTTAGCATGAAAATGCATTTTGTTTCCTCATTCCACTCTTATCTTCATAGGTCACATGACAGGAGAACACAAAATTGCAAGCTGAAGTTCACCCTTTCTGCCTCACTGTGTCCCTCGCTTATATTTCATTCAAGGTTGTCTCTGTTTCCAAGATAATGGTTGTGTTCAGAGACTGGGAAATCTATTTTCAGAATTTATATTGCCTTTTGGAATTACAGAAATATATAAATCTCACCACACCAGTGGAAACAAAACCTTCAAAGCAATATAGACACAGTATTGGAAACCTGAGATAATTACAGGGTCTTCTTCACAATAAAGACTTTTTTCTATTTATTTTTCTATATGAGAAGGTAAAAAAAAAAAAAAAAATGCTTGTGGGCACGTCTATGTTTACTGCAAATCTGCTCTTCCAGAGACTGAATTCAAACACTGATCATGGGTGGCTTCCTGTCCCCCTGACTCTGCTTTGTGACACCAGGAAATCACTACTTTCAAGGCAATGCTCAGACACATTTCAAGGGATAATTTTCTCCCAAGACCACACAACATAAAGATGACATACATTGATTTTCATAGAATCATGGAATGTATCAGGTTGATAGGGACCCTTCCAACCCCCCTGCAGTCAGCAAGGACATCTTTAGATCAGGTTGCTCAGGGCTCCACCAAGTTTGACCTAGAATGTGTCCAAGGATGGAGCCTCCACCACATCCCTGGGCAGCCTGCTCCAGTACTACACCACCATCATTGTGAAGAACTTCCTCCTTATGTTTAAACTAAATCTACCCCTCTCTAGTTTAAGACCATTGCCTCAAATCCTATTGCTAAACAGTCCCTCCCCAACCTTCTTGTAGGTCCTTTTCAGACATTGAAATGTTGCTGTAAGTTCTCCCTGGAGCCTTCTCATCTCCAAGATGAACAACCCCAACTTTTGCAGCCTGTCTCCATAGGCGAAGTGCTTCAGCCTTCTGATTATCTTTGTGGCCCTCCTCTGGACCCATTCCAGCAGTTCCATGTCTTTCCTATGTTGAGGACCCTTGAGCTGGACACAGCACTCCAGATGAGGTCACATCAAGACAGATTAGAGCGGCAGAATCACCTTTCTCAGTCTGCTGGTCAGGCTTCTTTTGATGCAGCCCAGGATGTGATTGGCCTTCTGGGTTGCAAGTGCATATTGCTGGCTTGTGTCCAGCTTCTGATCCACTAGTACCCCCAAGTCCTTTTCTGCAAGGCTGCTCTCAATCTCATCATCCTCCATCTTGTATTGATAATGAGGATTGCCCCACCTGAGGTGCAGGACTGTTTTAGTTTGTATATATTTGTTGGCTGGAAATATGATAAAATATTAATATGATTTATTAAATATCAAAATTCGTTTTCCTGAGCCAATTTGATTGAGGTTCATTTGCCTGGTCGATGATAGGTTGATTACACATGGTAGAAGGTTAATAAACAGCAGAATAACAGTCTAGAACAATCAGAACTTGGAATAGAGAGGAACAAACTGGAATCTCCCTATGCACATGAAACCAAACAGCAATGCTGCCTCGGATGGCATAGACAGAGCACCTCGAGTTCACAACAGAGCTAACCAACAGGTCACAAGCTATAAGCCTCAGAAATAACCAGGTAAATTAGCATTAAGTTACTCACGAACCACTGAGCTGCTAACTACTAAAACCTTTGCTGAATGAAGAGATGTTTTGAGTTCGTAGTCATAGTCCAAAGGGCAGTGTTCAAAAATCAGAGGAAATGAGAGAGCAGGCTGCTGTAGTGGAGGCCCAGCTCGAGCACTACGCAGCTAAAACAAAAGATGCTAATTGCTCTGAAGAAAGGAGCAAGTAGGGTGCTTGTCACCGCCTTGAATCTCATTAACGAACAGGGGAGAGATAAGGGAATAACGAGCATGCGAGGAGTGAGAGTGTAAGGAGCAAGGAGCATTCGAGGTCTGCCCCTATAAATTTCCCTTTTGAAAAGGGAACAGCCCAATGGCACATCAGCCATTCAAATCCCACCAGTCAATTCAAAATGTTTATGTGGTGAGCAAACTGCACACGCCTTCTCTCATGGCGTCTGACACGTGCAGTCACCTCTTTGAAACATGAGGCTTAGGGATTGGGTTCAGCTTCTACCCCCCTCCAGGTAGCCTTAATGGTGCCTGCCTATTGGTTCCTCAACCTCAATCCAGACCCTGTAACAGAAAGGGAGGAGAGAGGGGCAGTGGCTCGAAACAGATGTAGCTGTCTTGTTAATGCCTATTCCAGGAAAAGGACCTTGCACTTTACCTTATTTACCTCATGGGGTTCTCCCAAATCCAGCCTGTCCAGGTCCCTGTGGATGGCATCCCATCCCTCAGTCTTGTTGATTGTACCATTCAGCTTTGTATCGTCTGCAAGCTTGCTGAGGGTGTACTCAATCTCTCTCTCTGTAACATTGATGAAGATATTGAACAGCACTGGTCCTAGTATGGACCCCTGAGGGACACCACTTGTCACCCTTCTCCACCTGGACACCGAGCCATTGACCACTACTCCCTGGATGTGACCATCCAGCTAATTTCTTATGCGCTGAACAGTCCACCCACCAGATACATACATCTCCAGTTTAGAGAGAAGGATGTTGTGTGGGACTGTGTTAAAAGCTTAACAGAAGTCCAGTTTTGCCCCCTTCTAGTCTGTTCAGCCTTCCAGCACTACCCCAGCAGGTTTTGTAACAACAAGGTACTTACACCACATCCCAGGGCAGATGAAAAAAAATCCCTTAGCTTTATACTCTAAAAATACCACACTGAAGAGTTGCAGTTCAGTCCTCATGTTACTTCATCTGCTTTGAACTGGAAAAAGCAGACCAAAAAATTATTGCATTTGAGGGTCACGGTAGAGCCATACTAAATCCAAAGAACTTCTGCACCCAGGTGCAACACAGCAAGAAAGCAGATGCCTGCACTAGGAGATAGCTTTCTGAGCAGTGGGATAGAAAGCTGGCAGTAGAGCATGGCATGGGAATGGCATGGGAATGGTCTTCATCATGGAACTTTCAACAGACGAAGAAAGAGCTCTGCCTCAGGGCTTTCACTTTCCTCCTTTTCTGGAGAGCTGGCTGCTGAAGTGGAGGTCACAATCAGCTCCACAAATGATTGTTATAATTTGGGCTACCAGTCAGCCAAGCCACACTGGCTGATACTAACGGCAGTCAGCAGTACTATTTATGGTCTAGTTAGTTTAATGTACACCAGGATAACTGTAAAAGAGAATTGGCCCATTTATGGCATTTGGGCTTGAGTTTGGCAAGGGTGCAGGCCCTCTCTTGTGCATGCCACAGTGAAAGGACATGTAGCACAAGTAGATGCAAAGTCAAACTGTGATGCAACATTAATGTGTGACGACATGCAACAGCTGTCAGAGGTTTCAGGCCAGAAAGCAGACATAAGTGCAGCTTTTAGATATAGAGATAAATCCTGATTAATGTAACTCCACAACAGTGTGTGAGCAGTGTAAAACTGTAAAAGAGATCAATACAATACAATAAAAAATACAATACAATAAACCAGGTTGGAAGAGACCTTCAAGATCGCGTCCAACCTATCAACCAATCCAACGCACCTCAGTAGTAACCTTTGACATTCCTGACATAAGTCAGGAATTATAGTGTGAATCTGATATGAGAAAATCAAAGCAGAGTTCTAACATGACCAGTTTTAAAAGGAAAACATTTTATCATACACACGTGTATTTTCTATTTGCTTGTATTTTTTCACCAGATTTTATGAGTAAAAAGAATCCAACCATTGTGTTGCTGTGGAAACCAAAATAATGGTGTAATCTTGTGACATAGTGTGACACATAGAATTAACACCACTGAATTGAATTTAATAACACTGTTAACATCAAGCTTTGTCTTAAATCAATACTTAATTTTCTTGGTCATCTTACAGATTAGTTGTAGCCATTATATCTCCAGGGAATGCCAACCATCCCATGGAGGGTCAGAATACTTAATCAATATTTTTCAGGACTTCTAATGGTCAAAATATTCTTTAAAGTTGTATAACTTCAGCTTCCATTAATATTTTTTGTATGCTCTGAAGTCATCCCTCACATTCTGTATAAATAATAGTCAGTTTTACCCATATAAGCTCATTGATACTTATAATATATTACATGTATAATTTCTAAGCCTAGAATAAACATAACCTACTTTTGGAAGGCATCAAAAATAATAATCTCCAATGTGTCTCCATAAAAATAAGATTCTACAAACACTACTTTCCCAGAAAACTAATTTCAAATGGAAGTCAGAGCTTCGCTTTAGATTACTCATGGCAAAATTCTACTGCTCAAAGTTCTTCCATATTCTACTTCAATCCAGTTTTTACTTGGAAGTATCTCACAATTACAATTACAAGCAAAATGAAATTAAGAAATGGAGCGCATCATAAGATGCACTTTCACCCTTGCTTTGGAAAAAATTATTTGTGAAAATCCACTGTTGCAGCAACAGAGAAGCCACCCCTTGGATGAATATCTCCTGAGGCAGCATGTAGGCACTGCAGAGAGCATGACCACATACCAGGGGATCAGCCGGTCACACCAGGTGGAGAATCATCATCAGATACTCACACAGTGTTGCTGCCATACCTGGGACCCACCAAGAAACTGCACCAAATATGTAGGGTCCTTGAGCTAAGGAAGTGTGTAACCTTATGGGATGGCTCAGATATCTGCTACCACAAAAGGAAGGGTGAATCCATCATGTCGCTTCATACACAGGCACACATCAAAGAGTCTGTTCAAGCTGTGAACAAGCCTTCCCTGTCAGGGTCCCATGCATTTAAGAAAATTGTGCCTGTACAAAATGTGCCAGTGCTGAAAGCACCAAAATGGACACAAGCTTGGTTAGGGAGAGTCCTACAGCATCTGCAATTAAGAAACTTGATGCTGGGAGTGGAATTTGCACTGCCTGCAGCCCTTCAGGAATCTGAACAAAGCTGTTTCCTCCTCAGGGATTCATAAATTTGCTAAATTATTCTTGCATAGGCAAGCACAAACAAACATTTGTGCAGAATAAATGCTTTGTGGTGTAAGGAGCAACAATTTCACTCAGTAACTAACATCATAAACTGGCTGAGATAAGAATATACAATTAGGTTATGTTATGGCAGAAGATCAACTTTGTATTTTTGCCTTTGCCAGTAGACTGACTTCACACATGGAATTAATGCATTTGAGTGCATTCTGTAAAAGAAAAACTGAAAGGGCCTGCTAGGAAGATAGCACATGCTGTATGGGTTTGGCCAACATCAATCAGGTCACAGCAAATTCTTAGGAAGGTATTTATGAGAGCACGTCACAGAAGGACCCTTTTTTATATTACACTTGATTTCTAGCAATCAATGATTTATGAACTGCCTGATAGAGATGTTTGAAAACTAAACTTAACATCTACTGACAAATGTGCATGGTTAATGAACCCAAAAGTCAGGGATGTAATGGAATGCTACAGGGAATCTTTGCTGGATTTGTATACAGAGATTGCACTGTAACTACTCATCTATCTGTAATTGTTGGACAGGGAGTTTAGTCCCTTATTTGCATAAGCTATACAATTACCCTGAAAAAAAAATATTCCAAATTGTCAGCATAAAAGTGTTTTGGTCCTCCATCAGTTTGGCAGGAAAATAAGGAGAGAGAAAACAAAAGAGCAGATGGTAAAAGAGATACACCAACATGTTGTATGCAACAGTGAATGAAGATGGAAATCTTTTATTTACTTAAAAATGGTAGGCAAAGGAGATCTTTAGTTCAATACATGAGGCAATGTGAGCTTCCTGAACAGAGAAACAAGGGGATATTTTTCTGGGTTTCTTTCTACTATTGAAAATAGTAAAATATGATCCATAGAGCTTACTGCCTTTGACTGCAAAAAGAGATTTAAGTTATTCATGCTACATTTACTTTTTATATTCAATCTTGAGTAATCATGAGAGTAGCTGGTGATGTTGCCACAAAAGAGCACAAAATGTGGGAGAGCTCCTACAGCCTCAGGAGGCAGGTATCAGTGCCGGATGGGTAGTGCACATAAGCATGCACTAAAAAGTTCTGAAGGCTAAAACAAAGTATATCATGTGCAAGTGTTCATATTTCAGGTAAGTCTGAGCTGAGGGATTTTCCTCTTTCATATGCCTGGAAGGTTATATCCAAAGTCACTTTAATGTTGGCAACAGCATAGCCTCAGTGGAACGCAGTCTTCATTTACTGTATTTAAATATTGTAGCCAAAGGATTTTTCTTAAATATTCATTGTTTGTTCAACCAAATCACTATTTACAGAATTTATTGGGATTTTAGTGCCTTCAAGAGTCTGCTTTTTTCCCCAGGTACACTGCTGTCTACTGTGTGAAGTAAATGAACAATCTATTCCAGTTCTGGAGCCCCTATTACAAGAAGGATATGGATGTGCTGGATCGTGTCTGGAGAAGGGCAATGAGGATGATCAGAGAGCTGGAGCACCTCTGCTGTGGAGACAGACTGTGAGAGTTGGGGCTGTTCAGTCTGGAGAAGAGAAGGCTCTGAGGAAACCTTATTGTGGCTTTCCAGTGTCTGAAGGGGGCCTACAAGAAAGATGGTGAGGGACTTTTAAGGATGTCAGGTAATGATAGAACTAGGGGGAAAGAAGCAAAAATAGAAAGAGGTAGAATCAGATTGGATGTCAGGAAGAAGTTCTCCACCATGAGGGTGATGAGAAACTGGAACAGGTTGCCCAGTGAGGTGGTAGAAGCCCCACCCATGGAGATTTTTAAGGCCAGGCTGGATGTGGCTCTGGGCAACCTGATCTAGTGTGAGGTGTCCCTGCCCATGGCAGCGGGGCTGGAAGTAGATGATCCTTGAGGTCCCTGCCAACCCTGACAATTCTGTGATTCTGATCTGTAGTTTCCATCTCAAACTTTCAAACATTTGAAAGAAAACCACTATCATTCTGTTCTTTAGAGCCAGGATGAAGATGCAAACCATGTAAATTATGTTCCAGTAAAAGGGGGTTAACTATGGGTGTAGGTGTCCAGTCAGATCTGTGGAGTTTTCACACTGACATTTTGAGAGGAATCCTTGTACATCATGCAGTACCTGGGATTAATGGTTAACAGTAGTAACCTTGGGTCAGAAAGGACAGATATTATATCCTGTCATGCAATCAAAGGAAAAATATTACTTTCTGTGTCTTAATTATGTTTGAAATTTTAGGTAATTCCTCTTTTACTTGTTTTTACATTTTTAAGCCTAGAAACAAATAGCACTGCAGCGGAGAAGCAATTTCATGGTACTCAGTACTTATGAAACCAAATTGTTGTAAGTCAATATTCTTCCTAGGTTAATAGGCATTAGATGTAAATGTATTATTTGAAAACATCTTGCAAACTGCTTGAATAAAGCATACCCAAAATTCAGCCTTCACCAAGACATTGAGGAGGGCTGATTGTCATAGTTAATATATGACCTCAGCACTATTGAAATATATAATAAATACATTGACTTAAAGCAATTAATTTTATCATGCTTTTACATCCATATTAAATTATGTGATAGACAAACTAAACAGAGAAACTAGAAAAATGTATCTAAGTGTCCATTCTATTATATTCAACCAGCACACTAAGCCAAGGCAAACACAATAAAGTACTTGAATGTGTTTCAGGGAAACAGAGTGTCCCGAAGGGACAAAAAGCCTCAAAAATCCTCTGAACCAGACAGTGAGGCAGGAGCTAGTAGGTCTGGTTTTTCAGGTCTGTTTTTTCATTGCCCAGGCTTGTCTGAACATGTCCTGGAGCCCGAGTGGGCCAGGTGGGTGTGCTTCTGGACACGTTTGAAGAAAAGCCTTTCTATAGATTGCAATACCAGGGTTTTATCCCTAGATCTGTGCTGCTACTGGCCATTATTGTCTTGGGAAATCTATAAGTATCAGCACAAAGAGCCAGAGCCTTGCCTTGCAATAGTCCACGCTCTGGAAGGAACCACAAGCCTCGCTTGGAAGCTTGAGTCAGTTTACCCAGACAGGTCAGCAAAGACCCCTCGCTATTTTAGCGTTGTAAAGCCCAGGAGCAGACAGACGTGCCTTGCCGGGCCAAGAGGCAAAACCCCAGAGGAGCTGAGTTCCCAGGGCAGTTTCGTTTGATTGGAGCAAGGAGTGAGCGCTGCTGCGAAGGATTGCAGCAGAGGAACCTCTTTTCTACAAAGCTTTCAGCTACAAAGCCTTCAGGAATAAATCCTGTCTCAGCAATAAGCAGCAGACACTAACAGAAAGTGAAACTCTGCTCCTGCAGCTTCCATGTGGTCAGTGCCATTTTGGTTTTGTCTAGATCTTAACGTGTGTCACGAGGTATCAGGATCAGTGAAGAATTACAATATCTGATTTTTATAAGCATCTATTGAAGGTCTGTTGCCCTGGGGAATTCTGGAGTTCCTCCCCACCCCGTTGTGGGCCATCGCGGGCTGCATTGCCGAGGTTCCTTTTCTTTACAGTTTAAAGTGCTGTTTGCTGTTTCTGGATTTTTGTACATATTGTTTAAACTGTTACTTGTTCCTGCTGGTGAGGGATCTGTTCCACAACCAAACACCTCGAACCTGTAAATAGGTTTTATTAATTTTTGTGATAATTTTATGATTAATAAAATTATTAATATTTTTATTAATTGTTCAACTTATTGAATATTTAATAGCCTTTTACCAACCATAACACAGGGCCAGCACAAGCCACATCTTTTCTGTTCAAAATTTTGGCTGGAATAAAAGTTCTCCAGTATCCCTGAAAGCAGATACTTGACTGCCTTCTGAATGCAATGTATGCAAAGAGAACATCCACCTGGACTGTTTCATATTGAAATGTCCTAATCATATTACTCATTCTGCTTTATATTTTTCATATTGTTGTGGTTTGAGCCTTAACTGGAACTTAAGAGCTCAGATGGCAGCAAGACTTAGAACTCCTCCCCTACTCCCCAACTTGCGGGTGGGGGGGAAGGAAGGAACCAAGTCCACCTAGATCAGGTTTCCTTAATCCCCAAGGAGAGCAGGCTTAATAACTGGCAAATTAATTGTTTGTTGTCAACAAAATCAGTAATTCACCTTGAGTACTGTGTCCAGTTCTGGGCCCCTCAATTTAAGAAGTACATTGAGACACTTGAACGTGTCCACAGAAGGGCAATGAGGCTGGTGAGCACAAGCTCAAGCACAAGCTTTATGAGGAGAGGCTGAAGGAGCTGGGGATGTTTAGCCTGTGGAAGAGGAGGCTCAGGGGAGACCTTATTGCTCTCTACAACTACCTGAAAGGAGGTTGTAGACAGACGGGGGTCGGACTCTTTTCCCTGGCAACCAGCACCAGGGCAAGAGGACACAGTCTCAAGCTGTCCCAGGGGAAGTTTAGGCTTGAGGTGAGAAGAAAGTTCTTCACAGAAAGAGCTGTTGGCCATTGGAATGGGCTGCCCAGGGAGGTGGTGGAGTCACCATCACTGGAGGTGTTCAGAAAAAGATTGGACGTGGCATTTGAAGCCATGGTTTAGTTAGTCATGAGATTTTGGGTGATAGGTTGGACTTTGGGATGATCTCTCAAGTCTTTTCCAACCTTGCTGATTCTGTGATTCTGTGATTTATAAAAGGAAGAGATGCTTCATAAATGCCATGGAAAACTGGATATTGATAGAAGTAATGTTCCCAAATAACTTCCAAGTCTGAGCTAATTTCTCTCTAAAATGGCATATGAAGAAACCCTTCTCTGGGTTAAAAACTGGCTGGACAACCAGGCACAGAGAGTGGTTATGAATGGTGTGGCATCCAGTTGGTGTCTGGTGACCAGTGGTGTCCCCCGGGGATCAGTACTGGGCCTAGTTCTATTCAACATCTTTACTGATGACTTGGGTGAGGGGATCGAGTCTACCGTTAGTAAATTCACAGATGACACCAAGCTGGATGGGAATGTGGATCTGCTGGAAGGGAGGAAGACACTTCAGAGAGGCCTGGACAGGATGGGTCAATGGGCTGATGCCAATGGTAGGAGGTTTAACAAGGCAAATATAACTCCATGCAGTGCTACAGACTGGGGGATGATTGGCTGGAGAGCAGCCAGGCAGAGAGGGAACTGGGAGTGCTGGTTGACAACATGCTGGACATGAGCCAACAGTGTGCCCAGGTGACACAGAAGGCCAATGGCATCTTGGGTTGTATTGGAAATAGTGTGGCCAGCAGGACTAGGGATATAATTCTGCCCCGGTACTCAGCACTGGTGAGGCCTCACTTCAAGTACTGTGTGCTGCTCTGGGCCCCTCACTTCAAGAAAGATATTGGGGTGCTAGAGTGGGTCCAGAGGAGAGCAGCGAAGTTGGGAAGGGGCTGGAGGGAAAGTCTTATGAGGAGAGGCTGAAGGAACTGAGGTTGTTTAGGCTAGAGAAGAGAAGACTCAGGGGGGACCTTATCACACTCTACAACTACCTGAAGGGAAGTTGTGGTAAGGTGGGGGTTGGGCTCTTTTCCCAGGCAACTTGTGACAAGATGAGAAGGTATGGTATGAAACTGCACTGGGGACAGTTTACACTGGATGTTAGGAAGCACTTTCTCGTGGAAAGGGTAATCAAACACTGGAATGAACTGCCCAGGGAGGTGGTGGAATCACCATCCCTATAAATGTTTAAGGAAAGACTGGATGTGGCACTTAATGACATGGTCTGGTCAGTGTGGTGGTGCTAGGTCATGGGCTGGACTTGATGATCTCAGAGGTCTATTCCAGCCTCAATAATTCTGTGATTCTGTAATTGTGAAGTAAATAAGAAAGTGGATTTCAGCATACCTTCAGGGACCCAAATTCCAAACTCACACCCTGATCTGAGAGAACCCATTCAAATGCAACTACAATATTTGGACAACACCTAATGAACAGAAATCTCAGTTAATGTGAATAATGCAACAGAAACCCCAAAATGGTGCAAGTTTCACTTTATGAAATTTTGAAGGCATGCATGTTGCATCAACACATTTGTGTAGCAATATATGGAAGATATATAGACAGTATGCAGAAACAAGGATCACATGTGATGCAAGTTCTCAGTAGTGCCAAAACCAGTAAAGATTTGGAAATTAAGTATCAGACTGATTCTAAAGAAGATGTTAAACAGAGATACAAGAGAGAAGGAGACTGAAGATGGGTTTTGAAAAGTAAGGCTGCTGTCAAAAAAAGCTTGAGTAAGTAACATCTCTGAAAGCATGGAAAATTAAACTTGGATTTTTGGAAGTGATATGAGTTGAAGACAAAGAATATTATCACATTCAACCTGATTGTTAAAAGGAACATTTTTTTACCAGCTGGAAAGTTCTTTAATTTATCTGACGTGGAGGTGGATTTTAACAACCTCTGTGACTCCTCAACACTGTTATAATTCCACTTAAATTTTAGCTCCTATCCAACTCTGTCTGTAGGAAGCATAGGTTGTACTTTTCTCTTCCTTGTTTTCCATGTTTCACTTGCAGCACACCTGTATCCAGATTTATTCTCTTCCTCTACTTTTAGAGGGCTGAAAAGCTCTCTTCAACTAACATTGCTCACTCTACACATATACTGCAACAGGTGAGCTGTAAACGAAAACTATCTTGTCAGAAATCTTCCCAGTTATCTACAGCTGACACACATGACACTGAGCCTCTTCTTTTATACTGTTTCCTTCCTATATTAATAGAATGAATAGAATAGAATAGAATAGAATAGAATAGAATAGAATAGAATAGAATAGAATAGAATAGAATAGAATAGAATAGAATAGACCAGGTTGGAAGAGACCTTCAAGATCATCGCGTCCAACCTATCATCCAACACCACCTAATCAATTAAACCATGCAACCAAGCACCCTATCAAGCCTCCTCCTAAACAACTGCAATGATGGTGACTGCACCACCTACCCAGGCAGCCCATTCCAATGGGCAATCACTCTCTCTGTGTAGAATTTCTTCCTAACATCCAGCCTAATCCTCCCCTGGTGCAGCTTGAGACTGTGTCCTCTTGTTCTGGTGCTGGTTGCCTGGGAGAAGAGACCAACCTCCGCCTGTCTACAACCTCCCTTCAGGTAGTTGTAGACAGCAATAAGGTCTCCCCTGGGCCTCCTCTTCTCCAGGCTAAGCAACCCCAGCTCTCTCAGCCTCTCCTCAATAGGTCTTGTGTTCCAAACCTCTCACCAACTTCTTTGTTGCCCTTCTCTGGACACATTCCAGCAAGTCAACATCTTTCCTAAACTGAGGGGCCCAGAACTGGACACAGGACTCAAGGTGTGGCCTAACCAGTGCAGTGTACAGGAGCAGAATGACCTCCCTGTTCCTGCTGGCCACACTGCTCCTGATACAGGCCAGCAAGGAGCCTTATTCTGAGCAAAGCACTTTTCTTTCCACCTGACTCAGATTCACCCACAATGCAAGCTGTAATGTGCAAAATATCCTACCAAAATGCAGAAGCAATATGAGTGGAGTCACTGCGGTTTTGTCCATCTGTCACTCCAACCCTAATAGTTTTCTGCTTTTCATTTTCCCTCAAGGTTTTTCAATTCTCCAAAGGACTGCTACTCGACCTGTGACACTTATAATAAAGAGCAGGATCTGCTTGGTGATCTGCGGGCTTCCCAAGAAACTTGAAGTGAGGTAGCCAAACCTCCATCAGGGAACAGAGGTTGTAAGGTAAAAGGCAATTGCCAAGGCACTGGGATGATCTACATTTTTTTTGTTTCAACACACATGTATTTCAAAGTCTACTGTGTGGATATCTAACCCATATGGGCAAGTATTTATGTGAAAAGAGAGCATCAGTTCTATTGTTCATAAATTCTACTCGAGTGATTCTCAGACCTCAATCTGAGGGCCATCTCATACACCTGGCAGCCAAAGACATTTAACTTCTGGCAGCAGCACCATTATTTGTCTGCAAAAATCAATAATTAATAGGAGAAAGAGAGGCTACATAAAACTAAAAGAAAAACAGTAAAATCTCTAAAATACAGGAAATAAAACACTCTGTATTTTACTATGCCAAAAATGTAATTCAAAGATGCTTACACCCAGTAGTCAGTTTAATGGCAACAAATCACCAAGATCATAGTTCTGCATAGCATGCAAGTACTGAGGTCTTACCTTGTTGCCTCACCAAGTAATTTTTCTGTGGGGGCAAACAAGCAGCTGAATAAGGACTGTTTAAGATTGAAGAATACTTTGAGACTAATGGATTTAATTTCTATTTTCCCTGAATTCAGCTGACCCTGTCAGTATCTCCACAGAAAATTTTACCTGGTTGGGTTAAACACCTTTCCCACTCAAAGATCACATATAACAGCAGAGTCACTTGGTTTTAGGAAAGAAAGACAAGGTGTCAGGAAATTAGTAGTGGTGTCCAAGTTTCAGCATGGAAAGCTCAATCACATAATGACCTCATGGACAACTGGATTTATGGAGCCCAAATCTAAGAGCACTGCAAAGGCTCTCCTCCATCCCACATTTGAGTGGAATGATGTAGCAGAAGCTCTATGTGAGAAAACTCACCATGTTTATTCCCTCTTTGAAAATATTTGTCTTCATATAAACAATGATACAGCTCAGAGCTATTAATTATTTTCAGGGTCTCATGTTCTGTTTGAAATTGCTGAGTCCAACATAATAAGAAATTAAATAACATGAAAAATTAACAATTTAACAAAACTGGAGGCACAGAAAATACTGGCACATTGTAAACTAATGACCCAGACTTCAGACAGTAAAAAAAATAAACAATTGCCTCCATGACAATCCATGGAGGGAAGGGAAGGTAGATAGCAAATTTCGGATACTTGTTGTCGAAGCTGTGTTGCCACTGTTTAGCCTGGAGAAGAGGAGGCTCAGGGAGACCTCATTGCTCTCTGCAACTGCCTGAAGGGAGGTTGTAGCCAGGAAAGTGTTGGTCTCTTCTCTCTAGCAACCAGCACCAGAACAAGGGGACACAGTCTCAAGCTGCACCAAGGGAAGTTTAGGCTCAAGGTGAGGAGGAAGTTCTTCACTGAGAGAGTGATTCGTCATTGGAATGGGCTGCCCAGGGAGGTGGTGGAGTCACCTTCCCTGGAGGTGTTCAAGAGGGGATTGGACATGGCACTTGGTGCCATGGTCTAGTCATGGAGTCTGTGGTGACAGGTTGGACTCGATGATCTTCGAGGTCTCTTCCAACCTTGGCAATTCTGTGATACTGTAATACTGTCTCAGACTGCTTCTCTGCTCCCCTTTCTTTGTATTCAATCAACCACGACAGTCTGCTCCTGGAACAGGATGCTGTGGTCCAGACATCGCTTTTGTGCCTACACTTGTGCCATCCAAAGGCAGTGGCTGCCACCTTCACAACTGAGCCTGTACAAACAAAGCAGAAGCAGTAGTTGCCCACAGTATTGGGTGCTCTCTCCACTTTGCAACCACCATAAAGCTACGTGCATGTGTGCCAAGAATGACTCAGCTAAACTGGGTTCCTAATGCACCTGCACTATCACATGAGCAAAAGCATGATCCACCCTGCTTAGACAGGGAATGAAGGGTAATTTAGGAATAAAAGGCATCACCATTAACTTTTGGTGTGCACCCACCAAGAAGATATTGATCATGTGTGATGCCACTGGAACTCAGAGGGGGGATACTTTTCACCTGTTACCCCGATCTCATCTCACTCCACTCTCTGTGGCACATAATAGGTAATAGCCTCACCTGCCTTAAGAGCCACCGTATGAACAAAGTGACCTGCACAAACCCATAATGAATAAATCTGTAATCATTCTAGTCATTTCAGTGTCACTTTGCCTCACCTCACTCCTTAGACATCCTTAAAGAACCTCCTGTAAACTCTTCCTCTGAGGTCAGATCACAAAACTCAGCCTATCCCAGGTGTCAGCATAAAAGAGAAGGTGAGGATACAAGTATTAGGAAGAACTAAGGTATCTCTACACTAGGTTTGCCCTAGATGGAATTTCTTGACCGTTACTGTCTACTCAGGCTGCCTTAAATTTTCAAGCAATGGCCAAAATACAGTATAAGGGTGAAGATAGTGAATGTCATACCTTACTTGAGCTTAATATCCTTTTTCATAAGATTCATTGCTTTAACCTGCTGAGCGTGAAACAGACATAGCCCACTCTGTTAACTCATGCAAGCAACCTCAAATATTATTGTCTATGCTGACAGGTGGCAGTGCTTCACAAAGAAACAATGTAAGTTTGTACACCCTCCTGAGTGGGAAAAGCATCATCTCCAATGGATGAATGCTTGGCCATGTGACACAAACTAGTTTCAGACTGTGCATTAAGACCAAAATAAAGAGCAAGCCACCAGTTTCAGGAGAACTGCTGTTGTGAGTGAATTCTTCTTGTCTGAAGTGTCTTCTGTTTGCTATAAGATACTTGTGGTGCCACCAATGGAGTACACACTAAATAATATAACAAGAAAGGCACAGAAAAGCTCACATTTCAAAGAGGAAAAGAAAGGATGAAAGATAATTATTCACAGAGACTCATGGTCTTGATCGTGGTCTGTGTTATGCCTCCAGTGATGTAGATGACTATTTCTGCAAGAGGAAATTATTTCTTGGTGATTCAGGTTTTGGCCACCAGTTTTGTCCAGATCTCACTCACACACTCTAATAAATGGTCTGGCAGTGAGGCATACAGTACTAAGGAAAAGATTGTGGCCAAAGCAACCTGTGTGACAGCCTGGACTGAAAAAAAAAACCCAAACACCACCACAAAACACACAAAAAACAACACCCACCAAAAAACCCCACCCATGTGGTGATTACTCACAATATCTAGCATATTCCAGTTAATGCTAATGCTGCAGTGTCTCCAGACAGCACCAAAATCCTACAGGAGCAAAAGCAGTACAAGTTCATCCTCAGCTTCTTTTGGCAAAATTAAAACAGATAAAGGAGGGAACACACTCCCATGTACAGTGCCCAGATGATGACCACTCCCATTTTGATACTGCAGTGTTTAAACAGCCTCTTATTTACACTGAAATATGTAAAATTTATCCAAAATATTCATTAGACAAGCCACTAATTCTGTTCCTCTGTTCCCTTTAGAGAAAGTCATCTGATGTCAGCTATTAAATTACATACAGTAGAAGGAGAGTTCTTAAGTCACCTAGCAAATGTCAGTGCATAAGGCAAATTTTCAGCAGTGGGCAAAGTGTCATTACCTTAGAGTTAACGCAGTTTTACAGGAGCATGCTTTACTTGTCATATCCAAAAAATACAAAAATTGCAGCTGCAAGAGTCAACATAAATATTCAAACTGTTAATGCATTAACACAAGTGACAGTACCAGATTGCAGAGCTTAGCATAAAATCACAAATAACTAAATAGGGTGTTGCGTGTTGCTTCTCCAAGCAATCAAAACCATACATAATATCATAGTGCAGCTGGTTAATAGCTCATGCCATGTAATTTAAGTCTCCTTAATGAATAAGAAGAACTTTGAAGCAGTTTCTAAAGAAATATGAGTTTAGTCCTACAGCATTCGCAAAAAATTCCATCTTAGGTTTTCCTTGTTTCCAAGCATATTTCTGACAATCAGAGTAGTGGCTTCTGTAGATCATTATATGCATTTTCACTTTTATCATACAATGTGAAAAACAGGTGTTATTCCATGGCTTGGTGCAGCTGTGCAGTGTATATTTTAGAAGGGCAAACACTAGATGGTATCTGAACATTCACATCAGCAAATTAATAGCTTACACACTCAGAGCAGCGCAAAAGAAAAGGACAATAAAGGTTTCTCCATAGGGCGATCAGGCAACACTAGTACACTTGGCTTGTTGTGAGAGGTGATACTGTCCTGGTAAGAACCTTATTACCTGTCTCTTTTTGATCCAGAACCATAACACTCTCATCCCTCCTTGTAATTTCTGACATGCTCAGTAGCCCTCGTAATTCAACTACACTCCTAGGACTTCTTTAGCATGCTAAGACACCTTGCCAGTTAATGACTGGCAATTAAACTCTGTAATATGAATAAAAAAATAGATCAATTAATCACCAGTATATTAAATAAGCAACAAATGATAAAACATGGTTTGGGGCAGAATCCAGACTTTGAAATGTGTTATATAACGTATGACAGAATAACAGGGTGTAAAAAGCATTCTTAAAACTGGACTCTGGTATGTGTTCTCGCACAGAAAATAAATCATGTGCATCTTCCTCGCCTTAGATGTGAAAAAGCTGCCTGGAGCTATGATAGCAGCTGAACACTTCATTCTGTGAAGAATTAATATTTTCAGCTGCAGCAACTACACTTCACAGAGATCAGATAAATCACTACAATAAATACGAGCTAAAGAAGAAGAGACAGTATGTTTTCTTAATTTATTCATTCATCTATTCATGATATGCATTGATGCATTGATGTTAAGTCATAAACATAAAAAGATACAAACAGGTGTCTGGGGCTGTAGAGCTGTTGTTTTGTTTTGACCATTAAATTCTAACAATAGATCCAAGATTATTCACTCCCATTTCCAGAAATGTGATATGAAAACATTCTGTTCTGGAACAAAACACAAATGTTAAATTAATTGCCTCACCAAGCCGTTGTGTAGCCTCTTTGAAAAACATGTTGAAGACATACACTATTCATAGCATACCCTGGAGATCAATGTATTATGCTTAAGCAGTAATGTATTTTATGCTGCCCACAGCATTACCAGTCAGTTATGTATTTCTCAGTTAGACCCTTGAGAATTTAGCAAGTAATTAATGATCATGAAAAATGAGAAGATTCATTGAGTAATACACATTTTTTCCAAGATATGTCATTATCCAGGTTTAGAATAGAATAGACTAGACTAGACTAGACTAGACTAGACTAGACTAGACTAGACTACAATACTACAATACAATACAATACAATACAATACAATTAACCAGGTTGGAATAAACCTTTGAGAGCATTGAGTCAAACCTATCGAGTCCAACACTATCTAATCAACTAAACCATGGCACCAAGCACCCCATCCAGTCTCTTCCTAAACACTACCAGTGATGGTGACTCCACCACCACCTCCCTGGGCAGCCCATTCTAATAGCAAATCACTCTCTCTATGAAGAACTTCTTCCTAACATCCAGCCTAAACCTCCCGTGGTGCAGCTTGAGACTGTGTCCTCTTGTTCTGGTGCTGGTTGCCTGGGAGAAGAAACCAACCTTCGCCTGTCTACAACGTCCCTTATGGTAGTTGTAGATAGCAATAAGGCCTCCTCTGAGTCTCCTCTTCTCCAGGCTAAACGATCTCAGGTCCCTCAACCTCTCCTCATAGGGCTTGGTCTTGAGGTCTCTCACCAGCCTCGTTGCCCTTCTCTGGACACGTTCCAGCAAGTCAACATCTTTCCTAAGCTGAGTGGCCCAGAAGTGGACACAGGACTCAAGGTGTGGCCTAACCAGTGCTGAGTATAGGGGCAGAATGACTTCCCTGCTCCTGCTGGCCACACTATTCCTGATACTGGCCAGGATGCCATTGGCCTTCTTGGCCACCTGGGCACACTGCTGGCTCATGTTCAGCTGGCTGTCAACCAGTACCCCCAGGTCCCTCTCTGCCTGGCTGCTTTCCAGCCGCTCTGACCCCAGCCTGTAGCTCTGCATGGGGTTGTTGTAGCCAGTGTGTAGAACTAGGCACTTGGATGTGTTAAATCTCATGCCATTGGACTCTGCCCATCTGTCCAGCCTGGCAAGGTCCCTCTGCAGATTTCTCCTACCCACTAACAGATCAACACCTGCCCCCAGCTTGGTGTCATCTGCAAATTTACTGATAATGGACTCAATGCCCTCATCCAGATCATCAGTAAAGATATTAAAGATCATGGGGCCCAGCACTGACCCCTGGGGGACACCACCAGTGACTGGCTGCCAGCTGAATGTGGCACCATTCACCATCACTCTCTGGGCTCAGCCCTCCATCCAGTTCCTAACCCAGCGCAGAGTGCTGTTGTCCAAGCCACGGGCTGACAGCTTGGCCAGGAGTTTGCTGTGGGGGACGGTGTCAAAGGCCTTGCTGAAATCCAGGTAGACTACATCCACAGGTTTCCTCATATCCACCAGGCAGTCACCTGATCATGGAAGGAGATCAGGTTGGTGAGGCAGGACCTGCCCTTCCTAAATTCGTGCTGGTTGGGCCTGATCCCTTGGCCATCCTCTCAGTGCTGTGTGACTGCACTCAAGATGACCTGTTCCATAATCTTGCCTGGCACTGAGGTCAGGCTGACAGGCCTATAATTCCCTGGCTCCTCCTTCTGGCCCTTCTTGTGGATGAGCACCATGTTGGCCAGCTTCCAGTCATCTGGGACCTCTCCAGTGAGCCAGGACTGCTGAAAAATGATGGAGAACAGCTTGGCCAGCTCATCTGCCAGCTCTCTCAGCACCCTAGGATGAATCCCATCCAGTCACATGGACTTGTGGGGATCCAAGCAGTTTAGGAGATCTCTAACTACTTCCTCCTGGATTACAGGGGAACTATACTGCTCCCTGACTCCATCTGCCAGCTCAGGAGGCCAGTTGTCTGGAAGACAACATATCCTGCTAATAAAATTTGAGGTAAAGAAGGTGTTAAGTACCTCTGTTTTTTTGTTACTGTGTTCCACTCCATGTCCACCAAGGAGTGGAGGTTGTCTTTGCCTCTCCTCTTGCCATTAATGTATTTATAGAATGATTTTTTTGTTGTCCTTCACAGCAGTGGCCAGTCTAAGCTCTAAATGGGATTTTGCCTAATTTTTTTCCTGCATGACCTAGCAACATCCCTAAACATTCCATGGGTTGCCTCACCTTCCTACCAAAGATGATACACCCTCTTTTTTTCCCTTAGTTCTTTTAGAAGTTCATTGCCCATCCAGGCTGGCCGCCTGCCCCGGCGGCTCATCTTCCGGCACATTGGCACAGCCTGTTCCTGCACCTTCAAGATTTCTTCCTTGAAGTAGGTCCAGCTCTCCTGGATCCCTTTGTTTTTAGGGGCTGTATCCCAAGGTACCTCCTGATTTAGTTCCTTGAGTAACCTGAAATCCGCCTTCCAGAAGTCCAGAGTGGAGGTTTTGTTGCTTCCCCTCTTAACTTGACTGCATATTGAAAATTCAATTAATTTGTGGTTGCTGGACCCCAGACAGCCTCCAATCACCACATCTCCCACCAGCCCTTCCCTATTTGTAAAAAGGTCAAGCAGAGCCTTACCCCTGGTAGGCTCACTCAGCAACTGGGATAAGAAGCTGTCCTACATACACTCTAAGAACCTTCTAGACTGCCTCCTCTCTGCTGTGTTAAGTTCCCAGCAGATATCAGGCAGGTTACAATCACCCATAAGGACAAGGTCTGGCAATCTTGAGACAGCCTCTAGCTGCCTACAGAATAATTCATCAACCTCTTGGAGTCTGTTACAGACCATCCAACCAGGATGTCTGCCTTGTGTGTCATCCCTCTAATTTTCACCCACAGGCACTCCTCCTGATCAACCTTGATCTCTAGTTCCATGGCATCTAGTGCCTCCCTGATGTACAGGGCCACTCCTCCACCCCTTCTCCCTCACCTGTCTCTCCTGAAGGGCCTTTATCCATCAGTTACAGTGCTCCAGTCATGTGAGTCATCCCACCATGTTTCTGTGATGGCAACTACATCATAACTCTCCTGATGTAACAAGGCTTCCAGCTCCTCTTGTTTTGTACCCATACTGTGTGCATTAGTGTACATGCACATTAGCTGTGCTGCTGGTTTCACCCCTGAACCCCCTTTGCTTGTCACAAAGCAGCACGTATTATGTTAAATACTTAAACACTAAGGACTATAGGCTTAGGAAATAAATCTATGGAGGGACTGGAGCAGTGAAATCTGAAATGCTGCGTCACTCACATTTCACAAATCCATGACAGTATGCCTACAACCAGACACTTTTCAGAGGAGCTTTACTAGAAGAGCCAGCTGTCTAACATCAAGAAACAAGCAGGATTAGACATGGCAATGCAATTAGTTACAAGAGGTGTGGAAGAGGATAATGGACCTAAGCGTCCTCAGTAATACTCTAAATATAAATTGGAGTAAGGGCTTGAATTCAGGTTTGAGTGTGTTTTCTAAACTGGAGCAGCTACAACAGAGGAAGCCAAATCCTGTCTTTACACTGCCATGCAGATTGTGATCTTGAGGACAGATTACGTCTACCCACATTTACCTTAAACTAGCCTCAACGCACTCCACCTTCCCTTGTGAAAATCTCACTTGATTTTATTATGCAGACAAGACATCTGGCATTCTTCCTACAAGTGTCCCAGTATCACATTTCTGACTTCATACTACTTATATGAGAATTGGGAACACCAAGTAGCTGGAAAATGAGGAGGCACCATAACCTTCTCCTTTCCTCCCACTCTCCCACCCTCTTTCTTTCCATTCTTTGAAATAATCTACTCTGATTTTATAACTCAAGTACTCAAGAGGCATGATTATTAGTTATGTGATGCTATCATTCTTATATTTTGTAGTGTCTTACTACGCTTACCACAAAAATAAAAACCTTGAACAGGTTAAAATTGGGAAGGGGGAGTGTGGGGAGGAGAAATCCACTTTCTTGCACTACAAGTGATTGAACCAAAACCTACTGAAAATCCTAGAGAAAACTTTATGGGCAGCTTCTATTTCCTTAAAATCAGCCTAGTTGTTTAGAGAATTGAAGCAATAATAACCCACATTATACTATTTTTTGGAAGATAATACACACAAAGATACACAAAATGAAATTTGGTAGTGCAAGTAAAAGTCTGGTTTAAGTCAGGGAAATGTCTCTTGGAGAATTACATTCACTTCTTCCTTCACTATTGCCCTGCTGTCTCCTCAAAGTCTGCATCATTGTTCCACCTAGGGGTTCTGTTTCATAGAGAACTCCTGGGTTTAGTGTGACCTGAGATGTTTTTAACCAAGTGAATGGAGTGGTTCAGACAGTGATTCACCTCTGAGCTGCTTGTCTCCTTTTTGATCCTTTGAGAAATGTTATGCAATAAAGGTGATGCTTAGTAAAGACAGTTCATAAGAAATCAGCTCAGTCTAGGAAACTTGTTCATGTTTCACTTTACATCAAAGAAATACTGGCATGGAGCTAATATCAGTTACCTTCGCAGAAATACCTTTATAGCTGACTTGAAATGGAGAAGATCATGAGCCCCTTCCTTTAGAGAGATTAAAAGATATTCAAGGTGCTGATTTGAATAAATCTCTGTCATCAGTCTAGACATTGCATTTACAGTTGATGATTCAGGCACAAACTTAGAAGATCACTAACAGCCAGCAGGTATTCAGGAAATGCATGGACAGCACCTCACTTGTTACATATTGACCAGCAATATGCTTTCTTCCCAGGAATGTTCACTGAGATAATAACCTTTGTTTCTACAGGCAGCATCACTGATGGAAAACAGACCTGGATAAAGAGCCTATACATTATGTTATAAATAAGGATGAGAGGAATAATCCTAAAGCCACTCTTCTGAGAAGGGCAGTCAGGAACTAGCAGTACAGGTGAGGGCTGAGCCTGCAACTGAATGAATCTCAGATTTCCATGCCCTCCCCTACAGGCACCATCCAACACGGTCTCAGAACAGTGGGCAAAGCCAGGAACAGGGGCCAGGGGCAGACAGAGTGAACAATGAACCAGTACTGGGGTCCAGCTGGGCACAGGCATCCTCACGACATAGCCTGGGAGAGGGCTGGGTGCTGAGGACCAAGCTGAAATGGGGTTCTTGTATCATAGGAAGACGGATGCATAGATGGGGGTCTCAAGCAAGGCAGCTCAGGGCAGTTAGGATCTACGGATGCGCTCATGCACTGAACTAGAACTATCCCTGGTGTCCCTTGGGAGGTTGTGACATTGAAAACTATAAATTTCCTTGGTAGCTTCTGGCTTTCTGCTGTTTCTTCATGAAAGGACAATGGAGTTACAGAAAATGTATGCAAGGCATGAAAATCTAAACCAGACACCAGTTCAGGTGCTCCTGCTAAGTCCGATAAATAAGAAAGTGGCTAGTGTGAAGTACTTCTTTGCTTTTTTTTTTTAAACTCCTTAATGCCATATCTATAATGAAAATTTGTGTACAGAAACATGGAAAATTATTCCACTAATTTACATCAACCAGGTTTTTTTATATATATATATATATATGCTGGTGATCAGGGTTTTAGAAGGAATCAAGGTCTAAGAAAATATTTCAAAACTAGTCTAAAGCAGGACATGGGCATTAGAAGAAAGGCTTTTATTTTGGCAGAGAGCCAAGATGATCAGTTTGATCTTTCCTTTATTTACCTATGAACCTTCTTATCTGTAGGGGGTGGAAGGACACTTTAACATGTCACATTTCTTGGCTTCCTGAGAAGACATTGGTATGCATAATGTTTGTGTTTTAACTTATCTACTGGTGTGGAAAAGAGATGGCAGATTGCCCTGAGGCCCACAGTATATGTCTTACTGTGAAGTTTTGACTACCCTTTACTGCCTGAAATAATGACAGCCTTTTTATCCAAGAAAAATGTATGGATTAACAAAGACCCTGTCCACCTTGTCAAAACTGCAACAGCTAGACCTATGTTACAGCCTTAGTTTGACTCATAAACTTCTGTTGGTGCACCTCTGGAGAGGCCACACATACACGAGGCTGTTCACCACAGTCTACTTTGTCAAATGTATTTAATCATCTCCATTCTGACAAGACACATTAATAAACGCATTGTTTAGGTCTTTTTGATCAATAACAATATTTGATGTGGGCGTTCACTGCCAGACAGAGATGGGATAGATTAGCATAGAGAATATCTCTAATAAATTGCCTTGCAAGCAAGTAGTCTTGGGAACAGCAGCAGGAAACCATTTTCTTCCATTTCCAGAGCATGTATCCTGTGTGACGGCTGTGTAAAAAAGGAGGAAAATGTGAAACAGTGCAAAGCCATAAATTGAAACTATAATTTCATTAAAAGAAATTGCAAGAATGTGTAAGATGTAGGCCACAAAAGGAGATGAGAAAAACTGATTTGTGAAAAATTAATTCTTTTCCTCATCCTGTAGCTACACGAAGCAATATATTTTAATTGACTGGATCTGAGAACCTAGATTTCTGCTCTTTTCCTACTCAACATTTTAACTGCAGTGTTAGGCTGCGCTGTTTGGGGTTTTTTTTAGGCCAAAGATGGCAGGGTACCAGCACAGTTACAAAGTAAATGCCTTGCCATGCCCCTGCCAGGGGTGGGGGTTGCTGAGTCTTACCAGAAAGGGAAAGGTAGAAAGAATACTCTTGCATTCCAAGCTATACAGTAAGAATTCTCACCCACAAGATTTTGGAATAAGCACAATGGGGGCCATTGTGAGGGCACAGGAAACCGAAAATAAACCAAGATTAAAGCACAGCATTTTACAGGTTTCTTAAGGAAAGAAGAATCCAAGAAATAAGCAAAAGATATCCTCCCTTTTTTTTTTTTTTTTTTTTTTTTTTTTTTAACTGAGGGGCCACTCCACCAACTAAAGCTAACTACAGCCCTCTTTCTTCAAAATCAAGAAGCAGCGAGACAAGTAAACAAAAAAATATATTTGGGTAAGCTTGTACTGGCAAGGGGTCTGTATTGTGAGGAAGCCTGATCCTATGATCCACAACAAGAACCATGACTTCTGTGTGAAAAGTGAAGACACAGAATGTTCTCAGTCCTGCCAGTTGTGATTTGATTGAATAAGACATTGAAATAAATAATGCTATATTCATTTGTCCCCAAGTTCGTTATTTTAAGAGTTGCAGAAGAATAATGTTTCCTGATAAGTTGTCACTTTCAGGTTTCAGCATCAGGCAGCCACTGAGATAAAAGCAGTGTTCACCTTTCTGAGCTACTCTCTCAAATGCTTTCCTGCATCAGATTACAGGTGGATCATATTCTTAAGGCCTTCTTTATCACCACGATTTGCTATATTGTCATAATTCTTGTAAATCCTTCTTTTATTAGTAATAATAAAGTATTGTAGGGACCATTAAAGGACATATCAAAGAAATTAATGGTATTGTGGATGTGGGAACTGGAAAGGAGATGAGGCAGACCCTATAAGGGCAGGCACAGGAACTTCCAGTAATGGGTGTGTCTCCTGTGAAACAGATGAAAGGTGCAAATCTGTACGAAATATTTCACTTCTTGGTTGTTCAAGCACTACTATTGGACAACTCTATCCATAACCAGCAAAGACAGATTTAAAAGTTCACTCAGAAGTTGTCTGCTGTCCATTAGCTGGTGAAATATAACATCAGTGATCTCTTATATATATTTTATTTTAAACTGAGCTAGCTTCTGGTAGCATTTTTTATGTAGGAAGGATGGATTTGTTGCTGAAGAACTACACTAACTCCATGTTTAATTTCCCAGATGCACCACTGATTTTCTGTATCCAGTGAAAAGGTAGCCCAAGCTTCAATAGTTAGGAATTGATTAAAATTTCACTTTTCCCCCCATGTAGATGGAGAAAAGGTAGTGATAGGACTAGGGGGAATGGAATGAAGCTGGAAATGGGGAGATTCAGGCTAGATGTGAGGAAGAAGTTCTTTACCATGAGAGTGGCGAAGCCCTGGAATGGGTTGTCCAGGGAGGTGGTTGAGGCCCAGTCCCTGGAGGTGTTTAAGACCAGGCTGGACGAGGCTCTGGCCAGCGTGATCTAGTGTAGGGTGTCCCTGCCCATGGCAGGGGGGTTGGAACTAGATGATCCTTGTGGTCCCTTCCAACCCTGACTGATTCTATGATTCTAAAAACATGTTAGCATAAGGTCTGACCTAAAATGAAATATAATCAGTAAGATCCAGCACGCTTAAATCATCTAACTTACCCTACGTGCAAACCACAGCATAGGCAAGGTTGAGGTTCATATTGGTCAAGCATGATCCAGGTCGAACTCACTCAAAATTAAGCCTTATGCAGATTCTTTAAAAACCAAAAAATAATGCCTGGTAAATCAGTCTGTGTTGTGAAAAAGAAAAGCATTTTGACTAAATTCCACACATTATGTTTTTATTTCCCTCACTGGAGTCAGAAGTGAAAAAGCACCTAAGTTAACAACAACAAAAAAATTAATCAAACCCAAACAAAACATTCTCTTTCTCTTTATTCTTCAGTATATTTGTAAAGTTACTACTACTATTAGTCAAAATTAATTTTGTTAAATGTAGTCGTGAAACATGGCTTTGGAATATGTAATTGAAACAGCACTTTGAAAACATCAGAACAAAGCATTTTCATGCATTAGGGACCAATTAAGCAATCCGGACATCCATAAATCCGTGTGTCCTGATGGGATGGACCTGCAGGCACTGAGGGAACTGGCAGAAGTCATTGCTATTCCATTCTTCATCACCTTTGGTAATTCATGGGGGGAACAGAAGATGTGCCTGAGGACTGGAGGAAAGCCAGTATCACTCCAGTCTTCAAAAAGGGCAAGATAGGAGGACCCAGGTCAACCTCACCTCCATCCCTGGAAAGGTGACAGGGAAACTTATCCTCAGCACTCTCTCTAAGCATATCAAGGATAAGAATGTCATTGGGAGCAGTCAGCATGGTTTTGACAAAGGGAAGTCATTTTTACCAACCCAATAGCCTTTTATGAGGACATAATAAGGTAGATAGATGACAGTTGTGCAGTGGATGTGGTTTATCTTGATTTCAGTAAAGCATTTGGCACCTTCTCCCACAGCATCCTTGCAGCTAAACTGAGGAAGTCTGGTCTGGATGATCAGGTAGTGAGGTGGGTTGTGGACTTGTTGAAATAAAGAAGTCACAGAGTTGTGTTCAATGGGAAAGAGTCTAGCTGGAGGCCTGTATCTAGCGGAGTCCCTCAGGAGTCAGTACTGGGACCAGTACTATTCAATATATTCATCAACAACCTGGATGAGGGCACACAGTGCAGTCAGCAAGTTTGCTGACAATACAAAGCTGGGTGGAGTGGCTGAGGCACAGGAGGGTGGTGCTGCCATTCAGTGAGACCTGGACAGGCTGGAGAGTTGGGCAGGGAGAAATGTAGTGAAATACAACAAGGACAAGTGTAGAGTCTTGCATCTGGGAAAGTACAATCTCATGTACCAGTATAGGCTGGGGGCTGATCTCTTGGAGAGCAGCGCAGGGGAAAAGGACCTGGGAGTCCTAGTGGACAACAGGATGTCCAGAAGCCAGCAATATGCACTTGTGGCCAAGGAGGCCAATGGCATCTTGGGGTGTATTAGAAAGGGTGTGGCTAGTAGGTCCAGAGAGGTTCTCCTCCCTCTCTACTCTGCCCTGGTGAGGCCACATCTGGAATCTTGTCTCCAGTTCTGGACTCCTGGGTTCAAGAAGGACAGGGAACTGCTTGAAAGAGTCCAGTGCAAAGCTACAAAGATGATGGAGTGGAACATCTTCCTTATGAGGAAAGGCTGAGGGTGCTGGCTGTCTTCATTTTGGAAAAGAGGAGACTGAGGGGTGACCTCATTAATGTTTATAAATATGTGAAGGGTGAGTGTCAGGAGCCAGGCTCTTCTCAGTGATGTCCAACAATAGGACAAGGGTCAATGGGTGCAAGCCAGAGCATAAGAGGTTCCATGTGAACATAAGGAAAATCTTTTTCCCTGTGAGGGTGACAGAGCACTGGAACATGCTGCTCAGAGATGTTGTGGAGTCTTCTCCACTGAAGATATTCAAAACCCACCTGGATGTGTTCCTGTGTGACCTCCTCTAGACAGTCCTGCTCTAGCAGAGGGGTTGGACTAAATGATCTTTCGAGATGCTTTCCAACCTCCAACATTCCGTGGTTCTGTGATTCTTCAGAAAGACTATCCCTTTCACGAACACTTTCAATCCAACCAAAACTGCAATTTTCCTGCAAAAGTACCGTCGCCCAAGAAATATCACTACCTGCAGTCAAGTACTCTTATGCCAAGATGGAAAGCAGGAGCTCTGCTGAGACTTCTATGGGGTAGCAGTTAACATCAAAGTCCCCATGAGCTCCTTGCACCACAAAGAGGGAAGAGCAAGCAATTTAGCTCTAGGACAAGCCTGTGTTGGAAGATCGAGCTAGCACAGCCTGCCCCTGACCACGTACACATTTGTGTTTCTGTGCAGGACTATGTGCATGCTTGCACTCACCCCCACATATATGTAACATACACACACACATATACTTGCACATATATGAATGACATTTGCTTTATCCTTATTTGCAGCCAAGAGTATGACAGAAGAATTTAGTGCCAGGAAACGTGGCGATATCTGCAGATAAAGTCCTGACTACTACCAATAGGCACAGCAGAAGTTGATTATCTTGCATGAGTTTCCATGGTAAATTACATTAATGAAAAATGCCTCATTTCTGAATTGCATCACAAGAGAGCAATTGTAATGGAAGTAACAATGAGATATGTAGGTGATAATATTCTTCCTCCTCAATATAGCAGAATGGGAGGAACATATCCCTGTTGTGCAGTAAATGCCAATAGGTGTAGCCAAAGTGTTTATTGTTCTCAAGCCCCCAGGAAATCTGGGTAAAAACTACAGCCAATTTTTCTATTGGCTCATTCAGTGAAATGAATGTTCATTATAACACAGAAATGAAACAATGTAGGGCCATTTTAAATTTAAATATATTTTAGCAAGTAGAGCAAGGATTGCCACATTATTCTCTCCGTAGGGTGTGAGCCACTCTATCAGTTAGCATCTGTTCTTTGCAATTCCTCCAGTCAGAATGCAATGATTTAGTAAATGCACAAAAAGCTGTACTTCTGCAAATTATCGTTCTTCCTGAGGTGTTTGTTTCATGCTCATACACAGTAGATGGCACTGGTGGAATAAAAAGTTATGATACATGGCCAGCTTCAGAGGCTCTACAACCTCCAGAGTGTTCAGCTGCAGACCCCACAACCTACATGGGCAATTTATCCCTGAGTTTGACCAGCCTTACAGGAAACTAGTGTTCTCTTACATTTAAATTGAATTTACTTTACTTCAGTTTGTGTCCATTGTCTGTTGCCTTGTGACTGGATACCACAGAAAAGAGGCTGAGTCCTTCTTCTATGCAAATATTTATACACATTGATAAGATCTCCCCTTGAATCTTCTCTTCTTTAGACTGAAGACCCAGTTCTCTCAGCTCTCATCAGATACTCCAAACACATAATCATCTTTGAAGTGTCTTGCTGGACTAACTCCAGTATGTCCATATGTCTCTTGTACTGAGGAGCCTAAAACTGGACTCAGCACTTCAGATGCTGGCAACAGGAAAAGGATTACTTACTTTGATATGATGGCAATGCTTTTCCTAGTGCAGCCTGGTGGGCTTTTGTCTGTCTTTGCTGAAAGTGCATATTGTCTGTCAGGATCTTCTGATCAGTTTCTGCAGATGAACTTTGTGTTTGCCTTTGTTGAACATCATGAAATTCCTGTTTGCCCATCTCTCCAGCCCACTGAGTTCCCTCTGAACAGTAGCTCAACCATCATGTCTAATAACCAATCCCCCAAATTTTTAATAAGCTGCAGATCTGCTGAGGTTTCACTGTGGATCACCATTCAGGTTATTAATGGAGATGCTAAACAATATTGACCCCATTATCAATAGCAGTACACTGCCAGACACAAGACACACACCCCTTGGAATTGCTGATCACAACCCTTGGAACTTGGTATTCAAGCCAGGTTTCAGACCCCTCTGTTGTTCATTTATCTAGTCTGTATTTCACCATCTTGTCTATGAGTTGTAGTATTACATGTGGACCTCAACTTACGGATAACTTCCCAGCATGACCTTGCACCTGCCACATCCTGGTGGCCCTGTTCGCCTGCAACGGTCTGGTGAGTCCCAGATGGGGATGCCCCATGACCTATTTGTCCCATGGAGAGATCCCTTCAGTAGCCATGGAGCCATTGGCCCACAACATACTCTGACACTGAAGAACTGGGTTTTATACCATTTACACCTTTAAACAGATTATACCTTTCTTCTGAATTAATGCAGTCTTCTGGGACTTACGGATAACTTCCCAGCATGACCTTGCACCTGCCACATCCTGGTGGCCCTGCGCCTGCACCCTTCCTCCCCACTTAGATGTAACATCTCCCCACTGTGTGATCTTCCAAGTGATCACAGGTGAAAGAAATGTGTTATATACTTTAGAATAAAACTCCTTTTAGAATAAACTCCTATAATAGCTTCAGCAAAGCTGTGGTCTGTCAGACAGGCACGTGAGCTTCCCTAAGATGACTTTATTTTGATATCATTGTCCCAATAATGATGGCCACTGGCCAAATGTGACAAAGACAAGGCAATAAAAATCAAGCAAAAATCTCCTGAAGTCCAGACTGACCGCTGAGTAAAAGGTATGTCCAATGCCCTCACAAGACTGTATTAAGATGAGATATGAAATCATGTAAGGTACTGAGATTAAAAAAAAAAAGAACACAGGTGGTGAATTTCCTTTAGTGTCACTCTGAAGCTGGAACACCTTCTTTGGTGTTAACATAGTATGATGGAGAGCTTATATTTTATTGAATTTTATTTATTCAACTTTTATTGAAAAGTTTTGGGGTTTCTTTCCCTTTAGAAGACAATGTAAATCCCCAAAGCTGTTACGTAAGGTTAGCTGCTGCCTGGAAACTTCAACAATACTCATCCTGGGCACTAAATCCTAGTTCTGAATTTCCCAGCTTTTATTAGCACTGTAAATATTAAAGCCCAACCAAGTTGTTTTTATTTCTGTTTCAGATTTAATAGTAGTGTTTAAAAAGTGAAGCCATTCACTAACATTTTAAGGTTTTTTTCTCCCATGCATTATACATGCACCACACTAGCTCAGAATAATTTCCATTCAGTTTTTGCACAGGATGTGCAGTTGACAGGTCCATGAAATTATTCCCAGGTCTTTATTCTCTACTGGACTTTGGGACTGCACAGTCTCATCTTCCACTTCATTGTATGTCACTGAGTTGAGTGAAGAAGTGGGCAACCTAGTGGCTTCCCTAATATTCTGGTGCCAAATCACCAAAAACTGTTTTAGCAGTTACCTCACAAACATACACTGCCCACAGCCAGGAACAACCTACCCTCCACTGCAAATGATAGCAGCAGGCAGTTTGTGTCTTCACCTTCTTCTGGAAGTTCAGCTTGAGGTCTATAGCCTAGGGCAGCAAAGAGCAATTACCACAGAAAAGGCAAGAGAAGAGCAGTCGTGGTCAGCATAGCAGTGTAAAATGAGAAAAATGATCTTTCACTGACCTTATTCAATGTTTCAGTCCATTCTCCTGGAGAGACTCCAAATTTTCAGAATTCATGGGTAGTGGCTGGCATTGCAGAAGGCCTGATAGGAGTTTCAAAGTTGTTGTTTTTTAAATTTCTACCTAAGCCTAGCTGAAAAACTGATGGGTTTTTTGAGAAAGAAAGAAAATGGCAAATGACAGTGGAGGAGAAAAAAGAAAAAATACATTCAATTGGACTTCTATTGTACCATTACACAAAAGGCAGCTAGCTTCTCTGAACTCCAGTGTAGCAATGTCAGGAGTGATGCAGAGTTAAAAAGGACAAGAAAAAGGTATTAAATATAATCTTTTCCTATTCTTGCAGTGATAGCTGGCCCCCATCCAAGGCATTCACACAAAGTTAAAGAATCTCCTCCTCCTCAGAACCAAAACACACCATAGGGATATTTGGTGGTACAGATGAGAAGCGACCAAATGAAGGAAAATAGCTTGAGGTATTCTAAATTCTTTTCCAAAATATATACCCAGTAGGGATAAGTATCAATCATCAGTCAGAAAGGCATAGAAATTATCATCCTCTCGGTGCTGGTTTTGTTTCACTTGCTTTTAAAATTGTTGAAGGACTGGATTGTTTTGTTTTGTTTTAAACACCAGAGCCATCATTTTCTCTATGCTCATGCCTATGTCTAGGGTTACATTCAGCCTACAGGACTTTCTGAAATACATGCCATACAAAACAAGTCAGTCTTTGTTCACCCTCATAAATCATCATACTACAAAATCATTGCCTTTAGTGCCTGCAGGTGACTGACTGGAAAAATTGTTTCTGACACTGAAAAGATTATGACAAAGAATAAGGCACTAAAGTGTTCTGCTTAGGAAAACAGAGCCTGTTATGAAAAAATAAAAGGTTATCTTTCTCCCAATTAACTTTAGTGGCACAGAAACTCTAGCTCATCAATTGGAAGCTGATGCCTCATGTCAACAATCTGTAAATTAAAGTAGGATTCATCTCTTCTGAGAAGCAGGAAAAGGAGCTGAAATTCACATGTCTGCACTTCTTCCTCTAGGCCATGTACAGAGCAGGATGCCATGCCAGAGTAGTACAGAGTATTCCCCATTCCCCATCTGCTGTTGGCTGAACTCTTATCAGGACTGAATTTCTAGTTACTAAATTCCTGCATTTCAAAAGTGCTAGGACATCCTGATAGCACATTTTTCTTAAGCAATGTGATACTCAACACTCCATCACCTAGAAATAATCCACAAAATATAAGAGTGAGCACTAAAATGCTGACTCAGGTGCCCACAGTCCATCGGAAAAGATACGTGGGTTATATGAGCTTTGCAACAGCCAGTCCACAGCATGGTGCATGTACCATGAGCAATGCCAGGTGAGAGGTTAGGGGAATTTTGCAGAATTCAGGTTTTGAATGCAGGCATATCTTCAGATATGAAATGGTTTCAGAGACAAAAAAGATATCTTTTGCACTGAAGTACCTATGTTATACACATGGAAACCTGCAGTGTTTTACCTACAAAATGTCCATCTCAATGAGATAGCTAGGCTCCTGTACTCAAAGGAAAGAAATAAGAGCTCTCAGAAAGATTAACTTTTCTACATTTAGGTATCTATCTTGAGATGAAATAAGTCACAAATCACATTCTAGGTGTTCCTATAGATATTTCCTAGACAACTATACAGATATAAAATTCCTTATTCATAGAATCATAGAACAGTTTGAGTTTGAAGGGATGTTTAAATGTCATCTAGTCCAATCCTATGCAGTGAGAAGGAACATCTTCCACTAGATCAAGTTGCTCACAGCCCTTTCCAACTGACCTTGAATGTTCCCAGGGAGTGGACATCTACAGCCTCTCTTGGGCAACATTTCAACAGATTACTCTCACTGCCTTTGGCTTTTCAGGATGAAAAGATTTAACGACTTGCCTGATTACAGGAACAGATTAATTATTAGAACATTTACCAGATCAATAGGATACTTGAGATTCATTCTTCCCACAGCAACTAGGATTCATGTTTGTAACTGCCTACTGGCAGAAGGGGACTTTAACCCCTCATCTCATAACACAGGTGCGCCACTGTTCAAGGAAGTGACAGAGCGTAAGCAAATGTCGGTAACATTGAACAGGAATCAGTCTTTCAGGTTATTATCAGCACTTTCCCAGCTGAAGCAATCATAACTGAAAAAGAGTGACAAAACTTAAAGCCAGATCTAAATCCTCTGTTTCCTTGGTAAAACACAGTGCTGGAAAGCAAGAGACTCCTAGCATACTCTTTTGGCTTCACTGACTCCTGAATTCATTGCTGCACCTGAAGAATGAAGAGTGCCTCTCTCACAACCAGATGGTTAAGTTTTGCACTGATTGGGTTGCATACCACTCAGGCATGCAAGAAGCCATGCCATTCACCAGAAAAAGGGCTTGTCTATTCTGCTTTTATCGGGAGATGTTGAAATATGGCAATAGTGACTTTTAATTTGTCTGGTTTAACTAGAAAATGCATAGGAACCTTAAATTTAACTCCCAGGCAGGGAGTAAGTTCCCAAATGTTCACTTCAGACACAGTAGTAGTACTCTTAACTATTCAGAAGATAAAATGTTTAGGTGCATAATTCATTTTCCATAGAAATCTGGAGGATCTACTGCCTTTTAGGCACACAGATGATTGAATAGATTTAACCATATTCCCACAGTTCTGTTCTCACAGTCATCTAATTTTTCCTGCATGGCATCCTGGTTCTCTTCTGTATTGACAGTGCAACCCAGTTCCACATCAGATATCATTAGTTCAACCCCACTTCTCATGCCAAAATCATTATATACCATGATCCACTCCAAGGCTGATTCATGAAAAATCAACTCATTACATATTCTTTTTCAACATTGCCTATTTTCATCTTCACATTAAAAACAGTTTCCTAACTATCTTAAAGTTTGCACTTCCATCTTATTAATTAGCACTTTTCTAAAGGCATCATTTCAGGTGATTAATTCATGTGGTGGGTTGAAGTTTCCCCCAGCATTAACTTTTGCCAGACCAACTCAGAAAGCAAATGAAGTAAAAACTACACTCCACAATGGAATGCAATGAATATGTACAAAATACACAGTATTTACAATATTATACAGACATTTACAATTAATAAACAGCACAAGGATCCCCCTGGCCAAAGACCAGAGGAAGCTGCTAGCTTCTCCCCCCAGCCTCTCCCCTTACTCACCCTGTACAAAAGGGACAAGAGAGAGGAGCAGAGAAATTAGACTTAGCCAAAGCCAGTCAATAAACAGGTTATCTCTCCCGAGTAAAGCAAAACAGCTGAAATCAGAAGAGAAGAGAAAAGGGAAGAATTGTTATGGTACAGCTCCTCTTATTCTAGATATTTACCCAATGAATTTGTTTAGAATTATCTTTTGTTTTCCTTTTTACACTCAATAGTGATTTATTTATATTTTTATTCTTTTCTGCTCAAAATCTGTAACTGAATTTTAAAGGCATAGAGTAAAACCACCACAACTCATAAATTGGTCTCAGTGGGATTATTTACCATTTAAGTTCAGATGTCTTTATCACGGTCAGCTACAGCTGAGCTAGTCACTCCTGGATAACTTTACAGTCAATGGAGATAAATAAAAATTTGTAGATGTGATTCATCTGACTTATTTTAGACATTTATTTTAGGATGGGATGAATCATAGCCTAAAAGAAACTACTTTTTGGCATTGATAAAAAAGAAGCGTGGGGTTACTAGTTCAGAAATAGATGTCTTCAGAGAAGACACATGCATGTAGTCAGATAAATCCCATAGATATGTTGTATATCTCTGCTTTACAAAATTAGTTTATAAAATTCAGTTATTACAGCATAAATTTCTGCTTGTAAAACTTACTACATTTTACACCATTTTTTTTACCTTTATGTCATAAACTATTCTATCTTAATTTTATCTTGTATACTGTTTATGTAAGCCTGTTGTTGTCCAGTACTTTCACCCTAAGTAAATTAACTTCATGTATTTTGCTTCTATTTGCAAAGCAGTTATTTCTATTTTCTGTGCATACATTTGGATTTTTACTATTCTTCGTTAATTATTAAGTGTTTATTTCTGTATATATAGGATTATATTATATAAGATTAAAATATACTATTATAGAACCAGGGCTGTTTAGTCTTGAGAAGGCTGAGAGACGATCTTATTAATGTCCATAAATATCTACAGGGTGAGTGTCAAGAAGAAAGTGCCAGTCTCTTTTCAGTGGTGTCCAGTAGCAGAACAAGGAACAATGGGTACAAGCTAGAATACAGGAAGTTCCACCTCAACATGAGGAGAAACTTCTTTACTGTGAGAGTGCCAAAGCACTGGAACAGACTGCCCAAAGAGGTTGTGGAGTCTCTCTGGAGCCTTTCAGAACCTATCTGGATGCATTCCTGTGAAGCCTGCCCTAGGTAATTCTGATTTGGCAGGGGATTTGGACTAGATGATCTCTAGACGTCCCTTCCAACTCCTAACATTCTATGATTCTGTGATTCTATTATACATGCTATATAATACTTCTTGTCTTCATGCTTGCATTTCACATTTTCTAGTAAAGTGATGTGTATCCTAAAAGTTATGCCCAACCAATGCCAGAAGTTTGGAATGCAAGAGATTCATCACTAAATGTGTTTGAAAGGATACACTGTTTGTATAGGACTCCTCAATTGTGTGCGTTTGGAATCAAAATTCATATAACTAGTAAAGGTAATAAATGAAGTTAAGCATTCCTTTTACATTCAGTGAATCACAACAGTTATCAAAATCTGTAAACACAAAAGGGGAAAAATGCAAAATTATTCAGTAACACGTGAGCCCAGAGCAATAAGCAATCTCCACTACCTGAGTGCTCTTCAATGTGAAGGCCCTTTGCAAACAGATGCACAAGAAAATGCTCTCTCCAATGCTTAGTAAATTTCAAATTGACATTAATACCAAATAGGTAGCCTTACTAAAACACATATTATGAATGTGTAAAAGACACTATATTGCCATATTTATCAGAAATAATAAAGCTCAAACATTTAACACAACATTAAAACTACTACTATGGTAGGGTGGGCTTTTTCATACTCCGAACAGTCAAGACTCATGAATAATGTAACAGTATATTTTGCAGCTGCTAACAGCAGGCCAGATTGAAAGACATATTTTAAATGTGTTTTTATTAACAAGAGAAAAAGGTCTTTCAACCAATCTGAAGCAATTTCTGAGAGGAAAGCTGAAGGAGCTATCATTATAAAAAGTAATAATAAATAGAGAATCCTGACAGAGAAGGTCCTAGGAAACTGTTTTCCCCTATATTTGATCCATATTTGCTGAGGACCTGCTCCAAAGCTCATTTGAAAGTCTGCTGAAAAGCTCCTGCTGAAGCCAATGTATTTCGGACCAGTGTTGGAGTGAAAGAATAAGGTAGTTGAAATTATCCACAGGGGTTTATACTTGAGATGAAAAGTAAATGATGTTCAATATCATGTATATAACTGGTGTTAAAATGACAGATGGGACTGAACTGCATATTTGGATATGATGTGGATTTTGTTTGGATTTCTTCCCCGATTCAACCACTCCCAACAGCTCTCAAGGCTTTGAATCTGTGGTTTGATTCAGAAGCATTACAGAAATAGATGGCAGGTATGAAGTGCAGTATCTGGAGGCTTCTGTAGACCCATCAATAAATTTTAATTCATATTTCAGACCCTAGTTTATTACATACTAAAGAAATCAGGTCAGGAAATCAGATGACCAGAAAATATTAGTAGCAAGAATGTTCACACTCAAGAAATGTGTCAGACCTTCCTATGAACAAAACCAGAGAAGCAAGGTCATTCACAAAGAGGCTTTTAACATTTAGCTCATGTAAAAAGCATGAAAGTTTTTACTATCAGTAGAATCACTTATCTACCTTACATAGACTACTTCAATTTAGTATTGATAATATCTTGTTATATATTTTAGACTGATTTTATATCACAAGTTAAAATAATAAAAGAGGAATTGTGCTTTGCAACAGTATGTCTTCACTACTGAATCAATCCTAATGTTGTGGTTTCCATCTGTAGACTCTTCCAAGCACTTCTTTAAAGTTTGAATCTTTAAACTTAGGCAAATTAGGTAAGATTGGTCCACAGTAGGTTAACTATGCAATAAAGACTCTTGCAGGTGAAATATTTTGTCAGGAATAATGCTATGTTGGGTAAAATGTACATTTTAAATTCAAACTTTTTATTCTTTCCTCTTAATTTGTTACTATCTCCAAGATACTACTGTCTTATTTATTGTTAATGTATTTCATATTATTGAAAATATTAATTCTTAATGTGCTATCTGTATTGCAGTATTCTTTATACGCTTATATTATCATGTAAGTAAGGCTTAAAGTAAAACAATAAAAATCTGTTGCACTGATAGGCTTTTGCTGCAGGCTGGCTCCTGGAACTCTCTTTGGAAGGATCTCATGCCTGAGAACCGACACACAATTTCATGAGACAGACTTTGATATATCAGGATGCAACTTCTATTAATGCAAATCTCTAAAATAAGTCTGCAGATCTAGGGAAGTCTATTTTCCTTCATGTTGTCTATGAAGAAGCCCAGAGTGAAGAAGCCCAGCTCAGATGCAGATAAAGAATTATGTCTGTTCAGTTACATGAACACCACTTCAAGTGACGTAAAATTACCACTATCTGTTGTCTGATGGTCTTCTTGGAAGGTGTGATACAAATCCCACGCAAAACTCTACTCCACATCTTTGGGAGCAGATCCAATAGAGAAAAAGCAGAACAAACAAGACACTGTGCACTGCACGATTTTGCAGTTCTGCCGGTCTGAAAACACACCATCATTTCCAGGATGACATTGCTTGCCTTGAGAAATTCCACATTCTGAGGCAATGAGGATAACATTTTTAAACAGGAACTCCCTAAAGAGGTGCAATCTTTGCCAAAGATAAGCATATTTTAAAAGTTATTCACTCTATGTAGCCTGTTGATAACCAGAAAACTCTTTGGGGCTTGAGTACAGGTGTGAAGAGTATCAGGCAGCTAACTGTCACTGTGGTGATTAAAAAAGACAGCAGCTTTGTCTATAATACTGTGTAAGAAAAATATTTGTCAGCACGGTATGCTCTGCCTCCCATTCATTTACTGCATACACAACAACTTCCAAGTACTATTGTCCATGTGTCCCAAGGTATGCTGATCAAGAAAATACGAGAGAAAATGTAGGGTTCTGAATGAACTGCAGGGCACGTTTCACTGAGTTCACACTGACAGACTAGTATGTGTCACCCAAAATTCTGTCTTTACAGTTTGCCCTCAAGCCACTAATTTGTTGTCAACACATAACATAAACATACTTGGTTGTGGTCTGGAAATGAATGGATGTTGCAATTGTTACACCTCAGCAGTGTTCTCTCTGCAAAGAGAAAATCCCTCCTATAGAACTTTTCAGGAGTTGTGTAGGAATAAAATATTGTGACCCAGAACATGGAAGCTGTATTTAGGATAGGATAGGATAGGATAGGATAGGATAGGATAGGATAGGATAGGATAGGATAGGATAGGATAGGATAGGATAGGATAGGATAGATAGGATAGGATAGGATAGAATAGACCAGGTTGAAAGAGACCTTCAAGATCATCGCATCCAACCTATCATTCAACACCACCTAATCAACTAAACCATGCAACCAAGCACCCTATCAAGTCTCCTCCTGAGCGCCTCCAGTGACGGTGACTCCACCAACCTCCACGGGCAGCCCATTCCAATGGGCAATCATTCTCTCTGTGTAAAACTTCCTCCTAACCTCCAGCCTAAACCTTCCCTGGCGGAGCTTGAGACTGTGTCTTCTTGTTTGGTGCTGGCTGCCTGGGAGAAGAGACTGCCATCTGCCTGTCTACAACCTCCCTTAAGGTAGCTGTAGACAGCAATAAGGTCACCCCTCAGTCTCCTCCCCTCCAGGCTAAGCAACCCCAGCTCCCTCAGTCTCTCCTCATAGGGCTTGTGTTCCAAGCCCCTCACCAACCTTGTTGCCCTTCTCTGGACACGCTCCAACAAGTCAACATCCTTCCTAAACTGAGGGGCCCAGAACTGGACACAGGACTCGAGGTGTGGCCTAACCAGTGCCGAGTACAGGGACAGAATGACCTCCTTGCTCCTGCTGGCCACACTGTTCCTGATGCAGGCCAGGATGCCATTGGCCCTCTTGGCTGCCTGGGCACACTGCAGGCTCATGTTCAGCCTACTATCAACCAGCACCCCCAAGTCCCTCTCTGCCTGGCCCCTCTCCAGCCACTCTGACCCCAGCCTGTAGCACTGCATGGGGTTGTTGTGGCCAATGTGCAGAATCCGGCACTTGGATGTGTTAAATCTCATGCCATTGGACTCTGCCCATCTGTCCAGCCTGTCGAGGTCCCTCTGCAAAGCTTCTCTACCCTCCAGCAGATCAGCTCCTGCCCCAGATTAGTGTCATCTGCAAATTTACTGATGATGGACTCAATGCCCTCATCCAGATCATCAATAAAGATGTTGATGAGCATGGGGCCCAGCACTGATCCTTGGGGCACACCACTAGTGACTGGCTGCCAGCTGGATGTGGCACCATTCACACCACTCTCTGGGCTTGGCCCTCCAGCCGGTTCCTAACCCAATGCTGTGTGCTCCTGTCCAAGCCATGGGCTGATAGCTTGGCCAGGAGTTTGCTGTGGGGGACGGTGTCAAAGGCCTTGCTGAAGTCCAGGTAGACTACATCCACAGGCCTCCCCACATCCACCAGGCAGGTCACCTGATCATAGAAGGAGATCAGGTTGGTCAGGCAGGACCTGCCCTTCCTAAATCCATGATGACTGGTCCTGATCCCTTGGCCATCCTGTAAGTGCTGTGTGATCGCACACGAGATGTCCCGTTCCATAATCTTCCTGGCACTGAGGTCAGGCTGACAGGCCTATAATACCCTGACTCATCCAACCGGCCCTTCTTGTGGATGGGCACCACGTTGGCCAGCTTCCACTCTTCTGGGACCTCTCCAGTGAGCCAGGACTGTTGAAAAATGATGGAGAGTGGCTTGGCCAGCTCATCTGCCAGCTCTCTCAGCACCCTAGGATGGATCCCATCCGGTCCCATGGACTTGTGGGGATCCAAGCGGCTGAGGAGATCTCTAATTACCCCATCCTGGAACAGAGGAAAACTATGCTGCTCCCTGGCTCCTTCTGCCAGCTGTCTGGAAGACATTCTGTGCTGCTAGTAAAAATTGAGGCAAAGAAGGTGTTAAGTACCTCTGCCTTTTCTTCATCCTTTGTTACAACGTTCCCCTCCGTGCCCACCAAGGAGTGGAGGTTGTCCTTGCCCTTCCTCTTGCTATTAATGTATTTATAGAAGGACTTCTTTTTGTCCTTCAAAGCAGAGTCCAGTCTAAGCTCCAAATGTGCTTTTGCCTGTCTAATTTTTTTCCTGCATGACCTAGCAACATCCTTAAACATTCCATGGGTTGCTTCACCTTTCTTCCAAAGATGATACACCCTCTTCTTTTCCCCTTAGTTCTTGTAGAAGTTCATTACCCATCCAGGCTGGCCGTCTGCCCCGGCGGCTCATCTTCCGGCACATTGGCACAGCCTGTTCCTGCACCTTCAAGAGTTCTTCCCTGAAGCAGGTCCAGCTCTCCTGGACCCCTTTGTTTTTAAGGGCTGTTTCCCAAGGAACTTTCTGAGTTATTTCCTTGAGTAACCTGAAGTCTGCCCTCCTGAAGTCCAGAGTGGAGGTCTTCTTGCTCCCCCTCTTAGCTTGACTGAGTACTGAAAATTCAATTATCTTGTGGTCACTGGCCCCTAAACACCCTCTGACCACCACATCACCCACCAGCCCTTCCCTATTGGTGAAGAGGAGGTCGAGCAGAGCCTTACCCCTGGAAGGCTCACGCAGCACCTGGGATAAGAAGCTGTCCTCCATGCACTCTAAGAACCTCCTAGACTGTCTCCTCTCTGCTGTGTTCCCAGCAGATATCAGGCAGGTTGAAGTCACCCATGAGAACAAGGTCAGGCGATCTTGAGACAGCCTTAAGCTGCCTATAGAATGACTCAACATCTTCCTCCTGGTTGGGTGGTCTATAACAGACTCCAACCAAGATGTCTGCCCTGCTGGTCTTCCCTCTAATTCTCACCCACAAGCACTCAACCCGATCGTCCCTGATCTCTAGCTCAATGGCATCTAGTGCCTCCCTGATGTACAGGGCCACCCCTCCACCCCTTCTTCCTTGCCTGTCTCTCCTGAAGAGCCTGTAGCCATCAATTGCAGTGCTCCAGTCATGCGAGTCGTCCCACCTAATACCTAGCCTAAACAAAGCAATTCCTAATTTACAAAGCAAAACTACACTCTACAATGGAATGCAATGAATATGTACAAAATACACAGTATTTACAATATTATACAGGTATTTACAATGAGAAAACAGCACAGAGATCCCCCTGGACCCCTGCTGGGATCCCAGAGAGAAGGGGAGCTCCTCAACTGCCCCCCCCCCCAAACCTGTGCCAGGAGAGGTTTAGGCTAGATATTAGGAAGAATTTCTTCATAGAAAGAGTGATTTGCCATTGGAATGGGCTGCCCAGGAGTTGGTGGAGTCACCATCACTGGAGATGTTTAGGAAGAGACTTGATGGTGTGCTTGGTGCCATGGTTTAGTTGATTAGATGATGTTGGATGAAAGGTTGGACTCGATGATCTCAAAGGTCTCTTCCAACCTGGTTAATTCTACTCTATTCTATTGTATTCTAAGAAGGTCTCTACTTCAATGACAACAGCTGGTTAAAGTCACAAAGTTTGTAACTAGCTCTCAATTCCACTCTGCATCAACAGCAATTCAGAAAATACTGTCCATGCTCTTCATTGTACTGTAAATTAAACAGTAAGCCCCACTGTGACAGTTTTAGGCTATGCCTTTAAAAGTTAGCTGCAGATTTGGGGCAGAAAAGTAGAGAAATATAAATAATTCACTATTGGGTGTAAAAAGGAAAACAAAAGATTGTTCTAAACGAACCACCCAAATGCTTGTGTACCGAAAGGGAGAGAAACTGGAAGAAGAGCAGTGTTAATCATATCTGTTCCTCAAGGCCAGCCAGAAAAGTGATTAGGTTCTCCCCAGCAAAGCAGAACAGCCAGGCAGCTGGAATGGAAATGAAAGTAAAATGTGTGAGATGTTTATAGAACACTTGCTTCTGTACTGGATATTCTGCCCAATGAAATTAGTTTAGAACAATCTTTTGTTTTCCTTTTTACACCCAATAGTGAATTATTTATATTTCTCTACTTTTCTGCTCAAAATCTGCAGCTAACTTTTAAAGGCATAGCCCAAAGGCCAGTGGCATCCTGGCCTGTATCAGGAACAGTGTGGCCAGCAGGGAAGTTGTTGTGCCCCTGTATTCAGCACTGGTTAGGCCACACCTTGAGTTCTGTGTCCAGATCTGGGCCCCTCTATTTAGGAAAGATGTTGACTTGCTGGAATGTGTCCAGAGAAGGGCAACAAAGCTGGGGAGGGGTTTGGAGCACAAGCCCTATGACGAGAGGCTGAGGGAGCTGGGGTTGCTTAACCTAGAGAAGAGGAGGCTCAGGGCAAACCTTATTGCTGTCTTAATTCATTCCTCATCATCCTGCATAGTTTTTTGCTTGACCTAATTATGTGTGAATGCAGGTGTCAGTCTTTCTTAATGTACTTGAATTGTGTGCTAGGAAAAACATTACAAGAGCTTTGAATATAAGGTGTCACTGACAGAGCCTTTTACTTGTGTGCTGTGTGTCACTGCTGGTTTCAAAACTACACAGAGAAAAATATTTAAAAAAAAAAAACTCAGTCATTTCCAGGTTAGCTTGCTGCCATAAGGCCTGAAACAGAAGATAGAGGCACTCTTAGTATCTGTTGTGTAGCAAGGTAGGTAAATAGAAGAAATCATTAAAGAGACAAACCATTGCACAATGAATTTACATGACAGCTGTTGTGTAATGTTGAAAGAGTCTTCTAGTAAAAACAGCCATACTGCAAAGCTGGGGTAAATAAATATGGAGTGTCTACACTGATGAGAAGCTCAGGATGCACACTGACAGAGGGTGGACTGCCATCCAAATTAAAGATGTGACTTGCAACTTGGGATTGGAAACAGGATGGTACTCTACCCAGCATCCTACAATGGGATAAGAGGTGAAATGACACTCAGCTTTGCTTGTGCCAAAATGTTGTGTAGATGATAGGGGGTAGTATTCAGCTTTTCTGCTAGTCACTCACTGGAAAGATGAGGACTTGTACTGCATTGTAGATACCTAAAGTGGAGTCAGAAGCATCCTCCCGTTCTTGTTATATGGTCTCCCATTGGGGTTTTTTGTTTTGTTTTTTTTTCCTTTGTCCAGTGGGCTCCTCCCTTTTTTTCATTATTAAAATAATATATTTGATAGTGAGAAAGTACCACTGTCAGATGCCTTGCTTTTCCATGTTTCATGGAGAGAGGAGGAAATTTTACATGTCTACAAAGACACTAAAAGCTTAATGCAGTTATTTCTATTGAATCAAAATCCAGGAACCCCAGCAAACATTTCTTTTAGGTTTAAGGCAAAATATTTTCACATACTATATACTTCCTTGTATTAATTTAATATGTAATTTCAGTATTCCTGTAGATTATAGCCAAAAAATCTTCCACCAATGCACATTCTTTCCCTTAAGTAGCGTGAGACTGCTTTTGCTTATATTCAGCCCCTGTCAGTGGTTGCAGCAGCCAACCATCACCAAATGATACAGGAGATACTCTGCCTCTTGGGCAGTTTTTGTGTGCTATTTCAGTATTTACAATCCACACACCATGCTGGAGGGGAACAGTTATAAGTGAAGAAAAAAATCTGCTGTTAAATTCTGTACAGAACTTCTGGAGCTGTGTTCACAAACATGCAATCAAATCTGGCAGTGATGTATACAAGCTAGTCCTTTGCAGTAGATATATATACCACCTATATGGAACACCAGGATCTTTTTGTGATAGCTGTCTTGTTTTTAGAGCAGGGCATGCAGATGGTAAAGGTGCCTTCTGTGTGCAGCATTATCTTTTCAGTTGTCAGATACAAATTGTTTCCTCCTTACTGCTTCCCTTAATATCACCACCCCTATGGCAGCAAAGGAAGAACCTAGAGTCCTAGATGTGTTATGCATAATGCCTTCTAGCAAAAAAAAAAAGCTAGTTTGGACTCATGGTGACAGTTTTGACTGTGTATATGCAAGGGCCCTCACCTGTCACTACCCAAGAGACTTAATGAGATGCAGCACAGGTCAGTGAGAGGGAACACACAGGCAGAAACTTCAGCTATCACACAGCTTTTGTTTTCATATTCTAACTCACCAGTATCATTCTTCCATCTTAGGAATGAGAAACATTTACTACAGTGTGTGTCCTGTTTTTCTGAAGGTATTAGTGCACTTTCGCAGCTCTATAATACAGCAACCATCAGAAAATATTTTTGTTGATGAGGAATCTTAACTGAAGCACAGACAGACACACTGACTATTTCTTTCCTTGCTTCTCTAGAGCATGGCTAACTGGGCAAGTCTATTGTCCTAGACCACCACTACAAAGACCCTCCCCTATTCAGCAGGATTAGCTCTAACATCTACTCATGGTGGGGAATTTGGTGGCAGATTAACCTGATTCTGCTACTAAAAAGATAGTACATACACTGCTGTAAATAAATTTTACTTCACTGTGCTCCTTGCCACCATCTAGTGGGTGGCTGGACTTTTTGTTTACCCATATAAATTAGAGTTATCTTCTGGGAGAAACAATATACTTTGCATATGTGCCATACTTAAATGGATTTGTCAAAGCCAGCTTCACTTACAGCTGGGTCAATAACATGTATATCTGCTACGTGTTTTCATCATAAGTACACTGACTGCTAAAAATCAAAGACGACATGTCTGCTCTGTATCTAGTTTATCAAAGCTGTCTTTGAAGTCCTCAGCCCACTGAAAGTCCATAGGGATGCATGCATTGTTTTCAGATGGAGCAGGACTTGCCTCAACTTTGCCTTTTATAACAAAACACACTGTATCCATATCTGTATATCTAGATTTATATATCTATATCTAAAGAGAAGCACAGAATCATAGAAGCCAAGTCACGATGTCTTACTCAAATCTGCTTCTGACCTCAGTCAGTCACAACTATTCTCTTCGTACATTTGTGCATAAGCCCCCTACAGCCTGGATTTCTACTAAACTTAAAGCTCTACAAGACAGAAGGAAAAAAATGGATGTAGTCTTAAGAATACACTTACTGTACAAGTGTTTTGCTCTGTTGTCCAACCACAGTCCTCTTTTCATGTTACACCATCAAGCACTATCCCTGCTGCAGAAGATCTTCATCCAGCTCTAGCAATACAACTTCAATCCCCCAAAATTACAATCAGATGCTCAATAAACTTTGAGTTGTAAGAGCCACAAAACTTCCACTCTCTTGCAATGAAGAATCTTAACATTTCTAACGTAAAATCCCAAAGTCATAAAAACTACAGTGTAATATATTAATACAACAGAAAAGAATACTGTGACCAATGCTCAAAGATTACAGGGAGGTTATCAGAAGATGGTTAAATAGCTGCTCCTATTCCCTTCCAAGCAAGTTTCCAGAGAAGATGTTTTGAGCAGTCAGTTCAATGACTCACTTCTTTTTCTCTCTCGCTCTAAAAATGTGTATATATATGTATATATATATACACATATATGTGTTTGTGTATGTCTGTATATAAATATGTCAGTACACATACACATATTTGCATACACTTCATCTGCTAAACCTACTTTACCTGTCTGGTACCTTGATCTGCTGTAAATTACACACCTGAAGGACTGTCTCCCTCTGATAAGCTATGCTTCCTACCCTTCTTGTCACTTCATGAAAGCAATACAGGTAGGGATTAATTAGTTCATGTCATGCATGAATACAGCTCTATACCAATAAAAGAACTGATTTTTTTTTTTTTCAAACTGAGTTTTATATATACAATCTTTGCTGATTCAGTACTTTGCTCAGCTAGCATGGGGCTAAACTCAGAACAATAAACCCAGTGGAAAAATAGCAAGCCAAATTCAGAAACAGGAATATTGTTTTCATCACAGTATCACAGAGTATCACAGTATCGCTAAGGTTGGAAGAGACATCGAAGATCATCGAGTCCAACCTGTCACCACAGACCCCATGACTAGACCATGGCACCAAGTGCCATGTCCAATCCCCTCTTGAACACCTCCAGGGACGGTGACTCCACCACCTCCCCAGGCAGCCCATTCCAATGGCGAATGACTCTCTCGGTGAAGAACTTTCTCCTCACCTCGAGCCTAAACTTCCCCTGGCGCAGCTTGAGACTGTGTGCCCTTGTTCTGGTGCTGGTTGCTAGGGAGAAGAGTACTCATAATGAGTTGCTTTTTTCTTTTCTGCAGTCCTGAAAAATAAAATCCAAGAGATGCTTTCATACAACACTTTCAGCAATAAGCTTAAGGAAGTAAAAGGTAATTGTCACCCTACTGTATGGCACACTCAAATCAGAGAGGTAATTAACTTCAGAGGATACAAGAACGATGGTAAATTTGCAGTGGTATTTTTAGATACTATGTAAATCTTCCAAATTTGAGCATGGATTCCTTCCTTATCTGTCTTTATTCATAACAATAAAGATTTCCTCAAATATGCCAGTTGACCATGACTGTCACTGGTGAGTACACACCATCACCAGCTTAAGTGGCCCTTGGGGACCTCCTGTGAGAACCCTTTCATTGCTAAGATATGACTTAATTATTACTGGTAACACACACTGTCAAACAATACTGAATGAATTCTCAATGATTATGCTTTTGCATGTCTGAACACCAAAAATACATAATTTGCTACAGTTGTTAGCAGGCAAAGCAAGCACTCCAACTTCCAAAACTTAGGAATCATTAACAATAAAGATGAAGCTGGTGTACACATCTAAATCTTGCAAATTTGACATGTTATATCTCCCTTGAAACAAAACTTCTGTGAAGTGATGGCAACACACCTTTGGGAAGAGGTAGAATGCCTAACTGGAACACACAGCTGCCTACAAGCTCCTCAAATAACAGTTATTATAACAAAATATTACTGTTGAATTTATATTTAAAGATTTAGAAAATAACTGGTAATAATTATATTCATATGTCTTTTATTGTTTTCTTTGCTGCTTGCAAGGGAAATAGCTATAAGAATTATTCAAGTACACCTCATATGGTAGTTTGTTTATTTAGGTAGTTAAATTATCACACCTAGAGGCAAAAAAAAAATAGAATAGAATAGAACAGAATAGAATAGAATAGAATAGAATAGAATAGAATAGAATAGAATAGAATAGAATAGAATAGAATAGAATAGAATAGAATAGAATAGAATAGAATTAACCAGGTTGGAAGAAACCTTTGAGATCATCAAGTCCAACCTTTCATCCAACACCATCTAATCAACTAAACCATGCAACCAAGCACCCTATCAAGTCTCTTCCTAAACACCTCCAGTGATGGTGACTCCATCACTTCCCTGGGCAGTACATTCCAATGGTCAATCACTCTTTCTGTGAAGAACTTCTTCCTAACATCCAGCCTAAACCTCCCTGGTGCAGCTTGAGACTCTGTCCTCTTGTTCTGGTGCTGGTTGCCTGGGAGAAGAGATCAACCCCCACGTGGCTACAACCTCCCTTCAGGTACTGTGTCCAGTTCTGGGCCCCTCAGTTTAATAAGGACATTGAGACACTTGAACGTGTCCAGAGAAGGGCAACAAGGCTGGTGAGAGGCCTTGAGCACAAGCCCTATGAGGAGAGGCTGAGGGAGCTGGGGCTGTTTAGCCTGGAGAAGAGGAGGCTCAGGGGTGACCTCATTGCTCTCTACAACTACCTGAAGGGTGGTTGTAGCCAGGAAGGGGTTGGCCTCTTCGCCCTAGCAACCAGCACCAGAACAAGGGGACACAGTCTCAAGCTGCACCAGGGGAAGTTTAGGCTCGAGGTGAGGAGAAAGTTCTTCACTGAGGGAGTGATTTGCCATTGGAATGGGCTGCCCGGGGAGGTGGTGGAGTCACCGTCCCTGGAGGTGTTCAAGAGGGGATTGGATGTGGCGCTTGGTGCCATGGTCTAGTCATGAGGTCTGTGGTGACAGGTTGGACTCGATGATCTTCAAGGTCTCTTCCAACCTTAGTGATACTGTGATACTGTGATACTGTAGTTGTAGACAGCAATAAGGTCTCCCTAAGCCTCCTCTTCTTCAGGCTGAGCAACCCCAGCTCCCTCAGCCTCTCCTCAGAGGGCTTGTGCTCCAAACCCCTCCCCAGCTTTGCTGCCCTTCTCTGGACATATTCCAGCAACTCAACATCTTTCCTAAACAGAGGGGCCCAGATCTGGACACAGGACTTTATCTACTGTGGCCTAGGTGTGGCCTAACCAGTGCTGAGTACAGGAGCAGAATGACTTCCCTCCTCCTGCTGGCCACACTGTTCCTGATACAGGCCAGGATGCCACTGGCCTTCTTGGCCACCTGGGCACACTGCTGGCTCATGTTCAGCCTGGGGAAGAGGACAACAAGTATCATTGATAGTTGCATTAATTCCATAAAATACAAATAATTTTGCACAAATAGAACAACAACTAAGTGGCTGCACACTGAACTTACTCCAAATTGTCCTGTCTTCACTGAAGTGTTTAGCCTGAAAATTAGAGATAAGCTAGTGGAAATATTAAACTTTGTCAAAAGAAACATGTCCACACAGGCTCTTAGTCCTGGTTTTCTGTGAGGTTGAAGGTCAGAGCTGGGTCTTTCACAAAATGGGTGCACCGAAAGCAACTTAGCATCAGCATATTCAAGCTAAGGGCTGTTGCTTTGTTCCACAATAGGCCTTCCTACAATTTCAAGATAGTGAGGAACCAGGAAAAAGAAGCACAGATACTACTAACAGTGATATAATGCCAGAGAATTGACAGAAAAGATATTTTCTATGAGAAACATACATTTTGTATTAGCTGGCTTAATGTGAGATCTCAATATATCTTCAAAAGCAACATAAAACAAAACAAAGGTGATAATAAAAGTGGATGGCCTAGAGGAGTGTTATTTGCATGTGATTCAGAAAATTAGTTTTGATTTTGCAGTAGAAATTCACAGTAGCCTTGTAAGGGTAGGCTCATTAATCTCTACTCATAGCTGGTGGAGCCACACAGGGAAATTTAGAGCAAGAGGAAGTTAGATATTGGGAAAACTTCCTCCCTTCTCCACATGTTCCTTTTTCTTTCCTCATTAGACATCTAAGGCCATGAGCAGGAAAGGGTAGTGCTGCTCTGAGAAAAACCAGCTGAAATGAGGGAGTTTACTGCTCATCTCTCAGCTTTAAGATGGATGCAATGATGTGTGAAGGTAGAGCATGAATGATGCCAGCAGCTTTACTGCTCAAGAAACTGAAATCCCTTTTCCAAAACTATATGCACAACACCATGGGAAGACACTTGTGTGACTATATCAATATGTTTCTGTCCTATACAACCTTATCAAGTCCTTTTCTATCTATCATTCAGAAGAAGCCTGCACTCTTTTAAATATTATTTTTTAAATTTTTTTTAACAAAGTTGTTGGATTTTTATATTTCCAAGATGGATGAATACTTAAAGTAAATATTATCATATAGGAACCAGTTTTACCTTACTACTTAAAGGATTTGATACAGCTTATTATCCACCATCCCAGAACAAGACTTAGTGAACCTAAACATAAAATAATGGTTCCTGAAGGAATTCTAAAATCAATGGCATGAGCACAAGTGAGCTGCACAGAGGGGGAAAAAAAAAGCTATTATTATTGCAGTCAACAGGTATTAATCTTTTGCCACATATTTAGGGGTCCACAACTGCATGAAAGCAAATGTTTAAAAATTCATGTTATAGAACTTTCTGGAACAATATAGTTGGAATTATTGCCTGTCATAATTATTGCCATGGGTCTTAATTTTTTCTCCTTATCTTCTACTTTCCCCCTTCTCTCTCATTCTGCTAAAAGAAGGAGATATAACTCTTATTCATGTTTCAGTATGCCATTTGTTTACTACTGCTCAGTATTTCATCCAACGTGATATGCTAATAAAACACACAAAGTAATATATTTTAAAACACATTTTCAGAAGATGGAGTTCCAGTATCAGTTCTCATAAAATCTGGGATTTAAAAGTAGCAGTAGACCTAAAACCCTGTCTTATCATTTTGTTTGTGGTCTTGTATTTATTTCTGCATTTATTTCTGTTGTTAGTGAGCACCGTGATAGTCTTGTAGAAACAAAAGCTTCTCCTTTTGCTCCTTCAAAAATGTTCATTCACTAAAGCTACTCAATAATATTTTCTGACAACTCCCTATAGTGTTGCACCAAGAGATAATTTGACTAAGTGAGAATAGGACTGCAGCCTTGCAAGACACCAGACTGTTGGCATCTGAGGTCAGGAGCACAGCATTACCAAAGCGTGATTCTGCGAAACACAGCAAAGTTGCTCAGAAGACAGCTGGTATCTGCAAAATGGTTTCCTAACTAAACACATTTGGAAAATGAAGCTGTTAAAGACAAAGTGAATGACTGTAGGTGTCATCTAGAGCTACATTTCTGCCTGGTTTTAATCTTCTTGTTGATCTGCCTTTACTGAACTACCGCCACTGAAGTCAACACACGCAAGAGCATATGGCCCTTTTGAGAACCGGGTCCCCAAGCCAATACTGAAAAACCATATTAATTCTGCAAATGCATGTGCCTTGCCAAAAGTTACTTAGAGCCACAGATACCTTCAGGAATTTCTTGAAGTTTCTGACTCACTCAGAAGGGAATAAATGCAATAATAGTAAGAAACAAGAGTGGAAATGTCTTTCTATGCAGTCAAGAAATCTCTTATGTCTTTGGGTCCTGCCTGATGGTTCTACAGAAGGTTCAAGGAGATAAACTTACTGAAAGTTCACCATATATTTGCTTCAGGGAGTGGGACTGGAGTGCATTCTTAATATTTTATCTTTCAGCTTGCAGACTGGAGCCATTTCTTTTTAAACATTTTTTTTAAATGAGAAAAAATGCAGTAAGTTTTTCCTGGGTTTTTTTTTCCTTAGTAAAACAAACTGAGTAATTGCAAGAGTGATTATTAGGCAAGCCTTGATTTGTGATACACTGAGATATCTTTTCTGTGGTTAAAGAACCTGATACAAGTATGCCAACATATGAGCCTGTCAAGTATCAGCTCTTTTGCAGTCACTACCTGCATACACATTGCTACTCTGACGTACCCTGGGGTAGATAGAAGCAAATTTACCCTTCAGTGAAGTTATTTTTCCTTTATTATCCTGTTGCAGAGTCTATCACAGCCCAACAATCCCACAATTGATTTGCTGGCAGCTGAGCCCTGGGGCTTGAAATGTAAATAAGACTCGGAATGAAAGTGATGTGCACTGCAGCAGCTGACTCTGAGTGCAGGTACTTCATCAATTGACCTGATTTCTAGAAAATTCGTTTGCAACCTTGAGACTTGCTTGCAATTACAATCTTTGCAATAAAATATTAGTCTCCATGGTAATGAGAAGTGCTTTCCTAACTTATTTAGAAAAAAAATGTGAGGAGATGACAGTATCTCTGAGAAAATGAAATTTTCAGCATCATTTCACAGTTGGACAGCTCCTTGCAGACTTGTCAACAGATTAGTAGCATTCCACCCATTTTATACATGGAAAAAACTGAGTAATTAATAGCCCACAGGCCTTCCTTGCAAAAGGGAGATTTAATGAGCTCTGTAGCAGTATCAGAATAGAAAAGCATATAACTAGTTTTCCTGTGTCCATGCACATCACCAATGGAAGGATGGCCCTGCATTACTCCTTACAAGATCTACTAAATGTTATTAAACAAATGCTGCTCTACCTGCTTATATGCTGCAAAACTCCAGAGCACAAACTATCTCACTTGGGCAGGAATTGTGTCTCTTCTGGTTTTGTATATCTACCTCAATGGGAGACTGACCCTTAGGCTCTAGATTACCAGGGAAAAATAATAAACTAATGAGAGCCTACTAGGCAACAGAAGAACAAGAAAAATATGACAGGCTCTGTACAAAGCCCAGTGCTCAAGAGACAAAATATTGTTCAGAACCATTTGTAAATAAGGGGCTGGTTTAGGAGCAAAACAAATATGGTTCTAAAGCTGGTTGTGAAATCTTTGCAATAATTTTCTCACAAGAAACAACCAAACTAACGGACAAAAATCTACAAGGCCAGGAACCACAGAACTGAAGTCAGGGTGGGCAGAGAGAAAAGAACCATCTTTTTTCTTCCTAGTTAGAGAGACAGAGAGTGCCACAGCACTGAGGCTGTGAAAGCCTGCCCAGGTGTGTCCTATCATCTCTAATTTCCAGGGGACAAAAAAGACTTCTAGAAGATAAATGGTTAGCTGAAAAAAACAGTCATGTTTCTCCTGAGATGCAGTTCTCTTGATGGGCAGGAGAAGGAGAGGTCAATTTGTGCCCTATGAAAATGTCAAGGGCTTACCTTTCCTCTGTTGGCTCAGCAAAAGTTTTCTAAAACCTCAGAATTTCTCAGTGCTTTCTTGGGAAGACACTAAAATGCATAATCATTGTGAGAAATGTGAGATCATTGTATGATCTCATGCCTACAGCCACACCTGTCCATGAAATAAATTATTTTAGTAAGAATAACAATTTCATTTCACAAATACCAGCAAATAGAAAAGTTTACAATAATTTCTACATTTTATGGCAGCATTACTGTTTGATATCCTGATCTGCGGTCTGATGTTATCTAATGGCTACCTGTCAGATTGTACTGCTCACTAGGTTTGCTTCTTACACTGATATGGTTTCAAAATCCTTCAATCGGAATTTTGATTTATGAGCTGCATAGTGAGTTCATAAGTAAGTAATTCCTCAGAGTTCTCTTATCACTTTAAGGGTTATCTTCAAAGATCCTTTTCCTTTTCTCCTACTTTATAAATACAGGTCTTGGGCATGGAGTTCTTTACATGTGGATGAACTTGCAGGATTTCATGGAAACCATCATTAGGTAGGTCTGTGAAAATGGAATAAAAGACAAGGTTAGATATGTTGCTGAAAAGCTAAAACTAGATGGAGAGAAAACTTTTGTACAGAAAAAGGTTCAGGCCCCATTTCATTGTTTCTTATACCTCACATCATTTTTATATTACTCAGTACAAAATGATTGACTTACCATATTCACTTAGTTGAATGACTATGTGAGGTCACAACTAAAGTCCATTTTACTAACATTAAATAATACAAGGAAAAGCAAATAAATAATTTTCTGGTTCTCTGACCAGTTGCAAGTGCTTTTCAAGAGAAGCTACTTCAGATGCTATCAGGTTTTCCAGTAGATTATAATTTCCCTAAACTTGTAATATATTGCCCAGTACAATTTTATATATTGTGAAATAAACTTCCAGTCAATTTAACCCTAAGACAGATACAGCAGGTTTTCAAAGTTCCCATTTGTATTTGCCTAGATAAAACACTATTAAAGTGGAGGACCAAAGTAATGAATTGCATATTGGTTATGACAGTAGAGATGCTTTTACACCCTCTTGATTAGAACAATAAAGAAAAGTTTTAAGTGCAAAACTTGGAAAGATTCTTAAATAATATAATACAATTGTTCTGACTATGTCTCCAATCTTTTCCTCATACAGCTTGAAATAATTTTAGGCAGACAAATTTGAGTACCTTTGAAAATGATTCAAGAGTTCCACTTCCCATTAAAATTTTTTCATCTCCTATTTCTTTGTGTCAAGCACAGATAGTTATTTTCATTTCAATGTCTGGCAAAAAGAAAGTGGAAGGAAAAAACTTAGCACAGTTAAGTGAAAACTTTGTATTTTCTCTAAGACCATAGGCTTAAAGCTAAACTTTTAATGAGTTGGCATACACATTGGTACTTTCCCTCAAAGGTTTAGGTTGATTATTGAGAGATGATTCTTTACTTTTCCTATGAAAGCTAACGTACATGTTGTACTATGTCTAAAGAACTGTAATGAAGAGTAATGATGAGGATTCTTATGGTTCACAGAACAACAGAATAGCAGAATCTTTATTATTCACAAGTGTTTGAAACTGGCGAAATACTTTCATTCTGTATTGTCAAGAACAAATTTCATAGTCGCCTGTATAGCAGAGCATAATTTTCATTTTGAAAACTAACTACTATTTTTAAAAATTATTTCTCAGCCACCTGTTTAAGGGAAGGAGAGTGTATGATTGAATACACTTTACATATATATATAAATATATATGAATATACTTTAACATAATTTAAGACTATGAGTCATAATCCTTCAAATCTACCCCAATCATTATATGGAGTAGCAACACCTTCAATGGATCTGCTGATGCTCAACCAGTAAGCGAGGATATATCTACAGTGGCACGGCTGAAGGATCAAATACTTGACTGTAAGCCTTGATTCTAAAGAAAATTAAAGTTGCTGGGTCTTCCCATCAATCCTCTTCTAATAATTTCTGTGCACTTATTCTAGAGTTATGTAAGTACAAGGGTCTCATACATGTGCAGTTTCTACAGGTTTCATAAAAATCACATGGGTCATAAGAGGAACTGCAGATACTAAAGCAATGGGATGCAGGGATACGAGACAGAAAAAAAGGCTCTGTTCATTTCACTCCTCTTACAACAATCCTGTTTAGCTTCTGTTTAATTCGTGTTTTGGTTTTATGACTTACAGTTGGTTAAGACTGCAACAGGCATATGAGTTTGCTTGTGTCTACTGTCCTGTCCTAGCAGAACCCATGCCAGTCTACATACGTGTATGCGTACATACACAAACAAGTACAAAACGTGATGGACAAAACAAGCTACCTAAGATATCCTGCTACTTAAAATGCCTTGTAGCAGAATAATTACTTGGGACACAAACTGCCTAGAGAAGGAGACCATTGAAGTACTATTAACAATAGTAGCACAAACATGCATATTATATCTTGAACACTTGCATATGTAACACCTGTGCATGCTCCAAACCATGCAACAGGCAGCGGCCAGCTGATTACCTACAGTTACAAGCAGCTGTGCTCAATGGCCACACCCACACATACAGTGGCAAAATCCAGGCCACGGAGAAAATACGGCTGTCTTGAGCCCTGGTAAAGACTGACAAGTCTATGCTTCTGAATTTTTTTGGTTGAATCCCACATTGCCATAGTCCCTAACATCATATTCTCTTGTCTGCAAAGTCACTGCAATACTCACAAATGTCGATCCCCTGAAATACAATGTCTTTCGCATATGGCTTTCTTACAAAAGAAAGATTGGCCTTTGTGCAGGTCTGCAGTGGCAGGCTGATAAAAATAAGGATGCAATAGCCACTTAGGTAGATCAATTTAGCAAGCTGAGAAAACTACAGATCAAGAATCTCCAGGAAGGTATGTGTATGAAAAGTGCAGATTTAAGAAAATAAAAATTAAAAAATAATTTAAAAAAAGTGGTATATTTAAGAACTGTTTTAAATTGAAGTGCTATAACAACCCTCTGAAGAAGCAGACTGGAGATAAATTATGCCACTGCAGCTGATTTGAATCAGATTTTGAGGGAACCAGGGAACTCTCCAGAACAGGTATTTGCTTTGTAGTTCTTCACAACAACTAAAATGGAACAGAAGGCCATAATAAAAGCTGCTATATTATGAAAAGCAAAATAATGAACCCCCAAGAAATAAGCTTATTTCACAGTGGAAGATAATGGGAAGGAGACAGTTCTGTATACATTGTCTAATTTACAACAAAATGGTAATCAGTATTGGTGTATTGACATAAGTGGTGGTGAGGTGATTTATAACATCTGTGCATCTGGCTGCATGGATATATAAAAATTTGACCAGAACTGATGATATCAGCAGATTTACACAGAACAAATGAAATTCCAGTTATAAAGCATAGATCAAGGATGTGCAGATGTGCAAGAAATGTGAGCAAAGGAGCTTCTGAGTGTCTGATGAGAATGCACTATTTGTAGAAATAAATACATCAGCAAAAGCAGTGAAATCAAACCCTCTGCAGAACAAAATGTAACACAGAAATGTGAAAGTGACTCAACTAGTAGAAGTCTGGTAATTGTCAGGGTTAGTCCAGTGAGACAAATCTCAACCTTAATTCACAGAACCTTACACATATTTACATGTGCTTAAATTAAAATAAATTGACATATGTGCAATTTAAGCATGAACTGAAATTTCATCTAACTCATTGGATTTTATAGACAGTAGAAGATTAAATAGATGACAGACTCCCTTTCCTAATTAAGATGTGGGTATTTTTCTTCTAAATTGGGACCCTTCCATTAATAAATGCAAATTATTTAAAACATCTATATCTATTGTCATCTCAAGAAGCTTGTTTAGCTTGGAAAGACTGGAAAGATAGTTGACAAGAATTTGACTTGATGATACTTGTGACAAACAGAGGGGCAGCTCACCCAAGGCAGAGGGATGGAGAGCTGGTAAGGGCTCTCAGCTTGCTGCCCTGAGGCAAGACACAAATGACACACCAGGACACCCTGTGGAAACCAAGGGGAGTTGGCACAAGAGGACGACAGGGCCAGCCCGGCTGAAGTGCTTCTATGCAAATGCACGCAGCTTGGGCAACAAACAAGATGAGTTAAGGGCCACCGTGCTGTTGGGACGCCATGACATAGTGGGCATCACCGAAACTTGGTAGGACGACTCCCATGACTGGAACATAGGGATAGACGGGTATAAGCTTTTTAAGAAGGATAGGCAGGGAAGGAGAGGAGGAGGTGTTGCCCTCTATGTCAACAATCAGCTGGAATCAGCAGAACTCCACCTGGGGAGGCATGATGAGTTGGTTGAGAGTTTATGGGTTAGAATTAAAGGCAAGACAGGGGAAGGAGATATTACTGTGGGGGTCTCCTACAGGCCACCTGACCAGCAGAACCAAGCAGATGAGGCCCTCCACAGGCAAATAGAAGCGGCTTCCAGGTCACAAGCCCTGGTCCTCATGGGGGATTTCAACCACCCTGACATCTGCTGGAGGGACAACACAGCAAGGCATCAGCAATCCAGGATGTTCCTGGACTGCATAGAAGACAACTTCCTCCTCCAAATGGTAGAGGAACCAACAAGAAAAGGTGCTACGCTGGACCTTGTTCTCACCAACACGGAAGGGCTGGTAACCAATGTGAGGCTCAGAGACGGCCTTGGCTGCAGTGACCATGAAGCAGCTGAATTTAATCTCCTCAGGGCAATCAGGAGGACCTATTCTAAGCTTAGGACCCTAGACTTTAGGCGTGCAGACTTCGATCACTGCAGGGATCTGCTAGTCAAAGTGTCGTGGGATGAAGCCCTGAAGGGAAGAGGGACCCAGGACAGCTGGTCAGTATTCAAGGACCACCTCCTCTGTGTCCAGGAGCTATGTATACCTACATGGAGAAAAGCAGGAAAGAATGCTAGGAGGCCTGCCTGGATGAACAAGGACACACTGGACACACTATCACTTAAAAAGAAACTCTACAGGAAGTGGAGGGAAGGACAGATAGAACAGGGGGTATATAAGGAAGCTGCCCGAGCAGCAAGAGGCCTGGTTAGGAAAGCCAAAGCAGAGTTTGAATTGAATCTAGCCAGGGAGGTTAAAGGGAGCACTAAGAATTTCTATAGGTATGTTAATGGCAAGAAGAAGACTAGGGAAGGTGTGGGCCCCCTCAGAAAGGAAAGTGGTGAATTAGTCACAAGTGATGTGGAAAAGGCTGAGGTACTCAATAACTTCTTTACCTCAGTCTTCACTGCAAGGGCCTCCAGCCACACTCCTGGTGTCATGGAAGACGATGCCAGGGGCGGGGAGGAAGAACTGCCCATCATAAGTGAAGCTCAGGTTCGTGATCACCTGAAAAACCTGAAAGTGTTCAAGTCCATGGGACCCGACGGGATACACCCACGGGTGCTGAGAGAACTGGCACATGAGGTTGCCAAACCCCTCTCTATTCTATTCCAAAAGTCATGGCAGACTGGGGAAGTCCCCACAGACTGGAAAAGGGGAAACATTACTCCCATTTTCAAAAAGGGCAAGAAGGAGGAACCGGGGAACTACAGGCCAGTCAGTCTCACCTCTGTGCCCGGAAAGATCATGGAGCAGATCCTCCTGGAGGCACTAATGACTCAGAAGAATAGTGAAGAGGTGATTGGGAATAGTCAGCACGGCTTTGCCAAGGGCAAATCCTGCCTGACAAACCTGGTGGCCTTCTATGAGCAGGTGACAGCATTAATAGATGAGGGGCGAGCAACTGATGTCGTTTACCTGGACGTGAGCAAAGCCTTCGACACTGTCCCGCACCACATCCTGGTCTCCAAACTGGTGGCACATGAGTTTGATGGATGGACCACTAGATGGATAAGGAACTGGTTTGATGGCCGCACCCAAAGAGTGGCTGTCAACAGGTCCATGTCCCAATGGAGGCCAGTGACAAGTGGAGTCCATCAGGGATCAGTCCTGGGACCTGTCTTGTTCAACATCTTTGTGGGTGACATGGACAGTGGCATCAAGTGCACCCTCAGCAAGTTTGCTGATGACACCAAGCTGTGTGGTGCAGCAGACACGCTGGAGGGAAGGGATGCCATCCAGAGGGACCTGGACAGGCTGGAGAGGTGGGCACAAGCCAAGCTCATGAGCTTCAATAAGACCAAGTGCAGGGTCCTGCATCTGGGTCGAGGCAATCCCAGGCACAAATACAGGCTGGGCAGTGACTGGCTGGAGAGCAGCCCTGAGGAGAGAGACTTGGGGGTGCTGGTGGACGAGAAGCTCAACAGGAGCTCTCAATGTGCAGTTGCAGCCCAGAAAGCCAATCAGATCCTGGGCTACATCAGGAGAAGTGTGACCAGCAGGTCACGGGAGGTGCTTCTTCCCCTCTACTCAGCTCTGGTGAGACCCCACCTGGAGTACTGCGTCCAGTTCTGGAGCCCCTATTACAGGAGGAATCTGGACGTGCTGGAAGGTGTCCAGAGAAGGGCCACAAGGATGATCAGAGGGCTGGAGCAACTCTCCTATGAGGACAGACTGAAGGAGTTGGGGCTATTCAGTCTGGAGAGGAGAAGGCTCCGAGGTGACCTCATTGTGGCCTTCCAGTATCTGAAGGGGACCTACAGGAAGGCTGGGGAGGGACTTCTCAGGATCTCAGGTAGTGATAGGACTAGGGGGAATGGAATGAAGCTGGAAATAGGGAGATTCAGGCTAGATGTGAGGAAGAAGTTCTTCACCATGAGAGTGGTGAAGCCATGGAATGGGTTATCCAGGGAGGTGGTTGAGGCCCCGTCCCTGGAGGTGTTTAAGACCAGGCTGGACGAGGCTCTGGACAGCGTGATCTAGTGTGGGGTGTCCCTGCCCATGGCAGGGGTTGGAACTAGCTGATCCTTGTGGTCCCTTCCAACCCTGACTGATTCTATGATTCTATGATACTTATTTGGGGTAGTTTAGGGGTTATAAGTTGAAACATTAAGGAAATGTCACAATCAACCCATACTTCCTCATCAAGAACTAATGTGGCAAGCCATCTGTTTTTAGCAAGTCATCTACATCTCAGTGCTTTGGGTTTTAAGAGCAGAAACCTAGAAAGCATCCTGCATTTATACAGTAAAATAACAAAAAAATCATGAAGCCATGAGTTATAAGATACAAAGCTTACTGCTTATGCCCTCCTATATCACTATGTCAGGAACAAAGCCAGAATGGATAAGGACATTTTAAAGTACAAGGCACAATTTACTGGTATGCAGGTCACGGTCTTTCTTTATTTTAGCTCTCGTAGCAAAGGAAGTGGAAGCTTTGCATGCTTGGTGACACCAGGTCGATGGCTTTCCATCACTTCCCAAGCCAGAGGACCTCAGATGCTTTCTAGTAGGTATTAAACAAGCATAAATTACACAAGCTTCACATACATTTGAATAATACACTACCCTGGAAATTGTGCTGGTTCAGCTGCTGCCTCACATGCAGGTGAGCTGTCCATGTCATAGCAGCAGATGTTTCAAAGCTTGTGCCAAGTAGACAATTATGGGTAGCAAGCACTGAAGCCTTCCCAAAGTAGGAAGGCCTTGAGACACTTGAAGAGTTAAAGCCTCAAAGAAGCTATAAAATAACCTTGTGAGATTGACACTTCATAATGCAAACATCCCAAAAATCCCACTCCAGATTACATGTCCCTGCCTGGCTCGCAGCCAGGATTTCTCATCCAATTCCTGTATATTAAGATGCTATTGTGTTTTAGGGACACTTCTGTCGAGCATTTTGTGTTATAATACAGCATTTAATCACACTTCCTTCCAAGATCATCGCAACGATGAGCGCACGAATAAAGTACACCCGATAAAGGTTTTTTATAGCTTTCTTATAGCCTTATCTGCCTTGCGGGAAGCACCCCACAGCAAGCCCCGACATGACCAGGGCCTCAGCGGTAAGGGCAGGAGCGCTCTGCTAACACGTGCGATGCGGAGTCAAGCTCACCCGCGAAGGCAGCCCACGGCGCCCACAGCACAGCACCCCTTGCCACCACCCTACTGGCTTTGTATCATCTTTTCTCAGGGGTATTTAAGCTCGCCACCGCGGGAACCTCGCCTGTGAGGGAAAAGAGTAGAGCGCTTACGACAAGGAAACACGACTGCTCGCGCCCGGCAGACTCCCCGGGGCCAGGCGAGCCCCTGTACTGGGAAGCCTCTCGCACATTCCAACTCGCCCACCCGTAACGGTCACGCTAACGGTCGCAGCAGCAAAGAGCAAGAGCTGGGTGAGCACGCTCGAACCGCACCGCGTCCCGTTCCCCCCACGCCCTCCCTGCCGACAGCCAGGTAAGCGGGGCAGCGGCCACCACGCAAGAACAGGCTTCGGGACCGCAGCATGAGAGGCACCTAGCTCCCGCCTTTGTGCGAGGCAAAGGGGGTGTGGAGTTTGGGGCGGAGGGAAAACGACTCGCACCAGCGCCGCTGCCACCGCAAGTAATCTCCTCTCTCCGCTTCATCAACCCGGCCTGCCGCGCGTCACCGCCGCCGCCAATGGGCGAGGGGAGCTGCCCCGGCGGAGGCGGGGCGAAGGAGGGGTGGGTCGGCGGGACAACCAATGGGCTGTGAGGATGTTTCCCGGAGGCGAAGACGCCGCGGCCCCTCCCCCGACGGCAGCTCCGGCTGGGGGCTCGCCGGGCGGGAGAGTTTCGCACCCGGGTAGGAGATGCCGCGCTGGCTTCTTCTCCTCGCAGGTAACGCCGCGCGGCGACCCCGGGTGCGGCGAAAGGAGCTTGCCCTGGCCCCGTTTGCTGACTCGAGTGCTGGCGGAACTGGCCCGGGCGGCGGGGGTTGGGTGCTGAGGGCCGGGATACCCCTTCTCGGCGGGGCCGCCGCCCGGACAAAGGGGGAGCGTCGCGTGGGTCAGGGCCGTCGCGAAACTCCTGGCAGGTCTCACCTGCCTCGTAGTCTCGCCCCTGCCTGCCCGCCGCTGCCTTACCAGGGTGGGCTGCTTCCCCGAGACCGGGTGTCTGGTGCCCAGGACGCCCTCAAGTTTTGGGGCTGCGCGCACTGCTGTTGTGACCCCTTGCTGCGAGCTCCCCACAGCGCCCGCGCTCTGTGGCGGGACATACGGTGCTGGAACCTTGCCCCACCCACCGCCTAGGAGTGGTCGGTGGGTCGGCACCGGACTGGCATCGGCTCGCGTTCGTCTTTCTCTGGAGGGGAGCGGCAGGGTTGGCGGTCGCGGTGGGGAGGTGGCCTCCCCTGCCGCCCTTGTGCAGTTGCGGTGTGGGCCGGTCGGCAACGGGAGAGGCTTTCGGTCCCCGGTAGGTTCTCAGCCCGCCTGGGCGGTTAACGCGATGCCTGATTAAGGGAGCCCTCACAGCCTGGCCTGTTCTTCTGCGCGGCGGTAAGACCGGCAGCATATCTAGATCAGATAAATGGATCAAGCACAATGGGAGAAACTTTCAGGGTAAAACGAATCTTGAGTAGATTAAATGATTTAATTGGGTAGTGTGTATTGATGCTGCATGTGTGCTATTACGAGCAATGCAACATGTTTCCCTCAGGTTAACAGCCTTGCTTTTAGTCTTTGTTTTCGTCAAACTAGAGCCCAGGGGTGAATTACTTTGAAGAACGGTTTTTCTCTTAAGGTGGCTGGTCTGCTTTGCTCCTAAGGAGCTCCCTTCTGTCTCAGATTATACAGCTCCGTGTTACTATCTGAATTTGAGAGCACTGCTATATAGTCCTCAAAGTGTGAAGGGGCACCGCTGTGACAGTACTGCCTATTCCTGTGCATGTGTATACAGAGACTGGGAATTCTTGGAGACTGGGATTTAGCATCGCTACAAAGCAGTTGCCTTACCAGCTCAAATGGTCAAGTCTCTTCAAGAAGCCAAATGATTGGGGCTTTTTCCTAGATCATGTGAAGATACTAAATGCATTTTTTTCAGAGGTACCACAGCTGACTTTAAAAAAAAAAAAAAAAAAAAAAAAAAAAAAAAAAAAAAGGAGGGCTGGCTTTGGGGCATCAGAGAGGCCCTTCCAAGTACAGGGGGCTCATGCGTAAACCTCTTGCCATAGAGACTCCAGTGGTGTATTACCCAGTACTGTTGGATTCCATAGCATTTTTCGTCTACCTAAACAACCTTATAAGCCTGTGAATATAGCACCAGAATTTAGCCTATACTGTACTTGCAGTGTGCAGAATGAACCAGTGAATGCTACTTTGGTCTTAATTGTATGTGCCTTGTCTCACTCTTTGAATAGCTGAGATTTAGGGCCCACCCTATTAGCTGCCATCTGTCTGCATATGGAGTTCGTATGAATTCTCTCTATGAGCTATGTGGAAGACTAGGTCCTATAATTCCACTAACAGAAGAGAGTTGAGCTCTTTTTGCCGTTGATGATGTTTATTTTTCATGCTCAGAAGGAAATTACAGTGCCTGTCATTCTTTTCAGAACTTTATAAATGCTCTACACTCCATGTGATGCCCCTGTTTGTTGTACTTTGAATAGCAAGAAACGGCACACAGTGATTTGCTTGAGGTTTGAGAATTTACCTGCCCCGAAGGTTTAACTGAGATTCTTTCTTAGCTTTTTCTCTGTGCTCCAACCATGAGATACTGCACCATTCTTCCACATTTTAAGTACAAAATTGTTTAGGTGCTTTCCAATAGTTATGAAGAACACCAAGAGAAAAATGAAGTGTTGTATGAAATTTCGTTCACTTCTCCCAACCCAACTTTTCCTTCTAAGATTCTTTTTAAGTTAAATGCAACTATAACTGCGTTTGCATGTATTTCTTTCAGATTTGCAACCAACATAATGCTGAAGCTCCCAACTTGCAACAAGTATTTCACAGAATGGCACAAACAGAACCTAATCTGGACCACGACATATCATGGTTCCTCCTTCCATCATACTGGGCCAAAATGGTTGTGGCATTAATTTCCTTCCTCTGTTTTGCTAACAGCTATGATGGAGATTTTGTCTTTGATGATTCTGAAGCCATCATCAATAATAAGGTTTGTGTCTCTTTTTCCTCTGCACCCTTGACCTAGATGGTCATGGTAAAAGCTGTAAAAGAAATAATTACAATAGTTGATCTAGGTAGGCCCAAAATATCCTAGTAAAGAGCTTCCATTGAGAATCCTTCTCCTTTTTTCTGTTGTGTTTTATTTGGCTTTTATTGGCCTTATTTAAGGTTGACCATCTGTGATGCTATGTTAATACCTGGTTAGGAGGAATGGAGCTTCTTTTTGCCATGCGAAATGGACTTTGTCTGCTTGGTTTGTACCATAAAAATGTTAGAGAAGCAGGGAAAGCTTTATTTTCATATGCTTCTTCCCCACTTAAAAAGTTTTGGTTTTTTTAACAGTAGTAGAATATTCTTGTGCTTTGTTTTAAAGCCAATCATACATGCAATAAACAGTCTTTGAAATACTTAGAAATTCACATCTGACTCAAACCTCTAGCTAAGACTCTTTTGTCTTTGAGGAGCTGAGTGTCTTCCATTGCTGAGGCACTTCATAGAATCACATGCAGCAGTGAATGAGTCTGTGCTTATGTATGGGTCCTGGTGTTACAGCTCTTACGCTGTTCTTGTAGGTACTTGTTAAATGTTTGGAAAGAGAATCACAGGATAAAAAGAATCACTCTCATCTGTTCTGTTTTCCTGACACCATGGGGTTACAAGGAAGATCATGGAAACTCATGCCACTAGAGCAACACAATGCACTTTTTCTTGCACAAGATTTAGATACAATTTATGGCAAATTGCCTTTTAGAATCTTATGGAATTGCTGTTTGCTTAGTTAAATTTGTATTATGGTTATGTAAGTCATCATACCTCAAGTTATAAATGTATGGGGGGGAAATGCATCTGCCAAATGGGAAATAAATCTCAAAGCTTCTAAAAGAACACTATGGACAAATTAAGAACCTACAGTGATTTTTTTTTTTTTTTTAAAGAAACATATTTAAATTGCACTGCTCCTGATGATGTTTAATTTTGCAGTTCAGTTTGGGTGACGATTATAATATATCCTGACAGAATGCACAAAAGATTGATGTTAAAACAAGACAGATTGTTCTGTTGATATGCAATTTCCCCACTTGCAACCTTTCTATATTTCTTTCAGTCTTTACTTTTAAAATGTTTCCATTTATCTATGCAGTACAACAACCTGCACCAGGTTTATAGCTGTTGGCAATGCTGAAAAATCCAACTAACTAACTGCTTAAACAGATTAATTCATATGTAGTGTGCATGTTTGAAAACTGAGGCTTATTCTGTCAAAATTCCCTAGAACTTTTGTGACATTTTAAGATATAGATGAATATATGGAAATACAAAACCCACAAGAAAAATGTGGAGACAATGAATTTTGCAGTTTATTGGGAGGGAGAGCATCTACACAGGCACAGTTTATTTAAAGTGTAGTGTATTTGATTCCTATTTAATATGAGAGGCAGCTGGTGAAGCAATTATGCAGATTTACTGAGCATTACTATACCAGTATTTTCATGAATACCACACAGTGACTTTTAAAAAATTTACTGTCTCCTACCTACCACCACCCTAAACTTTCAATTTATTTTTTATTTTAGCAAAAGGTACATGATTAGTTGACTTTGTGCCTACCATAGCGTGGAACATTCTGTTATTAATTTTTATTGGGACTCAAGGCTGTTTTCCAGACACTTTCTTGTCATTTTAGTCATTTTAACTGGTACACAACGCTGGCTTTTGTCTTTATTTACTAGCTTGGCAAGACAAACAGTTGGATTTGTAGGAGGATCAGATCCTCTATAAGGAAAAACTGACCTTTCTTCAAGTATTGAACTCTGCTGTCTGTAAGCTGCTGCTAATCAAATATTTAGCAATTCTTTGATATCTGCTTTCAGCTCTTAAAAAGGAAATCATGTGTAACTTTAGCTGTGTCTCTTAGAGCAAACCATTCCTACTTTAGGGTAAGTCCACTGATTGGAAAAATTAATGTCAGAAACTTTTTCTCACAGGACTTGGATACAAAAGCAAGACACATGAGTTAAGATTTTTAGGTCATATGGAAGTGTAATCTAATCACTAAGTAATTCCACATATTCAGCTACTCCTGATTTTTTTCCTATGGAAGACAAAAGAAGACTGATTCTAGTGGAAGAAAGGGAAATCTAGCCTTGCACATCAGAAATGCATTTCCCATAATCTAGCCTTGCACATCAGAAATGCATTTCCCATCTCAACTTACTGAAGATTATCTGTGAAGATGTACTTTAAGAATTTTAATACTAAAAACAAACACAAAAAAATCTCTTTCATAGTCATTTCTTTGAAGAACCACAACACCCACTGACAGCTGTCTCCTGCAGAGTAAAAGGACTTCAGTAGATGCTGGTCTACAACCCAGTCCCAACATGCCCCTGGAAAGGCAGGCTATATTGATTTAGTGGGCTGCTTGTCGGGCGCACTCCTGCTCTGGGAGTCAAATTATGACCTTTAAGGGTTGCACATAGTGATGAGAAATAGAACAAGGATTTAGATGCCTAAGGCCTAAATTGCAGTCCTGGGAGAAGAAAGAATTTTGTAGCTGTTGCTTGGCAATAGAAACATCTGTGAGAGCCCGAAGAAATTTTGCACCTTGATAAATCTTAAGTCCAAATAGGGAGCCCTGTGAGTCTTGATTTCTTAAGATTTTCCTTGAGAAGCCATAATTGAGAGCTGCAGTATGGGACTTTTCAAAGGCTGCAGTATTAGTCCTGCTCTCTTCTGCATATTGATAAGTAGCCTGTTAGTGAATGCTTCATTTCATTTGACATTTTTTGACATGGATTTTTAACCTGCTTCCCCTCCTATTTTATTTTCTTTAACTGGTTGTCTAATACTGGCCAATTTGATCAAGTGATAGAAATAAGCCTCTTGATTTTTTTTTTTTTTTTTTTTTGTAATAAAAGTCAGAATGTGTTAAAAGAGAAGCAAGAAGAATCTTATTTTAAATTCAATTTTGTAACAGCCAGTCGTCATGGTCCAGACATGCTGTATCTTGGGACTAGCACTCGTATATATTCTCTCTTGCCTTGTTGGCAGGTCGAAAGTGCTAGCTAGCTAAAGATGAGATGGAAGGCACTGCATACTACAGGAGGTGCTCAAGGTGCTGTAGAAGCAAGTGATATGGTAGCAGCATTTGAGAGGAACTAGTTAGTGAACCCAAGGGTATTGGAAATCCTGTAAGGAGGTGGAAGAAAAATAAGACAGGATACCAGGCTTTGTAAGACATTTCATGGATGTAGCAGCCCTGTTTCTCTGCTTACTTGTTTGCATTTGCTCATTAATCTGCTTTGATTTGTTGGTCTCTTGAGCAGTTTCAAGGGAGAAGGTGGGGTAGAGTAACTTGTGATTGAGTGGGGTAGAGCAACTTGTGATTGAGTGCAGGTGTAGTACCAGTACGCATACAAAAGCTATTTATTTCTTAGTACAGTTTTGTTCTTATTTTCTGTCTTAGGTGTATTTACCTGCATGTTTGCTATAGCATAAATTGGTGTATAATTGCCCCAGGGAAGTAGGAAAAGCTAGGTAAGTAGAATAGAATAGAATTACCAAGGTTGGAAGAGACCTTGAAGATCATCGAGTCCAACCTGTAACCATAACCTCACAACTAGACCATGGCACTGAGTGCCACATCCAGTCCCCTCTTGAACGCCTCCAGGGACGGAGACTCAACCACCTCCCCGGGCAGCCCATTCCAATGACGAATCACTCTCTCGGTGAAGAACTTTCTCCTCACCTTCAGCCTAAACTTCCCCTGTTGCAGCTTGAGCCTGTGTCCCCTTGTTCTGGTGCTGGTTGCTAGGGAGAAGAGGCCAACCCCTTCCTGGCTACAACCACCCTTCAGATAGTTGTAGAGAGCAATGAGGTCGCCCCTGAGCCTCCTCTTCTCCAGGCTAAACAGCCCCAGCTCCCTCAGCCTCTCCTCATAGGGCTTGTGCTCAAGGCCTCTCACCAGCCTTGTTGCCCTTCTCTAGACACGTTCAAGTGTCTCAAAGTAGAAGATCAGTTTGTTAGTTTGAGCTTCACAGGTTGTCTTCACAGAAAACTGAGACATGCTGCCAAGGTCTTTATTTTTTTCTTTCAAAAAATGTATGTTTGCCATTCAGTAGTCTAGGTTAGTTGGATTGTATGGCTTTAAGATAAAAGAACAGACTTTTCCTTTGCAGTGGCTTTTTTAACAGTCTAATACCCCACCCCAAATTAAAATAATTCATTATTTGATGTCTTCTGCTGTTAATCTTTTAGATCATTAAAAAAATAAAACATTCTTGAGTAGTGTCCAGTGTGAAGTAAGGTTTCAAAACTGTTGTTTTCAGTCTTCAGTCTCTTTGCTTGCATGCTTTCATTAGAAGTTGTGCTCCTGATGCTAGTAGAAAAATAGCTGTTTGGAGCACTTTGTAGTTGGCCTCCTTCACAAGATAACTTAGACCTAGAATCAAAGGCTTTTTACAAACTATGAGGAAAAGCATTTTAAAATGTGGGTTTTTTTGTCTTAGCTATTGACCAGATTATCAACCGATATGAATATGCATAGCTCTGCTAAATTTCATCTAGTTATGCCTACTTACAGAATCCAAGCATCCTGACCTTTATGATGACATGCATCCAAAATGTGACCTTCATTGCCAACTTGGGTACCTTTGTTAAATGTCACTAGTGAGTCAACAAACACCTGCTATGTCCGTGTTAGCATGAGCTTGTATGTCTTGGGACTTGTTTGTGTTAGCTGCTTTGAACAAAACAGAAATGTTAAGAATCGGATAATTTATGTTTCCTTTCAGGACCTCAGGGCAGAAACCCCACTTGGTGACCTGTGGCATCATGACTTTTGGGGTAGCAAACTCAGCAGCAATACCAGTCATAAGTCATATCGACCACTAACTGTCCTAACTTTCAGGTGAGGCTTGTGTTCTTGCTCAAGGTCTGATTTATTTTTTTTAAACATATGTTTACTCAATTGGTTATAGGAAGGAAAGAGAAAGTATCTGGAGGGTAATTGGATACCTTTCCTGAATATGCTTTTCCTGTTCATTCCCTTATCTCAAATTGAGTTTTAATTTTCAAATGTTTTCTTTCCCAAAGCGTACATTATTTTGACATAATGTATTTCATTGTGCCTTTCAGAGACTGCACATCTTATGCTCTTCTACTTTGGGACTAAGGGCATCATCAAAAAACTAGGAGGTGTACATTCCCTTCACTTAGCCATGCTGCTACTTATACTGCTATTGTAGTTTTTCTCTGCTTTCCTGGTGACCTGTCAAATGATTTATTTTATAAATAACATCAATCTACTGTGGCCTTTTGCCACTAGGTCACCAAGTAGTCTTCCCACTTCTTCCCACTGATACTCTAATGTCAAGTGACTGAGAATGCTAGTGAGAGAGGTGTCTGCTTGTATGTATAACTTCCTGGTTTTCTCAAATTGTTTCTGGTAAATATTTAGTTTATGGTTTTGCACAAAGATCTGAGCAAGCAGTAGACCATGTAGAAATTTGGCAAAGTAATGACAGAGAGGATCTTTGAGGTCTTGCTCTTAAGCTTCTTTATTTCCCCCATTCAACTCAGCGTGGATGAGGACCTAGCACTAGTTCTGCAGTTGTGTCCAGTCTAAACCAGGGACTATGTGATTGCAGAAGTACTCCCACTCTTACTCCTCAAATTCAAGCAAAAGTACTGACTCTTGAGTGCAGTGTCAGTGTTTTAAGTATGTAGTACTGTAAGTCTAATTGTCTGTCTGGGTGTTTTTACAATTTTCATCAAGGAAAATAATGCAACTGAATAGAATGTGTTGGAGTCCTAAACCTATTAAAGCTTTAAGTGCATTAAACAGCAAATACTTTCTCTTTTCAAAGTCTCTGTGGTATATTCCATCTCTAGTAACATCCTGGTTAGTTTAAAGAGTGAACTGGGATGCAGTGATTACTATATCTGAAAATATAGATGAACATGTGGAGATGGCCCATAAAATTCCATTTTCACAAGTAAGAAACCGAGTTTCATAATTTCCCTAAACTCCAGCATTTATACATAGTACTTTTATAATAGGTTAGGGGTTTTTAATAGATTTCACTTAAGCCAGAGGCTGGCTGACCAAGATCTGCATATATCCTCTATCCAAACTCAGTTTCTGTGTATCTAGCCTACTGATGAAAGTATATGGACAATAATAAGATCTCCCTCCCTTTTCTTCTTCCTCTCTATTTTACCACAGAGTTCATGTCTCAAATAAGATTGAATTTTCACTTGCACTTCTTGTTCTAATACTTGCATGAGGCATCTCTTTAACCAGTCTCACAAATGAGTTAGTAACATGTGCTGACTACTTTCTCAGTTGATACTGATTGTATCCAGATGGTTTCCATGTTGTCAGTCCAAATGCTAGGGTGTTTTTTAACTAGAATGTCAGTGGAAATCATAGTGTGAGTTTATATTAGTTTCCTCACTGTGTGGATTTAATTAAAATCCCTTAGGTTGTTTTCACACATAGTTTCTCTTAAGCCCAAGGTTACACCCCTAGCAGGCTGGGTTGTTTACCCACAGGACACTCCTGCATTTGCAGTGTTGAAGTTGCGGTTACACTGGCCAGAAGTCAATTCTAAGTAACCATAGGTAGTATTAACATAATAGCACTAATGTCTTTGGAGAGGGTAGCTACTATGCTGAGTATGGTATTCCATATTCAGCATACCTTTGAGTAAAGATCAGGACATTGTTTCCAACCAGCTATGGTGGGGGTTGCTGGTATTTTTCAACCTTCTTAAAATTATTTTGTGTGTATTTGGTTTGGTTCCAGCTGGGGCCAAACCACCACAATGTGTCTTAATATGATCTTGCTATGGGGTTGTTAAGGTTTTGTGTTTGGATGTCTGTAACCATTGATGTAATTCCTAGCCTTAATGTTTTTGTGTCTATATAGAATTAATTACTTTTTTGCTGGAGGCTTCTACCCAGTTGGCTTCCATGTCATCAATATAATACTGCATTGTACTATCTCCGTGTTGATGGTTGATGTGTTCTCAATCTTATTGGGTGGACTGCAATTCAGTAATAAAGGAAGAAGGCTAAACCTGGCTCCAAAGACATCTCTTCTAGCTGCTTTGCTGTTTGCTGTACATCCAGTGCACACTGAATGTGTAAGTACTGAATAATTAGCTTCAAGGATATATGTCTTAGAAGTTCTTGACTATCTTGACTAATTAATTCTGACATAGCCTTATACTTTACACATTGCTTTTATAAATCCTAATGCTTCTCTTGGCACATGTCTTATGAGAACATTCAAGTATTATGGCTAGTACATCCAAAAGCTTGTAAATCCACATGGCTGGACCTTATGGAAGAAAAATTAAATCATTTAAGTATAATAACTAAAGAAGAGTAGTCCTAAACTGCAGAGTTTCCCTAATTACTGGATTAAGAATTCATTACTAGAAACATTAGCTCATGAACAGCCAAGGAGAATGGAAGATAAACTGAATGCAAACGCATTACCTCTTTTCATTTCCATTTGCTTTGATAAAAGCCAAGGAGATAGAAAATTGAAGTCAAGGCATTACACGAACTCTCTATGTGACTGTATTAGAATACAGCATCCATTTTTGAATCCATGCTGTAAGGGGGATACTGGAAAGAGCCATGAATATGATTAAATGACTGGAAATCATCCTATGTCATGAGAGATCAAACTTCATGAGTTTATATTTTTAATATGAAGAAGAAGATTAAAGGATTATTTTTCTTTATATGACAGTCTGTAATTATATACAAAGGGACTGCAAATTTGATAGTAGTGGGCCCTTTAATAGTACAGACAAAAATGTAACAGTGGCTAGAAGTTGGAGTTGTAAAGATAGAGAATAGAAACATGTCACATGCATATCATCTAATTAAAATACCTGACCAAAGATCAAAGTCCTTGCGTGGAAATTCTAATGAAGGGGAAATAGGTCTCTTTAAAAGCCCTTTTGAGCTCATAACTAAGAAATTCTTATGACTTTATGCCAGTGGGCTTGCTGGATGTGGTCTCTCATTGCTCGCTCCTGTAATAATATATGAAATACAAAATAATCACAGTGCTGGAATGATTTTTTTTTTTTTTTTTTTTAGAGTTTGGAAGGACTGAGCTTCTTGAAAAAGTACTAGCTTTAACTTTGATCTTTGTGCAAGTAATGAACTCTGAATCTTCAGGGTACCTCATTCTATATATGTGGCACTTTGGTTTGTGGGTTTTTATGTTTGTGTTTTGGGTTGCTTTTTTTTTCTTTTTTCAGTGTTTGTTTGCTTTGCTTTGGGTGGGGGTTTTTTGTTTTGGTTTTTTTTTTTTTTTTAAATTCACAATATGCCATGGTTTAATTTTTTTTCCTTTGCTTTGCACATGATTGATAGGGAAGAGGTTAGGGAATGCTGTGCCTCTCAGTTGACTGGGGATCCAGTATTGCATGTATTGGAAACCCAGAGATGGTACAAAGTTATGTATTAGTAATTTGGCACCATTTTTTGCCATGTGGCAGAAGCATTCTGACAATCATTCTCTGATGTTTGCTTGCCTGCGGAAGAATTTCTTTGTGAGAGCTTGTTGTGCTAGTGTCAGAAGGTCCCATTGTATTAGTTCCCCAAATTCTTCAGTGCTTTTGACATTCTGATATCTGACTTGAGTCTTAGCTTTGTAATACACCTACTACTGACTTGTTCATCAATATGCATAATTTTATTCACCATTGACTTTAAAAGTATATTTAAATCAGCAGGCAAATGTAAGTAAGAGCTTGGCCTTGTCAAATAAATTAGAAGTGATGGAGTCTGCTTGCATATGCAGGGTCTGAAGACTTGCGGATGCTTTGAACAAACATTGATAGAGGAGGGTGAAAAGGTAGCATGCTTGCCTGATGTCTCTTCTAAGAACCAGAAGTGAACAAAGGCTTCTAATCATTTACAAAGTGAATAATAAATTTTGCTTCACTGAAGCAGTTATGATACTGCTATGGTTCTAGCATGACTATATGTCAGGCAACATCTCTTCAAAAAGCATTCCTCATGATTTTAAAGCTGCGAGTTTTTAAGTATCATGACACCCTGGTTTTGAAATGAGATGACATATTTTGACATAAAATCGTGAAGAGTACATCTGTTTGCTGCTTTGAATTTTGGTGTATAGAGCACAAAACAAACTGTCATGTAAAACAGACCTTGAAAAGTTTAATGATTTCAGTACCCATGTAAGAAAAATATCTATCATTTTAAGTAAACAGAGTTGTGGTGTAGTTCTCTCTTCTGAAATAATGCTTATTCTCTGTAACTGATGAAATACTAAATGAAGCACAGCCATATACCTGATACTGATTGGAAACTGTACTTTTTTTGTTTACCCTATTACCAGAAATTATACACCTGATCATGCATTAGAGATAATGTTGTACTGTTGGAGTCATCTGAGGCCATATGTGTGTTATTAGCCCCTTAATCTCTTTGTTATAACAAATTGACTTATATTTTCAAAATTATGTCAGTTCACCTTTACTTTTATCTCATTAACTGAAAGCAAGTCCTGAACCAGAATAACACTTCATTATTTTCACCTTTCAAAGCACTCTAAAATTACTGAGTTGATTCTTGTAATTCCTCTAGAGGATAGACAAAAGAAGCAGGGAAGTTAGATGCATGGTGTTTGAAAAATCAAGAAATTTTTGTGCACTGAATTTAGGAGTCCAGCAGTCTCTCTTTTTATAGTGCTGAAGTGAAGTTGAGGGTGAAGTGGGAGAAAGTCTCTTTAGTAGATTCAGTTCTATATTCTTGCCTCTACACTTCTTTCTCTAATGTTATTTAGAAATAGTTGTTCCATCATGTCAGACTCACACGCATAAATTGCCCTTTTCATTAGAGCCATTAGCAGGTAAATTTAAATAAAATGAAGACAGAATTTATCTCCTTTTTTCTTTCTGCTCCACTCACAAAATGGGACAACCAGCATACTATACAACAACTGAACTTTCTGCTTTTGCCCCTGAAATGTCATCTCAAAGTGGATAAAAAAAACCCCACACCTGTAGCCATTCTGCACTGCTTCAGAAAGGCCTGCTGTATACGTCTCCTGGGAACATCCCAATGCTCCAGGAAGTGGAACTAGACTGAAAAGTAGGGGTTGTTTCCATTATAGTCTCTCTGAGTGTATGCTTTAGTGAAGTCCCAACATCAGGGCTTATACAGGCTCCTGCCAACCCTCTGTGTCGCAATTTCCATTGAAAAATCATGATGTATTCTGACACCGCTGTAATTGAGAAATAAAGATCCAAAAATATTGTAAATATAGTTTAATAGCTTGAACTAAAGCTTGTTGATAGTCCTGAGAATGTTTTTGATTTAAATAGGTTAATAGGTTGGTGAAGATGTGGAGTATAGAGGTTCCAGAATAGGTTTCTCATTTTCCTTCACATTAGTACAGATTCTGTTACAAGTTGCACTTGGAGGTAGTTCTAATGCAGTCGAGTAATACAGCACAAAATAATGCCAGGATGGTTTCTTTGGTTGTTTTTTTTTCCCCCTGATTCTGCAGGCTGGAAGCTATTTGTCCTGCATGTTTAGACTACAATTTGAAGGCTGGCTTGTCTTCTGTACGTGGACAGTTTTGATTTTCATTTCACCAGAGGTGGCGGTTTTGTTGGGGTTCAGGATGTTTAAGAGTTCTACTGAAAGGCAACTTGATATAGCAAAAAAAAAAAAAAAAAAGATGAATTGCTGAGTTTGCATTTTTATTTATGAGTCTGTATAATTTCAATGAGGTCCCTCTTAATTTCATAATTAAAGCAAAATCATTTACCTAGTTGATACTAAGCAATACCCAATCAAAATTAGATGCGGCTTAGAAAACTGGGAATCTACCACTAATCCAGTAAACCATGATGGGAAAAAGAAATTATAAAGTGATGTTATTTTATACATGTCACTTTGTATGTGTGTGCATATGTGTCTTTATTTCAGGTTTTCTAAAACTAAGATCTGGTAATCTGAATTTCATTATTTTTTCCTTTAAGGTTGCTGGGATTGTTGGCAGAGCAGACCTTCTGTGTGCCCTGTTCTTTTTGTTGTCATTCCTTGGCTACTGTAAAGCATTTAGAGAAAGTAAGCATTCTGTTTGCCCCTTTGATTTTATATTGTCTATATTTTCTGCTTTCATATACTTTAGTGAAATACAGCAAAACCTAAAAATGTCATCTTGATGTGGCTTGAATTTATTAATGTTTATAACCTCATAAAATATTAAAAAAGAAACCTGCTTTAGCAGGTACATTTTATTAGAAGAGCTGGAAGGATTGCTGTCTAGTAACTTATTTTAAGAAAAGCCTGTTCTATGATACGTGTATTTGTTAAATGTTTTATGGTTTAGAAGCATAAAGAAATATCTTAAGTATTTTGGAAATCAAACCTATGAATGTATATTCTTAAATATTTTAGTATACTTTGCCCTTGTGTTGGGATGGTTTAAATGCTATTGAACTTTAGGAACCTTACTTGTATTTTTAATGAATTGTAAAGAATCATTTATAGGAGTAAGCCCTCTTAATTCCTGCAATATGCAAATACTGGCATATACATGCTGAATATAGTTTTTGTAAGACAGCTACATTTAACATGAGCAACTCCTTTGTAGATGTTTTTTCAAGTGAGCTTTTAGATCTGTTGTAATATTTCCTCTGAATGCAGGTTGGCAGTTCAAATGCAGTTGTGGAGAAATTACCTTAGAGTTCTGTTAAATAAACACACAAGAATACATTAATTCCTGGTTATGAAAATCTATACAGAATATGCAATCTGGTATCTGAGTCTGCCCCACCACAGGAAATTTGTGAACCAATGCAGAGCTGTGTTGTGAAGAGCTTGTATGGTATTGCTTCAATAGGTATGGCTTGTAAGATTCAACCAGAGCTGGCAGTGTATTACAGAGCTACCTGAGCAGGCTCTAGGTGATCTAGCTTAATGTAGTCCTACCATCATAGAGATTACTGTAGGTTGAGGGGTGTAAGTTAGTCCACAGAGAGCTCTAAGTTGCTGTGAATAGCTCCAGCTAATTGAGTTTAGTACTATTTTGTGTATGTCTACAGCTGATACAAGTTTAATTTAATCTTCCCTACTTTAAACGATACTTAGAATGATTCTTCTTCACTTCTGATACTTTTCTCTCCCTTTTGATTAGCCTTCACTCCTTTCATCTGAGATAATAATTTCTTGATAAAAATTGGCCTTGGGATCTTGCTTGCTCATTTATTCTTTTCTCACCTATTTTACTGGGCATGATTGTGCTGTCATGTTTCTCCCGTTAGTGCCAGAGTAAATTAGACAAATCAAAATATTGACTGTGTGCTCTCCAGTTTGTTGGTACAAGCAGACCTATATGGCAGGGGTAGTAGTCTTTGCTTGAAGAACTTGAACTAAACTCTTAGGATGACTGTTGGAGACTTTTATGTAGTACTCTGTAATTACTTTGTTATGGAATACATCTTGGGAATGTTTAAGAATCTGATGGGTACCCTGGTTAGGGATATTTTATCTGAGTGCTTGTACAACTTGCAAAGGTCAGTTTGGCATCTTTTAGAAGTCAATGCCATTGTAATAGTATTCATGTACTGAAATTCTTTTGTTAATGCAGAAGAAGGAAAATACGGTGATGAAGAGATGCTAAGAAGATGCTTTTGTTAGACATTACAGCATAAGTAGGATCAGAGCTGTATCTCTCAAGCAGATACACCAAGAAATAGTAGTCTGCCAGCATAGTTGTGCCTTTTGTCTTTCAGATCAGTTTACTGTGACCTTCACTGCCTGATTTGCCCTCTACCATTTCTTAAAGAAATTTGAACTTTATGCAAGGATTTGTATCCAAGTTACATACTTGAGTCTCTTCCAAAAATTTCCTCATTGTGGGTAGCCTGGTGACAATTTCAGGTTCTTGCAGATCCTATCTGGCGTGTCCTAAATGAGAGAATGAAAAGTTATTTCCAGCACTGTGAAAAGCAGTAATGAGTTCTTTGGCAGATCTTGCATGGAGCCTGTATGTGATATTCTTAGTCTTTACTGGTCCCTTCAAGCAGCAGTCCTCTCTACACGTTGCCCATGTATCTCTAGCTGAACCCTACCAGCTACCAAAGCCAGTGTCTGTACTGGAAAGGGCATATACAAAGAAAATGGAGGCTCTCTCTTCACAAGGAGAGACATGGAGAACTGTCATAGTTCACACCCAGCTGGCAGCTGAGCTCCATGCAGCCACTCACACAGCTGCCTCCCACCCTGCAGTGGAAAGGGAAGGAGGATTGGGGGGAGGCAGGGAAGGAAAGGCGAGGCAGGTGGGGGAAATTAAAGACAAAGCTCCATGGATTGAAATAAAGAATTTAATAGAACAATACAAAGAGGTACTGAACCACCTTGCCCTCACTCCTGATGTGAAAGAAGAAAGGAAGAAAAAAAAGTAGTATTTGCTATGTCACAGTCACAAGCTCAATACCCTTGCTTCTCCCAGGCCAGCCCTTCCTTTATATAGTGGGCATGACATCAGCATGGTATTGACTATTCATTGGCTGGTTGTGTTGCCTGGCTTGGCTGCATCCTCTCCCAGCTTCTTCTAAAGGAAACCACAAATTTAACCTCTCCTAGCCAAACCCTGGACAAGAAGACAAGTTGTACTGGGACGAGTTTCATCTTGATACAAGAAGTAAATTTTTTACAATGAGAACAATCACTCACTGGAACAACCTCCCTAGAGTTGTGGCAGAGTCCCCATCACTGGACAGTTTTATGACACAACTGGACAGAGGGCTAGGTAATCTTATCTAGGCTTCCTTTCCCACAAAAGGTTGGACCAGATTATCTTTGGAGGTCCCTTCTAACCTGGGCCATTCAGTGATTCTATCTTAGGAAAAGATAACCAAATATGAGGAAATGGCTGTAATAGAGCATGACATTTCAGTATTTTTGTTGTATTAAAGTAAATGCAAAGTTTTACCCTTGGATGCCTCCATTTTGGTGGTATAAATTCCCTTCTTTGGTGAACAGTTCTAGCTATTCACAAATAACATGAGTAAGAACTTTTTCAGCTGAGCTTGACTGCATAGTTTGAGGAAGTCAAAGACAGCAAAAGCTGTCCTAGTCCCAGTTTTATGCTTATCTCACTCTGAGTGTAGATAAGGAAGAACAAGCATTTTAAAAATATGCACATTTAAAGTACATACTTAATGCCTTCTAAGAGGAAAAAAAATACCCTTTCTTCTCTCAGATTGTTTTCCTTCTGCTGGCAGATCCACAAGATTGGAAAGTTTGTGATACTGCCAGTGCACTTTGATACTTCTAGTCCAAATTAAGAACTGGTACTGTATCACTTATTAGGTCAGACCACAATGGTAATATGTCTGTGGAATAGTCTTTATTAGTAAGAAGGAAAGGGAGAAAACAACCAAAAAAAGCCCTCTGTGCATTCTATTACATCAGGGATATGTTTCTAATCAAATATAGCTGCTTTATGATGATCCTATAGAAAAATGGAATCACAGAATCACCAAGGTTGGAAGAGACCTCAAAGATCATAAAAGTCCCACCTGTCACCACAGACCTCATGACTAAACCATGGCACCAAGTGCCACGTCCAAGCCCCTCTTGAACATCTCCAGAAATCTACCAGTTTGCTTTAACATCCTGTTTCCTTCTGTCCTGATGATTTTTTATATATTAAGGGCAAGCATGACTCTAAGCCTCTAAGCCAGGGGTCAGCTACTTGTGTCCTTGCTTCTGGATTTGACTGTCAGACATATATAGATCACCAGATTTTTTAGGTGGATTTAAAAAAAAAATAATTAATAGATGCATGAGAGCATGAATTTTGGAGTATTTAAAAGAGGGTACAAGACTTAAGGACTTCAGGATTTGTGAACTGCATTTGTATTGCCTTCAAATACAGCTACTAAAACATATTTGGTGCCAGTTTCCTTTTACTGATGAGATTTGAGCAAGCATCAGATTAAAACAAACACTGAAAAAGCCTGAGCTGATGCTACTGATGTGGTTGTGTTCTCAATAACATACACTGTTTTATCACTAGCAGCACTTCAGTGCTACTATCAGACTGATATATCATCTAAGCATTTCATAAAGAACCTGATTATTCTTGCAGCAAGGTAACATGAGATTTGTTTACAGTTAAGTTCTAGAAATCTGCATTTCGCTAGCATAGGTGTAGTTATTGGAGTGTCATTCTTAGCCTTTTCTAAAGGAGTCATGGAAAAGAGACTTGTTAGTGCTTGTTTTCACCTTGTGTCTAAGTGAATGAGTGTAAAAACATATTTTTTGGTTGGAAGTAAGGACTCAGAAAATGTATAAGGAGGATTTGGGCATACTGTGGGTAAAAGACAATACTATAAGCAATATGGAGAATCAGAAAAAATATCTGTGTTAGACTGCAGAAACTTCCAGAGGAAAATAATATTTTGTAAAGCTCACGATATATGGCAGCTTGTTTGCCTGATGTGGTTTATTTGTGGGTATGGTGGGTTTTCAGGTAGATGGTTTCTTTTAGCTAGAAGCTGTAGGGTGTTGGTTGGTTGGTTGTTTTTAAATATGAACACTTCACACACTGTGTGGGCTATAGTTATGTCTTACTGAAGTTTTGGAATCCTGTTAGTTTTTCCCGATAAGCAGTTTCTGATGTTACCATCTTTGACAGGATGACATTTATGTTTTCAAGGAACTAGTCTGTTGTTTTGGTTCTCACAGAATCAAAGACTCACAGAATCATGTTGGTTGGAAAAGACCTTTAAGATCATCAAGTCCAACCATCAACCCAACCCCACCAGGGCCAGACAGTGAGATCATTTTATCAGATCTTTTATGTTTAAAAACCAAAGAATATGTATAAATCATAGAAACATAGAATGGTTTGGGTTAGAAGGGACCTTTAAAGGTCATCAAGCCAAATCCCCCTGCAATAAGCAGGGGCATTTTTAACTGCATGAGGTAGTTCAGAGCACCACCCAACCTGATCTTGATTTTTCCTCTGGGCAACCTGTGCCAGTATTTCACCAGCCTCATTATGAAAATTTTCTGTCTTCTATTGTGGTAGTTTTAGGCTATACTTTAAAATTTAGCTGCAGATTTTGAGCAGAAAAGTAGAAAAATATAAATAAATCACTATTGGGTGTGAAAAGGAAAACAAAATATTATTCTAAACAAATTTGTTGGATAAATGGCTGGGATAAGAGAAGCTGTATCATAACAATTCTTCACATTTCACTTCCATTCCCATTCCTTATCTCTCCTCCTCTGATCTTGGCCGTTCTGCTTTGCCTGGGAGAAGGTAACACTTCTGGTTGAGATAAGACTAACACCGCTTTCTCCCAGCTTCTCTCTCTCTCTTGGTACAGGGGGTCTGGGAGGTTTTTTGGGGGGTGGGGGGTAGTGGAGCAGCTTCCCTGGTCGTCCTGCTGTTTTAAAATACAACTGTAGGGACAAATCCACTGCATAGGCTTTGGAGACAGCAAGAGCTGACAACTCTCTAGATATGTTCTGGATAGAGTTCTTTATTACGTTGTTGAATTTTAATGCAGCTTCTCTGGGAGTTCATAAGGTGATTTAAAATTGCTGTAGTATTCATTTTGCCTTCCTTTCTCTTCAGCCTTGACAGTGATCTAGTTGCAATTATTTGCCATCTGCAATCACTGAGTGATGTAAAATGATGAGTTCATGATTTGCTTGATGTGGGTAATACTGGCCTGGATATTAAACAGGGGATCAACTGTTTGCTCATATGCTATGACTTCTAAAAATGACTTTGTTCTGCTTGCGTGTTTCCATTTTGTTCTGCTCTGTGTAGTCACCTGTTAATCATTTACTAATTTGTCCCTAATTTAATAAAGCATGTAAAGTAGACCATGGATTTTGTGAATATTGGAGGTTTGTATGGCGTAGGTTTTACTATAGACTGTAAAATGTTTAAGACTCCTCTGTGAATCATAGAATCATAGAATCATAGAATCAGTCAGGGTTGGAAGGGACCACAAGGATCATCTAGTTCCAACCCCCCTGCCATGGGCAGGGACACCCTACACTAGATCACGCTGGCCAGAGCCTCGTCCAGCCTGGTCTTAAACACCTCCAGGGACAGGGCCTCAACCACCTCCCTGGACAACCCATTCCAGGGCTTCACCACTCTCATGGTAAAGAACTTCTTCCTCACATCCAGCCTGAATCTCCCCATTTCCAGCTTCATTCCATTCCCCCTAGTCCTATCACTACCTGAGATCCTGAGAAGTCCCTCCCCAGCCTTCCTGTAGGCCCCCTTCAGATACTGGAAAGCCACAATGAGGTCACCTCGGAGCCTTCTCTTCTCCAGACTGAACAGCCCCAACTCCTTCAGTCTGTCCTCATAGGAGAGGTGCTCCAGCCCTCTGATCATCCTCGTGGCCCTTCTCTGGACACGCTCCAGCACGTCCACATCTCTCCTGTAATATGGGCTCCAGAACTGGACGCAGTACTCCAGGTGGGGTCTCACCAGAGCTGAGTAGAGGGGGAGAAGCACCTCCCTTGACCTGCTGGTCACACTTCTCCTGATGCAGCCCAGGATCTGATTGGCTTTCCGGGCTGCAAGCGCACACTGAGAGCTCCTGTTGAGCTTCTCGTCCACCAGCACCCCCAAGTCTCTCTCCTCAGGGCTGCTCTCCAGCCAGTCACTGCCCAGCCTGTATTTGTGCCTGGGATTGCCTCAACCCAGATGCAGGACCCTGCACTTGGTCTTGTTGAAGCTCATGAGGTTGGCTTGTGCCCACCTCTCCAGCCTGTCCAGGTCCCTCTGGATGGCATCCCTTCCCTCCAGGGTGTCCACTGCACCACACAGCTTGGTGTCATCAGCAAACTTGCTGAGGGTGCTGAAAGTGGCTTCAATGCCAGAGGGTAGTGATGCCATCCAGAGGAACCTTAACAGGCTGGAGAAAAGTGCTGGTAGGAACCTCACCAAATCCAACAAGGAGATGCTGAAGGCCTAAATGCCTGAGTTGGTAATTATGGTTTAGGAAACTGTTAGTTTGACTTAAAAGACTAAGCTTGGTATTCTTAATGTTGTATTTTCTTCATATCATTAACTTCTAAGTTGTTGTTTGTGGTTTTTTTAGTGACTTGTGGATTTAGGACACTGCAAAATAAGGTCTCTTGAAATAGGATTAGCATTTAGGAATAGAGAGTTGAGGTGTATCATCAATGCGTTCCTCAAATTTAAGATCAGTCAGTTCCACGCTATAAAACACTTAGTTTATGTAACCTTACTGTAGGAATGCTTGTACTTGATTAAATCTGTCAGTCCAAATGGAGGAGCCCTCTTGGCTTGTTTATGGTTTATATAGGTACTTCACTGAATCCTCTCATCATCTTTCTGACTTAATGTACTCCCTAAGAGGGACTAGACTGTCTGAAAAACACTTTTTGGGTTTCATACAGAAACACTATATTTTTCTAGCTTTAAAAAACAAAACCAAAATTAAAAAAAAAAAAAAACAAAAAAATAAACCAAAAAAAACCCCAACCCAAACCACCAAGTACTCTGTTTCTTTGGCATGCTTACAAATGTGTCCCATCTGTTAGAGTGGCACAATGCCCACTCACAATATGGTGTACCAGTTTCAACAAGACACAGGTGCCAATGAAAGACTGGTTTCATTTTCTGACACAAGATTTTTCTGGTGGGAAGCAGCCCTGTGTTAGGGGAATGTGCTTTGTTAGGGTGATAACTTCTGTTGGCATCTGTGTATCATAATAATAATTAGTACTTAAGCAGTGCTTTACATTTTCAAATCACTGTTAAAAAAAAAAAAAATTAAGAATTTGAAGGCATTGCTGAATGACAATCTTTTTGTATCTATTTTTCCAACCTAGTTCACTGAGATTTCTGCATTTGAGGTCGACAGCAGGCGAGGTGTTAGGTGTATTGACCCAGATGAAATGGGTCTTAATTGACACTCTCTCTTTGACGTTTAATCACTGATAATTTTTCCTAACATTACAATTCTGTATTTAACTGTATTGACCATTTGAGGCTTCAAAAGACAACAAACAAAAAAAAAAAACAACAGAGATTACAGTTTTTGGGAGGAGATTTTGATCACTGAATCATAGAATAGTTGTGGTTACAAGAGGCCTCTGGGGGTCACCTAAGCTGACCTGCTCAAGTAGGGCTACACAGAACCAGTTGTCCAGGACTGTGATTGAATGAATTTTTAATACCAAGGATGGAGGCTTCACAGCCACTCTGCATAACCTGTGCCAGTGATCAGTCACCCACTTAGTGGAAAAGTGTTCCCTGATATTCAGACACCTCCTGTGTTTCAGTTTGTGCCTATGTTCTCTGGTCCTGTCACTGGACACCACTGAGCAGAACCCAGCTTTTTCTTCTTTGTATCCTCCTACTTTGCCTAGGCCAGTTCCTCTCCAAAGTGCAGGATTTTGCAGTTCTCCTTGTTGGATTTGGTGAGGTTCCTACCAGCACTTTTCTCCAGCCTTTTAAGGTTCCTCTGGATGGCATCACTACCCTCTGGCACAGAAGCCACTTCTTCCAGTTTTGCCTCATCAGCAAACTTGCTGAGGATGCACTCTGCCTCCTCATCCTGGTGATTAATGAAGATGGGACCCAGTATTGGTCCGTGTGGTACACCACTATTTAGTGGCCTCCAGCTAGGCTTTGTGCTGCTGGTCATCACCCTCTCAGCCAGGCCTTTCAGAAAGTTTTCAGTGCACCTCACTGCATATCCAGCATCTACATTAAGAGCTTCTCTATGAGGTTCTTATGGAAGACTGTGTCAGAGATCTTACTAAAATCTAGGCCTTTGACACTCATGAGTACCTCATTAATGGGTCCCTTAAGAGGGAAAACCTGGTATATTTACAAGAAGACAAATCTGGTTTACACAACTTTGAAATGCACCTGTTGAGTGGCATTCTATCAGGGGGTTTTACTAGACCATTTCTCCAGTTTGTCAATGGAATTCTGACTTCTCAGTATGCTTCCTGACCATTGCAGCCTGGAAGAACCTCTGGACTTAATAAGCATATTCCGTCTTCATCATCCAAAGTTTAAAATTTATCTATTACTGGAATATTATCTAATATTATTGAAATCCAGCAGAGGCAAAATCCAATCCAATCAGTTTTTTGCATCTCTACTACTCTTAACATAGTTTTCCAAACCATTCTGTAATAATTTCATGCAGCCCACATTTTTTCTGTTGCATTTTACACTGTCTTCAGTGGTATTCTCATGCTTTTGTGAAGTCAAGGCATAGGATGCTTGCAGGTTTGCTTTCATTGTAGAGTTTTTTTCTGTTTATACTTAGAATTTACACTTCTGCTTGATATAAATGCCTAAAATAAGTATTTGGCAAACATTTATATCCTTTTGTGTTTTAGAGAGTCACCTAGAAAATATTTCATTTAAGCAAGGTGGGGTTTTTTGTGGGTAATTTTGGCAAGTCAGTTTAGCATTGTTTCTTTAGTTTATCCTTGTGTATCTCTTTTCCTCTTTAAAAGCCAGTATGTAGGCATTATTTCAAGCTTCTAGATTCTCATGGTTTTCACCATTTCTCAGAGGTAGCACTTGAGATTACTCTAGCACGTCCTATACAATCTAGAGTAAATGCAAACAATTGTTATAATTTAAAATACATTAACTTCTCTATAAATTCCATGCCTCGTAGTTCATTATTTTTGCTTTTATTCTTGTTCTCTTTGTGCTTCTGTTGTGCTTGCCGTATGATTGCAGCTGACCTCTGTATGAAAAAATTAAGCAGAAGGCACAGAACACTTCTGTTTTCTTGGTGTTGTCTGTTTTCTTTCCCACTGAGTATTGGAATAACTCCTTCTTTGCTGCTCTTATTAATACACCCATGGAATTGTGGGGTTTGTTCTTTACGTACATTTTCCTCATTTTGCATTGTGGCCTTTCTGAGTTGTGTTGTTATGAGTATGCTGCTGTTAGCACTTGTCCTTGATAATTTGACCTTGTTCCTTTTTTCCTAGTACGCTTAGGTTTTGAATCATCAAAACATTTGTGAATTGCCAGCTGGTCTCTTAGTATATGTACTACTCACTGTCTTCCTTGTTAAGATAATTGGTATTTGTGTACTGAGTAATGCTTCTCTGAGAAGTGCTTAGTTGTCCTGACTTCTTTCTACCAAAATTTAATTCTGGGAAGAAGAAATCTCTCAGTAGAAGAGAGTATACTTCAGTAAACTCAGTGAAGTCCACTGGCTTTGTTCACTGTCGCCGCTTTTACACATAGTAAGAATAACTGGTAGTCATTTTGTGAATACAGTCAATTGTTTTGCCTTCCATCTTCACATTCAGCTAGTTTTATTTCTACATTAAAAAAAATAAAATTACCCAGACAAACAAGAACTACAAAACAACCCAACAACTCAAAAATTATTTTCAAGATCTGGCTGAAAAGTCTGTTGTGTTGTAATCAGAAGAGCTCCTTCAAGGCATGTATTTAAGACAGGTTCTTTTATTCTTAGCAATACTCTTAGAACAAATTTTGAAGCCACCTCAACCATGAATTGCAATCCTCATTTGGTCTTCTGTATAATTTATGTGAGCTGGAGTTTCCTCATCAGTGTTTGTTGGAGGGTTTTGTTGTCATTGCAGTGTTGTATGACTTCTTTCAGAAGGCTTCCTTTTAACTTGATAGCATCTATGCTGCTAATACTATGTCTTACCTGTGAGGATGTAATTTGGAGTGGAGGGAGAAGGAGCAAATGCCTGCCAAGTATTACAGTGATGATGCTCAAGCATATTCATTCTTTTGAAGCTTTTAAATTTTAGAAAATAAGACTGCTAGAAGCAACCTCAAAACCTGTTCTTCCACATATTGTCACGATAACTGTTCTCTGCCACAAAAGAAATAGTCCACTTCAAAGTGAGAGTGAAGGACAACGTCAGCAGATCCTTTTCACACTTGTGGTTGTAGTTTGTATCTGGTCCAATATCATCTGAGCCACTGTACTAGTTTCCCTTCATAATCAGTGAAGTGAGAGCTACTTCTCTGAAAAGTGGATAACTCTAAGGATTAAGTTTTCTAATTAAAGAAAGGTTGGGAACCAGTTGGAAAGGAAGCCTAGTAGAAGAGCTTATGTGTAGGTGCCTACTTATGGCAAAATTTATCTTAATTTTGCCATTTACTCTTTCCATAGACCATTACTACAGTTGTGTTTAAGTACTGAAGGGCAAACTTGCCATTAGCAGTAGGGAAGAACTGCTCTAGAGAAAAGAGGGCTTTAAACTAGGTCTGAAGGGGTTGGGTGAGGAAACCAGTCTCTCCGGAGAGGAGAGAGTGGGACACAAATTAGGGTTAATTGAGAAATCAACAGCCCAGCTGAAGTGCATGTACACCAATGCACGCAGTATGAGTAACAAAGAAGAAGAACTGGAAGTCTTGGTCCACCAGGAAGACTATGATATAGCTATTATTACAGAAACATGGTGGGATGATTCACATAATTGGAGTACTGCACTGGGGGGTTACAGGCCCTTTAGGAGAGACAGGCGAGGTAGAGGAGGAGGGGTGGCCCTGTATAGTGTATAGTGGTGGTGAATGGTGCCACATCCAGCTGACGGCCAGTCACTAGTGGTGTGCCCCAAGGATCAGTACTGGGCCCAATGCTCTTTAACATCCTTATTGATGATCTGGATGAGGGCATTGAGTCCATCATCAGTAGGCTAGATGTTAGGAAGAAGTTCTATAGAGAGAGAGTGATTGCCCATTGGAATCGGCTACCCATGGAGGTGGTGGAGTCACCTTCATTGGACGTGTTCAGGAGGAGACTTGATGGGGTGATTGGTGCCATGGTTTAGTTGTTTAGGTGGGTTGGATTGTTTGATGGGTTGGACACGATGATCTTGAAGGTCTCTTTCAACCTGATGTATTGTATTATTGTATTATTATTGTATATTAGGGAATCTCTTGATGCCACAGAACTTGAGGTTTCAGATGAGAGGATTGAGAGCCTGTGGGTTAAAATCAGAGGGAGGCCTAACAAAACTGACAAGCTGATTGGAGCCTGTTATAGACCACCCAACCAGGATGAGGAGGCAGACGAAATATTCTGCAAGCAACTGGAGGCTGTCTCAAGATCATCAGATCTTGTCCTTGTGGGTGACTTTAACCTGCCAGACATCTGCTGGGAACTTAGTTCAGCAGAGAGGAGGCAGTCCAGAAGGTTCCTAGAGTGTATGAAGGACAGCTTCCTGATGCAGCTGTTAAGTGAGCCTACCAGGGGTCAGGCTCTGCTTGACCTGCTGTTCACAGACAGAGAAGGGCTGGTGGGAGATGTGATGGTGTGAGGCTGTCTAGGGTTCAGCGATCATGAGATAGTGGAGTTTTCAATATGCAGGGAAATAGGGAGGAGCAGTAACAGAACTCTTACTTGGGACTTCCGGAGGGCAAACTTCAGCTTGTTCAAGCAGCTTATTCGGAAAGTACCCTGAGGTTCTAAATACCTTCTTTGCCTCAATTTTCAACAATAAGGCAGGACTCCAGGATAACTGGCCTCCTGAACTGGTTGATGGGGTCAGGGAGCAGTGTAGTACCCCTGAAATCCACAAGGAATTAGTTTGGGACTTGCTGAGCCACTTGGATACTCACAAGTCCATGAGACTGGATGGGATCCATCCTAGGGTGCTGAGAGAGCTGGCAGATGAGCTCGCCAATCCTCTCTCCATCATTTTCCACCAGTCCTGGCTCACCGGAGAGGTCCCAGATGACTGGAAACTGGCCAATGTGATGCCCATCCACAAGAAGGGTCAGATGGAGGAACCTGGCAGTTACAGGCCTGTCAGTGCCAGGGAAAATTATGGAGCAGATCATCTTGGGGGCAATCAGTGTGTACCTGAAGGATGGCTAAGGGATCAGGTCCAGCCAACATGGATTTAGGAAGGGCAGATCCTGCCTCTCCAACCTGATCTCCTTCTATGATCAGGTGACCCACCTGGTGGATGTGGGGAAGGCTGTGGATGTAGTCTACCTGAACTTGATCAAGGCCTTTGACACCGTCCCCCACAGCAAACTCCTGGCCAAGCTGGGATTGTTTAGCCTGGAGAAGAGGAAGGTCAGGGGAGACCTTATTGCTGTCTACAACTACCTGAAGGGTGGTTGTAGCCAGGAGGGGGTTGGTCTCTTCTCCCAGGCAACCAGCACCAGAACAAGAGGACACAGTCTCAAGCTGTGCCAAGGGAAGTTTAGGCTTGAGGTGAGGAGAAAGTTCTTCTCAGAGAGAGTTGTTCGCCATTGGAATGTGCTGCCCAGGGAGGTAGTGGAAGTGTCACCATCCCTGGAAGTGTTCAAGAGGGGATTGGATGTGGCACTTGGTGCCATGGTTTAGTAGTCATGAGGTCTTGGTTGACAGGTTGGACTTGATGATTTTTGAGGTCTTTTCCAACCTTATTGATTTGATGATTCTAAGAAGAGTAAGAGTTCAACTTTGTTTTTTCACGTACCAAGTCAAAGATTGTTTCTTGTGATGCCTGTACAGCCCATATTGCTTGAATCAAGAAACTGCCTCTGAATGAGCAGGGTGCTTTCCTCTGTGGTTTGCGCCTGTGGAGTAGAGGTTGTGACAGATAGGTTTTTATGTGAAGTACCAATGTACTGTGTGTCTATGGTAGTACCTTGGCTGAAGTAGGGCTTATTGTTATATTAATTTCAGAAATACCTTGCTGTAGTATCCAAAGTCAGCTAAATGGTGCAGTCTTTTTAAAGACTATTCCTTTAAGTAGAAGCTGTAGTTATTCTGGATCTCTTAACCCCATAGTTCTTCACCCTGCTGTAAAACTGTTTCCTCAGTGCAAGGACTAACTGCATCTCTGTTCAGATGGTAACATTTTTGAGCTCTATGACATTCCATTGTGGTGCCAGTGAAATGGTAGGAGAAGGGTTGTTTTCAGATAGCTTTGGAACAGCTATGTTTTGCCCTTGATTTAGGAAAGCACACCTTATCAGTAACTGAGAAAAAGGAGGAAATGTAGGGAAAGATTTGCCTTTGCTTGAGTTAGAGAAGGTTATGTATGGTCTCTGACTTAGAAAAGAATGTAAACATCTTGTAACTGAAGGGAGAAATTTGGTTGGATGTGTTAGAATATTGTTTTGTTGGTTGAACCTATTGTATGCCTTAATTACATGCATGCCAAAAGAAAATAACCAATTAAGATGTGACACACGAGCCTTCTGATAGACTAGAAAACTTTGCTGTGTAATGTAATAAACATCTTTGCCTGCTAACATCTTGACCTGGAAGCTGTGTTCTAGGGTCGTCAAACACCTACACCCATACTACAACAATAACATGAGGTACCTGCAGAAGCAGTTCATTGTGACTTGTAGATTAGACTACAGTTAAAACAGTTTGTGTGTGTGAGGCTTCATGTGTCACCATTAGGAAGAATTTCTTGTTCTTAGGGTTGCTTGGAAGAGAGTGGCCAGTAATGACAGAGCTCTAGCTAAGTATGATAAATGTGTCCAAATATTGGGAGTTAACCTTTGCAGATGATGAATTGTGGAAACTATGGGAAAATTCTGCCATTCTAATTAACATCTAAAATGTCTAGCAAATAGGGAGATTTCTAATGTCTCCGAGAGCAGAGAATGACTGCAATCGAAGGACAAACGCCAGCCTATTACAGGAGGTGTGTTATGCTTTTGAAGTCTGTGAAGATACAGATCTTGGCTGATTGTGAGATTAAATGCTGGTGGTTTTTTTTCATTCTAATTTTAATTAAGATTTCTAACATTACCTTTAGATGTAGAAACCTAATACTATGGCATGCTTTATTTTGACAGATAAGGAAGGACATAATTTTTCTATGCTTTGGGTGCTGGTGAGTGTCATCCTAGGTGCAATAGCCATGCTGTGCAAAGAACAAGGAATTACAGTACTGGTAAGAATCCTCTTAGTGAGCAAATTTTGACCTCAGCATCTATTAGGTACAGTTTGTAGTGGTTTGAGCCTTAACTGGGAGTTAAGAGCTCAGATGGGGGCAAGGCTGAGAATCTCTCCCCTGCTCCCCCTCCTCCCTCCCAACAGAGAGTTAAAAAAAGGAAAGGGAGGGAGCAAATCCACCAAGCAATAATTTGGAGTCAACCTGGAAGTAGAGAGGTAAAGAGTTTTCTTTAAATAATATAACAATAACAGGTATGGTTCACAAGGGCAAGGAACAAGGATGGATGGGAGGAGGAAAAAAACAAAACAATACAAACCCAGTCTCTCTGAAGAGGTGCGGAGGCAGCAGGGAGAAGGATCAGGCCCAACCACGTGGCAGAAGAGCAAGAAGGCAGCCGCAGTAGCTCTCATCCAGGAGAGGCAGGAGCCAAAAAGGGAGACCTAATAGCTGCAATGCCCTGCTTTTTATACCCTAACTGGGCAGGGAGCGGGGAGTGGAACAGACTTGGTTTCCCAGGAGGGGGAAATACCCTGCAGGGAGGGCAAAGCACTTGCAAGCCCTCCACCCTGTTTTGTTTCTATTCAGAATGGGTGTTAACCCACCATACAGTTGTAAAGCCTACAAAGATGAATCCACAGCTTTTCCACAGCTAATTGCATGCATGCTTTTTTTTTTTCTGTTCAGAAAACTAGTTAATGTTGACAGAAAAGTATTCCAGTAGATCTGTTTTGATTATATCCCTGCCAATCTGTTGGAGTTCTTCACTTTATCTTTTGTAACTAGGTTGCATATATCCATTATTTTTTTGCAAAATTTGAAAGATTTACAGTGTTATTTTTAATACATATCATGTTCTTTGGCCTTGTTTTTGAACATAATTTTTGAGATAGCAGGCCCGCCGGCCTCTCATTGAAGACTTATGAACAAAGATACAACTGGAGAAGAGCATTTTCTAAAGCTCCACCCAATTGCTTTTGTGAACACTCTGATTTGAAGTGGGGTCTTTGTTTATGCACTTCTGATACTGATCTCTTCATTCTGTTCCTTATTTAAGGATTCGTCTGTGCAAACAGATACAGTTACTGGTGGGTTTCATTTGACTCTTGCATTTTACTGATTCAGTGAAGAGGTTCTGTAGGGACTAATAGAACTTTGCAGCAACTTCCACTTCGTGTATTAGTGTAATAGCAAAAAAAAAAAACCAGGGAAACCTGATACTTTTGTTAAATCTTTGTGAGCCTTTTTTTGCTGTGGCAATTTATGTACCCTTTGAAAATAGTATTTCTGACAGTAAAAATACCATGCTGCACAGCAAAAAAAAAAAAAAAAAAAAAAAAAAAAAAGAAGGCTTAATGCAACTCCACCTTGCTGACAGAAGCCTTGCTTTTTGTCTGTAGCACTTAACACTGTAGAACATTTGGGAAAGAAGATGTAGAGCAGAATCTTGTTGTGACCATGATACAGGATCTAGATCGCTGGTAAATGATATTCCCTGAAGGATTATTCCATGTAACAGGAGAATCCCCTTTACAGTAACATGATAATCTACTCATCTGTGCTGAAGTCCTCAATTTTCCATTCTGCCATCATTACTACCAACATACCTCTTGACTTGTTTGGAATCAGATTTAAGATACACAGTAATTTGTGGCAGAAATAGAATTTATGATTTTTTTTTTAATACAGTTGTAGTTAGCTGTTCCATCTCATGCCTTGTAATTTTCTTTTGCTTTCTTAGGGTTTGAATGCCGTGTTTGATGCACTAGTGATTAACAAGATAAATGTTTTGGAGCTTGCTCAGAAGCTACTTCATAAGGACAAGTCATTGGAGGTAAGTCCGCAAGACATTTTGTTCACTCTGGCCATTCAGAAGACAAAGAGCTTTTGACAGTTCTGTTGTTGTTGAGAATTCAAGAAAAGAAGGAGGTGTTTTTAGTCAGCCTTAGGAAGGTAATGTGCTGTGACAATTTTGCACCAACATGAGCAGTAATGTGAGACACTGGAACACGCCCTGGGAAGTTGTGACTGCTCCATCATTGGAAGTGTTCGAGGACAGGTTGGACAGAGCTTTGAGCAACATGATCTGGTGAAAAATGTCCTTGTCCATGGCAGGGGGCTTGAACTGGATGATATTTAAAGGTGCCTTCCAACTCAAACCACTCTATAATTCCACGAAATGTGTCTAACATTTTTTGGAGGATAACTCTTAGGCATAAAGAGCTCAAAGTGTTATGCTTCCATCTTGTGACTTTTAAACAGTTCTGTCTGGGTGAAGAAAACAAATGTGCTTTTTTTCTTCTTTGAATAGAAGTCGTTCATTTTAGCTCCTGTCAGGTACAAAAATCTGTTTTGTTTTGTTGAAAGGCAGAGCTAAATTCTTTTACTTGCAGATTTTTTTTCTTCTCAATTGAGGCAGGTTTCAGTTTTCATGCCAGCTTTCAGTTAACTCTAAATCAAAGACAATGACAATAACACTACTTCCACTTTTAAAATTCTGCCTACTAAGAGATTTTGTGGCAGTTTGTGAAATCTGACCTTTAAGAATCGGCAGGTATTTTAAAATTAAATGAATCCTGGGACAAGAGGTTTTGTGTAGTTAATCTGTCATAAGGCAGTTATAAGTTGTTTTTCCTTCATCATAAGTTGGTTTTCCTTCATTCTCTTACACAATTCTCTTCCAAAAACAATGTTTGGGAATGGTTTTCCTATAATCTCCATTGTAGTGACTTAGGTTACTGAGATATCTAAGTTCTGAGTAACCATTTGAGCACAAAGGCTAACTTACATAAAATCACATTACGGACTTCTTTATACTTAAACATTAATCTAAATACTTTATGACTTTGATATCAGCTACAAATATTTTATTCTTTTTAGTCTTCAGAAATAAGTCATATTGATCTCCTAAATAACTATGGTGGTGCTTGCTAATCACAGTATTGCAATTATAGGTAATAATAATCAGTGTGCCAGCTCCCATGGAGGACAGAACTGATCATGATAACTAGGAAGTATGCTTTTAAAGGTTATAGAAGGATATCAAACTAAGAGAGAAAGGTGGAAATAAATGAAGGCTAATATTGGAGATCACATGCCCATATTTTTTAGGATCCAGTCAACTCTTCCAAGTGAAAATCAATAGTTTACTGACACTGTGATCTTCAGATGTGTAGATTGTAAAGTCAAGTGGCCTAAGTGATGTCTCATTTCAGAGAAATTCTCATCTTCCTTGTTCTGCTTCTCTAATGACTTGTTGAGATTGCATGGAGTAATTTCTACTATAAAGCTTCAGACAGGTATGAGGCAGACCTACAGCACTGCAATATCAGGAGTCAGAGAGAAACAGCATTCTTTTTTTTTCCTACCATTTCCTGGCTAAGTGTTGAAAGATTGGATTTACACCTCAAATCTGTGACAGAGATAGCTACAGTAACTAATGATTCTGTATCTCTAGATACAGAATATACAATGTCTTTTAATTTATGAAACAGATGTGTACTTGGAGAAAATGTGTTACATTTCAGAGAGAATAAAACTAAAAATCTATCAAATTTAGTTTCCATTACATCACTTCTCTGTCTTTTATGTGAATTGCATTGTTTAGACCCTAAAGTGTATATTATAAAATACGATGTAAATCAACTGAGTTAATATAGATAATAAACCTCTTTCTTTCATACCTCTTGGGGATTTTTAGCCTGACTGGAGTAATTTGGGTACCTGTCTGTCATTAGCTTTTTTATCACATTAGTAATTGTGAAACTTTTAATTCAGCTTCTGATTTCTCCCAGTTTCCTGTGGTTTTCTTACTGTATTGTATACTTCTAAAGAGGTCTAAGTGGATAAAAACTTTTGTGATAAGCTGTCAACTGGATATAGCTATTTAAAACAAAGTTCAAAAAATAGCCATCTTCCATTTTTAAAAGAAAAGATAGACCCACTTAGTATGCTGTATACTCAAATTCCCTGTCAGAAATTGCTGTGTATATATTACATCAGCTATAGAATTCTGTATGAGATGAAAATAATAATGTTTGCAAAAAAATTTTGCAGTTAGTGAGTATAGCAAAATTTGACAGCTCTCTAGCAACTGCAAAAATCATAATGTCAACTCTAATAGCAGAAATGCACAGACATAGCTTCTCTCTAAGACGATGGTGAAAAGGATGTGAATGTAGTAGGGAAGAGAAAAATGATTTTTATATGACTGTTTTTGTTTGGTTGGTTTTTCTTTTTTTTTTCCTGTAGAATGCTGGGCTGTTAAGAAAGGGGCTACTTTTCAGGATAACTCTTCTGATGTCTGGAGGGGCCAGTATACTTTATATACGCTGGAGGATTATGGGCACGGGGCCACCAGCTTTCACTGAAGTAGACAACCCGGCTTCATTCGCAGACAGTCTGTTTGTGAGAGTAAGTTACAAAGTTGTTTTTTCTGGCCAGCTCAGAACACTTGTTTTTGTCCTCAAACTGAACTTTCTTTCCTGTGCTTCAAAGAAAAAAACAAAGTAGGCAGTCTTTACATTTCAAGATGTGTGATGAGCCGTCTTCACTTGCGCTGTTGTGATGAGTTTCTGCAATATTTTAAAATGGTGTACGTTTTATATTCTTTGCGTTCAATTTATCAGGCACTGCACACATTGAAGTACATTTCCATTTACTCACTCTTTGTCCCACGTATGCAAAGATGTTGCTTGTACTGGATTTCATCCCTTTTCCACATACTGTGTTTGACATTTTATGTTTTTTCACAATTGAAGAAACCAGCGTAAAGTTCTGGTCTGAGGCATTTGGAGTACGTGTTGGCTTTGCATCTCTGATTGCGTTAAGGCTCTTTCTGGAGATGGAGAATGAAGGGCAAAGACGGCGAGTGCTGTCTTTTGACATCTTCTCCTGTTGTAGGAGATTGTTTTTCAGTGTAAATATTGGTTGGACAACACAGAATTGCATTTCCTTGCTCTGAATAAGAGTTATGTTTTTACAAAAACCTCACAACTGTAAAATGAATGGCTATGTAACTAGTTGTAGTCTTAGTGGTACTTAAGGCTTCTTTATTTTATGTGATGTATTTTGTGATAAGGGAAATTATAGCAGAGAAGCACTGAAGTTGACCCCCACCCCTGAAGTTTAGTATCAAATAAATGTTTGTTTTCTTTTTGACTGACAGGCTATAAACTATAATTACTACTATTCATTGAATGCATGGTTGCTGTTGTGTCCCTGGTGGCTGTGTTTTGATTGGTCAATGGGCTGCATACCCCTCATTAAATCCGTCAGTGACTGCAGGATAATTGCACTAGCAGCACTTTGGTTCTGCCTAATTGGTCTGATATGCCAAGCTCTGTGCTCAGAAGACAGCCATAAGAGAAGGTAAGAGACAGTGATGAATTTTAAATGCCTGGCCAACTTGAGTACAGTATTGTTTTGTTAAAATTATCAGTAGTGCATTTAACATTTCAGTGGAACCAGTGTCTAGCAAATGCAGCTCAAATAAATATTTATAGCTGTCATTACATTCTTGTCCCAATTTGGGCCCATCACTATACTTTGACTAGTGGGAAACGGAGTTGGAGGAGAAGGTATGGATGGCTGCTTTATTTTTCTCCTGAACTGGCATTTTGAGATCCTTAACACTGTAGGTGGTAAAAAGTAATATGTGCTCACAGCAGAGTAGGAAATTATGTCTGTTGTTGTCTCTAGTTCTTAAAAGTCATCGTCTCCTAATAATGAGAGATGTGCCTTGAAAGAAGAAATGCTGGCCATGGCCATACAATTAAAAAGTAAAATGCTGACCCGTAGTACCTACTGAAGAAACAATCTGTACTTTTCCAAAAGAACTTAAAAACGTTGCAAACTTCTGTCTCACAAAGGGTTTGTGTTTAACTTTCCAGGTTCCGTTTGCATGGGGTTTATGTATAATTAATTTCTCAGCTCTTTAAAATTTTACAACAGCTCAATCACAGCGAGGTTTTTCTGTTGTTCAGAAGACTGAAGATCTTCTTTTTCTGTGGTATTTTGTAATTTCATCTCTTCCCTCTTGTCCCCTCAAATTTAATATCCCACCTGCCTTTCTTTTCTGCTGTTCCCATATTCATTTACACAGATAAAATTATTTTGGAAAGGAGTGGAATTCTTGCTACAAGTGGTGGTCATACATTCCAGTGAAAACACGCTCACTAAGTCCATATTGCTGAACAGTATTTTAGTAAAAAGGAAAGACAAAAACTAAGACCCTTTGGGATAAGAAAAGAGTAAGAGGAGACATCTGCACTACAATATCAATTTTTAATTATTTTTTGTAATAGATCATAAAATCAGTCAGGGTTGGAAGGCACCACAAGGATCATCTAGTTCCAACCCCCCCTGCCATGGGCAGGGACACCTCACACTACATCAGGCTGGCCAGAGCCTCATCCAGCCTGGTCTTAAACACCTCCAGGGATGGATCAGTGACTAGATCAGATCTTGTGGCCTTCACAGCATTCCCTGGCACAGGGCTGGGATTCTTACTCCATTATGTCATCCCTGTAACAGTAAGGTACCTCGTTGTCTTAAGATCTGTATAAAGTTACCTGCTGAGGATTACTCCTCTCCAAATAAATACCTAAACCAAGGAAGACAAAATGCCCTCTGGAAGTTCCTCTCTCCTGACTATAGAAAGAGTGCGGATTGCTGACTTTCAAGGGGTTAGTTGCAAAGGATTCCACTGGCATTCGGAAAAGAGATGCCCTCTCAGTAGGATGTGTGCCTCACTTTTTTAACAGTGATGTGTATTTTTCCCTTGTTACTGCCTTACTACTTCCAGAAATAGACAGGTAGCTTTTACCATTCCTTTTCCTGCTTGTGTACTTTAAATAGGAATTAGGTAATCCATGTGTAATGGGGCTACTTTCTGGCCTGGAAGAATGAGCATTGTTTTTTTTAGAAATTACAGCTAGAGTTTTTAAAGTGCCTTGTGGAATGAAGTATCAAAACCTCACCAAAACTTAATCTGATTATGTTAGTAGCTTGCAAAGACTGTTTCTGAATGTCCTATTTCACACAGACATCCCCTACAAACTTTATTTAAAGTTTATATATAAAGTGCAAAAGGTACTTTTGTTAAGATTTGTGGTTAATTTGAGAACCTGTTTCTTGTTTGCAGAATTCTTACACTGGGACTTGGATTTCTTATTATCCCCTTTCTTCCTGCAAGTAATCTGTTCTTCCGAGTAGGATTTGTTATTGCAGAGAGGGTCATCTACCTCCCAAGTATTGGATATTGTATTCTGTTTACATATGGATTTAGTCTTCTGAGTAAGCAAGCCAAGAAAAAGGTACCTTTCAAAACAATCAGTGAAGCTGATAATTGAGTGTTTCCATTGATTGGATTGTTCCTTAACTTGTCTCTCTCTTTCCTTAAGAAAATTCTTGCTGTGGCAGTACTTGGAATCCTGTTGATAAATGTTATGCGCTGTGCACTCCGTAGCAGTCAGTGGAGGTCAGAAGAACAGCTTTTTAGGAGCGCACTGTCTGTGTGCCCTCTGAATGCAAAAGTAAGTCACTTGTGAACTTCTAATCTTCTTGGTGGTGGTGATTTTTGGTTTTAAGTGTTCTGAAATTTGGCACAAAGGATGTGTAATGCATAGTTAATGTATTGTGGTACACTGTTACTGACAGTCTTGCTTAGTGCAGGAATATGCCATTGACATGCCAGACACCTAAATTACAGTGGTAGCATGGACAGAATACCAGAGTACAAATTATAATGTCGTAATTCAGAACTTGGTTGTGGCAGTGAGGAGTGGAGGGAGATGGAAGAATACACTACAGGAAAGGTATCCAGTCAAATTGGAGGTACTGCTAATACAATCTATTAAAACAGTTGCATATAATTCCAAGTTACTGCAAGAAAAAATATTAAAAAAGAAAGTAAGTAGGAAGCTGTAGAAGTGTATTTGCCTTCATAATGCCTATACTATCTTTTTAGAATCCTTCTTGTGTACCTATACTATCTTTTTAGAATCCTTCTTGTGTACCTCCCAGCAGTACATATAGCAAACACAGATAAGGGACAAAGCAGAGTATCCTTGGTGTAATTGTGGGATATGAAGGTGCAATCTTTGCTCCTATTTCTGCTCTTGTACATTGGCTGAATGGGCTTGTCATGAGATATGGGCACTGAGGAAAACCACAGTATTTGCAGCAAGGCTAAGTGAGGGAACAAGTGAAAGGGTGGGACTGCATGGAAATGTTTCACTGAGCTAACACCAGTACTTGGCATAGTAGACTGAACCTAGCCTACCAATAGAGGTGATCTCCACAGCAGTCCTTTTGACAGCTGAGCTTGGCCCACAGTGAAGTCCTGGCCAAGCTATCAGCCCATGGCTTGGACAGCAACACTCTGTGCTGGGTTAGGAACTGGCTGGAGGGCCATGCCCAGAGAGTGGTGGTGAATGGTGCCACATCCAGCTGGAGGCCAGTCACTAGTGGTGTCCCCCAGGGATCAGTGCTGGGCCCCATCCTGTTCAATATCTTCATTGATGATATGGATGAGAGGATTGAGTCAGTCATCAGTAAATTTGCAGATGACACCAAGTTGGGAGCAGATGTTGATCGGTTAGAGGGTGGAAGGGCTCTCCAGAGGGACCTTGACCATCTGGACAGATGGGCAGAGTCCAACATGATGACATTCAACAAGTCCAAGTGCTGGGTGCTGCACTTTGGCCACAACAACCCCATGCAGCGCTACAGGCTGGGGTCAGAGTGGCTGGAGAGCAGAAAGGGACCTGGGGGTACTGATTGACAGCTGGCTGAACACGAGCCAGCAGTGTGCCCAGGTGGCCAAGAAGGCCAATGGCATCCTGGCCTGCATCAAAAATAGGGTGGCCAGCAGGAGCAGGGAAGTCATTGTGCCCCTGTACTCAGCACTGGTTAGGCCACACCTTGAGTACTGTGTCCAGTTCTGGGCCCTCAATTAAAGAAGGACATTGAGACACTTGAACATGTCCAGAGAAGGGCAACGAGGCTGGGGAGAGGCCTTGGACACATGCCCTATGAGGAGAGGCTGAGGGAGCTGGGGTTGTTTAGCCTGGAGAAGAGGAGGCTCAGGAGAGACCTTATTGCTGTCTACAACTACCTGAAGGGAGGTTGTAGCCAGGAGGGGGTTGGTCTCTTACCCCAGGCAACCAGCACCAGAACAAGAGGACACAGTCTCAAGCTGTGCCAGGGGAAGTTTAGACTCGAGGTGAGGAGAAAGCTCTTCACAGAGAGTTGTTAGCTATTGGAATGTGCTGCCCAGGGAGGTGGTGGAGTCACCATCCCTGGAGGTGTTCAAGAGGGGATTGGATGTGGCACTCAGTGCCATGGTTTAGTAGTCACGAGGTCTAGGTTGACAGGTTCGACTTGATGATCCTTGAGGTCTCTTCCAGCCTTATTGATTCTGTGTTTCTTTTCTATGATCTGTTGGAGCATACCACAGAGCCCTGATGTTGTGTGAATTCTAGCAGAGACTCTTTGAAGAGCCTAGGAGTGTGCAACTTGTCAATAAAAATACACTATTTTAAAAGATTAAATTTCTAGAAATCAGAGCAGTATCCAGATAATGCAGATCAAGACAGACAATTTCAAAAAGAAACCCTAAATGCTCAACTTTGCAAAGAGAATGATGATCTTAGCATCTACTGGAATACAAATATGCAGCATAAAAACCATGTATGGCCAGCATTTACAACATGGTGGTGTCTTTCAATAATCCTCGATTTTAATACATTTTAAAAGAGCAATTGTATTTTATTGTGTGGCAGTAGTAGGCAACCATCTTCTTTTTAATGATGACCTTGGTTAATCTTGTTTTCTGGATGGCAAGCACATACTATAAATGGAGTAAATGCAATCTGTTTCTTTGTGTGTAACTGCATCCATCTGCCACGGTAAGAGTGCTTTAGACAGATCCACACTCTTTGCCTGAGCTCCAAGCTCTTTGGATTTGAGCCATGTCTGGCTGGGAAGCTGTGTAGCTGTGTTCACACAGTGCTGTGCTTGAGCCGATAAGCTGTGTGCAAGCTACTGAACTAATGCAGCTGGTTCAAAGCCAATGAGCGTACAGGGAAAATGGGCTTGTGTTTGTCAACACTGAGCCATGTAGACATGCCTGAGCTGTAGTGCTGCTGGTGACAGCTTGCACAAATGGAAAGAGTGGATGTGAACAAGGAGAGTTTTGTAGGCTCACTTTCCAGTTTTGCTGAAAGAGTAACTTTGAAATCACAGTATTAGGGAACTTTTCTAGGCAACGGCATTAGAGAGTGTGTGAGAGGCAATCTTCTTTTCCTTATGGACTGAGCTATATTTATTCAATTTTGACAAAGATAAACATAAACATTTGAATTAGGTTCTGTTCTGATGTGACATTGTTGTCTTGAAATTGCAGACTTCCTTTAAAAATTACTCCACAGGACTTTATTTCAGTGGCTCAATTATTTCAGTGGGAGGCTGATGCAAACCAAGAGATGAAATGCAGCTAATAGCTTTTTCTTCTTGGAATATCTTTAATATAGGTTATGTGGTCATAACCTATGAACCTCCAGATGTCTTCCAACTTGCAACAAAAGCTGTAGATCCTTGTTCCTGTTTTGTGGTACAACTCTTTCCAATTCAAAGGTGTCTGTATGTGAGCAGTGTAAACTTACCTCGATTCTATGTAACAAATAGTTAAAGCAGCACCTTCTCTAATTTCAAGGCTCACCTCGATTCTATGTAACAAATAGTTAAAGCAGCACCTTCTCTAATTTCAAGGCTCATTGTCTTTAAACATCTCTTTAGGTAGAGGTGTGGAAACTGCATTAAATCAGATTGCCTGATAGAGTAGTGAATCTGTCCCCTTGAGTATTGGATATATGTGGCTTAAAAGGATAAATTTAGAATCAGCTTCCCCAGGTGTTCTTAAAGTGATTTTGAAATTTACTGGAAATAATTAGCTACCATAAAGGAGTTACAAAGATTTTTACTTTAGGAAAAAAGTTCTCAGTACAGATCTTAATAAATGTTTTTAATATTTTAAATGTTATTTGTTTTATCTCTTACAGATTTTTATATTTTACCTTTCAAAATTTTTTTAAAAATAAATTATTTAAATTTTTTTAAGAGAACGAAACATATGACAGATCATGGTTAAATGTGTCCAGAAGTATGTCACACATTTTGAGTTTGCATGGTCCTGCACTTAATTTGGTTTCAAAGGTTGTTAGGCTGAAACAGTGTGCATTTTTAGTAAGTTTAACATATTTTTCTTAGCTGAACAAAAGATCCTTATGTATTGGTTCCATCTCCTCTTACCACCTTTTTTCATACTGTACATATTGACTTCATTCCTGGAGCTCAGTGGTGATATACACTAGTTTGAGTTAGAACCAGGTCTGTTTCTGCTAAAACAAATTTTGTGAAGCATTACAAAGAGTATTTTCTCCTGATTTGTTGATTTTATGTTACAAGTAGTTTATAAATTTGGAACACTTCAGTGCTATTGGCTCAAAAGGCTCACTTGGTCCAATTTGGCATCCTTTCATTTTATGTCATTATGTTGCAAGTTTATCCTCGAGTACTTTGTTTAAGTACAGGTTAGGATAAAAGCATAACTACTGTTTCACCATGTCAGACTGCTGTGTTAGATTTATCTCCTTAGCTTTCAATATCTACATCTGAGAAAGTCAGCCAATCTCCTTTTATAACTGGAGAAGAGCAGCAGTCCCCTTTATTATGTGGTTTATCATTATCTTCAGCTAAATGACCAGAAGGTCTGCACCCTAGTTCTGCTTGTCTTCACTGATGATAAAAGAAGTCCCAACAACTCGAGCAGATGTAGATACATAAGGTTATGGGAGATTTTGCCCTTGCCCTACTGCTGCTCACAATTTCTAGACATTGTTGTATTGCTTCTCACTTTCTGAGGTCATTACACATTTTTAGTTTTAAAGATTATTCCCCAAAATACTCATCTTTCTGCCCTTATTTGCCATGTGATAGATTACTGTTGGAAATGCCAAGTTACTTTCTCTCAGCATTCAGCAGAACCATAGCAGTTTTCAAGAATGCAGAGATGGTCTTTATTTCTGGATGACTTCCTGTAATTGATTAGCTAAATAAAATTTTCAATTACGTTACTAATTACGTGGGAAATAGATTTGAAATACATTATTTTAAATAGTTAACATTCTCTGTGTGATCTCTACATTCTCCTTTATGCTAGCTTTTCTTTAAAAAAATTGTTACTAATTTATAAACTTTAAAAAGCCATTTCACTAGCAAACGTCCTGAATAATAAGCATGGAAGTTACAGTACTCATAAAAGAATTTGTTACTAACTAAGCCTTGACACACTAAGTGTAGTAAGTTTGTATTTAATGCTTTATGCAACCTGTAATTATTATAGATATAAGTTCATTGAAGACAAGCTATGCCTGTACTGAAAATATACAGCAGTTTGTGAGATTACTTTCTAAGCTTTCTTAAAAGGTCTTGCACAGGCTGTTTGGGACAGAACAAGACTTAGTGCTGTCTGTGGATTTATGAAGCCAATCTAGAGAGCCTTTCCTTCAGATATTGAGACTTTTTTTTTTTCTATGCTATATAAAAAAATAAGGGGATTATCTTCTGCAGAACTTACCTTAAGCGCTGTGGGCTATGTTCGCAGGAGCTATCTGCAGTGTTTTGCAATATAAATGGCATTTTAGATGCCAGTTTTTTTGTATACAAGCACAGTCATGCAGAACAACCTATAGACAACATTAGCTGCACAAACAAAACGTGAAGATCGAGAAGGCCTTACTGTTATTTAGAAAACAGAACTTCAGTAGTAAATAGAATAATATTTGATGAAAGAAGGTAGCATTGAATGGAAGCATCTGCATGTTTCGGTAAAAACTTTGCTGTCTGTGTCTTGCTTCCATCCTTCTCAGCAAATGTTCATATTTGTTGAAAAGATGATTATAAGCAGCTAAGAAAGAGAGTAAATTAGTGACAGTAGTGCTCCAGCTGAGAGGGTGTACCTCCTAGAAGATGATACTTTCTTTCAATGTCTTCCTATTCCACTCTGAGAAGAAAAAAATGATCAATTTGACAGAAATGTTGGGTTTGCACAGATTTTTTTTCTGTCTTCCTCAGACGAATGTGTGTGTACATTTAAACAAGAGTTTAAACACTGTGTATGTCTAACATAGAAGTACACAGTGCTTTTGCTTTTTTATGCTCTCTACAACTACCTGAAGGGAGGTTGTGGACAGGTGGAGGTTGGTCTCTTCTCCCAGGCAGCCAGCACCAGAACAAGAGGACACAGTCTCAAGCTGCGCCAGGACAGGTTTAGACTGGATGTTAGGAAGAAGTTCTGTACAGAGAGAGTGATTGCCCATTGGAATGGACTTCCCAGGTAGGTGGTGGAGTCACCATCATTGGAGGTGTTCAGGAGGAGACTTGATGGGGTGCTTGGTGATCTAGTTGTTTAGGTGGGTTGGATTGGTTGATAGGTTGGACGCGATGATCTTGGAGGTCTCTTCCAACCTGGTTTATTGTATTGTATTGTATTGTATTGTATTGATGGCTTCTTAAGCTGACTGAAGTATTGCAAACAGCAAATATGAGACTAGACTATGGTGCCATGGTTAGGTAAGCTTTAAAACAACAAATGCTTGCTTGAGATCATCTAGGTTCTACCCTAGGGGTTTTTTACCTAATGTCCCTGATTTCAGAGAATACTGTGGTGTTGGTATACATCCCTGAGAAATGCCCCTTTTACAGGTATTACTGTAAAGATTGATAAAGGAACACGTGGGCATAATGTAATATGTCACTTCTAGTTACTGTCTATGTAACCACTTGATAATGAAATGCTGTATATGCTCTTATGTTAAATCAGGAAAGGAAAATTCTCCATCCCAGGCTGGCATGCACAGTGTCTATCAAAGGTAGAACCACCACATCTCTAGAGATGAAATTTAAAATATCACACTGGTCTCTTATTTTTAAAGGCCAGATTCTTTCAAGCCAGTGGGATACAGGCAGTACTTTTATCCCCGTGTCTTGCAGGTAGGGGTCGTAGAAATCAAGCAGATTTACAACATTGTGCTTAGTAGAGAGCAGATATTATAAGCCTGGTTTGGGGGTGCAGAGCTAAAGACTGATCTTGGTCAGTGATATGCAAGACATGGCTGCATGGCAAAAGTCACCACCTCTCAAATGACTGCATGTGCCTGGAAAACTTTTTAGCTGACTATTCTAAAGAGCAAGATTTTACTGTGTATTATATTCATTGCAGAGCTGGTGTAGTCATTGAATATTTATGGCATACTGAGAAACTTATACAATATGTTTTAGTTTTCTTTTTCCTTCTCTGTCACCACTATACTAAGAGGGACTAAAGATACAGATTCACCTGAAAGGAAACTACGTAAAACAAGAAACAATTCATTTTCAGGAATATTGTAGAGGAACATACAGAATCTGTGTCTGAGGACAGAAGAAATATGCCATCAAATACGCTAATAGTTTGGGTTGTTTTTTTGATAGTTCTGCTATCAGTTTTAATGGACTATAGTATATCTTTTTAGATCAGCTCACAAAACATTCCTGGACACTTAATGTTTCAGTTGATGTTTTCACTTGAGAGAATTGAACTCTCTCTACATGAGCAAAAATATTCTTGCTGCTGCTACTGCTCTTGAGATAGAAATGGATATATAGTAGTTACATGTTTTAAAAAACTGAGAAAAGTGAATCAGAAACTGAAATGCTGACTGTTTTCTAACATAAGACATCAGACATGAAAGACTGAGAGATTGGTATATGCCCAGCTGTTCCTGTTATGGTCTGTCTCCAGTCTTGAATCAAATTTCTTTTTTCAGTAATGTCTGTGATGTTTCCAAAATGTTTTTTGTTTGTTTGTTTAATTAAAGCTTCTTAAATAAATTGAATCATGTTCAAATGTAATCTTTTTAAGTTTATTGATGATTCATTTTTAAAAATATGTCAAAGTCTAAGTTTACAGAATAGAATAGAATAGAATTTTAAGGAAGAGACAAATCATACATTATTGCCACATCCAGTCCCCTCCTGAATGCCTCCAAGTCATTCCCCGGGCATTTTCACTCTCTCGGTGAAGAACTCTCAAAAACTAGCTGAGACTGTGTCAAAGTCTGGCTACAACCACCCTAATTTAGAGAGCAATGAGGTCACCCCTGAGCCTCCTCTTCTCCAAAAAAAAAGGTCTTGTGCTCAGTCTGCAAACTTCAGTCCTTCTTAAACTGATATACACAGTCAGTGCAATCCAGCTTGTTAAGAATTCCCATCAACCAGCACCCCCAGGTCCCTCTCAGCCTGGTAGTGTGCTGAAAGATTTCTGCCATTGAAGATTATAGATATAGAATAGAATTAACCAGATCATCAATAAAGATGGAAAAGACCTGCAAACTTCAGATATATAGATCCATCAAGTTTCCAATGGAAAAGACTATCACCCAACACCATCTTATCAACTAAACCATGGCACCAAGTGCCTGATCCTGTCTCCTCTTAAAACACCTCCAGTGGCAGTGATTCAACCACCTCCCTGGGCATCCCATTCCAATGTAGAAGTCAGTCCTAAGAAATAGCCTTCATGGTATATCATTTAACTTGGAGTCCTGTCTTTTTTTTTTTTTTTTTTCTGACACTGTAAACTGATTGTTATGAATTACTGTGTCTTGATATAAATACCATTCTGTTGCTGCTTTGACATGGGCCTTGTCATGTTATTATGAATGTTCAACAGAGTTGCCTGAATTTTTCTTTTTCTTTGTGAAAGCTGTGCTACAACTGCTTTTATGGGATGCTGAATTTGTGTATTATTTTATATTTTACAGCCTAAGGAGCTGGTTCTGTGTATGCTTACTAAGTTTTACATCATCTTTGCTCTCTGTAAAACCAGTGAAATTACCTTTTCACTCATTGTAGAAAGCATGGATTGTGTTCTTAATTGTATTTGTTGATTGCATGTTACTGCATAGACACAGTCGTATAAAGATGGAATTCACCAACTAAACACCGTAGCAATTAGGTTCAAACATAATTATGTATACTCAACCAATAGCTTCCAGATACTGTGTCAAATATAACTAGGATTTTAACTTGGATGGTCACATGATAGAAAAATCTTTTTTGAATGTAGAAGGTGAATTAGAGTTATCTACATGCATTACAAACCTATCTTTTTGAACTTCAATGTGCCAGCATAGTGTTTTTGAAAATATTTAAATTATATTTTCAAAATATGGAAGAAATCACAATATGTGTTTGGTTTAGATTGTGTATATGCAATTTGATTTTATACAGCTAGGTAATTTAAATAATGGGTTCTGATACCGTTGCTGAAAAGTTGGTTTTCAGGAGTTGGTACTCAGCTCTTTTATTTCTAAATTTGTCTTCCTTTTGACCAGGTCATGTAGTCTTGTGAGATTTGTCTTAAAGTAGGATTCGAGTTGTCTTCTAACTTAGATTTGTCCCAAAATATATTTATTCCTATCTAGTCTTTGCCATATTTTCAGATGATGCATATTCTTCCCCGTATCTGGATCTCAGAGCTCTAGATCCTGCCTTCAGTCTCAACTTTTAAACAGGCGAGGTCTCCAACATGTTGCTGTAGGAAAGCAGAAGGTACCTATGGATGGTTTCAGGACAAGAAAGAACAACAGGACACTGACAACGGAAGAATGGCCTGATGATACAGAAGAGCTGACTGCAGTAAACAACCTGAAGTGCGAGACAGAAGGATGCTTGCGTCCATGCTGGAGAAGCTCAACCTGATACGGGATGAAGATAACAATGGACAGCTGCATATCCAAGGAGAAAACTCAATTAGCAGCAGGGGTGCAAAAATGTCAGGGAATTGCTTAGGCTGCTCAGTTTTTCCTATATAAACTGCTTGTTCTGTACCAATAAACGGATTCCTACTTCACCAATAAGGGAGTCTGTGCATGCTTTCCAACAGAATGGTGCCTGTACTGGGACTTCAGTGAGATCCCTCACCAATCCACCCTTGGATTGCACCCCCAGTGAGCCAAACAGGAGAAGTGAGCAAACAACGTGTCCATCCCCTACACTGGCAGGACAAGTATGGAGACTGCGGCCAGGGAAGAATATGGGCCAGGGAGCCACGAGATCACAGCAATTGCACCACGATGTGCAGGGGTACAGACAGCTCTCAAAAACTTACCCTTCTTCTGCTGTGGATCAATCGCAATTGCCCCTGGTATCCTGAATCAGAGACATACGAATTCACAGAATGGAACAGGGATGGAGAGACCCTCTCAGAAGCACAAAAAGCCATGAACGATTTTTCACCAGACATTTTAATAATGTGACATATGCTATGGCTAGCGCTGACCACACTAATGAGTAAATCGAACAGCACATCACCCTCTGGGACACTAAACACTCCCATTACCTGTGCGGTCCCTCAGAAGCAGGATGAGCTTGCTACAAACAACTCAACACAGGCAGAAACAAGTGGTGTAGCCGCAGGGCAAACAGGGAGCAAAGAATAGACACTGATGACCTGCTAATGCGAGCATGGTCACATAAACTCCTAGTTCAACAGTGAAAGAGGCCACTTGATGTGCCCATTAAGAACTCTAAGACATTGCCTGATGCAGATGTAAAATATGCGGACAGCAGCTCTGAGTCAGACACAGAGCCAGATGATACTTTCAATCATGGCTATAACGATACAGGAAAGGAGCAAGATTTATATCCGCAAATACCTCTGCTTAACGTGGGAGCCGTTGCAGCTGTAGAAGGAGCAAATCCTCGAACAGAGCAGAAAGTAAACGAACAGAAGAAACAAAGAAAACCAGATGCAAAGTTGAAACCACCAACTCAAGTAACTGATGAAAAACTAATTTCTCTCGATTCTGACAGCTCCATTACTCAAGAATCACTCGAAAAATCAAAACAGCCATTTTTACAACCCACAGCACTGAGTTTATCTTCCTCTCTTCCTTTAAATACCACTACTGAAGTTGTTAACTCTGTTTCCTATCCCTTTTCTTTTCCATCAGGTTTTTACCCTCAGCCTCATTCAGTTTCTGTACCCCAGCAGGCGGGGGTTTTGTCTACCCCCACCACCACCTTACGGAGGTGTTTGTGTACCTCCTGCTGCTGCTCTGAGTAACATGGGGGTGAGGGATAATGGGATGCTTTATTAAGGAGAGAGTATGCAAGATGATGTTAAAATGTCTAATGGGTTGTTGAATAATAAACGTGTTCCAAGTGTAGCTATATCATTGCAAATTTCAATTTCTGATGTTGTAAAGGATAAAGATGATAGAGGGTTTATAAATACAGAAATGTTGCAGATACGTGCAATGCCAGTAGTGGTGGAAAACAGACTGGGAGGTGGGACTGCTCCTGTGTATCAATCTCTGTCATATGATATCTTAAGAGAACTAAAACATCATTTTGAATCCCCCATTTGTCTCCTGGTGGGTCAGAAGAAAGGTGTTCCAAAAGAAGTGATAGATGGCCTATCCACAAGGCAATTAGAAGTGATTGTGAGATGCTGGCCTGAGCCCAAGGAGAGGGCTGAGCCCACTGCTCCCCTCTTGGATTCCTGCTTCACCATCAAGGGAGCCTGTGCATGCTTTCCGACATGTTGCTATACACATTATTTTACTTCAGAAATGCTCTTTAATGCATTTTTATACCAAGACAATAATAGTGTGTGTGTGTGTGTATGTGTGCTTGGAGGTTTTTTTGTTTATTTTTTAAAATTACAGCTTAGATTTTCTGTTAATGTTGAGTTTATTCTAGTTTATGCTACAACGAAAGCAGTTTAATGCTTACATTGCTCTAGTGTTTCTTCTGCTGTGGTGGGTTTAATTTGAGTCAGACCTTCTCTTATCTAAAAAAATAATTAAATTAATAGCAGGAGGTCTCCATATAAAAAGTCCTGTGGAAAGTCTGGTGACCTCCTTCATAAAATCAGGAAGTGAGTAATCTTTCCTAAGTAGCTGGAACCGGTAAACTGGTTTATAAATTTATTCCTCAAATTTTGTTGTGCTGTCTTCATTTTATGTATTGTCCAGCCTTAAGTATCTACCTACATAAAAAGGGAGCAGTTGATGATGCAAGTACTGACTGTTTCTATTTGGAGTAAGAATTTTTAGCAACTCAGCTCCACAAAATACCTGACTGTATAGTATCTGCTAGAATGTTCATCTGTGTTTTCAGGTGCATTACAACGTTGGCAAAAACCTGGCTGACAAAGGAAATCAAAGTGCTGCAATCAAATACTACAGAGAAGCTGTAAGGTATTGGGAATTTTATTCCTTTAATAAACTAACCTGAAACTGCTTTCACTTACAACATGAAGAAAATGCTTAGGTATTCATTTTCATCATCTGCAGCATTGCAGAGCTAGCAATTTGCATTTCGCAATATGTGTCCCATACACAATAATCATCTCTTAAATTTTACATTTTAGGTTGAATCCTAAATATGTACATGCCATGAACAACCTTGGAAATATTCTGAAAGAAAGAAACGAGCTGCAGGAAGCAGAGGAGTTGCTGTCCTTAGCTGTACAAATACAGTATGTTTAGAACAATGCTAAGCAGTGTTTTGCACCAACTGAGCAAAAATCATACAATAGAATCTTAAGACTGTATACTCAATCGTTCTCTCTCATGCTCTTTTTTCCCCAATTTGCCCAGACCTGATTTTGCTGCTGCGTGGATGAATCTAGGAATAGTACAGAACAGTTTAAGACGGTTTGAAGAGGCAGAGCAAAGCTATTGGACAGCAATTAAACACAGGAAAAAATACCCAGATTGTTACTACAATTTAGGGCGATTGGTAAGTGCTTCTGAATAAGTGATAGCCATGACAGAAATCTGTATGTGGGTGTGCACTGTGTATGTACAATTCCACTGTGCTGTTGGATGCTCACAGTTTCTCCAGTTTGCTCGACTTGTAGTCCAGGGTGATTTCATATATTCAGTACAGTTTCCTTTTGCTTTCCCAGCGTACTTGCTCCTTAGTAGTCCTCCTTTTCATGTAAAGAGGTATAAACAAAACTATTAATCATGTCCCAACATTTGACTGTTTTGCAATCATGTAGTATACTGTTAGGTTATAGAACTATGCCCGGCAGAAAATCCTTGTAGATTCCTATTAAATATTTGCCAATTATCTTGTGTCGATTGCTACATTGTATGCTAGTTTTCTTCCCTATCCCATTGGTACTTGCATATCTGAAAACAAGCCTGGATCTCAAAGAAAAGCAGGGGAAAATTAGTGTATAACACTCATATCTTTAATATTACCATAGCATTTTTTTTACATTTCTCATTTTTGTCTTTAAAGACAGGTTTTACTAGAAGGGAATGAGACCTTAACAACTCTGTAGTGTCTTACTGTGTGATAGGAAAGTGAAGTGAATCAGAGTGAAATTCCTGGTGTTTTCTTTCTTTTCAAGTACGCAGATTTGAATCGCCATATAGATGCATTGAATGCGTGGAGGAATGCTACAGTTCTGAAACCAGAGCATAGTTTGGCTTGGAACAATATGATTATATTGCTTGATAACACAGGTATAAGCCTATTTGAATGTTTTAATGAATAATTCAGTGTCTAGTAAACCTTAAAGGTTTATCTTTATTTGACTACAAGAAGTTCTGCCTCTTCTTTGGCTACCCAGACACTCTATAAATACAAGAATACCTTCTGACGCAATGATTTTAAAGGATCACGTGAAATCTAGCCCATAAAATGATTTCCTGATCTTTATTTTATTACAGAAGCATGTTTGTATTAAATGATCTTTTGAATCTATTCTTTATGGTTCTTCTGAAGGCATGATCTGTTGGAAACAAAATGGAGGTTTTCTGTTGTCTTATTCTGCAAGATTTTACATTTGTATTTCTGCGATACCTGGTTTTCTTTACAAATGCATGTAATGAGCTATTTGTGCAATATGCATATTTGCAGCATAAAAAGAATTAAGAAGTCTGTGTTGAAAAATGCCTTCTTTCGCACTCCCAGGCAATCTAGCCCAAGCAGAAGCAGTTGGAAGAGAGGCCCTGGAATTAATACCTAACGATCATTCCCTTATGTTTTCATTGGCAAATGTATTAGGGAAATCACAAAAATATAAGGTAGGTAATGAGCTTTCTGAGTCTTGGTTTTCAGATTTGGTTGGGTTTCTTCCTGTTTAAATTATGTGTAAGTTTCTTGTAGAAACTGTATGACCATGTCATTGTGGACTATGACTGAGAAAAAGAGGTTTCAATGCCCATTTCTGTCACAGTATTACTGTATGATTCTGGTGGTTCATCCCACCTTATTTTAGATGGTTACAAATATTGCTGTCTTGAAGTATGTCAGTGGTCAGCGGAGAGAAATAGGCTCGTGAGCACACTAGAGGGCAGTTAGGGTCATGTATTACTCCACAGACAACAGGAAAGAGCCTGCTCTGACCTACAGATCCCTATTCAGGAACTGAAGTAGATGTGATCTGCTCATCTGTTTGCACTGGGTAAGGGAAGCAAGGTTTGCCATCACTTAATATGAATTCTAGCCTCTTTGCTTCAGATGTTACCTAAAATAGCAATACACAGATTTGCTAATCCGAGACTGAGGATGGCATACATGGGTAATACCAGAATTACTGTAAGAAAAAGTCCATACACTGAGCAATGTATTGAACTTTCTCTTGGATGCAGTGTGCAGTGGAGCAGCCTGTGAGTGGTGACTCAACTTTAGCTACTTAACATTTACAAGTAGTAAATGTAATGGAACTGATAAAAATGACTTTCCAAAAGGAATTATATGAGTTGTATGAGCTGACAGAATTAAATCATAAACTGCTAATATGTAGTTGTTTTAATTAACTCCATAGTCACCAAATTATATATCTGATAGGGACAAATTAATAAGAAAGGTTTAGTATTCCTCAGAAAATCGTGATGTACTGAACAATGACTTTTGGGGGTTTTGATGGCGCTTTGATAGTGATGTTAGCAGCACTGAAGGAGCATCTCCAAAGTAAGAAGACTTTATGATGTGAAACTTTTCAGAATACATACATTTTTCTGCTGTGTCCATTTAATGTTGTACAGTTCTGTGAGCCAGTGACAAGCTGGCACTTGCTGTTATTTCTGTTAGTGATGCTGTAAAACACCCCTTTACTGTTTTTCACTGACCTGGAGTTTTTTCTGTGCACTATTTCTTTTAACTCTCCACCTGAGGCTATTTTATTATTTTAAGTTACATTAACAATATTCCAGAAAGATACAAATTAACATCCAGAATGTATAAGGGATGAGATTATGAAAGAGGTAATTGATGGGGTTATTTTGGTGAGTCATAACTCTAAAAGAATAGTGGTTTGTATAGGTATGCATCAAAAAGCATATGCAGCATGACAGAATAAAGAGCATTTATAATGAAATAAGTAGAAAAAAAATAAGTTCAAAACAAGCTAGAAAACTTTTCCAGGTATAAGAAAAACAAGTCTGTCATAATGGATTTAAAAAATCAAAAAGGAGGTAGTGATTTTGATTGCTATCTCTGAAAGGTCATTATGCTGCAGGGGAGCATGTTGGAGGCAATGCAGGGGAAAAATGAAGCTTCCTGAATGAAGCAAAAGGAGCAATGGAGCTCAGGGAATAAAGCACAGGGAGACAGTGAATGTTTGCAGATGACCCCAAGCTGAGGGCAGGTGTTGATCTGTTAGAGGTTAGGAGAGCTCTGCAGAGGGACCTTGACAGGCTGGACAGATGGGCAGAGTCCAATGGCATGAGATTTAACACATCTAAGTGCTGGGTTCTACGCATTGGCCACAATAACCCCATGCAGTGTTACAGGCTGGGGTCAGAGTGGCTGAAGAGTGGCCAGGCAGAAAGGGACCTGGAGGTAGTGGTTGATAGTAGGCTGAACATGAGCCAGAAGTGTGCCCAGGTGGCAAAAAAGGCCAATGGCATCCTGGCCTGCATCAGGAATAGTGTGGCCAGCAGGAGCAGGGAGGTCATTCTGCCCCTGTACTCAGCACTGGTTAGGCCACACCTTGAGTACTGTGTCCAGTTCAGGGCCCCTCAGTTTAGGAAAGATGTTGACTTGCTGGAATGTGTCCAGAGAAGAGCAACAAAGCTGGGGAGGAGATTGGAGCACAAGCCCTATGAGGAGAGGCTGAGGGAGCTGGGATTGCTTAGCCTGGAGAACAGGAGGCTCAGGGGAGACCTTATTGCTCTCTACAACTACTCAAAGGGAGGTTGTAGCCAAGTGGGGGTTGGTCTCTTCTCCCTTGCAACCAGCACCAGAACAAGAGGACACAGTCTCAAGCTGTGCCAGGGGAGGTTTAGGCTGGATGTTAGGAAGAAGTTCTTCACAGAAAGAGTAATTGGCCATTGGAATGTGCTGCCCAGGGAGGTGGTGGAGTCACCATCACTGGAGGTGTTTAGGAAGAATCTTGATGGGGCACGTGGTGCCATGGTTTAGTTGATTAGATAGTGTTGGATGATAGGTTGGACTCGATGATCTCAAAGGTCTTTTCAAACCTGGTTTACAGTATCACAGTATTACCAAGGTTGGAAGAGACCTCAAAGATCATCGAGTCCAACCTGTAACCACAAACCTCACAACTAGACCATGGCACCAAGTGCCACATCCAGTCCCCTCTTGAACACCTCCAGGGACAGCGACTCAACCACCTCCCGGGCAGCCCATTCCAATGACGAATCACTCTCTCGGTGAAGAACTTTCTCCTCACCTCGAGCCTAAACTTCCCCTGTTGCAGCTTGAGACTGTGTCCCCTTGTTCTGGTGCTGTTTGCCAGGGAGAAGAGGCCAACCCTTCCTGGCTACATCCACCTTTCAGGTAGTTGTAGAGAGCAATGAGGTCGCCCCTAACCATCCTCTTCTCCAGGCTAAACAACCCCAGTCTAGTCTAGTCTGTTCTATTCTAGTCAGTTCTATTTTTAATCGTTTGGCGTGGAGTAGTAGGTTTGTGTAGAGGAAAAATCTTAACTAGTCACTTGCAAATGATGGGTTGTAACAGGGAGAGCAAATTAAGGGACTCAGAAAGTGGACTCGCTTAGAATAGGTTATGATATCAGGAACTCTCTTTTGCATCACAGAAAGAGATATAGGTTGTTTGTTGGGTTTTTTAATTGGGAGAATGCTAAATGACAATCATAAAGTACTTAAAAGTAAGATTTCTTGTCCTCACCCTGTAAAAACAGAGAAGTAGATGGTTCTTTAAGGACTTTTATTTATTGAGTGTTTAGGAGGGGAGGAGGAGGGGTATGGAGTCTGTCTGAGGTCATGAAGGTAATTTTTCAGAAAGCTGCCTGGCTGTGTCTGATGTGTTGTTTAACCTCAGGCATTTAATTTATTAGGTTACTTTTTATGTGTTTTTATAAAAGTTGTTACTGTATTTGCTCTGTTGCCATAAAGTATTTGTTCTGGGGTTTTCTGCTACCTCTTATTTTAAAAGATACCTAGTCAAAAAGGTTTTTCTATGTTATGAGAGATGTCCTTCTAATAAGCACACAATATTCCCTTTCAGTTTCAAATTCACTTTGATTTTTTTCAGCAGATTTTTTTCCTAAAAAGCCCCAACCTTTTATGATTTCTGTTTGTATCTGTTCATGAATGATTTATTGTTCCAGAAACAAAAGCACATGAAGGATGAGCTGATTTGATGGGTTTGTTTGGGTTTTTAATTAACATCTGCTATACTAAGTTAGAGTTCTCCTTTAAATGCTTGTTCTTGCCACAACAGATGACGAACCAAGCTATCTTTAGCTCTTTGAAAATACACATGCTGTATTTTTGTTACATATACATCTATGCTTTTTCTGTAAAAAGTACAATAAATTTAAAACATTCAGCACTTTTTGTATTTGAAATAAAGCCAGACTACAATTTTATGCTGTGGCCTTGGCAGCAGATGGAATGCAGTGTGCTTACTCAAAGCCTATGCAGTATGCAAGTTTCTTGGCAACACTTAAAGATTTGGCAAGATACAGCAATTTGAAATACCACCAATGTACTGCAATGTATATTTACTCCATATATCTACACTAATATGAATATGATGCACCTTCAATAGCATCTGAGGGTCATGGTGGACACACCAGATTGACTGAATATGAGCCAGTAATGAGCCTTTGTGACAAAGAAGGCTAGTGATATCTTAGGTTGTGTTAGAAGTATTCCCATCAGGTTGAAGGAGGTGTTCTTTGCTCTCTGCTGATGAGGCTACACCAGGAGTTCTATTTCCAGCTCCCAGAGGGCTATGGACATACTGGAAAGAGTCCAGCAAAGGGCCACAAACATGATGAAGGGACTGGAGCATCTTTCCTATGGGGAAAGGGTGAGCCTGGAGAAGTCTCAGAGGGAAGATTTTAATGTATACCTGAAGGGAGAGTCAAAGAGGATGGAGGGAGGCTCTTTTCAGTGGTGCTTGCTGATATGTCAGGAAGCAGTGGGCTCAAACTAAAGCAAGGGATGTTCCTTTTGAACATCAGGGAACACTTTTTTAATGCACCAGACACTAGCACAGATTGGCCAGATTGGTTGTGGAGTCTCCATCCTCAGAGATACTGCTTGGAAATGGAATCATAGAATAGTTTGGGTTGGAAGGGACCTTAAAGATCATGTAGTTCCAACTCCCCCTGCCATGGACAGGGACACCTTCCACTAGACCAGGTTGCTCAAGGCATCATCCAACATGGTCCTAAGCAGCTGCATGAGCATCTGCAAGAAGGCTGGACTAGAAGACCTTCAGAGGTCTATTCCAACCTCAACTATTCCATGATTTCTGCAAGTCCCTTTCTCTGCCCTGGCCAGGTCCCTCTGAATAGCAACTCTGACTTTTAGTGTATTGATCACTCCCTTCTCTTAGGTGCTATCTCTGAAGTTTTTGAAAGTGCATTCAGTCCAATCATCCAAAATATTAATGAAGACACTAAATAGTACGGGCTTCAAAGTAGCCAGTGCATCCAGGAACATTAGTAATGTGAGAATGATGGAGCTGCTGCTTATGCCAAGGAAAAAACTGCTAAAACTTGCACTATGAAGTTGTACTCCAGACATCTGGTTCCCCTGTTCACTCCTATCCAAGTATTCCTTCTGAAACAATGTTCTGCAAAAGGAGTTTTTGAGAACCCTAAGGTTTGTGATTTTCTTAATCTGAGAAGATGAAGGCACTTTCTCCATTAGTCTCCCTTGACTGGAAAGTGCAGCCTCAGCTGTGTTCAGCAATGCTTTGAAAAGACCTTGTAGTTTGAGTTTGAATTTGGACTAACTGGGAACCTCTTAAGTCACTCAAAGTTGAGTGACTCAGTCTTGACATCAGAAATTTCTTGTTCCCTGAGGAGCCCTGACAGACTTATTTCATGCTTCACATGAAAAGATGGTGGAACCTAAAATCTCACTGACAAGTTTTCTTTTAAAGTAGAGCCTGTGTTGTGTTTTGAGGATGCAAGCAATAAAAGCTTAGCACAAAAGAAAGGCCTTTTTCCACAGGTTATTCTTCTCGCATACCTCATACAGCAAGTATGTGCATTCAGACAAAAACCTACCACACTGAGGTAATTTTATCTTTAGGTCATTTGCCTTGAAACTGAATGGGCAGCTTTCCCTGAAACACAGCAGAGCAGAGACTTCTATGCCAAAGTCACTTTCTAAAGCACATAAACTTGCATGCAAGCAAGTAAATATGCTTCATTTGTGTTGGGGGGATGTATCTTCTGTAACTTCTGCAGGAAGTAATGCCCTTGAACAAAGTATATTAGCAGCTACTTTGGGAAAATAAAAATGTTTGGATTGGAGAACAAAGTTAGTGGTAAATTGTTCTGTGACTACTGGTGAGTGAGCTCAGGTTTTCTGAGTAATCAGATATCAAGGGTCCTAAGAGTATCCATCACAAGTGGAAATATGGAAAAGATGACTTGCAAGGAAATGTGAGGAGTATGTCAGTTGGCTTGGTTTTATTTTGAAGTAATAGTCATTCATCTGCCCTTTTTTGAGAAACACATTGAAACAGCTATTAGAAAGGGGTTTACTGGAATATTAAAAAGTGTAGTGCTAAAAACTGTTTTTTAAAAGGAAAGGTGTCTTAAAGCAGTTTGCTGAGATACTGAATTATATTATTATTAACTTGATTGATAAAGTAGGGAAAATTTCAGTGGGTTTGAAAATACTGTAACTATAAAAAAAAAAAACCCTTTGCTGATTTCACTAGTGCTTAGTAGCTTTCTGCTAAAATAAAAACAGCCTGTGAAAGTAAAAGCATGACACTTCTTTGTAGCATTTTTAGTGTTTTCTTGACCCTGTAGCCACCTGAGCTACAGGGTCGTATGGACTTAGAATATATAGGGTGGTATCATACAGATATGGCATAGTTTGGGAGGATTTTTAATTACAGTTGTGGGGTAAATGTTGCATTATTTTACATACTACAAGAGTAGACTGTCCTGTTGACATCTTCTTCTAAATTATTCAGGAATCTGAAGCTTTGTTCCTCAAGGCAATTAAAGCCAATCCAAATGCTGCCAGTTATCATGGTAATTTGGGTAAGAGCCTTTCTAACCCTTATCAGCTGTATTGTTTGTTTTCTTCATGTTCATTGTGTTTAAAAAAGAAAAGCAATGTTTTGAGTCTTCTTCCTGCTGGGCAGATTTCTATTTTACTTCCTAGAAAAACTGCCAGCCAGATGAACAGGGCACTAAACCAGAAAAGCTGTCACATGTGACACATCAAGAGGGCTGCACAATCCAGCCCATAGGTAGCTGCACTTCAGTGTATGCAAATTGGTTCATTTACGCTGTGCTTGTAAGCTGCAATGAGCTCACCAGATAAGAGCTGCCATTGGTGGCTGAAATGCAATTCATTCCTTCATCATTCCCATGCCAGTTCTGTTTCCAGGGTTTGCTCCTGCATTTGGCAACAGAACAAGCAGCTACTGTGCCACCAGCTAGTGAGAGACCCTCACTGGAAACAAATGCTTTAATGTTGTTTTCCAAGTGATTGGCAAGATTGCACATGATTCAACAATATTGCTAATGGAATTCCTCATTGATGTTCCAGCTGTGCTTTATCATCGCTGGGGAAATCTTGACTTAGCAAAGAAGCACTATGAAGTCTCTCTGAAGCTTGACCCCATGGCACCCGGAACCAAGGAAAACTACAATCTCTTAAGAAGAAAACTGGAGCAGTTGCAAAAGAAAGGCGGTGCCTGATGTTTCTTTTCAGGTTGTCCGTGCATGCTGTTTACAACTAAGGTTACATGGGTACTCCATGTAAAGGATTCAGTCATTACTTCTCAAAACTAATACCACCACCAGCACTGCACACTTGAATGTCCAATTATGCCCTCCTACAGATCCTAACATTTCAGCTTGAGGGATCATTTTATTTTTACTGTTGAACTGCTTTTAAAAAGACCCTTAGAACATTTTTATAGGTATATGAAAGTAATGCAGATGAAATTTCATGGCTTTCACTTGTAATCTGATATCTTCATCTGACTTTTCAGTAGCAGGATGAATATCAGAAGGCAGTTTTATTTCTGAAAGTGATTCTTTTAAAAGTGCAATTTCCTGTTTAAATCCTGGTCCTTTTGAAGTATGAAGAATATCTGGCCACTCAGTTCTGTTAATGCTTTCTACTGCCAATCCTGCAGAGCCAGTGGAAGAATGGATTCTCTCCAGCACATCAGTCTGCCTATGTGAGTTATGCCCTTGTTCTTGTTTCTGGCTCCACCTTGTGAAGTATCAGATTTGTACAGTACACAAGGACAAGAGTTTCACCAGAAATGTTTGTCAGCCAGTGTACTGCTGAGGTATGCCTGAGTGGAAAAAAATACTCTTAGATTAAACTGAGATTTTAGCAGGTAGCAAAGGAAAAAAGTGTGAGGCAACAGAAGAGTCAAAGTTTCTGTTCTTGCAGGCAGCCTCATCTCGCATAGACAGCTTGGGCAACAAGTTAGAATTGCTTTAGCTCAGTAGGCCAGTGATTTAAATACAGAATAGTGTCATTTATTGGAGCTAATCACTGTGTTCTTGGGAATTCCAGTGTTTTCTGGTTAAGGACATTACACCTTTCATCTCCTACATTGTTAGTAAAATAGTATTTCTGTAGCAGATGACCTGACATTGACTGTTGACATACTAACTGGAAGGAACTCAGCTTCACCTTTGCCTCCTGTGGCTCACATGTGTTTGCTGAAGTGGCAGTTAAAATAAGCATAGCTGTTAATGTGTAAACTGATCACGCTGATGTAGGATGATGCATTGACACAATGTTAATTTTCAAAATGCGCTAGGCTGTAAGATGCATTTAAACTCTGGACATCCAGAGTTGTTTGTCTTGTGCCAATATTTGCATTCTTGCTTTATGAGGTAGTCACTTGTCTATTTATTTTTTGGAGTTTTTTGTTATTAAGATTAGAAGATTGCTATTGGATGTGAAAACTGAGGAGCTTTACATCTCTTTCTGTATTCCTTAAATCTTTCTGATCATGCCCCCCAGGAAGAACCTGATAGTGCAGCATTTGCAGTTAATTTATCCAATGTTGTGTAATACTCTCTATACACAAGTCATCCATGTGTGGAACCACTTAAAGTGTTAGGGGAATATATGCCATAAGACAGAACGTCACAGGACCACCATGTAACCATTCTACATCTATACTATGTTTTGAACCTACAGTAGACTACTTTTACATTATATATTTGTTTGGAAATGACAGTTGTTTCAGGAACTACAGAGCAATACTGCACAACTACCAAAGCATCCTCTGACAAAGCTAGTTTGAGTACTACAAGTAGTGCAGCTACTTTAATGTAATATTTTTGCCAGACTGTCAGTCTAGCCAGCAAGGCTGTGGCAGTGTGGTGTGCTGTCCACAGATCTGGCTTTGAATTAATTTATTTGCCTACATTATAAAGTATGTTGCCATACCAATTTTAATTGATATACTGGAGATATGTATTTGTGTTAGTGCAGTGCTCCCCTTCTGTAAATAGAGCCTGGCTTTAGGCAGGACTAATTAGGTTCTACAGGGTACTAAGGTTGTTTCCATTTCTTCTGGTTTCTGGACAAATTTTTCAGAAACTGGCTTCTGTATATATTTGCAGGATGTAAATGTGCACTTAGATAAGTATCTTACCCAGCAGAACACTGCAGCAGTATGGACAGTCATCTTCTGATAGCCAGCATAGTTTAGTCAGTGCCAACTTCTGTACCTGAAACATGCTGAAGTAGATAGGCCCTGCAGTGCAAACAGCAGACTTATAAGGCTTTCCTTATATAGCCTACAGATAACAGAGGACACTTAGCTACTTCAATTATGAGTTACTGAAGAGTTGGGATCTGGCTGAATGAGGTAGTCTATAGCAGAAGATAAATGTGTTTAATATAATAGGATCTTTTCTGTATATTTGGAATATAACACATTGAGTTTAAATTATTATTCTCATCATGAAGTTCACATATGTAGTTTCCCCTGTTGCCAGTTATATTATAATATTAGCTTTACAGAAATCCATGAGATCAATATTGTATATCAAGTATGAATTCTCTCTAGATCATTTTAAACCAAAATTACAGGAGTTCATCTGTGGAAGTCAGTTTGTCCTCCTACTCAAGCATCTTAGATGGAAGAGACATGCCATCAGAATGGATGTTTTGTTGGTATTTGAAAATGGTGTTTAGTCTTCAATACAAACAACATAATTTCTTTTTTATATATTTTTTTACTGCCCATATATTTTTTTTTTTGAGGGTTTATTTGGTTTATTTCATTTTCAGTACTACAGGACTTCTTGTATGATTATATCCAAGTGTAATGTTGAGGCAGAATCAGGTTCAAAAGAAGTAACAAATGAGATTGGTTTATTAATAAAATTTCCTTAAGACTTTCAAGAATGCTAAATATTTTTTTACTTTATTTTCAGAAATATTTTGAGTGCAAATAATACTGTGAATTTTCTTTACATGGTTGTGTTAACCCTTTGTTTGATTTTTCATACTTCATAACTGACTATAGAAATAGTACAGAACATACAACCTGAAAAACAGAAAGGTGATCAAGAAGTGGCTTGGTACATAACTGTTGTTACAAACATAATTTATCTTTCCAGTGTGCTGGATTATTTTTTTCCCCCATGTCACCTTTCTACCATTGCTAATTACAGAAGATTAAAGTTCCCTGCTTATCAGCTGGCCTGCTTAATTCTGTAGTGGAATTAGGAAACCTGGATTAATTTTTTATTTCTCTCAAGGATTGCTTGTTCAAATACAGTTCTGAAGAGAGAAATACAGAATGATTCAATTCACAGAATGGAGTCAGAAAAATACTCACAGTGATTGCTATGGATTACACTCTTTTCACCAAAAACTTCCAAGGGAATTCTCTGATTTTATGTTCTCTCTTGTTTAGACCAATGTACATGAATTTTCCTGGCATTTAATACATAGGATTTAAACTTTAGAGATGTGGGTTATGTGTATGAGCACTCAGAAATGAAGGTCTTCAAACTTCTGAATGGTTTGTTTAAAAATATTGGGCTTATTCAGTGGGAATTGTTTCCTTCATATTTGTGATACCTGCATCTGAGCTATTCAGCTATTATCCTAGTTTTTTTGTGTAGTCACTGGCAGGGGAAAAAGCCAAAACAAACCCAAACAGGTAACCTGAAACATGATTCACCTAAAGAAAATATCTTTAGGATCTCAGGCATCATGTACTTGAAACAAGTATTCCTCTTCACTGACTTCAAAGGGTAACTAAGATGATACACTCATATATGCAGAAGATCTCACTGCTGCTCTCAGTTGAAGCAATCTGGGCCCATACACCTCTATCATTCCCTCACATTATCCGCACCAAGAATATTAAAAGATTGGCACTGAAGCAGATTGGCAGGTACTTGCCTTGAGAGTTGGAGTTGGAGTTATAGTGGCTGGATGAGGGAATAGGATGAAACACATTAAGAGAGCTTTGGTTTCTCCAGACAGTTAAATTTAAATGACTGATAAAGCATTTGAATGTCAAATCTCTGCCTATAGAAACAGAACACTCAGGTCCAGTTCAATCCATGGTTAGCTTGTCTGTGATCACAGGAAAAGGTAACAACATCTTACTGAATTGACATTTAGTGTTCCTCACTTGAAAAGCAACTGTAAATTTGCAAAGGTGAGAATTTTGTTCTGAAATGGAAGTTTCTATGTCAAGCTATAGCTGTTAGAGTGTTAAATGTGATAGCATAGCCTGTTTCTATATGGTGTGGGGGTGTTAGGTTAAATACCATCATATTTATTTGCTCATTCCTGCTTGTGTTCCACATTTCATATAAGCATAGGTGCATTTCCATACCTATCATTACATATAGATTCCCACGTGATTCTTGGTTTGCCTTTTCACTGAATGTGCTTCCTTCTACAGCTCTTGATGTGTCTCTATCAAATGTGTTTATGAAGGCATGTTTAACTGGAACAGGCTACAGTTTGCTAGAAACAGAAGTGCAGTCAAATGTCTGAATTTCTATTGACATAAAGGCTGAGGGAGCCAAACATCTGCCATGTATTACCACAAGCAGCAGGTACCACTAGTAGTGGGTACTTCAGACTGTGTGCTGGGCTCTACTGTGATGTGAAGTGGTTGTACACAGGTGTACTGTTATAAATACAGCAACCCAGATGCTGTGCTATAAGGGGGAAAGCCACTCCAAAGAAGAGGATTTGTGTAGTTGCATGCACTGTGGAGCACTGGAGGACTGATTACCTGCATATTGGAGAGCTGCGCTACAATATTGTGGCATGAGTGTTACATTGTGTGTCAATGAGAATACACGTCAAGCAGTTCAGGGCTTTTAAAAGTACCTATTTTTGTTAGAAAAACATCCCTACAGACAAATTGGTAGCTTGTGATCACTGAATTAAAGTGTGTTTTAATGTAGTGTTAATCATTTAGATTGCCAGTGGTACGTTACAGTTTATTTTCAGCTGACCCATTTGTAATGGAGTCATGTAATAAATCTGCATTTTGCTATCTTTTTGTATAGATTTTAATAATAAAATTGTTAGGGTTGGCAGAGACCTCAAGGATCATCTAGTTCCAACCCCTGCCACGGGCAGGGACACCTCACACAAGATCAGGTTGCTCAGAGCCACATCCAGCCTGGCCTTGAAAACCTCCAGGGATGGGACTTCTACCACCCCCATGGGCAATCTGTTCCAGTGTCTCACCACTCTCATGGTGAAAAATTTCTTCCTAACATCCAATCTGAATGTACCCATTTCTATTTTTTCCCATTCCCCCTAGTCTGTCATTACCTGACACCCTAAAAGTCTCTCACCAGCTTTCTTGTAGCCCCCTTAAGATACTGGAAGGCCACAATAAGGTCTCCTCCGAGCCTTCTCCAGGCTGAACAGCCCCAACTCTCTCAATCTATATTCAGCCCTCTGATCATCCCTGTGGCCCTTCTCTGGACACATTCCAGCATGTTCAGATCCTTCTTGTAATAGGGGCTCCAGAAGTGGACACAGTGCTCTGGATGGGGTCTCCACTGGAGTGGCGTAGAGGGGGAGAATCATCTCCCTCAACCTGCTGGCCCCACTTCTGATGCAGCCCAGGATGTGATTGTCTTTCTGGGCTGCAAGTGCACACTGGTGGTTCATGTTGACCTTCTCATCCACCAGCACCCCCAAGTCCTTTTCTTCAGGGCTGATCTCAAGCCTGTCACTGACCAGCCTATACTGGTCCTTGGGACTGCCCCAATCCAGATGTAAGACTTTGCACTTGTGTTATGAATTTATAGATTTAATATTTAATAGGTGGAACAATTAAAAACATAAATAATTTTAGTAATAAAAAAATCCCCATGGCATATACTAATAAAACATATTTACTGGTTCAAAATATTCAGTTGTAGAACAGATACCTCACCAGCAGGAACATGTAACAATTTGTACAATATTAGCAAAAAAACCAGAAACAACTATCACTTTAAATTGTAAAGAAAAAAACATCAGCAACATGCCAGCTTTGCCCACAAGGGGGACTCCGAATTCTCCAGGGTAACATACCTTTTAACAGATGCTTATAAAAATCACATTTGGTAGATTACTCACTGCAAATCACTTCAGACCAGTACATTCAGTTGCAACGTTTGTAATGCACAGGTCATGGTACCACATGGCACACCTGGGAATTTAAACAAAACCAAAATGGTGTCTAACACGTAAAAGGTGCAAGGATACAGTTTCACTTTCTGTTGGCTTCTGCAGCGTGTTGCTGAGGCACATACAGGGTTTATTTCCAAAGGCTTTATAGCTGAAAGCTTTGTAGAAAAGTGGCTGCTGCTGAGGCTTTCAGGGCTTGTCAGCTTTGTAGCTCTGCCTGTTCTGGAGGGATTCTTCCAGCTGCAATTTTTGCAGCAGTTTTTGTTGCTTTTTCTAATAAAACAAAATTGTCCCAGGGGTCTTGGCTCCTCCAGGGTTTGTCTCTTGGCCCAGCAAGAGATGTCTATCTGCGCCTAGACACATCTGTCTGCTCCTGGACTTTACAATGCATTACTGCGAGGGGCACTTGCAGTCTTTCTGGGTAAACTGAGGCACAGCCTGGATTCCAAATTGCAAGGCAAGCAAGGCTTGGCTTCTAGGGCTTGCAGGGTTAAGGCTTTTTTGGCTTGCCCCAGATTTGGACAGGGCAAGGCACTCACTCTTTTGAGGTAGTATTTATAGATCTTTCGAGACAATGACAAAGATTAACAGACAGAAGCCTGATACTTTAACCTATAGAATCAGTTTTCTCAAAACATGGCCAAAGGCACACACACCTGGCCCACTTGGACCCCAGGGCATGTTCAGACAAGTCTGGGTAAACATGGCCTATCAGCTGAAAAAATAGACCTCCTGGCTCCTGCTCCATTGTCTGGTTCAGGGCATTTTTGAGTCTTTTGTCCCTTCAGGACAAATTGGTCTTGTTGAACTTCCTGAGGTTGGCTTGGGCCCACCTCTCCAGCCTGTCAGTTTTTGATTCAAGTTTCTGCTATAAGATGGGAATAAAATCTAGTGGGCATGATAGCCTGCTACTTTGAAAAACAGAAAGACATTCTCTACTGCCAATTAACAGTCCAAAATCTTGATTCCGCAGATAACCCTATGAAGGTTGAATACATGTGCCTTAACAACAACAAAAGCCACCACCACAACAAAAAAAGCACCACTTGAGGGAAGGAATGGAATACCTAATTTATTCAATCTCTAAAACATCAAAGTGTGGAAGTAATAGCAGGTGATACTTCCTCAAACTCTGAGCAACCTTACCCTACTTTAGAGCTGGAATACAATTACTGAATGCTAATTCTATATGAAAGGGATTCTAAGTATAACACGACTTACATGTGACTTGACTTCCCAACACAGATGGAACCAAAACAGTACTTGCTGTCCCAATAACCAGGCTACAGCATGGGGCTCATTGCTCCCGTTAAACAAGTGCTGAGCAGTTTACATAGAGCATGACGGTGTCCTACTCCCTTCTGTCCTTGTTCTGTGTGCAAGTCTCAAGATGCTCTGCTAAAGAGCGGACCGGTGTCTACAGAACCAGTGTGAGGGGCCCTTGGCTGGGAATTGCCCTGATGGAGACAAAACATCCCACTTGTCAGTCTCCAAGTCTTAAAACGTTTGCTTTGGAAGGCTCAAAATCAACCTCTGTCTACTGCCGAAGTCCCTTCTGTAGCCAGTCTCAGCAACGGGGCTCTGTGGTGCTCGATGCCTCTCTGCTGCAGTTTCCAGGACGGAAGGCCCCGGCGCTGCCCTGGGGTTTTGGATTTTTAGCTGTTGCTTGTTTTGGGGGGGGAGCGACACTCCCCGGGGCGTGCAGGGCACTGCACTAAGCAGTGCACTTTCTTAGCTGACGCGGGCTGCTCGGCTCCCCCGCCTCCGAGCACAGCTGGCTGCTCTGCCCGGGCTTCCACCGTCCGTCAGGCACTCTCCGGCCCGCTCGCAGCCGTTGCTGAGAAAGCAAGCCACACTTCACCCCCAACACCGTCACGGACGTTCCGAGTTGCCCTGGTCCGTTATGGAGGCCCCGCCCCCGGCCGCCCGGCCGCCAGCGCCGCCCCCGCCGCTCCGCCCCGCCCCGCCGCCTACTCCCCAGAGAGGCGCCCCAGGACGGGCACAGAAGGCGGCGGCTGCAGGCGGGAGCGACCTCGCGGAGGCACCGGCAGCACTGGCGAGTGAGTGCCGCGAGACAAGGAAGAATAGCGCACCGCGGGGCGCCCCGGCCCGCCCCTCCTCCGCCACGTGACGCGGCAGTCCCGCGCGGTTTGAGCGGCCGATGCCCTTCCGCGCGCCCGCCCTACATTTCCCGCTCGAGGTGACGGCGGCGCGGCCGGGGGCCTCCTCGCGGCCAATGGGCTGCTGGCGGCGAGGGGCGGGTCCCCGCGGCAGACCTTGGGCCTCGTCTTTCCTCTGGTGTTGCCTCGTTGCTTGGCTGCTGCTAGCGCTCGGCTGGCCAAGGGGAGGCGGTGGGGTGCGGAGTTTGACACGGCGCCTGTTCAGCTGGGGCCTTTTTCTAAAGAAAAGAAGGGCTCTACCGGCCCTCCAGCGGGTGGAATGGGACTGCCGGCACCGGTAGAGAGCACCCCGCAGCGGAGGCCGATACTCCCCAGCCTACGGCCGCTGGGCTGAGGGCAGCGGAGGTGGCCGTGTAGTCTGCGGAGCCGGCGGGGCAGCAGCGCCGGTCGGCTCGCGGGAGCTGTGAGCGGCACGGAGCCCTCCGCCGCCGGGCGTTGGTCTGAGAGCTCCCTTCCCGGGCGCCGCGCTGCCGTTGCACCCGCGGCGACCCGCGTGCCCCAAGCCTTGAAAGGTCGCAGCAGTGTGCCTCGGCGTGCTAGGGGCTACTGGAAGCCTTGTGCGCCAGCAACGCCCCCTCGCTCAGGGAGAGCGTTCTGCAACTGAGCTCGAAACGCTGCTGATGGGCCAAGGTGGCAAGCACCTTCTTTTCTTCTGGTATCTGGGTGCTTAGAGCGTCCTCCAAACAAAAGTGTTTGCTGTGATCCAAATGCTCATTTTAGTAACGTACCTTTACTTTGTAGAGATTAGAGAGGTGGATTTGAAGATCAAATAACTAGACGGTGAACAGGGGGAAAAACGGTATAGAGTAAAAGAAGCTGTGACAGTTGATACCTATATCCTTACAAGATAGCACATAAGAGCATTTATCTCGTTGCTTGAACCAGATTGGGGTGTTTTAGTCGTTTTATTCATTATATTTGCATTATTTGTACTTTCTGTTCTAGAGCTAGGTAATTTTACTTTAGAGTTAAGGTTCATCTAGTTGTATCTGTGTTAACTCCAGACAGTTCCTCATTTTTTGCTTCAGGGCTTTTTAATTTGCTACTTCTATAATTCCTGACATGCTTTCAAGATGCTAAGGTAACAACTTACATAGAGCTTAACATACAGAGCCACTATAATAAATGTTTCCACCACCAAGTTCTTTCGTGTAGAGCTCTGTTAAGAGTCAGCTTGTTTTATATATTCTCTAGATTAAGCAGGTAGTCAGCCAGGGAAAACAATTTCTTGACAATTAAAATTGATTATTGTATGGCATGAGGTGTTAAAAGAGGCTTTAAAGTTTGCATGTCTGAAGAATGGGCATTCTCTCCCCCCTGAGAAAAGCCTTAAAAACCTAGGCTGTGTCTGTGAAGCGTCCTCATCTAGCACTCCTGTCCTCCCTCCGCCAAAGTCATATGTAAACTAACATGTCTTTTTATCTCAGTGTAATATAGCATTCTACTGCAATCATTAAATAAGAGCTAGATGGGAACCTCTGCTACTGTCTTGAAACCTGAATTGTGAAGGGTGTCAGATACTAAAAAAACCTGACTTCCCATACATGGTTATGTTTTAAAATCTGCACCCTATTTCTGACAAGTATTAACTTCTTATTACATCTTGTACTTCATGTTGCTGGGTTCTTGTAGCCTGTTCAGTCTGCACTTTCTAAATTACTGCGGTGTTCTGCATCAGCTTTGCAAGCATATTTTTATGAGGTGTTAATGAATTTGTTGTGATACCACTAAAATACTGAACAAAGCTTCACTCTGTCATAGAAAGGAATGGGCCATGTAAAAATCTGTCATGCCATCTATTCCTTGCAAATTTGGTGACTTCTTTCTATGTGTGATCAGGGTTGTGTTTAATTTTTTTTTTTTTTTTCCCCTGATGGTTTTCTCGTATCACTTCAGGGCAGAATTACTGCTTTGAACGTTTCACTTAGGGCAATGCCTGCCTTTTATTCTGTAGAAAGGATCACCATGTCAGTTCATGCTTTCCTTAGCTGGTGTTTGACATGGAAAGCTAGGTGCCTCCGGAGTGTACGGAGTACAAACCAGGCCTGGTTTTGCAGCAGGCATCCTGCTGCTTCTCCCACCCACTGTTACACTTGAGCACAGTTTCTTGGATTGAAAAAACTGTCTAGCTGGCTTTAGCCCTGCTCTAAGGGGGAGGCTGGGCTAGGTGACCTTCAAAGTTGCCTTCTGAGCAACAGCCCTCTGACACCTGGTGTATGCATTTTCATGACTCAAAAGAAGTTTCCAACTGAAAGTTACTTTCATCTGACTGCTGATGTAACCAAGATTTTTGCCTTTTCTGCTGCTGTTGTTCTTGTGGTTGTGTTTTGCTTCTTTGGGCATTTTTGGAAAGTAAGGTTATATGACCACCTGATCTACACTTTTAATGTGGGAGTGTGGGTACAGATGCAAAGGTACAGTCATGAAAGTGTTGTGAAGTGAAGTAAGGAAATAATACATTTCAGGGGTATGTTGTGGCATCTGCCTTCTGCTGGCTCTGGCACACTTCTAATCTGTCATGGATTCACCAAATTATTTTTCTCTGTAATCATAAGCAACATTAATAGTTACTATCCATAGGAAAAAATACACTTTATTTCACTGGAGTTTTTATCATCTCCTTTGTTTTGAGCAATGTACTTGTTCTATTTTTCTCTTCCTGATCAAGACTTACTGTATGTCTCTCATGCTCTAAAAGTGTATGTGCTTTGAACCTGATCAAATAATTTTCATAGCTTCCTTAAGTAGAATTGAATGTGAAATTTGCATGACACTTTAAGCAACGTGAATTGCTTAAGCAGAGTACACCTGCAATGATAAGATGCATTTTCTATATGAACTCATTTTTTTCCCATCTTTCAGAATATTTAATGGCATCATTCATAGATCTTTTAATAAGAGACAAGGGACTTGATGGGGTGCTTGGTTGCATGGTTTAGTTGTTTAGGTGGGTTGGATTGGTTGGTGGGTTGGACGCGATGATCTTGAAGGTCTCTTTCAACCTGGTGTATTGTATTGAAATACAGGGATATAGTAATGTAATCAAGTTTGCAAATGTGATACCTTTTTCATTCTGTCTCTCTAAAGAGTGCCTTTAATACCTTTTTTATTTAAAAAACCAGCTGCTCGAGCAGTAGTAGGTCTTTGTTCTTACATCAGGATCTGTAACTATTTAGAATTTTCTGATCTTTTTTATTCCAAAAGTTTAAATACATTTTGGGGATCGTGTGAGATAAGAGTTCTCCTATTTTCACTTGTAAATCCCAATTAACACCAAAGACAGACAGACTATCAGGATAATGGATCATTCTATTTATTTAGCATTGCACTGGCTTTCAAGAATGTCCTGTACATTAAGATTTTGGGTCATTGTGATTTCTTTACCTCTGTTAGTTATTTGCTCTTAACATCTTGAGAAAACACATTGAATATCACTGTCACTCCTGATTTCTGTCTTACAAGACACCTCTTTTCCTTTGTACATAACCACCTTTCTCTACAGGGGTTTGAGTGTGCTGTAATTTCTCATGTCCTTTACTATCAGCTGGAGTTACTATTGTATTGCTGATACTCAGACAGAAGTTCTTGGCCATGCAGAATCACTTTCTCTGCCTTTCCCTAAAGGCTTGCCTTTTCCCAGTGCCATTGTAACTATTGCTATCAAATAATACCAGAATAATTACGAGTCTGTTTTTCTTTATCTTCTTTTACTCTGCTTACCTTGTCTAGCATGATAGTCACACAACTTCTATCATAATACAATTTAGGTTGCACAGGACTTTGGGAATCTTTAGTTAAACCTCCTTATTCAGATCAGGGTCACCTCTGTGGGCAGATGAGGCTGTTCAGGACTTTATCTTACATGTCTTGAAAACCTATAGGGATAGAGGCTACATAACCCTTCTGGGCAGCTCATCTACATTATGAAAACTCTTTTCCTTGAATCAAATCTGGGCCATTCATACTTTGATTTGTAGCTCCAACTCCCACATGCACCACTTTGAAGAGCTTAACTGTGTTTTCTGGATAAGCTATTCACAGGTGTGGGAAGACTGCTGGGAGGTCACCACAAAGCCATCTCTTCTCAGCCTGAACAGGCCATGTTTTCTGAGCCTCTTTTCACAGAGCACATGCTCCTGCCCCATGACTGTCCAAACACAGGCAGTTTATCGATACCTTCTTTGTATGGGTGTGTGCGTGAAACTGGATGCAGTATTGCAGGAGTGGTCTAGTGAGTGTCAGGTAAAGGGACATCATCACTTCTCTCAATATACTGATTGTGCTCCCGTTAATACAGTGCTGGGTACTCGCCATCTTTGCTGCTTTCTTTGTTCAGCGAGGTGTATTCATGAGTCTTAAGGATGAACAAAGTAAATCACTGAGACATCAGAGGAAACCTGGATTTCAGTCAGCATCATCTTGACTGCTGTGCTGCACTTTTGTCTGAGTCTTTGATCTTCAATAATAGTCAGGGTTTTACCTTTCCTCTAAGTGAGAAAAGCTATGTAGATACTTGTATAAAATTCTCCCAGTTTACTTACTTTCCACAGATCTCAGGAATGCCTGTTGGCATTATGTTACTTTCTGGTAACATAATGGACAGCTCAGCATTTTGGAATTGTAACGCAAGAAACTTCAAATTATTTTTTTTTTTTGTGCTGATCTGGACTGAGTCTTCATAGAATTGTTTCAGTTGAAAAAGACCTTTAAGCTCATCGAGTCCAGACATCAACCTAAGACCATCATGGCCATTAAAGCATGTCCTGAAGTGCCATGTCCACATGTTTCTTGAACACCTCCAGGGATGGTGACTCTACCACCTCCCTGGGCAATGTATTCCAATGCCTAACCACTCTCAGCAAACAGACATTTCCCAGTATCCCATCTAATCCTTCCCTGGCACAATCTGAAGCTATTTCTTCTCATCCTGTCAGCTGATACTAGGGAAATGAGACTGACCCCCACCTCACTACAACCTTCTTTCAGGTAGTTGTAGAGAGCAATGAGGTTCCACTCACTCTTCTCCAGATTGAATAACCAAAGTTCCCTCAGCTGCTCCTTTTAAGACTTGTTCTCTAGACCCTTCACAAGCATTGTTGGCCATCTTTGGACATGCTACAGCACCTCTGTGTCTGTCTTATTGTGAGGTGTCCAAACACAGTATCTGAGGTGCAGCCTCACCAGTGCCAAGTACAGGGGCACAATCACTTCCCTACTCCTGCTGGCTATATTGTTCTTGATAGAGGCCAGGATGCTGTTTGCCATCTTGCCCACCTGAACACACTGCTGTCTCATAGTCAGATGTCTGTCAACCAGCACCCTGAGGCGCTTTTCTGCTGGGCAGCTTCCCAGCCGCTCTGCCCCAACCTGCAGCATTACATGGGCTTGTTGTGGCCCAAGTGTGTGACCCAGCACTTGGCTTTAATTAAACTTCATACAGATGACCTTGGCCTATCACTCTAGCCTGATCCTGTTTTATACAGCTCTCTTGTGTCTCTCCATATTCTGGGTATTGGCCTGTAGCTCTGCAGCTTTCTGCGTCATAGGGAGTAAAAGCTGTTTATGTATCTAGTGAAATGGGTCATTTGATAGGTTTTTACCTTCTTGTGTGCAAGAAGGTCCAGTTTGCATACAGGACTTTATTTAAGGTTTTACTGTTTCTATGGACACAATACTGATAAGAATCCTGGATTTGTATCTCACCAGTGTCCTCCATTTCTGTCTACTTTAGATGACAGACGTGTGTTTGAAACGTGTGCTTCATTTGTAGGCAGCTCACATCAACTGGTGAAGCTGAAATGATTCTGAACAAATTAATTTCAGGAAATTAAAGTTAATTGAGTCATAAGAAATTGTTAATTGCATTTTTTTTTTTCTGAATTCTTCTACATTGAACCCAAGTGTTTGTTGTTTAGCTGTATATTAAACAGACTACACTATGGGCTCTGAATTTCAGCACTGAAATCAGTGTACAATTTTAATTTTGTCTGGCTGTTCTGTCTGCTCTCAGTTCCATAAGTAACAGCTTTGTTGCCACTTGAATCTCAGAATGTGTGAATTTCTCTAGAAATAAAAGGTAACAGGTTAGATTATTTCCTATCAGAAGAGGCATGATCTACATATACAGTAATACTGAAAGCTAGAAGGAAAATAGAAATAAATCAATTTCTTCAAAACATTGCTGAGAAAAATGATAGTGGAAGTCAGAATATAAGTAGTGACTGAGAAATGAGTGTATTTGGTTTGGTTTATATTGGAAGATTTTGGTGGTTTTGAATGACATTTAGATGAACAGAGGATTCATGATAGCTGTGATGTGAGAGTAAAGTCATGATAGAATACCATTAGCTAGTAGTGCCAGTAGAAGAAATTCGGTGTTGTTTTCAAGTAGAAGGAAATCGTAGGTAAATAGGCCAAAGTGCATAGCCTTTTGTGTTGTAGTCGTTGTCATTTTCTTTTTAGTCTCTAAACTCACTGTTCTGGTTTTGGCTTTGTTCTTCTGAGCTAATTTAACTAATCACATGACCTGAAATTCACTGTGGGTGCTAGAATAAAACACTTCAGATTCTGGTAGCACATAGGATGTGCTTGAAGACCAAAGGCATGTGTTTAAGGATGTTTAATATTTAACATCTAAGGTTGGAATTCCTGAACTAGAAGTTACAAAATAATTGGCATCAGAAGAAAGAAAATCTCCAGGCACAAGTGTTGGCTAGCCCAGAAGTGCGGTTAGAAGATCTTGCCCAGTAAAGCATCTTTCAGGTGTCCAGTGAAGGGTTATTTGCCTCTTCTTTGGCAATTTTGGATTGTATGACACCATGTATTGCTCATCTTTATGCAGTCCATCTCAGTGTTGTGTGATGGTTTAAGCCTTAACTGGGAGTTAAGAGCTCAGATGGGGGCAAGGCTGAGAATCTCTCCCCTCCTCCCCCTCCTCCCTCCCAACAGAGAGGGGGAAAAAGGGAAAGGAGCAAATCCACCAAACAATAATTTGGAGTCAGCTTGGAAGTAGAGAGGTAAACAGTTTTTCTTTAAACAAAACAAAACATATATATATATATATCAGTAACAGGTAAAGTTCACAAGGGCAAGGAACAAGGATGGATGGGGACAAATAGGAAGAATACAAAACCAGGTTTTTCCTCTGAAGAGGCGTGGAGTCAGCAGGGAGAAGGATCAGGCCCAACCACATAGCAGAGGAGCAGGAGGGCAGCTGCAGTAGCTCTCATCCAGGAGAGGCAGGAGCCAAAAGGAGAACTAATGACCCCAATGCCTTCCCTTTTATACCCTAGCTGGGCAGGGAGGGGGAGTGGAACAGACTCAGTTTCCCAGGGGAAAACGCCCTGCAGGGAGGGCAAAGCACTCGCAAGCCCTCCCCTCTTTGTTTTCAGAACGGGCGTTAACCCACCACAGTGCTGCTAGGCATCGGCCTTCTGTTTGTCCTCCTGCATAACTCCTGCCTCCCTTTTGCAATGACGTTGCTCTGGCCTGTGTTTTTTCCTTACTTTTCCTGTATTCAAGCTACACACTGTCAATATGTGAAATGAGTCTTTTATGGATGGGGCTTCTTCATGGCTTTTGTGAATAAATCGTGGAAAAGGAAGAGAAATGTTATGAGGCTAGAGAAAGACATTTGTAACATAAGCATCCATTTTAACAAGCTGAAGAGAAAATTACCAGATTTAGATTATTTTTTTATTATTATTACTGAGATTGAATTTGAGCTCACAGTAGAACTTGTTCAGAGATGAACTGTTACCAGAGTATGTGGGTGGAAAAATTGGAGGCTACTGAAGAAGAGTTACAAGCAGCAGTAGTTGAATACAGATAAACGGATCAGGGATGGGAAAAAAAAAAAAGAAAAAACATCAAAAAAACTTGTCATGGTTGTCAGGTGAGATATGATGGTCTTGGAGTTATAGATAGTACTAGAAGGAGGATATGGGCACTAGGTTTCCTTCCTTATCTCCTTGACTGTATTCCCACACAGGTGCTTGGGTAGGGTTGTGGCTTGAAGAACAACCTAGGCATAAGCATAGGCCATAGCATTCTGGACAAAGGAAGAACTCTAAAGAGGATGCAACAAGCCTGCAGAGATTAGAAAATTGAAGGTAAAAGATTACTAGAAATTCCTAGGTGGAAAATGTAAACTTGAAGTGATTAAGTGCCAGCATTTAAATATGTTCAACAGCATTTATCAATCACTGTTGATTTTCTTGTGGTTGTATTTCAGTGAAGCCATCAAAACACTGGTATTTTTCTGTAGAATGAGTAAATGAGAATCTGAGTTCAGTGTTGCATAGTGTTTTCACTGAAAGGGGATGGAGTACAGCACGTGTTTTGAAGCCAACACGTATTTTGAGGCAGTGCTTTAAAACTACATCACCTTGCACATGCTAAGTGCTGCTTTGTCTTGTGTTTCCAGTGATGTGTGGAAATACTGTTTGGTAAGTATTGCTTTGGGATATGGCATAGGAGAGTAACTGAATTGAGTCTAGAGGGGACTGCACAGAGCTAAGCCTGCACTGTGTTAAAAGATGTGTAAGTAACTGAGAAACTGTATGAACGAATGTTTTGACACAGTTTACAGAGTGGACTCACAGGCTTCATTTTGACTTGTCTGAAAGTTATGTAGGGAATAAATCCCAGCAAGATACTCATCATAGACATCCAGCACCAGAACAAGAGGACACAGTATGCGCCAGGGCAGGTTTAGGCTGGATGTTAGGAAGAAGTTCACATTGGAATCATCAAACCACTGGAACTTGCTGTATGGTCTAGTTGTTGGGTGGGTTGGATTGTTTGATGGGTTGGACATGATCTTGAAGGTCTCTTCCAACCTGGTGTATTGTATTATTATTATTAATGTATTATTTCAGTGCTGCTTGCTATGTTGTAGTTCAAATATACCAGTTCAAATATGAATCCAGCTACTGGCAAATCACACTAAAGCTTTCTGAAAAATAGTAAAAGTAACTTTCTATACCTATGATTGTTTTCTGGTTGGGAAGAGTGTCTTTGGGGAAGGTGAATCCAGAAGAATCACCCTGTCAGGTCAGGTAATTTGTTTCAAGCAGTTCAAAAATGAATCTGTTGGTCTGATTTTTGCTTTATGGGATCTTTGACATTCTGTGGTGGTTTTAGGCTATGCATTTAAAATTTAGTTACAGATTTTGAGCAAAAAGTAAAAAAAATAAATCACTATTGGGTAAAAGTTATTCTAAACAAATTCATTGGATAAATACCTAGTGCATAACAATTATTCTTTGTTCCTTCTCTCCCTGGGAAGCAGAAGGTTCAGGGAGAGTGGACTGTGCAGCTGTTCTTGAGACTGTGGTGATTGCAGTCTTGCACTTGCCTTCTTTTCAGCTTGACCAAAGATGCACAGCTGGCCTGTAACTGCTTTTGTGATCTCTAAAAACTTCTTTATGCATAAGGCACAGCTCTGATTATTTCTTGTGTGTGCTGCATCTTCAAGCAACAATAAGCTAGAGCAATGCCATAAGCTTTACAGTTCAGCACTAACACGGTCTTTGCAAAAATACCATCTCTTAGAAATGTAGAAAAATCTATAAAGTTATTTATGTCATCAGCACTAAAATCATTTAAAAATCTGTAAGGAACAGCAGTTATTTCAGAACTGCTTGGGATTAAAATGTATCTTTGTCCCAAGTTCTCCAAGCCATGTCTCTTAGGAGCACTTTGTCCCAAGTTCTCCAGTGTTGTTTGTTTTGCCTTTTGAAGTTGGATCACAGTGCAGAAAACAATGGAAGATTCATGGGGGTCAGAGAGCATTCAGTGTAGTGCCCCAGGCTTCTATCTCCAAATGTATTTGGAAGGTGCTGCGTGAAGCAGGAACAGATGGAAATCTTACATTTCATTCTCTTTTTAGAGTCCTTGCTCTTTGGGAAAACTAACCTCAAAAATCAGATAATTAGACTAGAATAGTAACTGGGGGAGACGTCTCCCGGCCTTGGGCCTGGCTAGGCCCAAGGCCAGGGGGATGGGCGGTCTCGGGCCTGGCCAGCTGAGACTAGCCTAGCAGTGTGGGGGGAAGAACGAACCCTGGGGGTCTTGGGCCCACCCTCAGGTGGGGATGGGATGTTTTCGGGTCTGTTTTGGGGTTTTCTTCTGTCACTGTTTCTGGCTCTTTCGTGCACATTCACCCTTTTCTATTTAAACTTTCCATCACTTTTGCAATCCGTTTGTCAGAGTCGTTATTTTGCCTCTGGTGGGGAGGGGGCTGCCTCAACCCACTACACTTTAGGTAATTTTATCTTCTGTCATCAAAAAGCTGGCCCCATGAACGAGTTGAGAGCTCATGTCTTGCTGGAGCATAGGGATCTTCTCCAGACATTCCCTACGGATCCTAGATATATGTTTACCTGAAAATAATTCCTGTATCAGTGTTAGCCTTTCTGAGAATTTTAAAGCAGTAACAATGGTTGCACTGAAACCTTAAAATCCCTGTGTCTTACTGAAATTATATTGAAAACTTTTGGAAAGTCTGCTGTAGAAAACTCAAGCATCATCAGTGAAAGCGTCAGTCTGAATATGTTTTTTACAAAATTAATTACAAATAACTTGACTATTTCTTCCTCTCTCTGCAGAATTTTCTTCCAAAAGAGAGAATCCAGAAGCTTCAGATTCTGAAGTATTGCATTCATTTGTTATGATGCAGTATTTCTAATCTTCCTTGTGTAACAAGCTTTTGATTTGTCTTTAGAAAGTTCAGAATTCTTTCATTAATTTATTTTTACAGGTTTTGGGGTGGAGTTGTGTTTGTTTGTTGGCATTGGTTTGTTTGAAAAAAGCCAACCCATAGCACAGCTTGCATCATGTATCAGTTGATCTGACTGCCTGCCATAATTCTATTTGGGTTTTAAAATAAGCATCAAAAGCTGAGAAAACTTTCATATGCCCATTTTCTGAAGTTCAAAGGAAACAACTACATGTACTTTGTCATTACTTTAATGAAATACAGAATCACCCTTTCTGACTGTGCATTTTCTATGAATGTGTCAATTTTTTATCAGCTCTGTCTTGCTGATAGAATGGAAGGAAAGACTGAGATTAATTAAATCTTTGATGTTCAATTTTTTATTTAGTATCTTGGAGAGCCAGGGAGCTCCAAACAGTAATCAATCAAAATCACTCCCCTCTGTGGAACCATTATAATAGCCAGTTAATATAGCCCTAGACTGGACAGAAAAGTAGCAATTAAGCCATTACAAAAATTGATTGCAATTGGTTGAATTCTGGTGTGTCAGAACTTACCAGTTAAAGCCTCTTTGCAAAGCAGGTGTTAAGATTTAGGTTGCTCAAATGTGAGGATACTGCCGAATTTTCACTTTGCTTCAAGCCTTTTTTGACCTTGATGAAGGCTTTTGGACACCTTGAGTTTTGTTTTAAAATGACCAGTCACGGTCAGTTACCTGAGAATGTATCATTTAACCATGAAATTGTCTGTGTGCATCACTTCCCATAATTTTCTATGGTTTCTCTTCTTTAGAGCTATTACTACCCTAAAATCAAAGCACACATGCACACCACTGCAGAGCATTTTAGCAATATACAGTGTTATTCTGGTGACACCAGGTGTTGAAAGTAAAAAATGTAATGCATTATGTATTCAGAAGCATGCCTTTATTAACAGCTAGTTATCATGGGGTAAACAGGGGAAGTTTGCAATAAGAGGAGACTGGATGAGGCACTTGGTGCCATGGTTTAGTTGATAAGATGGTGTTGGGTGATAGGTTGGACTTCATCTCTAAGGTCTTTTCCAACCTGGTTAATTCTATTCCAATCTATTCTATTCTAATAATTTGAATTATCTGTTTTAAATGTTACGTTCATGTGCTGAAAATTAGAAGTGACTTGTTCATTACCTGTCTTCTTAAGCCATATCAAAAAGACAAAATTAAATTCTGGAACAATTTCTCTTCCTGCACGCTTTGTTAATTTATAGCTAGTGTAATTACAATTATCTTACTTAATTTTTCTTTAGTTAATTAGCATCACTAAGTGAGTACTTGCTTCAAGAACGCAGAAGCAAAATAAACTGAGATTTACAAATGTCCCTGGATACTCTTTGGCAAATAGGAGATAAATGGTTTCAGAATAATAACATATTCCTGTATTTGGGGATTGGGAGTTATGGAGACTGCTGTACTACATGACATTGGGGTAAGGGGAGTGGCATTGGGAGCGCACTGATTGATTTGTTCAAGATTGATTGATTTGTTCAGGAGCTGAAATACAACTTTCTATGGCCAAGTTGGTCTAAGTAGTTATTCACTAATGTTTTGTGCATTTTCAACATTGTATAGATAATGTTTACCTTTAAAATTTTCAGTTCATATCATCTTAATTCCAAACCTATTTGGTTAATCTGTCAAATCGTCCCTTCTTATTTCAGCTTTCCATTGTGAAATGTTTCTGATGTGAGGGTGTACAAGTGTTGAGCCAGAGCTACCTCTTGAAACTCCTAAGCCATAGGTGCTATAAGCCAAAACCTGTCAGTGGGAGCACTCTGTTTATAAAAGCATGGTGCTTGACTTCTGCATTGTGCTTCGTGGAGGCTCTTCTCTTTGTGTCACAAAAATAATTTATAAATTATGGGTTTAAATTTACATTAATTAGGAGAAAAGTTGCTGACAAGAAATTGGTTTTACATGGCACCTTGTGCTGGGAGGAAGTGTGTGGTAAAAATGTCTTGATTCCAATGTAAGAAGAAACTTTTCACTTGCAATAGAAAACTCTTAGTACTTGCTATTCCTGTCCTACCCATCTTGTTTACTGACTCTGAAACTGGAGAAAAGTAAAATGTAAGGAAGTTAACTGAAAGTGTCTCTGTATACTACTGGGTGTTTGGGACCTATTTGGAAAGATGGGATCCCAATAAAGAAGAGTAATAAAATAAAGGCCATTGCAGCAGGGATTAATTGTTTCTCATGTCTAGAGCAAACCCTGGAAAAAGTGAATATAGTGTTTCTGTTGTCACTTTTGCCTCACACTCCATGCTATAGGCAGTGGATACTGCTTTGGAAGTCTGTGCATCTGCTTTGGTCTGCTTTTCTTGGCTACTAATGTATCCGGTTTAGCCACAGTCCTTTGGCGTGATTTTGTCCTCTTTGGGGTCTGTGAGGAGGCTGTCATAGGGACATACTCAAGCTGGATGGAGGATATGCTAATTTATACTTGCAGCTTAGAAACCTTTGCTTGGGATCTGCTCCAGTCCTAAACTGGCTACATCTTAAGATCTAGCTTAAGATTCAGAAGATTTTATCCTGCCTTGTCTGCCCTCTGTGCTTCTTTTCCCATTTAAAGTCTAGGTCAATGAATAGGTATAGTTGGACACTCTTCTAGATAGTTGAATGCCTTAAGGTATGTGAGTTTGCTCTGATTTGCACTCAAAGTAACTTTGAAGATGTATGTCCCTAAAATAATGTTTGCATTAAAGAAAAAAAAAATGTTTTTTCACCTACTCTGTATGCTGTCATAGTGTAGGAACACATTGCAGATGGAAACCACCTGGCTGTGGCAGTAAAATCCTTCTGAAAGTTACCTAGTGCTGGAAAACAGGAAACTTTTAGGTGAATAGGAGCACTTCAAGTCATTACAGATATCCATAACAGCAGCAAAAGAAGTAATAGATGTTAGCTCCAAGATAATGCAACTCACATAACTGTAAAAAGAACAGCAGTCTGTATTTGCAAATCTAAGCCATTCCTTTATTTTTGACCCTATAAAATAGAATGATTGAGGAAATGAACAACTGTCCAATCTGTGCACTCACTGAGCTTTTCCTTGATGTTTCTGAGTACAGAAACCATGTCCTCTTGCTGACTCGGGTGTTTCTTGCAGCTGATGAGGGCAATGTTGGTATTTACTTACAACATGCATGCATTCATTCATGCAATAAGAGGGAAACATCTAAATAGGAATGGTTGAAAAATGAGCATATACATTTCTGAGGACTACAAACATACATGACTCTTCTTGCATTATTTCTTTTGATCTGTCGCTTGGTTTTGTTTACTCATTCTGTGATGGACCGAAATATATGGAAGGTCCTTGCCCTTTTATGGCAAGGTCACCCAACTAGTTGACCAAGGGATGACAGTAGATGTGGTAGGTTTGGATTTTAGCAGACATTTTGATGCTATTTCTCATAGTGTCCTTCTGGATAAACTCTGCAGCACACAGCTAGAGAAGTCCATAGTATGTTGGGTGAGCGATTGGCTGAGAGGTCAGGCTCAGTTACAGCAATTGGGGTTACATCACACTGGTGACCGGTTGCCCGTGGGGCTCCCCAGGGCTCAATTTTAGGGCCAGTGTTCTTTAATGTTTTTATAAATTATCTGGATGAAGGAATTAAATTAAGTTTGTGGATGATGCTGAATTAGGAGGAGCTGGGGCCTCCACAAGCACCAGCTGTATGAAATCTAACAAGAGCGTGTACCAGATTCTCTGCCTGGGGTGGACTGTTCCCAGTTATGCATACAGCTTAGGGGGCAAGGCTGGAGAACAGCCTTGTGGAAAGAGATCTTGGAAGTCTGGGTTGACGGCAAGTTGGATATGAGTCAACAGTGTGCCCTGACAAGCCAAAAGTGCCAACCGTGTGCTGGGGCGCATCAAGCATAGCATAGCTAGCTGGTTGAAGGACATTATAGTCCCACTCTGCACTGCACTGGGACAGCATGATCTCAAGTACTGTGTGCAGTTTTGAGTGCTTCAAGATAAGGACATCAAGCTATCTCTAGAGGAGGGCATCCAAAATGGTGAAAGGCTTTGAGGGCAAGATGTAAAAGTTGCTGAGGTCATTTGGTTTGTTCAGCTTGGAGAAGGTTGAGGGATGACCTCATTACAGGCTACAGCTTCCTCAAGGGAGGCAGCAGAGAGCGAGGTGCTGATACCTCTCTGGTGACTAGTGGTAGGACATGAGGAAATGGAATGAAGCTGTGTCTTAGGAAGTTGAGACTGGACATTAGGAAAAGGTTCTTCACCAGGAGGCTCACTGGTCCCTGGAACACACTGTCCAGTGTGGGCTAGGCACCAAGCCTGTCAGAGTTCAAGGAATATCTAGATGATGCTTTTAGTCGTATACCTTAGTTATAGGTTGGCCTGCAAGGAGCAGGGAGTTGGACTTCATCATCCATATGGGTCCTTCCAACTTGAGATAATATACAATTTCTTTGTTGCCTTCAAGTCATAAGACCCCAGAATTTCTTGTTAGTGGTCCCTAGGTATGTGTTTCTACACTTTATGTGATTAAAAGCCATCTAATTTCAATCACAGAGTTCACAGGCCACGTGTGTACAGCATGAATGAGTCCACCTTGTCTGTGTGATGCATCCTGTCGTAGGCACGCAGCTACTCACGATAGTGAGAACACTGTAATGTAAAATATTCCTGAAGAATATGGTCAGGAACTTCTGCCTGTAATTGCTACTCCCTATTTGAATATAGTCCATTGTAGTCTTCCCTTAACTAACTCCTTATCCATATACAGTTCTTCCTTATAACTTGGTTTGGAGATATTTTGACTGCCTATTAAATACAGTATTTTACTTGACTCCAAATCCACTGTGTTACCATTGTCAAAGGAGGTTGTTTTCTATAACATTGGTCTGTTTTTTTAACATTCAGAACCATGTTGCATATTCGCCTTCTCCTTTGCTTCCAGCACTTGATGCCATTCTTTATCAAATTAGTAACAGAAATTCCTTCTTAAAGGTCACTGAAAAGAGGCTGCACAGTATGTATAAAACTGTTTTCATTTATATAACTGTTTTATTTGTAAATAATTCTGTCTTATATAAATGTGTATATCATTCATATGAATTTTCCTATTACAGCCAGACCTCTGGTTTAAGATGCATCTCATTAAGGCTTCCTTCCAGGCATCCTGAACACTGCCACGAACACCTTCAATTAGAGTAGATTCTATATACCATTGTAAAACTAAAATAGCCTGATTTTTGCAGTTGCGGCTGTATAGCTAAGTGGAATTGTGGAATTATTTCCATCAGGATTTCTTGTGAGCCCCTTGTGGCTCCAGGAGAAGATTTAAGGGCTCGTGCCCTCATTCTTCAGTAAATACAGACCTGTGTTAAATTTTGCATCACACTACAAAACCTGGAGACCAATTAACTCCTTATCTAAAAGTAAACATTGCATTCAACATATCCTTATAGGACACACACACAAACAAATTGGGAATTTCTTATCTTGCTTATCTTTGACTCTTTACCAGGCAGGAGGATGTTTGAGTTTGTGATCAGTATATTTTCTGTATCTGAAAGTAATTACTCCAGCACCAATGCCAAGTGCCATTTCAGGCTTTTCTGAATTCCCCAGGAATATGTATTTGTTCCTTTTATGTAGAAGATAGTAGGCCAGTAAATGTCTTTACTTTGAAATAAGGATACCTTCCCAGTTGATGAAGAAAGAGATGAGATGTATTTCAGAATTGATTGCAGGACTTTGCAGGGTTTCCTGGAGAACAAAAATGATGGCAAGGTCATTTGAAATAACTCACCAGTTTTCTTTCATGATGGTCTGTGACGTTTTATCTTTTTCTATAGTAAATGCAGTACTAATTTCTAAACAGAAGTGATATGCCTCAGTGGGACTGAAGTAATTATATACATCTGTTCATGGTGCTTTGTAGTTTTGGTGTTCTGTTTTGGGTTGTATTTTATTACCTTTTATTATACTAGAAAATAGTGGAAGAGATTTGTTTCCAAGGTCCAGATTGGACATATATTTTTGACTTAAGCTGCAATCACTTCTCTTTTTTTCTTTCTTTTTTTTTAAAGTCTTTTTATTACATAAAGCTACCTGCACAGCTTGTCGGAGTAAGGCTTGTGTATATGTTTGTTTATTAAGCAAGTAAAAATAACTGCAGTTAGTCAATTAGAGTACAGTCATTTAGGCTGGAAAAGACCCTTAAGATCGAGTCCAAGCACAGACCTAACACTGCTGAGCTTACCAATAAAACGTCCTTAAGCCCCATGTCTACACATCTCTTAAGTGTCTTTGGAGATGGTGACTCAGCCACTTCCCTGGGCAGCCTGTTGAATTGGTTTGTTTGGTTACCTATGTGTCACATGTTAAATACTGTGCTTTTCCACAAATTTGATTGATAGACTGAGAGCACACAGACACCCTTTTCTTTTTTTTTTTAGTTAAAAAACTACGACAACAAAACCCAAAGAAAACACAAAACAAACAAACAGCCTTTAAAATACTTAGAACTTTAAAAGACTTGACCTGAAAAAATAAGTGGAAGGATAATATTTCTGTGTATCACAGAAAGAAGATACGTTGAATTTTTTATTTTGGTCTTTTCACTTTTCTACTGTTTGCCCAATGTCTGTCTCCAGACCAGTGGTTTGACTTACTTCAGAATTGTACTTGCGAACCACTCACAGATTCACAGATTGAATCTTGTCCAACCCCCTGCGGTGAGCATAGACCAACTAGATCTCCAGCTAGATCAGGTGGTCCAGTCTGATCTTGAATGTCTTCAGGAAAGGTGCCTCAACCACATCCCTGGGCACCCTGTTCCAATATTTTACCATTCTCATTGTAAAGAACTTCCTCCTTATGTCCAACCTAAATCTACCCTGCTCCAGTTTAAAACCACTGCCCCTCGTCCTATTGCTACAAGCCTTTCTAGGCAGTCCTTCCCCAGCCTTCCTGTAGGTCCCCTTCAGATACCGAAATGTAGTTATTAAGTTTCTCCAGAGCCTTCTCTTCTCCAGGCTGAACAGCCCTAGTCCTTCTACATTTCTCCCTTATTGTTATATGAATGCTCACTGTTCATTTTGTGTACCCTTAGTAACCTTAGCTGTGGCTCTCCAAATGTCAGGAACGGCCTCTCTTTCCACTACTACCTAGGGGTATGCATAAAAAGGCATTAACATGTGTGTTATCTTCTATGGGTATAGATGTACCTTATTATCCACTACCCCTTCCAAACCTCACAAATTTTTATGACCCTGCTTCTGAGCTTTGCCATTACCCCACACCATCTGTATCCTTCCTAGCTGAGTATGTAAAATACTGTGTTTAAATCTGGCAGATCCTCCAGCACAGCTGGTTTTAATCTTTCTCTCTCTGCTTCCTCTAGTGGGCCACTAACACTTTACAAGCAAAGCATGGCTCTGTGTAGAAAATCCTTGTGTGTATACATGGATGCTGTAAATGTGTATGAATTACCTTTCCTTGGCCCCTAAAATCAGCCTGTAGTTTCCCAGGGAATCACAGGCTGGGGAAAAAAAACAAACCACAGTCTGCTGGGAGTTTCCTGATGCTTCGTTTCTGCCACATTCAGTGAAGGTTTGTGTTTCCATAGCTGGCTCATGCTTGGGTAGGTAGGTGGTTTCTGGAAGAAGAATAGTGCAGAGCAGTTTTTGTTCCCTGAATGTACTTTGGTTTGGGTTTTAGCAAGGTCTGAGGAGCATCATGTTGTAGTAACACCTCTGCATGGTGCCCCAAGGCCCCGGCACCCCAGCTTATATATGTGAGCTATTATGCTACTGACCTGTGGTACTGCAAGACAGAGCTACCTCCCACTATTTGATTGGGATGTCCAGCTGCCATCTTGTCTGGCCAGTCATACTTCAAATCCTAAAGAGTACTGCTGGGTGCTCAGGGACTGCAGATTTTGCCTGGGCAGAGTGCATCTTGCCAGCAGCCCTGTGCTGTGACACCACTGGCACTGGCCAGGGCAAAAACATAAGATGGCCTCCAGAGCTGAGGCTGCTGTTGCTAAATGATGGAAGTTTATTTGACAGCTTCTCTCCAAGCTCAGTCACACTGCTGAGGGACAAGATGACAGTGCCGTGGCATATCCTGGGCACCTGTCCTCTCCTTACAGAGCATCGTTGTGCAGCCATTTCCCTGTGGAAAGGCACATCGCGATCTTGCACAAGACCCTATCTTTTCTCTCTTCCCTTTCTCTGCTCACCACCTTTTCAGTGCAGAAAAACACATTCCCATGCTTAGGTACTCAAAGTGTTTGCCATGTTTTGCAGGCCGGGATGCTCTTCTCCGTCCAAAACAGCGAGCTGACTGCTCTGGGTATTAGCATGTAAATCAGTGTGCTGACCTCGCAGGGAACCCGGCCAAGCTGCAGGCTCTGTCCTGAGCTTCAGGATGTCGGTAGTTTGAAACCCAGAGCTATGCTCTGCATGTCAATGATGGAAAACACTTCAAATTCACGGTGGCATCCAAAACAGTACCGGGAGCAGGGCTGGCATAGCAAAGCTGCCCTATCAAAAGTTGTTTTCTGCTTGTTTTCTGGAACAGTAGTCTGGCATTGAAAGGTAATGCTCCAGGTTTGGTGTTTTTTTCCCTTTCGTATAGATGGAACAGTTTAAGCATTTATGCTAAAGGTGCAAAGCTAAGAAATTTCTATGTATGTGATTTACACTGCCATGTACTTTAAACAATGTGAAGAGATTTTGAGAAGCCATCTAGTCTTTTGCCTTTCCCTAAGGCAAGATTAACTGTAGCATCTATGACAGTTTGGACAAGTACCTATTTTTCAAGAGTTCCAGTTTTCAAGGCTTCAACACTTGGAATTTTCTTTAAACACTTCACATCCCAGTTGCTGCTTAAAAATATGCTTGAGGTACTGCTGTGTTCCTCTGAAATTTCAGTCTGTTGCTCAGTAGCACTCAAAAAGGCATTGGGGGGAAAGAAGTGTGAACAAAACAGGAGACAAGATTTATGTGTCTGTCTCAATCCATGGTTTATCCATTCTCAGTTATTTCAGTCCCCTATCTCAAAAAACTATAGAAGAACCAGGAAAGCTAGAGGAGAGGTGGCAGAGAAGTATTTTCTGTTCTGTTAAATACATGTGGATTTGTCAGCCTAGAAGGCAGCAAGAGCTCAGAAAGTAGCATGTGGCACTGAAATGCAGACACCACAGAGGAAGAGCCATCAGATGAAGCAAGCAGGGCGAAAAGACAAAAGCAGTTTTAGTCTCACTTGTGTGAAATCAAGGTGTGGAGCTGTCTGTGATGGGCTGCTGCCATTGCTGACCATTCACAAAAGCTGTCGTGTGAGTTCACAGAAAGCAAAAGCTTTTATGCACCATGACACTTGTCAGTGGTGCTTCTGGGTTAGGAAAAGTCTAGAGCCAAGTCTGGAAGTCCATAACTGTTACCTTGCCCTGTTCTTCCACTCTTGCTAAGGTATCTGCCATTGACCACTCTCAGATAGGAGTGGGCTCTCAAACCTTTCTGTAGTGACTTACAGTTCCCCTTATGCTCTGTGTATTCTTATGATTAGAAAGTTGATCCTATTCATGTGATTTATTCTATGCACAAATTTTGGCCAGCTCTGTGTTCATACATCTGGAAGACCAGTTGTCTCTTCTATAAAACCTTTACCTGTGTTTGTAGGTGATTGAGCTTCATCTTGTCAGCTCTGGTTTGAACTCCTGCTCCTTCATTGTGTGCCCTAAACAGTCCTGGACTCAGTGTTCTCATGTGAGTTCTTTCTAACTGCTTTTGTAGTCTGCGGGTTTCTGAACTGTGGTAGCAAGGCCTTGATAAAATGTTCTGTCCGAGGCTCACACGATAGTGCTTAGTATTAGGATGAAACAGTCAATACTTAATAATCCTGATACAGTAGTCATCGGGGGGGGACAGCTCCCCCCAACACACACCTCAGTTTGTCCACATCCACTGATTTCCCATTTTCTTCATCCTCCTTTTCTTGTCCTTTTAACGTGCTGGAAATGCCCTCCTGTTTCTGCACTTCCTAGAAACGTAGTCTGCTAATCAAACAGTATGTTCCTGCACTGCATCCCCTCACATCTTTTTGCATGTAATGGTTTTATCTTATTGTCACTTGGAGGCCTCTCTAGCTGCTCCTAAACTCTGAGAATGAAACTCTTTCTGGTAGTAGCAAAAATTAATCTAAGAAAGTTTCTGTAGGCAGTAGGGTTGAAAGTGTTTAGAAACAGTTTCAAACAGGCAAAAATCAAATGTTTGCTGTGGTGCTGAATAGGTGCAAGGCATGTGAGCAGCACTGTGATTGATGCCTGTCCAAAGGGAAAGCATCCTTGCTCTGCCTCCTGCCAATAAATGCTTCCAAGATATTCTAGCATAAGCACAGACATGTTTGTTGGTTTGGAGATTAAACTATCCAAAAGTTAAATGAAAAGTATCTACAAAGAAGGTTAAGTGGCATTTCAGGTAGTGCCCTGTAGCATCCAGCATGGCACTGGTTACTCTTAATACTCTTGTTTGTTTTCACAAACCAGCACCTCAGTTTCTGAGCAGACAACTGCTGTGAGGAGTCTGTAACCTCTTGATTTCAAAGGAGCCATTGCTTCGCTGGTGCCTCTGTGGTTAATATAAGAAAGGTGTCTTGCCATAAACTTTTTCCGAGGTATTCAGCAAGGTTGGAAAAGGGTCGGCCCGGGCAGGAAGCCCTTGTCTGTGCTATAAAGAAAATAGCAAGCAACAAAATGAAAGCATCAAAGGACCAACAGGATGCAGTCCCAGGAGTCCTCTCTGGCATGTTAGTCCTTCTTGAAAGTTAGCATTGAGTGAAGAGTGACCTTAAAAACTCACTTCATTCAAACAGACTGGGCTCAAGTTTATAGTTCAAGGCATTTTGTTTTTTCACCTGTTTCCTACAGTTTTAAGAAACTTCTGAAGAACTAATGTGTAACTATATCTGGTCACCGAGCCAACACAGAGAATTTTTCTCAAGGGAAAAATAATGTTTCTGTGTGGAGAGAGAAAATTGATACTTTCTGAGTTGCAAGAAAAAATTCAACAAAATAAACCCCCAAACCCCTGCTACCACAGTCACGAGCAGCCCTGGAGCTGGCATGCATGGCAGGTCTCCTTTTATTTTCAAAAGAAGACAGTACTTTGTGGTTGTCTGAATTCTGGAGAAACGATGATTTCTGTCAAAGTTGTGCTGCTGCAGGGGAAGGTCAGTCTTGTTTTGGGTGCAACCTAGGAGCAAAGAGGCTAATTGCAGTTAATTTTCCATCTGCATGTTGACTGCACCAGTGACTGGCCCTGTTGCCACCCATCCCTCTCTCACAGTGTTGGCGTTGTTGGGCCCCAAGAGGGGAATCTAAAGTCCGGATGCAAAAGACCATCAGTAGGCAAGGGCAAGCGTGGCTATGGTGATGCAGCCCCAGCACCACTAATGCCAAGTGGCAACCCAGGCTGCTGGCCAGCACTGTTTTTGAGCTGCTCCTGCTTTCACCCAACAGCATCTTCTACCTGCACCCTCCTGAAATAGTTACTTTGTTTTCTGATCTTTGCATCTCACATAATGAAGCAACTAGCTATTGATCCCTTGAACAGTTCAGCAGGTCACCTCTCATAGCTAAAAGAAGTAGTCTGAAGAGATGCCATACAGATTTCACTCATATTTCCCCACGCCATTAAATTTTAATGATTCTGGCATGCATATTTCATGAAGGTACCTTCTGAATGTATTTGTTTTGTCCTTGCAGCTAATAGTATAGAGTCTGGGAGTGTTGTAGTTTGGGTTTTCTTTCCCTCTTAGGTGTTTTAGTATAGGTAAGAAGTGTCAAACTGGATTAAATGAGAAAAGGCAACTTCCTGTTGGTGAGCCACTGAAGGACAGGATGCTGTCTGTAACCATTTTCAGCTGCTTAGTGGAAGTCTGTGAACTAACCTCAAACAGAATTCTGCTCTTTACTCTCCTGCCACAAGGTGGCTAACAATGTTTTGGAAGGCCCTGGTATGGCAGTGCTGGAAACAATGCTAACACAGCCTTCCTGCAGTGCTGCACATGGAGGCCAGGTTTATTGCACAGAAAATTGTGTACGTCTTACCTACATGGAGCAGCGTTCAGAAAATGTTTTGCCAAATTTATTTCGACCACTCCTCAGCTGGCTTTGTCTGGACTTTAAGGTTGTTTTGATTCTGGGGTTGGTTTGGTGGTTGGTGGGTTGTGGTTTTTGTCTTTTTGTTGTTGTTGCTGTTTTGGTTTTTAGTAGAAGTAGATATAATTGTACCCAGCTCATTCCACATAAGCAGCAGGGCTGCTGTGGCCTACAGCAGGGCTGCTGTGGCCCGCAGCAGTGTGATGGGGGATGCCGACTTAGAAATACCTAACCTAGGTTAGCAAATTCTTTTTGTTGCTGAATTTCGTGAGTCTTGCACTAGGATGAGGGGTGTGTTTCTTTTAACCAGGAACACTTCTGAGTAGCCAGCTGCGAGGCCAACAGAAAAGTGTACTTCTTTGTCACCAGTTTCAGGAGGGGTAACCCTTCCCTGCAGACTTTTGAGACATTAATCTCCAGCTGTACAGTAGGGACAGAGCTTTTGTTTCATGAAAATTAGACGTATCTTTTTCCTGCAGATGCACCACTTGCTAGTGAGCTTTGTAGGTGCGTTTTAGGTTTCCTCTACTTTTTTTTAAAGTTATTAACTCTGACAAGTAACCTCTTGGTTGTGAACAATTTAATTCACAATTCATTTTGCTGATTCAAAGTGAACATGAGTGCCCTAATCCCCTAATGGGAATTAATTGCATGTTTCACTGCTTAACTCTGATCCTTTCTCAATCCCCACTGGGACAAGTTTCTTCCTGAAGGATCTGTGTTTGTTATTCAAAACACAATCTGAAAAGTAATGATTTCTGCTTATAAAATGGATTCAGACTGACTGAATATTAATGCTCTTGTTATTTTGAGGGAATGCACAGCATCCAAAAAAACCTCTCATTTGTGTCATGAAGAATAAATTATGCTGAAGTATATCTGATAAAATACAGGGGAAAGAAAATCAGCGCAATCTTTTTTCATTAAGTGAAAGCTGTTGCCAGTAAATAAAGGCAGGACCTGGTTTTGCTTGGAAAACTGTATTCTGCCACAGAGAAAAGCTGTTTACTTCACCAAGGGGGAAATTGTTTTGCTACTGACTGTTTTAAATAACACTGCTTTTGGCCAGCAATATACCCTTTTGGGTAACCTGCCTGTTCTAACAGTTTACTAGTGAAGTAAAAGTAAATAGCAGAGAGTAGATTAAGTTTCTTCTTCCAGTCTGCTTTTAAAGATTTTGTCAAATTTGCAAGAGGCTGTTTAGTGACCCTCTTTCCAAAAGGAGCTGCGTGTGCTCCTTTGATGCTGTGTCTGGCCCAACCGGATGGCTGTGCATGAGGTAGGCTTTGCCCAGTTGGTGACCAAAGGCAAAATGTGAGAAACCATCAAACAGTGGAGGAACTGCTTCTGCCCTATGGAAATGATGGGGGATAAATGGGACACAGCATGAAAAATAACTTGGGAAGTATGAAGGTAGCTTTCCCCCCCCCCCCCCGCCCTTTCAGTAAAGCCAGACTTTTATCCCATTTTAACCAATTTTGAGCTCACAGATAAAACAACCATTGAACAATATGTTTCAGCCTCTGTTTTCAAGAGAGGGCTAGTACTTGTGCAGATTGGCTACTTCAGGTGGCTTAGCCCTTTTGGAGTATCTGGGGAAGAGGGGAGGAGTGCAGCGTTACCTGGATTTCCTGACAGCCCTAGCTTCCAGTTTTGTTAAAGCATAAATACTACATCTCTCCTCCAACCCAACCCCAAGGTAAATAAATGGAAATAACACTTGTACAGCTCCTTCAGACAGGAAGAGTAAAGATGCTTGTGAGGGCTGCAGTGTATGCCCTTGCCAGCCAGTTCTCTAAATGGTATTTGTCACCTAACCTTTTTCAGCAGCACCGAGGAGAGCTCTCATCATTCCTATCCCTTCTCTTCAGCACTTGTCAGTCAGCTAGCAAGCAGGACCTCAGTGCTGAGGTTACCAAATACCCTTCAGCATGGTGGTGAGATGAGTCGGCGCCAGGTTAAACTTGCCCCGCTGCTGTGCCAGCCTGCCTCATTTTGCTTGTAAGGTCTGGCATGAAAGCCTTTTCATCCCTCTTCGTGACAGACCAGTTCTCTGTTTGTCTCAGGGATGTCCCACTTTGTACGTACTTAGTTTGCTGCAGCTACAAGCATCGTGCTGCTTGCTTTGCTTTTTCCTTTTTTTCTTTTTAAAGACTGTGCTTTGAAAAAAATAGCATTGAATGCAGCTGCAGCACAGGACCAGACGTTTAAATGTGTTGCTTTGATTTCAGGTGATTAATGACACTGTGCTTTATTTTACTGTGAAATGAGAGGACACTCAAACTTCCAAACTGCAACCAAGCTCTTCTATCACTTACTAAGATGTTGTTTCATCAAATACTGAGTGCAGCCAAGGTGAAAAGAGAGCCTCAGCAGAAGAGGGAGACTGCAGTGGGAGGTGGCAATGCTGGGTGTCCCAGGTAGCGTGTGACCAAGTCCATCCGTTTGGGCTTTAAAAACCAATGCCCTGTCCCAACAAGGGAAAACAAACTGTGACTTCTCTCCTGCAAGTTTTAACAACTGGGCTTGACCTGGGGTAGTTAAACCATAAACGTGGTGGAGCAGCTTAGAAACATGTCTGCAGGGCTGAGCTGAACCATGGCTTTGTTTTTTTTTTCTTTATTTCCCCCATAAAGGATGTGCTTAGCAGAGTATCCTTCTGTCACAGGGATGGCTTCCTGGCTTGTTTTTGGGTTGTTACTGAGCATGTATTGCATGCACAGCTGCTCTAATGGTGAGAAGGAAAACCACTAAGTTTTGGAGCTTTTCCTGAGGTGCAGGGATGCTTTGGCTGATGTTGGGGATTCCTTGGAGAAATCATGGAGTGTAGTTTGAATACAGCAAAGAACTGCATGGGTGACTTTCCCTTGGTGTCTGTTTTTCACTGTCAACCATTTTTGGCTGAAAAGTTTAAAGAGATAATTATTTGAACATGATTTTTGTATGAGGTGTAGGACTACAAGACAACTGTTGCATTGTCCCTGAAGAGTCTTGCATGTACAACAAACACATCTTGGTGTGAGTGTGGTTCTCCAGAGCACTGGCCAAAGCAGCCATACGGTAACATCTGCTTTTGCCTTTCAGCCGCTTTTGCAGGTACGATGGCACGTGTCTTTGTCTATGGCACGCTGAAGAAAGGCCAGCCCAACTACAAGCACATGATCAACACTGCCAAGGGCCTAGCAAAATTCCAAGGAAGGGGCCGCACGGCGGAGAAATACCCACTGGTGATTGCAGGAAAATACAACATTCCTTACATGCTGAATATCCCTGGGACGGGACATCACATTGCTGGGGAGATTTACTCGGTTGACGACCAGATGCTGCAGTTCCTGGATGAGTTTGAAGGTTGTCCAGACATGTACCAGCGCACCCTGATGAGAATTGAGGTGGTGGAGTGGGAAGGGAAGAGTGGCATGGGCGAGACACAGGCACCTGCTGAGGGTGTCGTGGAGTGCTTCGTGTACAGCACAACAACATACCCACCGGAGTGGGTTGGCCTCCCTACTATGACAGTTACGACTCCTCAGGGAAACACGGCCTGGCCTACGTCCTACGCGAGAGCCGGGATTAGACACGGGAGACACCACAGCCCAGATGAAGACGTAGTACTAAGCACGTGTCGATCGGTAACCTTTCCAGTAAAGCTGTAATGCGTTTTTATTAAAACATGGGATCTCTTGTAACCTTCCCAGCCTGGGAGCCTTGGAACTTGTGTGGAAGCTTTGGTAGGTCCAGAGGTGGGGACATCTCCCTGGCTAGTCAGCATCCTCCTTGCCTCTGCTGACCTGCTGCAAGTAACTGGGTTTGCATTGGGTGTAAAATAACTGTCTCTGCACATCAGTTTTTGGGGCCTAATTATTTTCTTGCACACACACACCCCTTTGCACCAGTGCATGACTGAGGTCAGTGAAAGGCAGAGGAACAGGCTAATTTTTCATTTGGTTGGTTTTTAACCTGAACTGACACATTTTCTTGTGTAGTTCTCCAAGGTGGGTGGAATAATGATGACACTATTGCACTAATAACCAATTCTAAAAAATAATGTCTGCAAAACAACTTGCATTTCAGACTGCCTTGTAATCATCTTCAGTAGGTTTCTGAATGTAAACAGGGAGAGACGGCCATACAGATACTATGTGCTTCAAGATAAATACGAGATTGCTGGAGAACTAGAGAACGTTTCAAGACTGTATTGCAATGATTTTCTGAACTGGAAGAAGGTATTTCACAAATGTTTAGTTTTTACAAAGTACTGTGAAGAAATGTTAAGAGTGTGTAAGAGAACTGCATTTAAAATAGCATTTTTAATTTAGGTTTCTAAGCACTTTAGGTACCATGTCAGTTCACCGAGTTCAGGGCTTATGGAGGGGTGGGGACCAGGAAAAGCAAATGTGATTTCAGCTGCCCACCACACTACAGCAAATGCAGCTGTTGTGAGCAGCCACTATCCAGGTGACTTGGTGCCAAGCACTTTAATGCAGAACTTGCAACCACAGGCAAGCAGAATTTCCTATGGGGGAAGAATTTTTACATATATTATATAAAAAACCCCAATATCCAAAGGACCTGTATTGTGATTATTGCAACACTTAAACTGGGGGAAGGAAGGGGGGAGATGGAAAGAAGATTATTGGTTCCCTGACCACCCAGCTGTGCTGGTTTTCTGGGAAAATTGTGGCTTTCTGTTGTCACACCCCTGTGCCTTTCATTTTCCTTCAAGGGCAGTATTCGGTACGTATGGCTTGTACTGTATGCAGAGCTGTATGCAGGGCAGGGAGCTGAAGCACTATTGAATATACTAAGAATACCATCAAGAACAATACTGCACTTTTGCTTCACTGTCAGCAGCCCTGTGAGGGCCAGAGGAGATCCAGGGTAAGGAATTAGCCTAAACTTTACCAGTAGTAGGCACTGCTGCATCTCATTTAGGAACACTGCCAGCTAGCTTTTCTGCCATAAGCACATGCAGTCATTTCAAAGACTTGGATCTCTTTAGAATACTTGGAATTTATTTAGAGCAGCCTTCAGAAGCTGAACTGTGCCTCTTTTGAAAGGGCAAGATGGCATTAAGGAGATCTGCAGGAAGATCTGTAGGGTGTCTGCCTCAGCTTCTCCCAACTGCAAAAACATTGATTTTCCTGGAGGGCAGGTACTACCCAAACATCCTCCTTACCCATCTTGATGGGTTACGTAAACTAATTAACAAAGCAGATCCCTGTACTGCATTATTCCCCCTTGGCCATGAGATGAAGTTGGCAGCATCTGCAGAACATGAAAAATACCTCTTCAATCACAACTTTTGAACAGAATCCTGAATCTTTCTGGTTGAACACGAGTCACCAGCTTTGTCACAGACTAGTTTTCTGCTTCACCTTCCAGAAAAGAGCCTGGGCACCTCTGGCCAGAGGGGTTTTTTTCTGGGAAGTAGCATGACTGCACATCCTAGGCAAGAAAACGAGAGCAGGCCCTCTCCTCTCTGGGAGGCCAGGGCACAGCAGCAGCAGTGCTCTAAGTAGAGGTATGTGAAAAAAAACAAACAACAAAACATTGATGTAAGAGGTGAGACCAAAGGCAGGAGTAGCCCAGTGTCCTAGCCCAGCAGTGGGCAGCAGCAAAGGCCTAGGCAAGAGCACAGGGACAGAGATAACGTGCCAGGGACTGGAGAGGTATCACAGCATCTAGTGAGTTGCAGCTACTGATTTACCAAGCTAGATCAATCAGTGGAAGAAAGAGTCTCTGTTAACCTCAAAGTAGCATTCTGAAGCCAGTAAACATCTGGTACCTGCATCATCCCTTGGTACAGAGCTCCTGTGCAAGGAGGTTAAAAAAAAAAAAAAAGTACATCTTACCTGTTCTGACCAAGCCACCAACCCTCTCAAGGCTCTTCAGTCATCTTCCTCTCCAGGCCCTCTCAGGTTCCACATACAGGATACAAGGCAATTCCAGCAGGATATAGTCTTGTACTATGAATTATCCTAGTTCTTCACACAGTCTTTACTAAGAGCCTCTGCACAATAAAAGATCAGATGCTTGGGTGTCCCTTTCTTGTAAAAGTTCAAGAGGAGGCTTGGCCCGAGGGACAGCAAGTACCTCTAGCAATAACTTGGGGGGGCTAAGGGGAGTTGAGGACAGTGCCAGCTCCTTCTGTGAAGACTTGCATTCAGTAATCAATAGAAAGGAGATAAAGTCTGCCCCCTTCCCCCTGCTTCCCTTTGAGTGTGGAGTCACCCGTACCCACTGTAAATGAAAACATATGGAGAGTCTACACTAGCAAAATAAATCATCTAACCTGTAATTACAACTAAGTCTATTCAAAATATTACAGCAAATCTGACCAGAATTCAAGCTACCAGCAGTGCTTGTTCAGTGCTTACACAGAATATAGGAAAACTACTCTGTTAAGCACTCAGTGGTTGGTTTTTCACTGCTATCGCAACCATTCTGTACAATTTGGCTGGGCCTTCAGACCAGTGACACTGCCTCAGAGCAGATGAATAGGATCTGAGCTTTTGGTGTGTTTTTTTTATTTTTTTTTTAAAGAGTCTCTTCCTGTTTTAAAGCAGAAATAGTATTTTATTGATTTTATTTAATCCTGAAAAATCAAAAGAATTACAAATGTTATGTACAAGTATTTCTGGAAGTAAAAAGCTGGGATCTGTTGCCAAGGTTTAACATCTGTGTTTGCTGTCTTAACCACTGATATAATAAATATGACTGTGTACAATCTTGTGTGCAGGACTGCCCATCTTCTGTGTTCAGTTGCCTTAATCTTACTTTACAGATGACAATAATAAAGCCTTAGCTAATTCAACAGTGTGGAGGCCACTTTTCATTCCAGTTCCACCAGCAGATCTCCTTCTCCAACGGTATCGCCGGCTTTGCAGTGCACAGCTTTCACCTACGGCACAGAAACACAAATAGTTTCAAAACTTCCTCAACAGCAAGCCGAAATAAAAGGGTTGAGTTGACACTGCTTATAGAATGCCACATTTACATGCACAGGGTAAATGGGCACTATGCAACATTATGAACATCACAGGGATCATAGATGCATGTATGTTGGAGGGGCCTCAAGAGGTTGACAGTTTAACTTCCAGTGTGTAGAGTCCAGCTGAGTTTTGAGTATCTCTGAGGATGGAGACTCCACCACCTCTCCAATGCTTGACCAAATCATATCCAATTTCATCAAGGTATTTAGGCACCTACCCCCAGCTGGTTTTCTTCTGACTTAGGTGCTTGGAGACCTGAATGTCAGATGGAGGCAGCACTTTAAAAAAATAAAAAAGTGTTTTCTTCCACCTTACTACTCAAATTTCACATCTTTTAGAGGCTAGGATGACTCTTCAACACTCACACTTAGAGTGTGAGTGGAAATAGTGGTAAACACCCTTGGAAATATTCCAGTATTTCTTGTACTGCAGGTCTTACATATAACTGAATTTTGGGACTGCAGCCATGACACAGGTTTCCCTCAAGCCCCAGACAGCTGGGATAGATTGACTAAAATCCAGATTGGGATCCTTTCATATAACTGACCCTGGCAAAGGGCTACCCCTGTCAAATAAATGCAATTACAGCTGTAGAATAATTATAAACTCATGCAGATTCCTGAATTTAAAAACACAAAACACCTTATACTAGTTCCTCATTTCCTCTATAAAAGGTTGTAACATGTTTGAATTCCTTTTCAGCATGAGGAGGTCCAGAAAATACCTGAAGCTGCATACTGCAGTTTGCATGCAACACTAATTCAGAGCTCACACTGGCACGGCCAAAACTTTTTCAGCAGTTACTTAGTCACCCAAACCTTACCTTTAGCTCCTAAAAGAAACCAGTGGCATCACCCCAAATACCAGGCTACTCTATGGCTACACTGTTACCCATGTCCAAGTTTGATAGTCTAAAGCCATGAGCCATAAGCGTATCTCTGGCTCTAGTACAGTCAGAGCTCTGCTCAGGAGATGAAGCTGAACATGGTACATGGGCAAAGACACCGTGAAATGTACAAAAAAAGGGCTTTATTTCTGTACCAATAGCTAAGCAGCCTACCTGATTCCTGAGTCTCAATCTTTTCAGAGATGAAAGCAGTGTGAAAAACAGTCTCTGTTTTTCTTCTCTTTTTCTATAAAGCCAAGGTTCAGCAACATTGCAGCAGACTGGAGTGTGAAACTCCCCAGTGATTTTTGACATGCAGCGGGGCCAGCTCCCCATTCTGACCCACGCACAGCTGTCCTGTAGGAGACAGGCCAGTTCCTCTCCATTTTTCCCTCATTTTTAAACCACCTGCAGCTGGAGTAAACTCAAAAGTAGATAAAAAGAAGCCACTTTTCTCACAGTTACAAACAGGAAGATGGGGTCTGATGCAGAAAAGGAATTCAGCCGGGAATGAAAACGGGAATGTCTTCTAGCTGAAGACAAATGAACTGCATTTCAAAACACATTTTCAAAGCATCAAGATGTGGACATCCAAACATCCCATTCCTGTGGAGGGGCCACATTATTTTAGCACTCAGAGCCACAACTTTGTACTGCAGAACAGGACGAATTCTGTTCAGCAGTTTCATTTCTACACAGCCCAATTTTTTTCTGCTTTTTTCATTTTTTTTTCTAAATTCTGAAGAAACAATTTGCTTATTATTGAAACGGAAGCACCCAGGAGACACTGCAAGTGACACCTTGGGCCCACTGCCTGTGCATCATTGAGAACTGGGCCAGTGCTAGCTGCATGAGTCAAAGTGCAAGGTCCTGCATCTGGGTCAGGCCAATCCCAGGCACAAATACAGGCTGGGGGAGAGTAGCTCTGAAGAAAAAGACTTGGGGGTGTTGATTGATGGAAAGCTAAACATGAGCCAGCAGTGTGTTCATGTAGTCCAGAAGGCAATCTGTATCCTAGGCTACCTCAACAGGAGTGTGGCCAGCAGGGCAAGAGAGGTGATTCTTCCCCTTTACCCTGCTCTTGTGAGACTTCCCATCAAATACTGCATCCAGTTCTGTCGTCCCCATCTAAGAAAGACACAGAGCTGTTGGAGTGAGTCCTGAGGAGAGCCACAGAGATGATCCAAGGGCTGGAACACCCCTGCTGTGAGGACAGGCTAAAGGAGCTGGAGTTGTTCAGCCTAGAGAAGATTCTGGGAGGACCTTATAGCTGCCTTCCAATACCTGAAGGGATCCTACAGGAAGGCTGGAGAGGGACTTTTCATAAGGGTGTCCAGCAACAGGACAAGGGAGGATGGTTTTAAGCTGAGGGGGAGTAGGTTTAGACTGCATCTTAGGAAGAACTTCTTCAGTACAAGGGTAGTGAGACTCTGGAATATGTTTCCCAGGAAGGTTGTGGGTGCTTCCTCCCTGGCGGTGTTCAAGGCCAGGCTGGATGAGGGCTTGAGCAGTCAAATCTAGTTGAGAGGTGCTTGGAGTAGATGATCTCTAAGGTCCCGTCCAACATGAGCCATTCTATGATTCACACCCTGCTTTGGAGGATTAATAAGGCAAAAGTGGAAGGTTTGTGGCATTTGTACAGAATGGGTGGGAGACATTTATTATTGGGAGAAGGATGCACAGGATTTTACGGAACAGGCCCATGAGTTGCAGCACACCTTGGTGGGAAAGAGAAGGTTAAAGTAAAAAATAAAAGGGGTGAGTGGATGGGGGAATGACATTTTAATTACAAATACTCACTAGTTAAAATCAGTGGATGCAAAAAGCAGCAGTAAGGGGTTAAACAAAAGCAGCAAGGATGAAAAATAAATGCTAGTAAATATTAATCAAGTGAGACAACAAATTATATCGGAATTAATGCATGGAAAACTAATAAAGTGGCAAGATAGGTTCACCTCTTCTCTGCTATTTTTTTCCTCAGGACTCAATTTTGCACTAGATGCACTGGAAGAGGCAAGCCCTGGGTCCCAGCCTCAGTAACAATTTTAGTACTGTGCCAAATAAGCCTTTTTTGTAAACACACAAACAGTCCTTGGCACACAGACTCATCTTGAGATCTCTGTGAATCTTGCCAGTAGCAAACCTTGTCCCTGCCCTGGACAATCAGTCAAGCTCCCTGCTGCCTCCCTCTGGGCTGAGGGATCTTGCACTGGGATTTGTTTTGCTGTTTTTAATTACAAAATGGCAGTGCTTCAGGGAGAGCAGAGGGGCTTGTCCCCAGGCAGAGAAGAGTTAGGAGAGGCTAGGAAATATGAGACAGAAGAAAATGCATAATCCAGATCCAGACTTTGCCCTCCCTTTGAAACCATGTTTAGGTGATGGTTTCAGGCTGTGAATTATACCCTGGCACATGGATGTTCTCTAAGGCCTTGACTTGGGGACTGACAGTCCCCAAACCAGATGGGATTAAAGGCATGCCCTTGTCATACAGTCTTAACCAGTTCCTCATCCAGAGCACTATCTAACCTTGGTACATCCTGCACTCTAGAAGAGGCCCGGCTCAGGGGCTGCAACGCTGGTCCCTCAGAAACAAGATAATGCACACCCTTGCAAAGTTGAACACGTTTACAGATCACAATAATCACTTCCAGTCCAAGTAATTTTAAAAATTGCTTTTCTTATCTTCCTGCAAAAGCACTTTCTAAGCCTTGCTGTAAGTATTAATTGTTTTAAGTCAAATTGTTTGTCATTAACTAATTCACTGGCAAAGATATCTCTCTTCTTCAGCCGATCTCTGGAAAGAGAGAATTTTGGAGAGGTGATCGGCAACCCCTTTCAATTCACCTTGGCACTGCAACATCACAGGAAACAAACCATTTAGGAGAAAAGGAGTTATATAGATTCCTGAAGTCAGTAAAACCATTTCCTGCTGTGCTATCTAAGGCTCGGAACTACTTAACAGCATTCACAGCAGATGCAAATGTTAAAAATTAAAAGACACCTCACTTTAAAAGACTTAACAACAATCAGACTTAATTCCTTAACAACCAGAATCCTCCTTTTTCCCCCGTTTCAAATTCTATCCCATTTGACAAGCTGCGTATGGCTCTAAGTGACCCCAAGGTGGCTTACCTTGCCTGTTTTAGCAGCGATCATACTGTTCTGCATTTTCATTGCTTCAATTACACAAATCTCTTGACCTTCTGAAACCTGGTGAAATTAAAGCAGCACAGAAAGAGGATAGAGGATTTGAAATGCTCTAAGTGTGTACGATTCTTCTGGAAAGTAAAGGGATTATTTCATTAAATGCTAAAAAGACTTCCATGGCACAAGTCAAGTCAGCCAGCTACACAGTCACAACACAAACCACAATCACAGTTCCCTTTGACAAACTAGCAGCAACACAGAGAAAAGAGGAAGCACCTACTTGAAACTATCACCCCTGACAAACCTAAAAGGTTCCTCTCCCATGCACTCAGTTCCAGCTTCTACAGTTCACATCTCACATCCCTCACTGTTCAACATTAAATCCAGAGCAAAGTTTTATCATCTCTACAGTTTTGGCTGGGGAGCCTTTTCTTTGCTTCTTTGGCACACATCCCATGGATTCTAATCCTGATTCAGAAGCCAAAAGTTTCTTGGCATGTGTTCAGGGGAGCTTGAGCTGGAAGCTCAGGCAATACCCAACAGGCTAATGCTGAGCTGAAAGTCGCTCCTCAGCACATGGCAGTGTCTGGATGGTGGCTGATGACTTCGGACTGACAGAAGGGAGCATGTCTGCAAGGAAACACCACCTCTTAGCTACAAGGGAAGCATCACAGAGGCAAACCCATCATTTTCACCACAGCTGATAGCTCATAAAGGGAACCATTCACATTTCCTCTTTCTGCTTGTTTGCACTCTGCTAACAGGCATGTGCAAGCCCAAGGTCACCAGTAACCCACTGGGCTGCACCGCTGGTCTCTCTGTGCCTCCCAGTCAGATCCTCCCTCCAATGCCTCAGATCACACCGTACAGAGGAAACTGTCACTCAAGGCTCTACAGTGGTTGTGGGGGCTGCCTGTACATGAGGGGAAACACACTATATTCAGAATTTATCCCTCCTGTAAGCCAGTGATCAGCATGTCATATTATGAACAGGATTTACGCTGGAGAGGAAAGGACGCTGGGCCCTACTTGCCAGTATTTAGGACTTGTTTAGGTATACCGCTCTGGGATGTACCCACTGCAAGTCTTTCCATTAGGCTCTTCAGCAGATGTAGTCTGCCATTCACTCACCATCCCCAGCAAATTTGGAATGCTTTCCCTCCAATGCAAAGTTTCAGTAAAGAGGATAATTTGAGACCTGCAGAAATCTGCTTTATATGTTGCTGTATGGGCCAGTACCCTCAAAATGTGTTTCTTTATATACACACATAGAAATACACATAGATGCATTTCTCTAAATGTATGTAAAATGAATAATACATATTTAAGGACAAGTGTGTAACAGTTCAGAGTAATACACTACCTAACAGACAGCTGTGAAGTCAGAGATCAAATGCATATTGCATGAAGCACATTTTGAAAATCTAAATAAAGCTTTTTTTCTAAGGCGTGTGCTAGCAATGCCTGGGGACCATGAGCAAGACAGAAGAAAAGACTTTATGTTAAAAGGTGCTTACACATCCTTTCTCCAGCAGACTGCTAACAGCAATATGACTTTTGAAGGTAAATATGGGAAGCATTTCCTCTGGGAACTTGGTGTATTAACCAGATACAGAGAATAACTGACACCCAACACTTCACCTGCAGAAATTCCATCCTGAGCTTCAGGCAAGCATTTAAGTTATTGGCAATGTCAAATTCAGTGAATAGTATCAAAGACTTGTTCTTTGTCCTCAGTTATTTCCCCTCTATTCCCTTTCCCCGTCTTTTGTTTCCTTCCTTTCACACCTGCTGCTCTGCCTGCAGCCTTGTCCCAGCTGCTTGTTCTTTCTTTCCCTGCTTCTTTTCCTCTCTTTCTATCTCACTGCTTAGCTCACTTCCACCTGCTCTGAACTTTCCAGACATTTCTGAGGTTAAGAGGAAGCTATGAACACCAACTTCTCTTTATTTTTTTTAAAGAAAAAAGGCAAGGATGTTTCTTAGAGGTTTTGTTTCATTAAGGTTTGAATCACATATTTCAGAAACAAAGTTGAGCACTCCCTGGTTAACCTCAGCTATCAGGGCAGCACAAACATGAGCCTCTAAAGGTTGCTGAAGATTGAGATGCTAAGGAGTGCAAATCTGAATTGAGTGGCTTAATTGCAAGGACACAAGAAAGTCTTCTCTTGAGCCTCAGTGGTATTCAACTGTAACATGGCTTCACCAGGTGGGCAGTGTGCTAATGAAATACATCTCCTGGAAAAGTGCAGAACTGCCTCTTTAGATCTTAAGTACTGCACTAAAATGCCAGCAAATATTAGTGGTTGTAGGATGGAAGTGTCCGTGGATCACAGTATCACAGTATGACCAAGGTTGGAAGAGACCTCAAAGATCATCGAGTCCAACCTGTAACCACAAACCTCACGACTAGACCATGGCACCAAGTGCCACATCCAGTCCCCTCTTGAACACCTCCAGGGACGGTGACTCCACCACCTCCCCAAGCAGCCCATTCCAATGGCGAATCACTCTCTCAGTGAAGAACTTTCTCCTCACCTCGAGCCTAAACTTCCCCTCTTGCAGCTTGAGACTGTGTCCCCTTGTTCTGGTGCAGGTTGCTAGGGAGAAGAGGCCAACCCCTTCCTGGCTACAACCACCTTTCAGGTAGTTGTAGAGAGCAATGAGGTCACTCCTGAGCCTCCTCTTCTCCAGGCTAAACAACCCCAGCTCCCTCAGCCTCTCCTCATAGGGCTTGTGCTCAAGGCCTCTCACCAGCCTTGTTGCCCTTCTCTGGACACGTTCAAGCGTCTCGATGTCCTTCTTAAACTGAGGGGCCCAGAACTGGACACAGTACTCAAGGTGTGGCCTAACCAGTGCAGAGTACAGGGGCACAATGACCTCCCTGCTCCTGCTGGCCACACCATTTCTGATGCAGGCCAGATCTCAAACTCTCCTCGGTTTCTCCCCTTTCCCAAAAATGAAGTTTTTGTGCTTTATATAATACCTGCTGGGTGGTGACAAAGAAGGTGTCTGGGAAGGATATAGCCTCCTCAATCCACAAAATGTATACACCAAGTATCCAGATAACCTCTAGTCTTACTAATTTGGGAGGAAGGAGGCTCTTTCAGCAGGTAGCACGTGTGGAAATGCTGTGTCAGCACTTCTGATGATGTGCAATTTGTTGACAATTGCTCTGGTGAAAGTGTCACTTAAGCAGGGAGGTTTAATTGCTCTTCTTATGTTAAACCTTTGGAGGACCACTCACCACCTTGCACAAAACGACAAATCCTAAAATTAGGCACTTGTATCTCTCTTTTCCAGTCTTTTGGGCATTGTCCAATTCCTTTAATTCCATAATTGTACATATCCTTTTGCCTGTTATTTAGTCTGCAAACGCAAACCAATGTGTGCATGTTCTTGCTTTCTAAACTATTCATCTGTACCATTTGTAGTGCTGCATTTTCGGCGAAAAATGTATTTCTTTCAGTGGATGGTAAACCAATGTAAACTACTGTCCTTAAGGGTTCACTTCATAGAGGTCTCAGTGATGACCAAATCTGCCAAAACAGGCAAATAAAATGAAACAAAAAATCTGATTGACTTAAACCAAGCCAAATAAAAGGGCTCCAGTTCTCACAGAGTTATGCTGTATCTTTACGTTGCTTGGACTATCAAAATGGATGAGGGATTAATTGCTAGACTTCCAGTCTGCATGTTACTAGTTTATTTCTGCATGGCACAGTTCAAAGTAGTTGTTCAGTTTTGTTCTCCACAGAGAAAAAAAAAGAAAGAAAATAAAAAGGAAAGAGAGAGAGAGAGAATGAAAAAGAGAGAAAGAGAAGGAGCAGAGAGAAGAGAGAGAAGGAGAAGAGAAAGATAAGAAAGAGAGAAGAGAAAGAGAACAGAAAGAAAAGAGAAAAGAAAGATAAGAGAAAGATAAGAGAAAGATCAGAGGGAAGAGAAAGAGAAGAGAAAGAGAAGAGAAAGAGAAGAGAAAGAGAAGAGAAAGAGAAGAGAAAGAGAAGAGAAAGAGAAGAGAAAGAGAAGAGAAAGAGAAGAGAAAGAGAAAAGAAAGAGAAGAGAAGGAGAAGGAGAAGGAGAAGAGAAGGAGAAGGAGAAGAGGAGAAGAGGAGGAGAAGAGAAGGAGAAGAGAAGGAGAAGAGAAGGAGAAGAGAAGGAGAAGAGAAGGAGAAGAGAAGGAGAAGAGAAGAAGAAGAGAAGGAGAAGAGAAGGAGAAGAGAAGGAGAAGAGAAGGAGAAGAGAAGGAGAAGAGAAAGAGAAGAGAAGAGAAAGAGGAGAAAAAGGAAACAGAAAAAGAGAAAAGAGGGAAAAAGGAGGAAAAAGAGGAAAGGAAGAGAGAAAAGAAGAATGAATCATTGAAGCAAAGGATAGTTAACATCTCCATGTTCCTAACAATTCTGGTGTGAATCTGGGAGCAGTCAATAGCCCTGTCTAACTTCGGGACCACACCATGGTTGGTATCTCCTCTGGCCGAACAGTTACACACAGGACAAGGAACTGTCTCCAGTTATTTCCCAACCAAGGAGTTCACGACATGGGGTGGAAGCAGACTTTCAATAGCAGCAACCCCTATCTGTTCTCATTACACCTACAGGAGGGATCATAAAGACTAATTGCACTTACAGATAGGTCTCTGTAAAACCCAGAAACACAAAGAGACAGCACACAGTTGAGGGCATTGCTACCATGGGATCTTTCTGACTGTGGTATGCTTTCCTCAGACTTTTGTGCATCATCTGAAAAAGACCTACTGATTGTGACAGGACGTCTTCAATGTTAGCCTTACAAAATGGTCACAAGCCCTACAAGTCTTTCTGATAAACCCAATCAGCACTGATGTATTTCCCCGCGCTCTGTCTAATTGTTGTAAAGTTTGCAGATCTGAATCCCCTATCTTTTATCCAGCTTGCTGCGTCCTCTCCTTTGACACGAGGTCAGGGTTCACGTTCGCATCCGATTATCGAAGTGGCACTCATTAACCGGCAGCCTGCCTCACACCAAAATGAGTTCCCTGGCAGAGGAACTCAGCCCATTTACTCAGCAGATTTTAGCATTTTAAGGAGGCCTGAATGTCACACAGTATTGCTACGTTTTGAGGAGTTTCAGACATCTCCAGCTGATGATTAATTGTGAGTGATGGGAAATAAAATCCAGTAAAGCCAGCTGCTTGCCATGGTCGGCAAAATTACTATAATGGATATAGGCTGCCAATTTTCCAGTTTTACTGGCAAGTCTTCCAAGTGTAATTAAGGGAAGTTATAAATGATATGGAAATCTATCAAGTCCCATTTATTTTCAGAGGACTCTTTCCCCTGAGAATTTTATCTTCAAGCTTATAGTTTGCTTTGTTGTGCTAATGATTTAAACCATTTCTTATTTCTGATTAAAGCCCCCAATATCCTTCGTAAGAAGTTAGATCCACTTTATTCAGAAGGATTTAAAGAAACAGAAACCTTTTTAAAGTTGCATTTGTTAACTGTGCAGAGCCCTCGCTTCCTCTGTAGAGGCACAACAGAGCATCCTCCATCTTAGCCACCTCCCTACCCTCTGGACTTCTGCTTCTAACAAATTCTGAAGATTTGGAAAGATCTGGGAGTAAGGGGAGGGAAAAGAGGGAAGAAAGAAAAAAAATAAATATCCACCATCAACAGAACAAAAGCCCAGCTTCCCTCCAAATCCTAAATCCTCCACAAGACAAAGATCATAGGTAGTGCTGCCTTAGACACTAGGCACTTAGCACAGGGTGGTGTTGCTCGCTAATGTTGTTTGATTTGGAATAAAAGCATGAAAATGATGTGCAAAGGCCTAAAATTGGAGATGTAAAGGATGACTGCACAGTATTCCATTTCTCAATTTCATCCTTCAGAGCCACAAAATGGGGGTGATACAGTTACTGGATGAGATTTACAGTAACAGCTGTGGTCTTCCCACACAAGGGAGGACCTTCTAATGGGCTAAGGTCTGTTTTGAACAGACGGGGAGTAGCAAAACAAGGTTCCCTATTAAGGGTGTGCAGTAATATTCCTGATAAAGAAAATGAGTAGCAGTAGTCAGATTGCTTTAAGAGACCTAAATCTCCTTTTGCTATTTAAAAGGAAAAAGAAACAAAAAAAAAGAAGGAAAAAAAAAAAAAGAAGAAAAAAAAACCAAAACACCAACCAAGAAGAAGTAGAAGATCATCTATTTAAGAAAGTGCTAACTGCTAAATAAAAGAAAGAAAGATATGCAAATACAAGGGTTTGTCTTTTCCTTCACCTCCTCACTACAAACTGTAAGGAATGCATAGGAACCATTGCCAGGGGCATATGGCTTTCTCCTGTGCTGAACATTCATACAAAAGACAGGTTCATCAGTCATAGGAGAATCTGGATAAAAAAATTAGCTCCTGATGGATGGTATTTAGAGCTTACCTGCTGCTAGTACATTACTAGAGAAGCACAGGTTTTGAAACCCACATGACATTAGAAACCACAGACCATGAAATACCCCACGTGCGAGTGCACTCACAATGTACACCAGGTTATATAAAATAAGAAATAAGCTATTTAAACCCTCTGCCTAAAATTGGGCCCACTGCAAGGAACCCTGGGTCAGCCCTACACAGGCCAATTAATGCACAGCATCTGCTGTATAGAAGCCGTGCGTGAAGCACTTCCGAATGATTTCAGCAATTAAAAGAAACTGTTTCCTGCCTGTTCTGACAGCAACTGTTTCAATGCAAGAGTGAGCACCAAATCATTGTGTGCAGCTGAAAAAATTAAAGTAGTCTTTTTTTTTTTTTTTTAATCTTGTGAAAAGGGGGTGGGAGGGGTGAAGATTTCTTACAGAATCAGATCGTTCTTTTGTTGTCCGACATTCTGTGTTTTTCTGCCAAATTAGACAGAAGGCTCCGAGGGTTTACGGGGCCCTCTACAGTATCACCTTCTGGTGCACTGTGGCTCCCTAAAAAGATAGATCAATATCAACCCTGCTGATTTGCCTCTACAAAAGTGAAAATCCCTCAATTACATTCTTAAGACCATTCTACTTAGAACACAGGTGCACCGATGTGTAACATTTTCAAGGGTCTTGGAGCTGAAGGGAAAAAACAAAAACAACAATGACAGCTCTAAGCAAAAGCAGCCTTAGCTTTGGCTGAAAGCAAAGTGAGAATTAGATGATACTGATAGCTCCTTTGTTAATTTTGGGGATACACTAGTAAATATCCCTCACAATTTCCACTATGCTTTGACTTGTGTCCCTGTTGAGCCTCGTAAGTAAGAAAGGACAATGCAAGACAGTGCCACATGAAATCCCACTACTCTCTCTTGTAGCCTTCTGCAAAATAATTACATTCACCTTATTTATGCTTGTTGCAAAACCATTGAACAGTGAATTAAGTATGCACTTACTCTCTAAACCCCTTATGAAGATAGTAGGTTTTTAAAGTTTATTTGTTGTTTAAACTTAGTTCATGCTGGTATCATTCCCGTCCCAGCTTTTTTTCTCTCTGACTTGTTGGCAATCTGGCAGCCAGCATCCAACAAGAAAACAAATCAAAAGAAATTGGATGAGTAACAATTGAAATTCCTTGACATTGTCCATTACCATGTAAAATAATTAGTGCAGGTTTTCCCTTCTTTCCAAATTAACTTTGAAACCAGAGCTACAGAGCTGCAACTATAATTAGCGGCAATTCACAGTACTTGACAAATCATTATTAAACTTTTTTTGCCACACTCCTTTAATGAATGAATCTGAGGATAGCACATCCCAAATTTCATGACCTCTGACTAACCAAAGGTCAGTGCTGTCCCCCTGACAGCAATCAGCGCTGGTCATTGCACTCCCACTTATCCAAAACACACTTCCCCAATGGCTTCAGAGATCCCAGCATGCTGGGGAAGTGATACGCAGGCAGAGTGCTTCTGGGGGCAATTCTTGTGCTACTCAGCCCAAGGCAGGGCTTAGTTGCCATCACACCAATCTTTATCAGTCAGCTTTTTTTTTGCAATAGCTAAAAAGTTGCTTATCATTTGAAAAGGCAAAGTACACACACACACAAAAAAAAACAACCACCAAAACAAAAAACCAACCACCACAACCACAAATGTCTATGAATTCTTTTCAAAGGACGGTAATATTTTTCCCCTAGGAAGAAGCTCTGGCCATATTGACTGTTTGTACCTCATCATCAGAAAGAGAGTTCATTCTTAATTATGCTGTACTCAAACATGGATATTAGACCATGCAATTGCACACAGATGTAGAAATAAACAAGAAAACCTATTCAAGTTAAATATTAAAAAATGATATAAATATACTATGAACAATTAATATAGCTAAGGGTTTTTTTAAATGTAGCCACAATTATTACTTGAAGTCTCGTGTCACAAGAATGGTGAAATATGTGACTGGTTTTACTCTTGAAAAACACAACTGTGGAGATGTTTCAATTTTCTGTTTATTAGTAAGTTTTTTCCCCCACAAATACATTAAAAGAAAAAAAAAAGAGCTAATTTCATACACAGAATCATAAAAGCTGCATGAGATTTGTGACCACATTTGGTCACAAACTTCCCTGAACTGAAAAACGCAGTTTATGTTAGCTCTGAGATCACTGAAGAACAGGAGAGAGGAAAGGAGGTAAAGTGAAAGAAAAAGGAAAAACAACAATAATAAAAACAAAGGTTCACACACAAGAGAAACGTCTTATTTGAATTTTAAAACATCTTACTAAATTATTTAGAGGATAGTCATCTAAATAAATTTGTGAAACTGTTACTTAAGCGATACGTACTCCTCCATCGTAAATTCCAACCAGTAAAATTGTAAGAAAGGGAAAACACGCAATTATTCTTTTCTTTTTTTTTAGGTTTTGAGGTCTGAATGGCAAATATGATCTACAACAACATCCAGCTGGCTGGTGGCAACAGGTAACTCGGTAAACTCTATTTTTTTCTTTCATGAGACTGAGCAACATAGTGAGAAACAGAATTTAGGAAGCTGTTTTGTTTTGGTTTCTAGGAGTGAGTGTTTCAGCAGCAGAGGTGAAGTAAAACATCCTTTCCCATAGCAAGAACTTTCCCTGGCTTGTGAGAAGGAATATTGTGAAGAAAGATTTTTCAATTATTTTTTTTTAACTATTCTGGAGAGTAACAACAGAAATTGAAATAATGTGCATGTAACTGAACTCAAAGAGCAATACATTTGAAAAGAACTGGAATGCAGTTTAAAACCTCTTCTTCAGCTGTTTTAAAAACGTGGAATCGCCAATAATAATTGTGTGTTTTAAGTTACACAACTAAAAGCAGTCTTCGAGTTGCACACTTTCAAAATCAGGGTGTCAGCTGGCACACACACTTTACAGTGCACATCTTGGCAGGAAAAAATTATCCCATGCAATATAAATAAAAAAGCCCATTTAAAAACTGGTTTGAAAGATGATAACTTCTAAAATGTGGGGTAATCTTGAACTACTGCAAAGACCAGCAGAAATTCAGAAACTTAGATCAAAATAATTAATTGTCCTCTTCTTTTGGCCATAGTCCTACAAAGACTCAGTAACTCTTGTTGCGTTTACCTCAGAGGAGTTTTCCTTTTACATATTTATGGATGGGGGGTGGGGGGTGTATCATTAAAGTGATTTAGTCTACCAGCACTGGTGTTAGTTTAGCTTAGTAATGCCACCTGTTCTGCCTAATTTAATTTAAAAAATTAAAACATCCAACAGAAACATAAAGCTAAAACCTGAAAAAAGCAACTACTATATTCATAGGTGGAAAGAAAGCAAAATCTCTAAGGCAATCAGGACAGTAAAGATCTTTTTGTATTGCTGTGGACAGTTCAGACTTCCAAAGTCACAATCAGCTGTGGGAGCACTGTGGGTGACTTCCTTTAAATAGGGTATGACATCATGACTTTACCCATTCGACCACTAGGATCTTGGCCTTTCCCTTCCCCTACAATTTTGGTGCACATTCTACAGGCACAAAAATCAAGCCAAACAAGACAAGAAATAAACATTTGCAAGTGCTTGCCTATTTCCTGCTCTCTAAGTAAAGTAGTGAATTTGTGCAGCTTTATTAGTTTCCTTGGTGTTGTATTTGTGAAAGTGCTGGTGAGATTAAATATGTGTGCAGTGCCAGCTCCACACTGGCATAAAAATACTCCTGTGTGCTAGGAGGCCTGGTTTCTGTGCCCATCGGTGTCGGCAGGAACAAAGTGAGTCCCTTGCCTGGACTCCTGAAATCCAGTGGTTCTTCTCACCTTTGGCACCATGGGGAACCCAAAACCTTAGTCTCCCAAAGGCAGATGCCACCCTAATGCATATGCATCATTAACAATCTACTTCTAAAAAAAACATGCAAACACTCTCCCCACCCCCATCCCCCCACCAAGTGCATATTTTCTGTAAAAGAGAAATGTAAGCCTTCTTTCCCTAAATAACAGTAACCTTCTTTCCAGTCAGCCAGATTTCAAATTGTTTTGTTGTTTATGCTGCTTTCTGCTTCTGAGTGCTTTCATTGTGTTTCCAGGAATAACTGAGTGACAACTAATTACAGTCTTCTGATCACATGAAGGAAAATAAAGTAAGAAGTAACTAAAATGCTAAAAAATTGGCAGCAACGCAAGTTCTGCTTCTCTCTAACTGACAAACAGTACTTCCCCACTGTGTTACTAAAATCTGTAGATCATCTTACAGACAAAAGAAAATAAAACCCTTGTGTGTGTATGTATATATATCTCTCTCTTGGCAAAAATTAATTGAAAACTGCTTATCAGACCAGCTGGATAGAGGATGCTCACACAATATTCTACCAGGCTTCATCAAACCAAAGTACTTTTCAGCAATGGCAGCCAGATGAGAACACTGTGCTTTAAAGAAAAACAAAGACACATCAGATGGGGAAAACTAATGCAGAGATCAGTACTGCCATCTCTTTTGGGTAAGGACACACAGAGAGGGACTAACAAACACCATATGCTTTACCTGACCAGGCCTGATGCCCTACAGCCAAACCATGGGCAATGAACATGACTTTGCAAGTGTGGCCATTCAGACAAAGACAAGATCTCCCTCTCTGGGAGTTTCTTCACCATTTGTAAAGTTACACCTGAAGGAGGGGTATGGCAGCCCAGCTCCCCATGATATTGACCACTCTGAGAGCATCCCTCTGTGAGAACAGGGGACTGTGCTACACTAAACACTATTTAGCATGGATTACAGGTTAGGAGAAAACAATCTCTGAGGACTTAATAACCAGGGAGGTTAATTGCTAGCAGCAGCAACACCTGAGTGGAAGGATGGACAACTACCTCTAGCTCTCCCATTTAGCAGCTGTGCTGTTTTCACACACCCTGCAAATTTGAGCTGCCAAACCCAGCTGCAAACACAGAACAGGAGCTACTTAAATTCCCATTTCTCCAGCACACTAAAGAAATCAGACTTTTCCCAAGCACTGCAACAAAAAGAGCTGTATTTATCAGGGAGCTACAGTTCCCTGCCCATCATGCCTTGAACAGCTGTAGTGAGTGAGCTGGTTCCTGACAGACAGCAAAGACATGTAATCTGAATCACACCATCCCACCGCTATTCAGTGCCCATAGCTGATGCTACTCTCATCTCGCTTGTTGGCTCACTTTTTCTTAACATTTTGACACTAGTCCTGAAAAGGAAGGATTTAAGTTAAACCCTTTTCAATAAAGAAAATGTGTTTTTGCAATTAAAGCTGCACAATTAGCATTGACAATCTCAGGTCAGCAGAACGTAGATTATGCTGTTCAAATGCTCTGCCACTCAGCGCCTCCAGCAAAAAGCTGCAGGAGAGAAGAAGAGAAATAAACCCTCCACGCATTATTTAACAACTCAAGCTCTGATGCACTGCACCACTTGTGGATTTGTGGAAGGAGGTTTGTCTATTTGTTGACTTAAAACCCTCTTGATTCTGGCCTCGCCCACTGGTTCTATTCCTTCAACCCAACAAGAACTATTCTTTTCTTTAGGGCAAGAAGTCTGATAACACATAGCAGACTTATCTTCTCAAAAAAAATATAAACACATTTTTAAAGGCTCAAAATCTTTGCCTTAAATATGTTGTACTGCATTCTTTAGGAAAAAAAAATATATATAAAATTTGCTTCAGATCTCCCTCACTCAGCCACTTACAGATTTCCTTGTCCATGGGATGGCAGAGTGATTAATTTTAATCATATCCTACTGGTTTTAAAGGTATAAACCATGTGCATGTGCAGATGCACAAACCCAGGAAGCTAAGTGAAGAAGCTGAAAGAATTTTTCTCTTGCTAGTTTTCACTCCAGCTGCACTTAGTTCTGTGTTCTCAGAAATCTCTCCATTTCATTAATGTGAACATCTGCACCTATAGATCTTCAATTAACATGATGGCTCTCTCCTCTCTGTAAACAGACAGAAGTATCCATATACCCAAAACCAAAAGTGGCATCATGGCAAACTGTATGCAAACAGATCACTTCACCAGCACAACTGATGGCCATCACATAATAAGCATAGTGCTAATTTTGGACTTGAGATAATTTCTAAATCATCTCCCAAGAAAATCTGGAGATTATTGCCACAAATTACAAACTCTGAGACTAAAACTTTCTGTTTGTATCTAAGGCCACATACATGTTTATGGCATCACTTAACTGACAATGGAATTTTTAAATTCATCTGCACCATCTGATTCAAATATTTCTGTGTCTACATCACTCTGTTGCTTTCAATGGTGGTAAGAGATAAGGGACCTGACCTCAGAAATAATGTATGATATATAACATGGTAGAAGCTCATACAAAGCTGAGTTCAAGTAGGTGTTTATATAGAACACTGTGTTTACATTTGTTTCCAGCTCAACGTGAGGTAATAAGCATTGGAAATCCCCAGGACAGCAATAGAATGTTCTGTTGCTCTTCTGCACATCAAGTTTATTCCTTCTGCAGGACCAGAATATTCCCATATGAGACTGGAAATTCCCAGTATGGAATTCTCAATTCGGGAAATTCAATGTGTTGTGAAATGCTGAGAGAGGGATTCTTAAAAAAAATACAAGGGGGAAGGGTGAGGAAAAGAAAGTTAAATATCTACCCTGTGTCCCCTGTGTTCAGTACTATTTTCTTTGTTTCAGGGCAGAAAATCAACAACCTCTCCTGCTAGCACTAACAGCATATATATACTGACATATATTTACATGCATATATACACACACGCATTGCCCCCTGCCAAGGCATTTGTGATACAAAAACAAGCTATTTGCTGAGTTTCAGCTGTGCACTTGTGCCCAGCTGAAAATGTTCCTTTTAAAGCCAATGTAATTTGAGTTATGATGCTTTATTAGTTTTTATAATTCTGCTGAAAAGCAGCGCACATCCTTCAGCACACTTTAATCTACAGGTGATGTAAGAAAAAAAACTAATAAAACAAATTGCCCCCCTCCCCAACCTGTGACCTGTAGTTTCAGCTGCACCGAGGAGAATTTTGTGTGGAATACAGAATGAAAATGCAGATATATGGAGAACATTACTTACCATGTCTCCAGGCTTGACAGAAACTGCCACCACTGATCCAGGCATGGGAGATCTCAAAATGCTGGAGGTGTCCTCTGCTGCTTTTTCTGGCATGTACTTGCTCAGCTCTGCAGCAACCTTTGTCAGTATCTGTAATTTGTACTAAAGAATAGGAAGAGGAATGTTTTAGATAACTGCACCTTGGTGAATCCCAGTCAATAACCTGCACTATTTTGTGGCATGTTTATACATAATACATCTGTTACCTGTTCTTTACAGGAGTGTCTAAAAGCACTGTTTGAAATCTTTTATTCAGAGTTTCATTTTCAGGATGTACAAAGAAAAATGTCCAGCCTCAATCTGCACCGAAGAAGACGTACAAGGAAAGAATAAAGTACAGTAAAGAAATATCAATTCACTTAAAAATTTGGGCTAGACAGGGAAGATCTAAATTTAAAAAAAAAAAAAAAAAAGAGAGAGAGAGAGACAGAGAAATAGAGAAATATCCTTAAGCTCACTGCACATTATCTTTAGTGGATCAGGAAAATTGAGGGATTCATTTCCAGTGCCATGATGAATTGGAAACTGAGATTTTGGAAAAGTCTGCCAGATTTTCAAGGACATGACTGATGTAACACATCTAAAGCATTTTTTTTTTTTAAATCATGTATTTAATATTTGAAGTTAATAGCTTGTTTAGATTTTAAAATTAAAACATATCCAACAATTTGAACTCCACTTTTCCTTGCACAGGCAGCATGCTGGAACGTTATCGTTGTACTGAATATACTTTATCTGTAATAACAAAAAACGCTCAACAGCTGCTATCTGCCTTGAGGGAAAACACATATATAAAGTTTTCTCTAGTATGTTTCATAGCAATTAATAACAGAAAAGAGTGTGATTATTCTCAAGTCTCCGGGAGCATCCCTTTAGACTAAATGTTTCCGAAAACATCTAAGTGCCTATAGTAATTTTAATTCCAGGCCTTCAGTTTTTAATAACTTGTAACAGATAATTCCCTGCACTTCGACAGCCTTCACATCTCTCAGTACAGTTGAAAATGAACGCAAAAGGCCAGTAGATGGCAGCAGGTCTCTGCCTGAAACTCCTGCCTCACCAAGGCAAACTGAGTGAAGACCAGCACCACACACTTCATCAGTAATTTAAACAAAGGTTTTAATGATAAGCATTGGATGAACTGCATTTACAATTCAAATGTGTATTTGGCTGATGTAAAGTTCAACACCTTGCTTTGAACAGTATGTTTTCCTCCAAAACAATTAGCCATTGTTTTACTAGCAATAAAATGTCTTTACTTTTCATTTTTACACGGACAGAAAAAATCTGATATCCTTATGGTGAAGCTAAAGGGGGACTCTACCTTCTGCTTCTATAGAGACTAGAACAAAGTATTTTAAAATCCATGCAAGAGGTGATTAATTCTGCAATGACATCTTTAAAAAGCAGCTTTCAAAGTCAAATTAAAAATACATAACAGAGGATTATCATCCTCCATAAATGGCATTTGGAGACACAAGATTATGTGCAATGAAAAGTGCAGCCATTCAGTTAGACATACTTGCTTCTAATCAGAAATACATGCAAATGGTTGCATGAATTGATCCTCCCCACCATCACCCCAGTAAAAGTAATAAAATGCCACAACGATGGCTGTACATGGAACCCAAAAATCTGAGACCCCATTCCCAAACATGTGTCTTGGTTACAACTGACACAGCAGCAGGAAACCAGCACCATTTTGTATGCAAAACGCTGCTTTAACTCCAAGCCTCCTGCAGACATCATCATAACAATTAAAGACGCTGGCACTCACATTTTCCAGTCCAAAATACAGCTAGTTCTATCCCTGCAGCATAAGCATCTACATTGAATGCACTGTGCTCCTTCCAGGTTCTTGTCCTAGAAGTATACCCCCTATGTGTGTGTGCCTGAGCGTGCTCATATGGACACTTGCAGGTGTGCTGTAGGGAGAGGGGAGGTGATGCCTATAGGAGATTTGATGGCATAAGTTGCAAATAGAATTGCAGCCATGTGACAAGTCAACTAATAACATCTTATGTGTGTTTCTTTACTCTTGAGTGTCTGTTTTGCAATCAAGACACACAAGTGTCTGCCAGTTTCTGAAGGATATGATCCTTAAGTGAAATTACTGTGCAAATAAAAGCTTTTTACTCCTATTAAAATTCATCTGAGTCATAAGTGGCAAGGAAAAAAAGCTTGCAGAGTGTATTCTGCTGTCAATCTAATAAACATCCTGTGCAGAGGGACTATTTATCAAAGATAAATTGTACTTAACAGTCCTTCATTAAATCTATGGGGGGAATATAATTACACCAAATTGCACAGTTTCAGTATCCATGGTTAGTGTCTTCTTTGTACTTATTGAGTTTGAAAATAAATTTTGGAAAAGAAAAAAAAATTTTTAAAAGAACAGATGAATAAGTTAGATTTGCGAACTGTGTCGCTGCCTCTTGCAAAAGACTGTTTTGATATTTAGATGCAATTTAGAGTTTTAAGGCACATATAACACTTTAGAGCTGCCCCATTTCAAAATTCAAGCTTGAAATTAAAGAGAGACCTTCTGCCTTCATCTATGGTACAGTATATATAGCAGGAACTGAAACACAGCATTCCCTACACAGTTCACAATGTACAGCAGCCAGGAAAGAAACTACGTTCCTCAGTGTGCTGCAATTTAATGCCCAGCTCCCCACACCAAGTTAAAATATCCCTAGCAAACATTGTTTTTACTATCTTTATAATTTTCATATCTTTTGGATTCCTTTCTCTGCAGGGCTCCTGCTTTGCTTGGAGTGAGATGTAAGAGTCAGGACACTCAAAGCTTTAAAA